>WOXC01001284.1:0-696888 GCA_011680675.1 Gymnobelideus leadbeateri | reverse complement strand
TTAGAGGAAGGTGAATCTTTGTGTCCCAATGCCTGCACATCTTATCTCCCTATTACAAGCAAAAGAGTATTAATAATAGTATTTATATATATTTGAAACATTTAATGTTAAGACCTCGAATTTCAGATCCATTTCCTTCCTCCCTTGTCACCCATTCCCTCTGGGGAGACAAGTAATTCAGTATATGTTGTACATGTCTAGCTATGCAAAACATTACCACAGTAGATATATTGTACAAGGCTGCTTACAATTCCCTCCCACTCATCCCACCCCCCACCTGGTCCATTCCCCACATGATCCTGTCCCTCTTCTATAGTGGGTACTTCCAACCACCCCTCCCCCCAAGGATACCCTCCCATCCATCATCCCTCCTCTCATCCCCCTTCCCCCTATTCTGCTGCAGGTTGAGATATCCCATTTAGTATGTATGTCATTCTCTCCCTGAACCAAATTCAATGAAAATGTGGTTTTGCCTTTTTTTTTCCTTCCTATTCTCCCTCTCCCTTGTAACCACTTCCCCTTGCTTCTTCTACATGAGATAGTTTACCCTACCCTGTCTCTCCCCATCTCCTCTTGCCACTTTCCTCTCTCACCTCATAATTTCATCCCTTGAGTATGCTCCCTTGCCAACAGATTCAACCTATGCCCCCTATCCATATATAACTGTAAGCATATACACACACATTCACATATGTATTCATATGACCACACACCCTTCTTCCATTATTTTCATAGTGAGAAAGATATCATCAGTCACAGTTATTGCTTTTCCATATAGGAATGTAAATAGTTCAACTTTGATAAGTTCCTTTTGATTTCTTTTCCCTGATTACCTTCTCAGGCATCTCTTGCTTCTTGTGTCTGGATGTCAAATTTTCTATTCAATTCTGGTTTTTTCCTCAAGAATGCTTGAAAGTCCTCTATTCCACTGAATGACCATATTTTCCCCTGAAACAAAATACTCAGTTTTGCTGGGTAGGTGACCCTTGGGTTCATTCCCAGTTCTTTTGCCCTCTGGAATATCATATTCCATGCCCTTCTATCCCTCAGTGTAGAAGCTGCCAGGTCCTGGGCTATTCTGATTGTGTTTCCACAGTATTGAAATTGTTTCTTCCTGGCTGCTTGTAGTATTTTCTCCTTGATCTGGGGATTCTGGAACCTGGCTATAATATTCCTGGGAGTTTTCTTTTTGGGGTCTTTTTCAGGAGGTGATCGGTGGATTCTTTCAACCTCTATTTTGCCCTCTGGATCTAAAACATCAGGGCAGTTTTCCTTGAGAATTTCTTGAAGGGTGATTTCTAGGTTCTTTCCTTGATCATGGCTTTCAGGTAGTCCAATAATTTTTAAATTGTCTCTCCTGGATCTATTCTCCAGGTCAGTGGTTTTTCCCATGAGATATTTCACATTGCCTTCTAATCTTTCATTTGTTTGGATCTGCTTAACAGCATCTTGATTTCTCATAAAGTCACTAGCTTCCATTTGCTCCAGTCTAACTCTGAAGGAATGAATCTCCTCAGTGAACTTTTGAGATTCTTTTTCCATCTGGCAAATTCGACTTTTTAGGCATTCTTCTCCTCATTGCCCTTTTGGGCCTCCTTTGCCATTTGAGTTAGTCTATTTTTTAAGGTGTTGTTTTCCTCAGTCAGGCTGTTGACCCTCATTTCATACTTTTCTGCATCCTTCTCATTTCTCTTTCTAATTTTTCCTCCACTTCTCTTATTTGATTTTTAAAGTCCTTCTTAAGGTCCTCTATGGCCTGCAACCCGCTCATGTTTTCCCCTGGGGCTTTTGCAGCAGCACTTCTGACCTCACAGTCCTTTTCCCGCTCTATGCCCCCAAAATAGGAGTCTAGGGTTGCATTTTTCTGTTTCCTTTGCCTTGGCATGTTGCCACTTAATTGCTTGACTTTTGGGCTTGTTGCCACACTATGGCTTTAAGGCCAGATAGAGGAATTTTCGTCCCGAACGTGTGGGGGGCAACTTCGTTTCTGGCAAGCTGTAAACCCACCCACAACTTCCACCCTAGATCACAATCCAGATCCAGGGAGGTTAAAGCAAGAGCGATTACCCCCCAAGACTGATCACTGGATCTCCCCACGATTTGTAGGCTGGGAGCCGGAGCTGCCTCTGAAAACTACAAAATGGCGTGTCTCCTCAGCAGCTTCTAGCCCCCAGGGGAGGGAGCTGACACATTCCCCAAATACCGGTCCCAAAGTCCCTAGGACACTAACCTCTTACTTTGTCCTAGGCAAGTCTATGTTGATAATTCTGGAGTCGCCACAGCTCCTGGTGTTCTGGGGTTCCTCCAGCCGGCTGCTGGCCCTGCCACTCTGGGGCTAAAACCTCGGCTCACGCGGACCTGGGCTTGGCTTCTGCGCTCTGCGCACTGCCAGGTCCCAGACCTCTGCACTGGTCCTTCCTGCAGGGCTGCTGGGCTATCCTCAGCGGGAGGTTAGCTTCTCTGTGTCGTTCTCTGGGTGCTGGGGCTCCAGAAGTTGTTCAGAGTCCCCTTTTACATAGTTTGGGGGAAATCTAGGGGCAGAGTGGTTTGGAGGAGCTGTTTCTACTCCGCCATCTTGGCTCCATCCCGGTAGCTATTTGTACATGTGAATGTGTTTTTTACTCCAGGAGAGGCAGGGTGATGGAAGGAAGCGATCACTGTCTCTGAATAGCTCCAAAATTTTGGAACTCCATGCCTTGTTTTGGAGAACTCATTTCACTGCTCTGAATCTTGGTTTCCTACTTTGTAGTAGATATAATCCCTTGCCATAATTTCCTTCACTCTCTCTTCTTTCCCCCAATTTCTGATGGTGAGGCAGCCCTTTGCTTTGTGAAGTCAACCCTGCCACATGTACTCTGGATTCCATCCTATTCTGTCTTCTCCAGCAGACTCCCCCTTTCATCCTTCACTCCTTCTCAAATCTTCAGTTTCTCCCTATCTTCTGGTTCTTTCCCTGCCATCTTCAAACATAGAAAAGTCTCTCTCATCCTTGAAAAACATTGACAGAGAATCTTGCCATCCCCTCGGGCCAAAAATCCTCTATCTCTCCTCCATTTCTCAGCCCAACCCCTAGAAAGAGCTCCTTACACTTTGCTTTCCTCTCACTCAGCCCCCAGTGCAGTGGCAATTACTCAATGGAACGGCTCTTTCCCAAGTCACCAGTATTGGCTCAGCCGCCAAATCTGAAGATCATTGCTCAGTTTTTACCTTTCTTGATCTCTCTGCAGCACTGGACACTCAATTGATCTTTTTGCCTCTCCCCTCTCCCCTCTCTGGGCTCCCTGGTTAGCTTTAAAGCCCCTTACATCCTGACCCCAACCTCTCTTTCTAGCCTCATGAGCCATTTCTCTCCTCTGTGACCCAGCTAGACAGTTCCCTTCAGTCTGAAAATGACCCAGAAAGATGAAGAAAGGAGAAACAAGGTGAGCAGATCTTCCTAGATAATCCAACTTCTGCTCATGGACCAGCTTCTCTTGTCATTATGGCTGGCAGGAACGTACTTGCCAATTAAAGGCAATGAGGCACATTGCTTCTCTTGGTGACAGTCAGAAAGACCACCCTAAATACTGAACTCTAATCCTCAGGAGGCCCTGTGAAACAAACCAGTGAGATGAAGAGTCCATTTGTCCCAGAATCATAATTCAACATGTATCCAAGAGAGCAAGCCCAAAGCAGATGGCGGGAAGTGGGAGGAAGGGCAAGAGAACTTTGGAGTAACTGATGGGGAATGGGCTACCCTTGTGTTTCTTCCAGGCCCAAGGTGCACTCATATGTGGGTAAAGGGCAAGCCAATGACTGTTCTAGAGGAGGCTGCTGAAAGCCTACCTAGAATGTATCTCTCTACTCCAAGTTATAAGGGAAAAAGGAATCAGTGTGGCATTGTAGCTTCTTGGCTATGAAGCCAAGAAGAGCAGAATTCGGGTCTCACCTTTGACACATTTAACCTCTAATATACTGGCCTGGATCCAGGCCTCCCATGTCCTGGCCTCTGTGTCAGGCTTGGATCCAGACCACCCACCTGTCTTCCCCAAGGGCCTTCCCATGAATCCCTGTGTCAGTCTCAGAACCAGACCACCCACATGCTGGCCTCTGTCTTCAATCCAGAGCCTTCCCAAGGAGTCTTTTGTCAGCCTCAGATCCAGGTCACCCACCTGCTGGTCTCTGTCTTCATGCCAGGGTCTTCTCCACTTTCCCAAGGAGAGACCATTCTGGACCAGACCCAGTTCCCATCACTAGCTCATGCCTCCTGTCCAGACTTCCCTAGGCCACACATCCCCCTGCTCCTGCCTGCTGTGAGTTGAGCCTTCTTCCTGGACCTCCTTGTGACACAATATCACCACTTACTATAAGGGTAAGCCTTGAGGGAAAGCCCGGAACAGTCCTCTCACCTGCCTCCCCCAACAGACTTCTCTCTAGCCTCTAATCTTCTGCCTGGACACATTCCTCAGTGGTAGCTTAATCCCACCCCATTATATTCTTCCCAGCCACATGATCCCAACTCCCTGACTATCTTTGCACACACCTCATTCCTCATTCCCCACAGCCCTCTCTCTTATTCCTATCTCCTTTCACCAGACCCCTCAATACCCCCAACAGATGTATTGGAGAAGACAGATTCAATGGGATCTCTTTGTTTTGGCCAGACAAAGCCCCCTACCCAGCCTCCAATTAGGTGCCTACTGGTACATAGAGGCAGCCTCTGCCCTCGATGAGCTCACAAACTAATGGGGAAGACAATCCCCAAGGGAAGCAGCAAAGGTGGGGAGGGAGAGGTAGTGCCCCAGGGCTCCTGCCACAGGGCACAACACTCCTGAAGCTGGAACCACAGAGCAGCTGATGGGAGATGAAGTTAGCTTGGCACTCCACAGCCTTCTTAAAGCCTTCCCTCAGAAGGGAGAAGCGACTGCAGCTTAAGGGGTTGGGCACGTCAGTTCTGTGGCACATTGGCACACCAGCTCCCAGAGGGCAAAGCAGTGGCTTTGCCTTTCTAAGCTGGCTCAGGGCTTGGCACAGTGAGAGTCACATAGTGAGTGCCTAATTCATGTTTGTTGACTGACTTGTGCTCAGTCTCCAGCTTCCAAGACTGAGATTTAGAGACTGTGCCAAGTTACACTGGTAGAGGGAGTTTCTTCACTGTGAATCCCCTATAGCAACGAAATCATGGGTCAGGCCCGTCCCTGGCAGGGAGGGGGAGGTCTTCTCTGGAAGAATGGGGAAACAGAAGGACAAGGGCCTCCAATCCAGCTTTTGACCAGACCCTCCTAAGACTTGACTGTCAGCCCCTAGCTGCTGCTAGTAACAGGGACACCCCAAACCATCAGTAAAGGAGAGGAAGTTCTGGGGAGCACAAGGGTGGACCTGCTCACAACTCTCCTTCCTCAGGGGATCAGAAGAGACAGGCGGCCTGCCTAATTGACTGACTGACAACTTTGAAAGGTGCATCACTGGCATCAGAGAAGCTTTGGCTAGCTGGAGCTCAATTGCAAATTAAGAAACAGGTATACATGTATACATAGCACAGGAAGGAAACCAGCATTTCCTAAGCTCCTACTATGGGCTAGGGACTGTACAAAAGTGCTTCACAAATATCATCTAATTTGATCCTTCTGTAAGGTAGGTGCCACTATATCCCCATTTTACAAATGAGGATGCCACATACCTAGTAAGCATCTGAGGTCAGATCTTGTGGATTCCAGGCCCAGCACTCTATCCACTGCTCCCCCCCCAACTGGCACAAGGTCCCCTGCTGGTGCTAGGGCTGCCCCATTCCTGAAGAAAGGCACCATAGGGGCAAATAAGTGGGGACCAGGCCTCTGGGGAGAGACCCTAAGCAAAGGGGTTGTGAGCCGGCACCAGGCTTGGGGGCCTCTGCCCATCCAAGGCCCACTCCAGCACTGTGCATCCCCAGGAGCTCTAGGCCCTGCAGCCCATGGCCCAGCCCGAAGTCCTCAGGCCCACCCTGGGCTCCTGAGTGACCCCGAGGCCTGGCACTGACTTGTGAGTGCCTCCTGACCAACAGATGGACCACCACCTCCATCTGCTTCCTCTCCCACCCTGCACCAAGCAATCAACAAGCCTTCATTACCTGCTTACTCTTTGCCAGGCACGGTGCCCACTTCTATGGGTACGGGAGCCCCCACACAGGGTTGTGTCCCTAGAGAAGGTCCTTTTGTTGGGAGGAGGCAGATCACCAAAGTACTCTGGGACAGCTGAGAAAGGAAAGATCATGCGTGGAGGAGGGCAACTGAGCTGCAGGGCACACAAGTTGGCCCTAACACTTGTGAAAATATATATCCAGAATTCCTAGGGACTGGCAAATGTCTAACTCAATTTTTTTTAAAAAGATGCAGTTGGTCAATAAACATTAAGTGCCTATTATATGCCAAGTGCTGTGTTAAGCACTGGAGCTACAAAGAAAGGTGGAAGAGGGTCTCCCCTGCCCCAAGGAGCTCACAGTCTGATAGGAGAGACTCCATGTCTGTACTTGGCCACAGCCACAATGGGAGACTCAGGGACCTGTCGCTGGCTTTATCCAGGATTCTGCTTCTGACTTTGAAAGAGGGGTGCTGGGTCAGAGTCAAGATGGCTGAGTAAAAACAGGACTTCTATGGGGTTCCAGCTCCCACCTCCTCCAATTCATGTAAAAGGTGACTCTGAACAAACTTTGGAGCTACAGAACCCACAAAATGACACAGAGAAGCTAACCTCATGCTGAGGACAGCCTGGGAGGCTGGCAGCAAGAGGCCAGTGCAGTGCTCTGGGAGCCAAGCCAAGCCCTGCCCCAGTGGAGGTTTTAGCCTCAGGGTGGGCCTGACCAGCCATTGGCTGGAGGGACTTCAGATCACCTGCAGCTGCGGTGGTTTCCAGAATTATAAACCCAAAGATGGTATTGACAAAGTAAGAGGTCAGTGCAGTGTCAACTTTGGGATCCAGTAGTTCGGGAGTGCCATCAGCCTTTCCCCCTGGGGCGAGAAGCCACTGAGGCACTGTGGCTGTGCCACCACATGGCAGCTTCAGCTCCTGGCCTGCAGAGTGTAGGGGGACCAAGTGACCAGTCTGAGGGGTAATCACTCTTGCTTTAACCTGCTTGGATCTGGATTGCAGTCTAGGATGGAGGTCCTGGGGTGTGTGACTAGCTTGCCAGAGCATGTGGAGGCTTCAGAGAGGGCACCCACCTAATACCTTCAGCAGCTGAGAAAACTCCAGTGTTTGGGATGAAGCTCCCCTATCTGGTGGCAGAGTCCTACTGTGGCAAAGAGCCGAAAAGTCAAGTAATTGAGTGGCAACATGAGCAGACAAAGGAAGCAAAGCAAACAGAGCAACCCAACTTTACACTCCCATTTTGGGGACAAAAAGGATCAAAGCATAGAACAGGAGGAAAATAATGAAGTCAGAACTCCCGCACCAAAAGCTTCCAAGAAAAATATGAGCTGGTTACAGGCCATGGAGGACCACAAGAAGGATTTTGAAAACCAAATAAGAGAAGTGGAGGAAAAATTGGGAAGAGAAATGAGAACAATGCAAGAAAATTATGAAATGAGAGTCAACAACCTGACTGAAGAAAAAAATACCTTAAAAATAGACAAACTCAAATGGCAAAAGAGGCTCAAAATGGCAATGAGGAGAATGCCTTAAAAAGCCAAATTTGTCAGATGGAAAAAGAATCTCATAAGCTCACTGAGGAGATTCATTCCTTCAGAATTAGACTGGAGCAAATGGAAGCTAGTGACTTTATGAGAAATCAAGATACTATTAAACAGATCCAAACAAATGAAAGAATAGAAAGCCATATGAAAAATCTCATTGGGATAACCACTGATCTGGAAAATAGATCCAGGAGAGATAATTTTAAAATTATTGGACTACCTGAAAGCCACGATCAAGAAAAGAACCTAGAAATTGTCCTTCAAGAAATTCTCAAGGAAAATTGCCCTGATGTTTTAGAACCAGAGGGCAAAATAGAGGTTGAAAGAATCTATCAATCACCTCCTGAAAAAGATCCCAAAAAAGAAAACTCCTAGGAATATTATAGCTAGGTTTTGGAATTCCCAGATCAAGGAGAAAATGCAAGCAGCCAGGAAGAAACAATTTGAATATTGTGGAAACACAATCAGGGTAACACAGGATTTGGCAGCTTTTACACTGAGGGATAGAAGGGCTTGGAATATGATATTCCAGGGGTCAAAGGAGCTGGGATTAAAACCAAGAATCACCTACCCAGGAAAACTGAGTATCATGTTTCAGGGGAAAATATGGTCATTCAGTGGAATAGAGGACTTTCAAGCATTCTTGATGAAAAAACCAGAGTTGAATAGAAAATTTGACATTCTGATACAAGAAGCAAGAGGAGCATGAGAAGGTAAAGAGGGAAAAGAAATCATAAGAAACTTATCAAAGTTGAGCTATTTACATCCCTACATGGAAAAATGATAATTGTAACTTATGAAACTTTTCTCAGTATGAGAATAATTGAGGGGAATAGAAATGTATACACACATACATATATATGTCTATATAGGAGGGTATATGGGTATATGAATACATATGTGAATGTGTATGTATATATATGTGTAAAGCATACATAGAGGGCACAAGACCAATTTAATAGGAAGGTATGATACTTAAAAGGTGAAATTAAGAGGTGAGGGAGGAATATAATGAGAGGAGATGAGAAGAGACAGAATGGGATAGATAAACTATCTCATATAGAAGATGCAAGGGAAAATAGAGGGGAAAAACAGGAAGGCAAAAGGGAATGAGTCAACCTTATTCTCATTGAATTTGGCTCAGGGAGGGAATGACATACACACTAAATAGGGTATCTCACCCTACAGGAGAGTAGGGAGGAAGGGGATGAGAGGGGGCACGATGGAAGGGAGGGCAGGCTGGGGGGAGGGAAGTTGGAAGCACCCACTTTTGAAAAGGGACAGGACAAAAGTAGAGAATAGAACAGGTGGGAGGTGGGATAGGACGGAGGGAAATATAGTCAGTCTTTTACAATATATCCACTATGGAAATGTTCTGCATAGCTACACATGTACAGCCTATATTGAATTGCTTATCTTTCCAGTAAGGGTGGGTGACAAAGGAGGAAGGGAATGAATCTGGAAATCAAAGCCTTAAAATATATATATATATATATATATATATATAATATACTATTAACAAAAAAAAAGAGAAAGAGGGGTGCTGGGAAGGGAAAGGTGGGAGCCAGTGCAAGATGAGGACAGGCACGTAGGGAGCCACACTGAAAGCTGAGCTATGAAGACCTCCAGAGGAAGAGTCCAGAAAGAAATGGTATCTGGCTAGGGAGGAGGAAGTGACCAGATGGCAGATGGTGGGGGCAGGGCTGGGCCTGCAGCAGAGTGCCCCCAGAGCCGGGAATCTGCAGCCTCTGCCCAGGGAGAGGCATGTTCCCTTGGGGCAGCAGCAGCACCATCTTCAGGGAATGCTGGTGGAATCAGTGACATTTCCCCATTGCTTTCTTAAGTCTAGACAATCCACTACCCACTAAGTCAAGCCCAGAGCTGCAGCACTTGCTACTTTCTGACGTATGAATTCTCCCATTGAGAAGCTACCAACGAAACTGGGATGGGCGGGAACTGGGATGGGGGGCTGCAAGAGTCCTCCCTTCTACTCGCCTCATGGAAAGCTGATTGCCCTTCTCTGGTCCCTGAAAGTAGCCTTGCGGGTACAAATATATTTGTTTCTTACAGTTACTTTCAATTCAATTGGAAAAGTATGCAGCAATAGAGTGCTGGGCAGGAATCCTGCCTTACACCTTTACTAGCTGCATTACCCTGGGCAAGTCACTGAACCATTGTAAACCTCCATTTCCTATCTATAAAATGAGAGCTCTGGATCTGCAAGTGCCTTCCAGGTCTAGATTTGGGGAGTCTATTGTTTCAAAAAAATGTTCTTATCCTAAAATGTGCTCATAAGTAATTCTGACCTTCCTTGATTTTTATGTGCAACTCAGTGCAAAATGAGCTATGAATTAATGAGGTCTTGTAAATTAAATTTGGAATTTGATCATGGAAATTGGATAGTGGTTTGGAGTTGCATATTTAGTGGAGGTGAAATTCTCTTAGTGAGTGCCAGAAAGAGAGGGGGCCACTTCCAGAAAGATACCGTAGGTTAGCAAAGTTCCAGTCTGAGATGCAGGAACTATACTCTCCTCCCTCTGGCAGGCAGAGAGTTTTGAAGGGAAATCCCCTCCACACAAAGGGAGGGAGGAGTGAGTCTGAAAGGTATGACCAGTCAGAAGTCAACTGACCTGGCCTACTCGCTATGCCCTCTGGAGTTTGTACAGGCTTTCTGAGAAGGCATCTTCCTAGCCTGAGGGGATACCCCAATTCCCTGGCAAGATAAGTTACTGGATACTGAGGTCCTTTCTGCAGCTGAGCTGCCAAGTCTCCAAACTCTACTGCAATGAAAGCAACACCAATGGGCTGGCCATGCATTTGAATGCCTAACGGACATTTGCCTAAAAGACTATTTTATGGAGAACTCACACAGGGCAAGCGCTCACAGTCAGAAGAAGCACTACAATGACTCTCCCAAGGTCTCTGAAGAGCTTAGGAATGGCTTGTGAGATATGGGGACACTGAGGCACAGGCCCGACTTACTTGCAGGCGCACATCAGGGAAGCGCTGGCTCCCAAGAAATATGAGGTATGCAAATGGAGAGCCTCTCCACTGCAGATGTTTGAGCCCACCCTGTGGCAGCACCTTCCAAGCTCCTGGTGGTATGGGCAGCCACAATCGGACACCTTAAACCCTGACCCCAACACAGTAATGTCATTCTGGTCCTCACTGTGCACAGAGGACAATAACCAACCAATAAGCCTCATCCCCCTTCCCCATTTGGTCAATGATAGAACTTCAGCACTTGTCATAATTCTTTAAGATAAGTTAGCTGAGGTAACTTGGCAAGGAGATAAGCTTGGGAGACAGGCTGAACTATGAGCCAATGAGAACTCCAGTTCTCCAGAGAGCTAGAAAGCACTATTCTAGCCTCACCCTTTCCCAAACCAGATCTCTTCCCCCCTGTCCATGAGGGAGCCTCGGGTCTTCTGGCCACCTCCCTTTCTAAATTCGAACACAGAAAGCAGCCCCTCCCAGAGAGGAGCTCCTTCCATGTCTTTGCAGAGCCCTTCTCAGCTGTCAAAGGATTTCCACCCCAGAGGCTGCCCTCAGCTGAGGCCTCTTCCAAATTCCTGTGATCTCCAGTGGCTCATGGAGATTTGGGCACTTTTCAAACACACGAAAGATTTTCCCCCTTCAGATTCTTCCATTTCTCCAGGGGCAAGTGAAACATCTAAGTGGGCACAAAGCCAAGGAAAGTTTCCTCAGAGGGGTGGGGATGAGTAGTGCTTGCAAGTACAGCAACCTCAAACATCAGAGAGGCAGTAAAATGTAGTGCTAAGTCTGATACACCTCACCCCTGACACTCAGCTGTGTGGCCACGGGCAACTCAGCCTCTCTGAGCCTCAGTTTCCTCAACTGTCAAGGGGGTGCAATAATAACTATGGTACTTAAGTCATTGGGTTGTGGTGGGTCTCAGATAAGAGCATGTGTATAAAGTGCTTTTCAAACCTCAAAGCTCAATTCAAATTTTGCATAACATCATCATCAGAATCTAATCTAGATCCAGTTTAGTAAATTGCATCAGTCTACAGAAATCAATCTATTAATCAACAAACATTTAATAAGCACCTACTGTGTGCCAGACCCAAAGAATGAAATAATCCCTGCTCTCAGGGAGCGCGCATTGAATTAAGGGAGACTCTCTCTCTCTCTCTCTCTCTCTCTCTCTCTCTCTCTCTCTCTCTCTCTCTCTCTTTCTCTCTCCCCCTCTCCCCCTCCCTCTTCTCTTCCTTTCTCTCCCCCCTCTCTTTCCTCTTTCTTTCTGTCTCTGTCTCTCAATCTCTCTCTCTGTTTCCCTCTGTCTCTGTCTCTATCTCTGTCTCTTTTCTCTTCTTCTCTCTTCCTCGTCTCCCTCTCTTCTCTCTTTGTGTTTCTGCCTGTCTTTCTCTCAATCTCTCTCTGTCTCCCTGTGTCTCTATCTTTGTCTCTCTCCCCATCTCTTTTCTCTTCCTCTCTCTCTCCCTTCTCCCTCTCTCTTTTCTCTTCCTCTTTGTCTTTGTCTCTTTCTCTCAATCTCTCTCTCTCTCTCTCTCTCTCTCTCTCTCTCTCTCTCTCTTCCTCCTCCTCCTCTCCCCCATTTAATCTCCCCCCCCCCCTTTATGACAAGGTTCCAGCCTATATTTTCCAGGATAATTACACATGACTCTTGATCACAAAACGCTACTCATCACATCTATTATCTACTTGCCGTTCCCTGTTTGTGGCTCTCTATCTCCCATCTCCGTGCCTTTGTACGGGCTATGCCCTATCCTGAAATGTTTTTCATCACCTTCACCTCTCAGAACATCTGAGGGGGAGATGGGAAGGAAAGAATATGAACCTGAAAATAAAATAAAAATTCAATTAAAAAATAAAACATGCAAGTCACTATCCAAAAGAAAAGAGGAAGGAAAACCTCCTAGAACACCTAATATTCCAGGATGATCTTAAAGGGTGCCTCCTTCAAAAGGTGTCTCATGGTTGTCCAAGTTCAGATCATCATAGAAACAGGGATTTAGAGCTGGAAGGGTCAGTGGTGGTCACCTCAGCCACCTCACTCATGCTTCATTTGAGAAAGCTGAAGGCCAGAGTGGGGCAGTGATGGGAGGGGTGGCTGGGGTCTGGGCTGGGGAGCATGTGGAGAGGGAGCATTCTGAGGGGGCAGATGTGTGTATATATACATGCATATGAGAGGGAGAGAAAGAGAGAGAGAGAGAGAGAGAGAGAGAGAGAGAGAGAGAGAGAGAGAGAGAATATTTTCTTAGAAAATCATTTTTCCCCTAAAGAGGCTATGGTGAGGGGAATATAGTACTTTGGGTCAGGTTACATATCCCAGAATAATCACTGCTGCCTGAAGCCCAGTAGGCAGGGCTGAACAAAATGTCCCAGAAAAATATTAGGTTTGAGCCTGCTGGATACAGAGCAGAGGATTCCAAGTTGCCAAAGAAAATGAATGAGGCCATGTGATCTCTAGGACACATGTATTCTGCTGCTGGATAGAATCATGGAAGGTCAGAGTTGCTGGGATCTCAGAGGCCTAATGTACCTGCTTGCAGCAGCTCCCAGGGACTTAATGACCATCTCTGATGAGTCTCAAATCTATCTGTGCTGCCCTGACATATCTACTTCCCTCCCATCTCCCATCTCCAAATGCCTTTCAGACATTTTGAACTGGGTGTCCAATGACATCTTAAATTCAGTGTGTCCAAAACACAACTCATTTTTCCTCCTAACCTCTTCCCACCTTCTTACCTTCCCCATTGCTGGCAAAAGCATGTGAAGCCTTACCCCAGCAGATGGGACAGAGGAGGACCGGCTGTTCCAATGGCCTGTAGGTGGCTGAAGCAGGAGCTTCGGAGAGTTTGGTCAGTCTCCCACCACATCCTGGGCCATTACCAACCACCAGAGCCACTGGACTCTGGAGACTGGAAGACAGAGTAAAGCTGAGGATTTGATGCAGCTCTGCCTCACCTGTATCTAATTCACCCAGTGAGTCAAGACAATGCCCTGTGATGCCATTGGTCTTCTTCAAAAACAAAGGACCAATAGCAGTAACTCTCTAAGACCACACCATCCTCCAGTTCCTCAGGCTCCCAACCTGGGAGTCATTCGGGATCCTCACCACCCCTAAACCTGTGTATAATTTGCTGCCAAGTCCTGATGATTTCACCTCTGCACCATCTCTCAAATGCCCCCCCTTCTCTCCTCTGACTGTGCCCTGGGCCTGGAGCAGACCTACACACATCACACCAGGACTATCATAATAGATGAGTCAGCCTGCCTCCTCAGCATCCCCACTCCATTCTATCCTTCATTCAGACACTAAAATGTTTTTCATAAAGTACAAGTCTAATCCTGTCATCGCCCTACTCAATAACTCCGGTAAAGTCTCCTGGATCAAACACAAAATCCTTTATCTGGAATTCAAAGCCCTTCATACCCTCACCCCCTCCTCCCTTTCTGGTCTTTCTCTCCCTCTCTCCCTGCCACATACTCTTCCTCCCAGTGACACAGCCTCCTGGCTACCGGCTGCCATCCTTCCTGCCTAGAAGGCTTCCCCTCCTCATCTCTGCCTCCTGGAATCCCTGGGCCCCTTTAAGTGCCCACTCAAATCCCATCTTTCCACAGGAAGTATTCCCCAATACGATGCTTTACCTCTTTTAATGATTTTCTTTTTATCCTGCTCATACAGATGGGCTTGCTTATTCTATCTCCCGTTAGACTGTCACCTCCTAGAGGACAGGAACTGTCTTTTGCCTCTTTTTGTAACCTTTGCACAATGCTTGGCACATAGTAGGCCCTGAATGAATGTTTATTGACTGAACTGATCCCTCTACAATGACCGCAGCAAGTGGTCATCTGGCTTTTGGGATCATAGACAGAAGGCTAAAAAGTGCCTCAAAGAACACTGAGTCCCGTTTCCTCATTCTATGGAAGGGGAAACTGAAGTTTAGAGAGCTGGCAGGACTTTTCCAGGGTCTTCCAGGTGTGTGTGGGGTGTTTGATGTGCAGTGCCCCAGCCACCATGCCACCATACCACTTTTTTAGAGACTTTTGGAGATGGGGCTCTTACTTTTTCCTGGGGCAGCCCATTCCATTTCTGAATAGCTCTGGTTTTTAAGAAGTTTTTCCTTCCACTGACCCTAAAGCTGCCTCTCTGCCGTGGTCTCCTGACTTCTGGGGCTCCCCTCTGAGGCTGATCCCTCTTCCCCACAGCATGTCTAATCTCCCAGGGGCCTTTCACTTCTATATCCCATGAGCCCACATGGCTCTTTGCAGCACAGCCCTCCCAGTGCTCCTGCTGAGAGACTTTCAATGTTGAAGGACATTGGCATCAGTCTGTCTCATAGCATGGGCCTGCAGCAAGTCTTGCAGCCACCCACAGGTCAGACAGACCCATGGCAATGGGCCACTGCCTGCCTCATAAGCTATACAGAGAGGCTTTCATCTCCCCATAGAAATAGGTCGACCTTGAGCTGACAGGTAAGGAGGTGACCAGGGCAAGGAACTGTCCTGTGCAGAGACTCTAACAAGGAAGCAGATGATTTGATGGTCTTTTGGAAGGGAAAAAAATGTGTCCTAGTTTAGCTTGAGACCCATGTCAAGTCCTGCTAAGAATAGAAGGGGGAAAAAAGCCCACATCAGATTCTTAATGTTGTACTAGGCTCGTGTGGGGCAGCTGCAAATCTTCATTTCTCTGCAAACAATCCCACACCCTTATTCACCCCAAAGAGTTCTACTAAAAACAGAATCACAGAATTTTGGAACTCAAAGAGTCCTCAGAGACCAACCAGCCCCACTGCCTCATTTCCAAGGGAGGGTTCTGAGGCCCATGCAGGGATAGGCAGCTGCCCCAGGTCATCTGGCTACTTTGTAGCAGCCCAGGGGCGGGGGACTCAAGCCCTGGCCCCCGATTCCCAGGCTACAGCTCTTGGCACTTAGAACCCCCTTTTCTTTAACTACTTCCTTGACAACTTCTTGGACTCATGCCCCGAGTAAGCATCTTGGGCCTCTGACATTTGGAAGGCTTGGTGAATGTGACTGCTGAGGCCCAGCTCCGACAGTGTGGCCTCTCCTTCAGAGAATCCTTCCCCACTTGTCACACAGCCTTTGTGGCACCTCCTCAGTCTAGACTCTGTTTCCCTTCTATGGTAACTTTTCTAGTGTTATTCACTCTAGAGCTCTTGCCCTGGAAACAGCCACCTTTGTACCTGACTACCTGGCCAATCCTGGGCAAGTCCCTTCATGTCCCTGGGCCTCAGCTTCCTGAAGGGGTGGGACTCCATGGCCTTTGAGGTCTCTCCCAGGTCTAGATCTGGGGTAGAATCTTTTAGTATCCCCATCTCCCCATTAGGGGCCAGGTTGGCTGCTGCCACCTCTGCCACAGCTTTTGCTAACAGGTCACTTGGGAAACACTGACAAATAGAATCCCCTTCCCATCTGTCCCACCTAGTAATTGTCCTCCCATCAGGTGCATTGATGGCTGCCCTTGGGATGCAAAGACATTCCTGGGATCTTCTCTGCGACCTCATCTTATCCTGCAGGCAACCTGGCTATTGAGGGCCACATAAGCAAGGAGGGTCAGCTCTACAGAGCCTATGAAGTCTCCAAGCTAGAGGTCCACATGACTCCCTACTGGGAGCTCCACTTGGCTACTCGGTGAAGAGGGCTGTGGCCATGGCTTCCCATGACCAAGAAGGCCCTTGGTCCTGGGCAGAAGAGTGGAAAGGGTGATCCCCATGCCACCTAGAAGCGTTGACCTAACTCGAGGTGCCCTAAAGGTGAGATCATCATTAAATGGCCAGCAACTTAAAAGACTATGAGAAGGGGCACAGCACAGCACCGTGTTCTCACAAGGGACAAAGCCAGAACAGAAGACAAGAGGCATTTGGAGCTCAATGAAAGGACTCCACATGTCTTCTCCTTGGCAAAGCAAACAAAGAGGCTTGTCCTCTTGGTTTTGGCAGGCACCTCAAAGCCATGAGAAACATCAGTGCTGGAGCCTCTGGAACATCTCTCCATGCTGAATCCATGATGAGGATAAGCAGGATGGCCCCCATGCTGTAATTGGCCCTCGAACCCAGGAGGAAGAAGCAGAAAAGTCTACTGAGGATGGAACCAAGTTCACATCTTGTCTTCAGTAAGGAGGCGAGACTGGCTGGTTAGAACAGATTGTTCTGGGAAGTGAGCTCAAGTCAGAGAAACAAAAGTGGGCTGGGGATCCCCCCAGAAGCCTTGTGCTTGTGTTCTGCGGGTACTCTCTTCAACATGAGGGTCAGACTGCTCTGGCTGTGCTGAGCGCCAGAAAGATCTTGCCACAAACGAAAGTGACTGCTCTTCCTTACCAGACAGGACATGGCGGGTTACAGATGTGGGCATTCTCCCAGCCTCAGAGGGCTCTGAGCTTGCAGACTGCCAATGAATATAAGCAAAGGGAATTGACATCAGTTAGGAGGATCATTTCTTTCTTAATTTTCAATAATAATTTGCTGTTGTTCAGGAGTTGCAGTAGCATCTGACTCTTCCTTATCCCATTTGGGGTTTTCTTTGCAAAGAACTGGAGTGGTTTGGCAGCTTATTTTATAGATGAGGAAACTGAGGCAAACAGGGTGAAGTGACTTGCCCAGGGTCACCCAGTTAGTAAGTATTTGAGGCCAGGTTTGATCTCAGCTCTTCCTGACTCCAGGCATGGCACTTTACCCACTGGGCCACCTAGCCACGCCCTGGTACATAGTTGGTGCTTAATAAATGTCTGTTATTAACTAGGCTGCTAAGTGGAGATATATGGCCACCAAGTAGAACATCAGTCTAAATACTGCAGCATTTTTTAAGCCATTCATACCCATAGGTCTGCTGTGAGGGCACCTTTTCCTTCATGCACCAGAAAGATGGGCCTTATTTTTGGCATCTTGATCCTCTTCTTTGTGGCATCAAGTCATTCCCTATGAATCCTAGAGATTCAAGAGAGAATTTTAGGCATGGGTAGGATAAAGGTGAGGCCCCTCTAGGGAACCCTCCCCCTCACCTTTGGAAGTGGCCCTGGGGCAGAGCTGCCCTGGAAAGAAATTGGAAGCCACACCCCAGACGGAACCTCTTTTCATTCAGCTGTCCAGTCTCTTCAATCCCTGACCAGACATCAGGGCCTGGGCAGCACAGGCATTTGGCCCTCTCATCTGCCATTCCCCTCGTGCTACTCCATTCCACTTTCTTTTTATCTCTCATTTAGAGAATAATAATAAAGTCAACTTTCCCATGCCTACCAAAAAGGTGAAGCCATCTAGTTTTGTATGGCTCCATAGTCCTCATGTGTCTGAAGTGTACTGCCAAGGCCTAGGATCCTTCCCAGAACATCACTCCCTTGTGCCTTCGTGACTGTTTGTATCAGCTTAATTTTCCCTTGGAACTCAAAATCTTATAAAAAATGAATGTTGAAAATTGCCTTTACGTGTAATTAGAAAAAATAAAATACTATTTAAAAAAAAGTGAGTGGCATATGCTCTGTTGTTTTCTCACCTGCAGAGCATATCAAGAGTCTTTGTGAGCCTTTTCCTATGAAGAGGAAAGGAGAAGCAGCTTACCTTTTCCCCAACCCCAGCTGCCATGTGGCCATGAGCACATGGCAGCTAAAGTACATTGATTTTGTTTAGGCAAGACTGAGATTAACTCTCAGAGTCTTCACTGCCTCTTGTTTTCTTTCCTTCCAGAGCATAGGTGACCAGATAGCAATCTTGAGATGAATTAGCCCAAGTTTGGAGGCAGTCTTCTAAATTCAAGAGGTCCAGAGGTCCTGGGTCTCTAGGTCATAGCTGATTGGTCAGGGGGAATGTCTGCATCTGAGGACAACCACTGACAAAGGGGGAAACCAAGCCCTGGCCTCATTGCACAGAGCATATAGATTCTGAGGGGACAGTATAGAGCCAAGGTAAAATGTGGCAATGCCTGTTGTAAAGTTCTGTCAAATACTTTATTTCTTTTTTTAGTCTTTTTTATTTTTAGTCTTCAACATTCACCTTTATATGATTTTGAGTTCTAAATTCCTGTCCCCCTTCCCCTCCTTCCCCTTCCCTTCCTCAAGATGGCATGCAATCTGATATATATGTACAATGATATTAAGCATATTTTCTCATTAGTTGTGAAAGAAGAATCAGAACAAAAGGGGGAAACCCTGAGAAAGAAAAAACAAAAACGAGAGAAAATAGTTTGCTTTGATCTGCATTCAGACTCCAGCTTCTTTCTCTGGATGTGGACAGCATTTTCCATCATGAGTCTTTTGGAGTTGTCTTAGATACTTGCACTGCTGAGAAGAGCTGAATCTATCAAAGTTGGTCCTCAAACACTGAGGCTGTTACTGTGTACATTTTTCTGGGTCTGCTTGCTTCACTCAGCATCAGTTCACATAAATCTTTCCATGTTTTTTCTGAAATCTATCTGCTCATCATTTCTTATGGAACAATGGGATTCCATTATATTCATATACCACAACTTGTTCAGCCATTCCCCAATTTATGGGCATCCCCTCAATTTCCAATTCTTGGGTACCACAAAAAGAGTTGCTATAAATATTTTTGTATATATGGATCTTTTCTCCATTTTAATGATCTTTTTGGGATACAAACCTTGTAGTGGCATTGCTGGATCAAAGGGTATGCATAGTTTTATAGCCCTTTGGGCATAGTTTCAACCTGTTCTCCAGAATGGTTGGATCAGTTCACAACTCCACCAACAATGCCTTATAGTTCCAATTTTCCCACATCTCCAACATTTATAATTTTCCTCTTTTATCATGTTAACCAATCTTATAGGTGTGATGTGGGTGCCTCAGAGTTGTTTTAATTTGAAATGTTTTAGTTCTTGATGAGGTTTAAGTCTCAACTTCCTAGAAGAGTGTAATAGTAGTTATAAGTTGTTATTGAATCCTGTTTTAAATCTTCTCTTAAAGGATGATTAGTCTTTTATGTTGAATACTTTTATTTGTTTATAGAAAATAAATAGCTGTCCTATACCTGATTGTCACTGCAATTCAGTAACCTTCTACTCCCCACTTTGAGATGCCACATTTCTATCCATCGACCAAAATCAAAGCTCAGAATGGGGTATGGATGTGTAAAGAGCCAAAGATGATAAGAAAAGGAATATAGCCCTCTGGTTAGAGGCAAGGCACCCCAGGATTGACCCTGAGTCAGCCACCACCTGGATGGGTCTAGAGTTAAGTGAATCTTGTTAGTGAAGAGGGAAAAGGCATCTTGCCCCAGCTCCTACTATGTACTTATTATGTACCAGGCACTGTGCTAGGTACTGCCAAACAGTAAGACAGTCTTTTTCCTCAAGAAGTTTATATTCTAATAAGGAGGTGGCAGCTATCATGGGGAATCAGAGCCTGAGAAGGAGCTTTTGTCTGAGGAGTCCCAGAGATAAACAGATTCATAGTCATGGGCTGACACCTTCTCCCCAGAAGGAAGAGTAATACTGATTCAAAGTGGGGGGAAAGGGAAGTGAATAAGCGTTTATTATAAGGCTTACTATGCTCCAAACACTGAGCTAAAAGCTTTACAAATATTTTCTCATTTGATCCTCATAATAACCTTGTGAGGCAGGTGAGGATTTTTATAGTGGAGTAAACTGAGGCAAACAGAGTTTCAGTCACACTGCTATGGGAGGCCAGAGTTGAACTTAGGTCTTCCTGACTCCAAACCTAGCACTCTACCCACTGACCCACCTCACTGTCTCTTATTACTGTGCCCTATCCTGGGTAGACAGGTGGATGGAATGTGGAGCCTGGTAAAGGAGAGGGGACACTCCCTCACCGGTCCACACAGCCCTGAGGCTAGAATTCAGAGATGAATGGCTTGTGTCCTAGTGACTGGAGCCATTTAAAAATCATTTTCTTTCATTATTCAAAGGAACTGGGGAATACAGAACATCCCAGAAGTCTTGGTGCAGTTGGAAGCTTAGATCATTCCTTTCTTCACTGTGCTTGCATTGATGCATTTATTCGAAATGAGCCAAAGTACTCTGAGCTGTTCCTGGCTCCTGTGGCAAACCCCGGAACCTGCCAGAGACGTGAGCTCCTTGGAAAGATTGTCTTCTGCTTTCAAACATTTTCATTTGACAATGAGCAGATCACAAAGAAAAGGCCATCTGAGGTTGTCAGACTCAAGCAGTCAGGTCCACAAAGTTTCTGAGTGCCGTCCAAACAAGATGAAAATGTAAACAGGAAATGTTTAACGAATAAAAATACAGTATACAATAGACGAGGTTAGTTGATGGTTTTCTAAGTCAGTATGTGAAGGCAGGGATCCTTTGACACTATGGCTGGGAAACTGAAGCTGAGTGAGGTTAAGGAACTTGCCTGAGGGTCCACAGGTGGTAGGTGGATATTAGATGTGAGATCTGAACCCAGGTTCTGTAATTCAAATGGCCTACTAGCACCACGGTAACCGTTATCCCCGCACCTGTCAGCTGTTGCAGGTGAGTGACTAGAAACAAGAAAAAGTCCCTTGGGATTTAAGCTCACTAAGAGGCATAGACCGCCATTATTGTTGGCTTTGACTTGAGTTTGGTCGGGTTGCCTCTGGGCATTGTGCTACATTCTCCCTGCTAATCACTGAGCATGGCTTTGCTTTCAATCTCTTTTTTCTTCACCCTGGATTCCTTTGAGGGAGTTGGCCCTTGCCTTGTGGCACAGTACAGATCCCTGTAGTGAACAGTTGGGTCAGCCATTGCCCCATCATTGGGCCCAGATTTGGTGGGTGCTTGTTTGGTCTCACAGACAGTGCTACTAGGATTATATTTAATCTCCTTGGGTCTGGATCTCTGGCTCAAAGGAGAGGAATAATTTAGCAACATTTCTGATAGGACTTTTTTTTTCTCCCAGCTATGAATCCACCATCAATGCAGTGTTGTGAAGAAATGCACAGGCTTAAAAACCTCCGTTCTGTCCCTAATGAATGATGCACTGCTGATTATCACTGAATCCCCTCTATTTTGGCCAAGACCATCTGCCCTTTTACGGAACCCTAAGGAACAGCTCCTGGGGATGGGAGGGATTTTTTTTTCTAATGATAATTTCCCTTTTCTATTTTTGTCCATGAAATCACCAGGGACAATACTTAAAAACCTCAGTTACTGCTGCTGCCGTTCAGTCGTTCCAGTCCTGTCCAACTCGACGTGACTCTACTTGGGGTTTCTTGGCAAAGATGCTGGAGTGGTTTGCCATTTCCTTCTTCAGCTCATTTTACAGAAGAGGAAACTGAAGCAGACAGGGTGAAGTGACTTAGCCAGGGTCACACAGCTAGTGAGTGTCTAAGGGCAGATTTGAACTCAGGTCTCCCTGCCTCCAGGTCTGGCATTCTATCTACTGTGCCACCTTGCTGCCCAGAGCCTTAGTAGATGTGGCCATATGTATGGAAGACCACAAAAAACTGGAAAATGGAACAGATCTACCATCTTTCCTCTAGCAATCTGTTTTCATTATCAATGATATTGAAAACTCTGCACTGGGCCTTCACTCTCAGACTAGATGCACCCTGTGTGAAGAGCAATTGAACTTGAAGAATATGAAGGTGGAAAGAGGGAAAAATCTGGCTGGCCTGACATCAGTATAGTGTAGGGGAAAGGCTGATTTGGAATCCTAAGGCCTTAGTTCAAATCCTGTCCTTGACACTTGTTTCTTATGTAACCTTGGGTAAGTCCCTTTCCTCCCCAGGTTGCCCTTCTCACTCATTTCCACATGACTTTCTCTACTCTGCCTTGGAAACCTCTTCACCCTGAAAGCTCCCTCCCCCCAGAAACCTCCTAACATTGGTAGGATGCTCTGCCCCTGTGCCCCTTCTTCTGCCTGTCTGCTTCCTCCCAGAAGATCACCACTCACCAACAGGTGCCCACATTCTAGGTTGCACTCCTGCCTCTCTGCAAGATTTTCTTCCCCCCATTCCTGGGGTCCAGAACCTTCATCTCTTCTCCCTCCCCACCATTCCTGGAGCCTGGGACCTTCATCTCTTCTCCCCTCCATTCCTGGAGCCTGGGACCTTCATCTCTTCTCTCCCTCTTCACCTCCTTCCAACTATAGTTTTTATTTTCATTTTCCTTCCCTGGGTTGGGTATTAGCACTGCATTTGTTTCATAAATGAGTTTGATAAAGTGTGTTGTTCCTCAATTTTTTATAATAACTTATATGGTACAGGTATTAATTGTTCTTTAAAAAATTGATAGAATTTTCTTGTGACTCTATCAGGACCAGGAAGTCCCCCCTTTTATTTCCCTCTCCCCCCCTTTTCTCTCACCTTCCTTCCCCTCCCCTCCTCTCCCTTCCCCTCCTCTTCCATCCCCCTTCCCCTTTCCTTTCCTTTCCTGAGATTAGATTATTAACGCCTCTGTTCAGTCTTCTGGTAGTTAGGGCGTTTAATGTTTTGGAAGCTAACCCTCTGTGTTCTCAGGTTCATGGTTGCACATAATTGGCTGTGATGATTCTTTCACTCTTCCCTAAGCCCTCTCCCATTCAGGGTACCTCCATCCACTCAGGCACTCAAAAGGACCACATCCATGAGATGAGGCAGCTTTCTTGCCCCTCATGCAGTCACTCTAGTTTCTGGACTCTTCAAAAAGCCTCTTAACTGGACTCTTCCCCAAGTCTCTCCTGCTCCCCTCTAGCCTCCACTTAATGACCAAAGTGATTTTTCTAAAGCCTAAGTCTGACCTTGTCACCTCCCTCCATACTCAGCAGACTCCAGTGCCTGGCTCCCTATTACCTCCCAGATCAGATAGAAATCCTCTATTTGGCTTACAAAAACCTTCACAAGTTGGCCCCTTCCTACCTTTCCAGTCTTCTTCACACTATGATCTAACTTCACCAGCCTCCAAGTAAGGGCTCTTCTCCCACAACACTTGCTACCTCCCTACTCTGGATCTTTCCCCTAGTGTCCCCATTTCCCCAGGTCTGGAATGCTCTCCCTCCACAGTTCTGCTTCTCAGCTTCCCTGCCTTCCTTCCAGACACAGCTGGAATCAGACCTTGGGCAGACCTTCCCAGGATTCCCACTCCTACCCTCCATTTGCATCTACTCTGTTTATCTCTTGTACATATTTGCATGCTGCCTTCCCGTGAAAATATAAGCTCCTTATGGTCAGGAAATGGTCTTTGTGTTTCTTAATACTTTCCATCTTTCCAATACTTAGCACAATACTTGACACACAGTGCTTAATAAATGTTTGTCAACTGTTGAGCTGCCTGATCTATCCTCTGCACAGCTGCCAAGATGCTTTTCCTAAAGTGCAGATCCGCCCATGTCACTCTCCCACTCAATAAGCTTCAATGGCTCCCTATGGATTCTATAGGATCACTAAGTGTTTAGTCTCATCTCATCCTTTTAAGGTGTCTGCTTTTTGTGTAAGTTTTAGCACATCTGTATTTATCAGTCTAGTTGTAAACACATACAACTTGTGAATACCTTTATAAGGAGGTACTTAAAATTGTTTCCCCCAGGGAAGCTGATCCTTGGCATTAGCAGAGCCCAGTTCTGGGGATTCCTGGATAGCAGCGTGGCAGAGCAGGGTCCCAGGTGCTCTGACTTCCTACCAAAGCTGTTCCCATGGGTGCTGTCCAGCCCTTGGCTGTTGCATCACTTTCTCACACGGCTCTCTCAGCAAGGCACGGTGTGCAGCCTGGGCTCAGAGCACAGCAAGGCTGCCTGGCGACTTGCCCCACTTAATTGCAGAATCACAGAATGTTAGAGATTGGACCCATAGGATTCTAGCAGCTCAGATCTAGAGCTAGAAGGAATGAAGGCCAGCTAATGCAGCCTCTTCATTTGACAGATGGGGAAACAGAGGCCCAGAGAAGTAAAAGGACTTGCCCAAAGTCGAACAGGTAGTGAGTGCCGAAACCAAGAATCAAACCCAGGTCCCCCATCTCCCAATTCAGGGCTCTTTCCCTTGAGTCATTCTGCCTCACCCAGAGTCTGCCCGTATCATTTTACAGATGAGTAAAACAAGACTAAGAGAGGACAGCACCATAATATAGTGACAAGCCCATGGAATCTAGACTCAGAGAACCTGGGTTTGAATCTGGCTTTTCCTCTTACTCCCTGTGGGACCTTGGTGCTACTTGGCAGTGCTGTGTTTCTGCCCTCATTTGGGGCTTCTTCCAATTCTCCACCAGGCCCCAGGAACTTCACTTTTGGGGGCCCTCATCATTGGGCAGGATCCAATGAGCCATGACTGGAGAGCAGAGCCATGAATTAAGTCCTTAGCCGACATTTAGGGAAGGTGCCATGAAACAGACATTTCCCCATCTCCACTCAGTTGTGCTCAGTTTGGTCATGTTTGGCTTCTCCGCCATGTTCCTGAGCCAGTTCTTTCCCTATCTCCCTCCCTTCTTCTCCCTTTGTTTGTGTGTGTGTGTGTGTTTTGTCTGTTCCCATCAGATCGTAAGCTCTCCGAGGGCAAGAATGGATTTGTTTCTGTATTTGAATCTCCAGTGTTAGCACAGTGCCAGACACACAGTAGGAGCTTAATAAATGTATTGACTATTGGTGTCCTGTTTCTATTCAAGAGGATTTTCAATACCCAGTCAACCTTGATTAACCACCTTGGGGATTAATTATGGTTTATTGATCATACCTGACTTCTTTGTCCCTGAGTCTCTGAGTGTGTTCCTGGGCCACTCAGAGAGACAACCTATGGCTTAGAGGAAAAAAGGTCAAGAACTGCCTTTGGAGCCAGGTCAGCCTTGGCTCCAATCTGATCTTTGACATCTACTAGCTATGTGGCCTTGGGTAAGTCCTTGGACTTCTCTGAGCCTCAGTTTACTCTTTTGAAAAATGGGGAAAATAACATGCGTAGTGCCTACCTTACAAGGCACTGGTGATCTGCAAATTCATGACACCTTTTGGGGTTTTGTTAGCAAAGATACTAGAGAGATTTGCCATTTCCTTCTCCAGCTCATTTTGGAGATGAGGAAACTGAGACAAACAGATGCAAGTGACTTACCCAGGGTCACACAGCTAGGAAGTGTCTGAGCTCAGATTTGAATACAAGAAGAGGAGTCTTCCTGATTCCAGACCCAGTGCTCTATGCATCGTGGTGCCACCTAGCCACCCTTAAACCACTCTAAAAATGTCAGCAATTATTGTTCTCTTGCAGTGGGTGGAGCTTATCTGTTTCCCACAGGGGCCTGTAGCTCTTCTGCCATCATTCTATTGATGTTGGGTGGTCCAACATTCACTTTACATTTTTTTTTATTTTTAAACAAATGCTTTATTAACTTCTGTTTTGCATCATTCATTTCTGCCAGATTTTGAGTTACAATCATTTCCCCCCCATTATTCCCCTACCCAACCTCCCAGAATAGCAGTCCCACAAGATATTGCTTCCTCCAATCTGCTCTCTCCCATACCTTCTCCCATATCCCCATCGACTTTTCCATTAGAGGAAGGTGAATCTCTGTGCCCCAGTGCCTGCACATCTTATCTCCCCATTACAAGCAAAAGAGTATTAATAATAGTATTTATATATATTTGAAACGTTTAATCTTAAGACCTCGAATTTCAGATCCATTTCCTTCCTCCCTTGTCACCCATTCCCTCTGGAAAGATAAGTGATTCAGTATATGTTGTACATGTCTAGCTATGCTAAACATTATCATAGTAGATATATTGTACAAGGCTGCTTATAATTCCCTCCCACTCATCCCACCCCCCACCTGGTCCATTCCCTACATGATCCTGTCCCTCTTCTATAGTGGGTACTTCCAACCTCCCCTCACCCCAAGGATGCCCTCCCATCCATCATCCCTCCTCTCATCCCCCTTCCCCCTATCCTGCTGCAGGTTGAGATATCCCATTTAGTATGTATGTCATTCTCTCCCTGAACCAAATTCAATGTGAATGTGGTTTTGCCTTTTTAGCCTTCCTATTCTCCCCCTCCCTTGCAACCACTTCCCCTTGCTTCTTCTACATGGGATAGTTTACCCTACCCTGTCTCTCCCCATCTCCTCTTGCCACTTTCCTCTCTCACCTCATAATTTCATCCCTTGAGTATTCTCCCTTCCCAACAAATTCAACCTATGCCCTCTATCCATATATAACTGTAACCATATACACACACATTCACATATGTATTCATATGACCACACACCCTTCTTCCATTATTTTCATAGTGAGAAAGGTATCATCAGTCATAGTTATTGCTTTTCCATATAGGAATGTAAATAGTTCAACTTTGATAAGTTCCTTCTGATTTCTTTTCCCTGATTACCTTCTCAGGCATCTCTTCCTTCTTGTGTCTGGATGTCAAATTTTCTATTCAATTCTGGTTTTTTCCTCAAGAATGCTTGAAAGTCCTCTATTCCACTGAATGACCATATTTTCCCCTGAAACAAAATACTCAGTTTTGCTGGGTAGGTGACCCTTGGGTTCATTCCCAGTTCTTTTGCCCTCTGGAATATCATATTCCATGCCCTTCGATCCCTCAGTGTAGAAGCTGCCAGGTCCTGGGCTATTCTGATTGTGTTTCCACAATATTGAAATTGTTTCTTCCTGGCTGCTTGTAGTATTTTCTCCTTGATCTGGGGATTCTGGAACCTGGCTATAATATTCCTGGAAGTTTTCTTTTTGGGATCTTTTTCAGGAGGTGATCGGTGGATTCTTTCAACCTCTATTTTGCCCTCTGGATCTAAAACATCAGGGCAATTTTCCTTGAGAATTTCTTGAAGGGTGATTTCTAGGTTCTTTCTTTGATCATGGCTTTCAGGTAGTCCAATAATTTTTAAATTGTCTCTCCTGGATCTATTTTCCAGGTCAGTGGTTTTTCCCATGAGATATTTCACATTGCCTTCTAATCTTTCATTTGTTTGGATCTGCTTAACAGCATCTTGATTTCTCATAAAGTCATTAGCTTCCATTTGCTCCAGTCTAACTCTGAAGGCATGAATCTCCTCAGTGAACTTTTGAGATTCTTTTTCCATCTGGCAAATTCGACTTTTTAAGGCATTCTTCTCCTCATTGCCCTTTTGGGCCTCCTTTGCCATTTGAGTTAGTCTATTTTTTAAGGTGTTGTTTTCCTCAGTCAGGCTGTTGACCCTCATTTCATACTTTTCCTGCATCCTTCTCATTTCTCTTTCCAATTTTTCCTCCACTTCTCTTATTTGATTTTTAAAGTCCTTCTTAAGGTCCTCTATGGCCTGCAACCCGCTCATGTTTTCCCCTGGGGCTTTTGGAGCAGGACTTCTGACCTCACAGTCCTTTTCCCGCTCTATGCCCCCAAAATAGGAGTCTAGGGTTGCATTTTTCTGTTTCCTTTGCCTTGGCATGTTGCCACTTAATTGCTTGACTTTGGGGCTTGTTGCCACACTATGGCTTTAAGGCCAGATAGAGGAATTTTTGTCCTGAACATGTGTGGGGCAACTTCCATTTCTGGCAAGCTGTAAACCCACCCACAACTTCCACCCTAGATCACAATCCAGATCCGGGGAGGTTAAAGCAAGAGCGCTTACCCCCCAAGACTGATCGCTGGATCTCCCTACAATTTGCAGGCCAGGAGCTGGAGCTGCCTCTGAAAACTACAAAATGGCGTGTCTCCTCAGCAGCTTCTAGCCCCCAGGGGAGGGAGCCGACGCATTCCCCAAATACCGGTCCCAAAGTCCCTAGGACACTAACCTCTTACTTTGTCCCAGGCATGTCTATGTTGATAATTCTGGAGTCTCCACAGTTCCTGGTGTTCTGGGTTTCCTCCAGCCAGCTGCTGGCCCTGCTGCCCTGGGGCTAAAACCTCGGCTCACGCGGACCTGGGCTCGGCTGGGCTTCCCGTGCTCTGCGCAGTGCGCGCTGCCAGGTCCCAGACCACTGCACTGGTTCTTCCTGCAGGGCTGCTGGGCTGTCCTCAGCGGGAAGTTAGCTTCTCTGTGTCGTTCTGTGGGTGCTGGGGCTCCAGAAGTTGTTCAGAGTCCCCTTTTACATAGTTTGGGGGGAATCTGGGGGCAGAGTGGTTTGGACAAGCTGTTTCTATTCCTCCATCTTGGCTCCGCCCCTCCACTTTACTTTTTTAACAGAATCAGAGCACGTGGATGTCAGCTTCTCTTCTTGAGGGTTTCTTGGGCACATGCAGGGCAAGAGCAGCAGGCAGGATGATGGGGACAATGGGCATTTCCTCCAGTCCTTGTGTGGCTCAGGTTTCTCCTACCAGATCTTTAGAGTTTGATAGGAATGATGGGATTGAGGTTAGACAGAATTGTAACTGACTGGAACTGTCTACCTGAATGGTTTGAGATCTTTTCATCCCACAAGGATTGGGTGAGGACACATACACTTAGAACATATGTCTTTGTTTTTAATGGGGCGACACTACATCCAGGTGATTGTGGGCAACAATGGTGTCTTGGGTAGCACTACTTCTAGGAAAGGGATTTGTTCTCTGTTAGTTTGTGAAGGTTGGTGAGAACTTGGTAGGTCACCATGGGCACTTGAGCTCCTCTTTCTAGGTATTGAGTAGATGATAAATTCTTGCAACCTCCAGTGAAACGTCACATTTTTAAGGCTGTTCCCTTGTAGAATGGCATTGGTTAGTCAGTCCAGGCTCTGTAAAGACCACTCCCCTGGTGACCTTGTGGAGTTGACATGACCTCCCCCCACTTCTGTAAACACATCTTCATGACGCAGTCATCTGCCTGACTCTGTCCTTGTTGACATATCACTGTCTATGCGCCTCCCTATCACCTTCAGGACAAAAATAAGCTCTTCGTTTGACTTTCAAAACTACGAGTTGGTCCCAACCTGCCTTCCAGGCTTGTGGGGTCCTCACAGTAGCCCTGTGAAATAAGTACTGTTATTGTGATCATTTTACAGTTAAGGAAACTGAGGCTTGGAGAGGTTACATAACTAGCAAGTACACGTGACAAGATTGGAGCTTCATCTTCACACCTGCAAGCCCAGTGCTCTAACCACTGTCCCACCCCGCCACCTAGGACTCCTCTGCTCAGAGAAACATTCTCATAGTCAATATTCAGGGCTGGAAGGGTCATCTAGTGACAAACCTCCCTCATGTTACCTTTGCAGAAACGGAGGTACAGAGAGGTCAAGTCATCTGGTCCACATCACAGAGCTAGTTGGTGGCAGAGTCAGTGTTTGAACTCAGCTAGCTCCACAGCCACTAGTCTTTCCTAATGGGCCCAAGGCAAATTAGTCTTCTAGGGGGAAAAAAACGACATCTCCAGGGTGAAATGACAAGCTGCTGGCTGACCCCAGGGGGGCCTATCTGCACCCCTGAGCTCTGCTCTGGTGCCCTCCCTAGGACATTAAGTCTTTCTCATGGGACCACCTTCTGTGTGGCTCAAAGGGATGCCAAGACTCTACTTCCAACTCAGCCATGAATGG
The DNA here is from genome assembly GCA_011680675.1 of Gymnobelideus leadbeateri. Classification (NCBI taxonomy): domain Eukaryota; kingdom Metazoa; phylum Chordata; class Mammalia; order Diprotodontia; family Petauridae; genus Gymnobelideus; species Gymnobelideus leadbeateri. The sequence goes on along the minus strand of WOXC01001284.1, from coordinate 666,897 downwards.
AGCCCCCTTCCTTTCCTCCAGACACTCCCACTGCAAGGGCCAGGGAAGACAAAATTTCAGAAGATCCCTTTCCTCCATTTTGAAAATCTAAGGCTCTGTGAATGGCATGTCAATAGGACATAGCCTAGTGCTACCAGGGGGCAGCAAGCATGGGGATGGACTCCATGTTTCTTGTGTGATTGCACCAGTCACATAGCAGACTCTTTCCCCAAACAGGCTAATAAGGGATTGGGCAACCACTGCCTTTTCTCTTCTTGATTTCTGCAATGGGAGAACACGTTTCAGATTGAGAAGACCCTGAGGATCAGCCTCTCTCTGGTGATGTGATTTAGGGCTGGTCCTGTCCCCTCTCTGCCATAAAATGAAGAGGGGCCTGTAAGGTCCCTCAGTGCTGAGTGTCTTTGATCTTGAAAAGATCTGGGCAGATGTCTAAAGCTGACCACAGGGAGTCCTGAGACTGAGAACTGTGTGTGGGGTCTGGGATACAGAGAGCCCCATGGAAAAGGAGGGTAGTCCAGGCAGTCCCCGAATATCCAGGGAAAAGCCAGTCAGAGCTTTCCAGGAAGCAGGGTACATACATATGTATGTGTGCTATGTGTGTGTCACACACACACACACACACACACACACACACACATCTTGAGTGCTACTGTCGATCAGCATTTAACTAGCACAGAAAAGTCTGAGCTGGGCTCTCCCACCAATTGCTCAACCCCTCAGCTGGGCAGCTCAGCTGGCCCAGTGCCCCCCCAGTGACAGTGGCTTCCCAAATGATCCCCCACCCCCTGCACTCCCCCTGGGCTGGCTAATCACAGCCTAGCACATGGGGCTGACAATCAAGAGCTTTGGGTTGGGGGTCCTGCCAGCCCAACCTGACTTTGTTTTCCCAAGGCCTCCTCAGAGTTTCTCACTTGGAGGCCGTGTCTGCCAGGCCAGAAAGGTGATCAGTATGTCCTTGGCCTGGGCCCCACCTCCCTTCAGCCTAGATCAGGAGCAGGCTTGCTGAGAAGGCAGAGAGAACAGCTCACTGCTGAGCCACACTGAAGCCTGTGAAGATCGCCCCTGTTCTAAAGGCTTGTCCCATACTGGTCCTCCCCCACAGGTGTCCTTCTTCACTTGATTCTAGGACAGATGCCACCACCCCCTGTCCCTCCTCCTCCTTCAGAGCCTCTCCCTTTCCACAATCATCCCTCTGTTTAAACTCCCAAAGGTTAATGGACAAGCTGTCCTGGGCCTGCAACCCTCTGTTTGTACAGTGTTCACCACGTTGGGCCCATTCTCTCTGATGACAAAAGCCCCTTCCCTCTCCTCACACACCAGCCTTGACCCAGCAGAGGGATATCCTCTCCTTCATCAGGGGGCATATTTTCTGGTTGCTATTGTCTGTCCAGATTTGTTGAGGAAACCCTTCCAGTGTGGGAAGTAGGAGATGAGATGGGAAGGGGGTCCAAGTGCCAATCTCTCTCTTGCTGTATGACCCCATGAATCATGGAGCCTCTCACCTTCCTTGTCCTCCAACACAAAGTCGGGTGACTGGATGGGAGAGGCTCTACATTGTCTTCTGGCTCAAACTCCTATGAGCTAAGATCCTCTCTGAGGCTCAGTTTCCTCATCTGTAGACAAGGATGTAACACACCATCCTTCCTGGACGTTGCTGAGGGGATCCAGCAGATGAAGGAGCAGCGCTGTGGGGAGGGGAGCAGGGAGGTCTGATGATGCTAGCCAGGGCGGTCTGCTGTTAGTTTCATCATGCATAAGATGAGAATGGGGCTTCCAGGAGCCTGGAGTCCAGGGCTCTCTCAAGGTCACTGGGGTGCTGATGTAGCAAGGTGATGGCTATACCAAGGCATAACCCATCAGAGATCTCAGGGCTAAAAGTCTCCAACAGTCTGGACCCACTGGCCAATGCCATGGAAATGAAATTTGTGGTGGGAGGAAGAGGAAGTCTGGGGTTTTACAGAGAGAAGAACTCCAAGGACCAAAGAGGCATTAAGTATGTGTGTGGGCATGGGGGTGATGCTAACTATGTCAGGAAGAACAAAAAAGGTCAGAGACACACAAGGTTTTAGATGGCTGCCAGTTCCCTGGGGTCTGGCATAATGAGTCAGTTAAAAAGGAAAAAGTGATGTTCAGAAGCAATCATTAATTCATTCAACAATATTTTAGTAAGATGCTCCACTGAGGTATCTTCCTCTGATGCCATGGGGTGGAGAGTTTTCACTGGTCCTGCTGGTGGAGCTCAAGGTCTGGAAGTAAGATGGACAAGTGTCCAGGATGAATCAGATCCCCAGGCCTCCATTCAAGGACCAGACAAAGTTGGACAGTACTTCTCAGTGGACAAGGAAGATGAATTTGACCATAGCAGTTGATGAAACCATCTGTGTAATGGGAGAGATAGTGATGAACTTCATTGGAGAAAGTGACCCATGCACTGAAATCCCTTCTCTCCACAGGATGGACAAGGTTTAGCTGTGTTAGAGCAACAGAGTGAGGTGGCAGAAATTAAATTCATTTCAATGCACAAGTTAGGTGGCCTCTTCCAGCCACAATCCTACCTTCTGTGAAATGTGTTTCTTGGTGGGTGGAGCCAAGATGGCAAAGTAAAAGTGGGAACTTGCTTGGGCTCCCACTCCAATCACTTCCAATACCTGTAAAAAAATTACTCTAAACAAATTTTAGAGCTTCAGAACCCACAAATCTACAGAACAAACAAATCTCCCATTAAAGGCAGCCTAGCAGGCCAGCAGGAAGGGTCTGTCACACGAAGCTGGGAGTCTGGCACAATCCCTTGTGAGCCTTGAGGGCCTAGACCTGGGGCAGCCCCAACCAGTGGCACGGACCAACAAGAGCAGACTTCAGGAGAGTGGATCACTGGCAGCTGTGGTGGTTCCCAGACTTCTCAGACTTTTTTATTAATTGGGGTTTTTTTGCCTTTTTTTTTTGGAGGGCAGTTGGGTTTAAGTGACTTGCCCAAAGTCACATGGCTTGTAAGTGTGTCAAGTGTCTGAGGCTGGATTTGAACTCAGGTCCTCTGGACTACAGGGCCAGTGCTCTATTCACTGCACCACCTAGATGCCCCACTTTTTTTCTTTTTTCTTTTCTTTTTTTTTTTTTGTCTTTTTTCAGCTTCATTTCTTTTTCCTTTTTGCTTTTTGGAGGGCAATTGGGGTTAAGTGACTTGCCCAAAGTCACACAGCTAGTAAGTGTGTTAAGTGTCTGAGGCTGGATCTGAACTCAGGTTCTCCTGACTGCAGGGCTGGTGCTCTATCACTGCTCTACCTAGCCTATAAACACCAAAGAGAAAATAAAAGGTCAGTAGGGAACTCTGTAGGAACTGGGTGAGAGAAGAGCATGGTCTTGTCCCTGCCCCTGGGTGACAGAAGTGGCAGCGGCATGGCAGTTGCAGCTTCTGCTGAGTGGCTTCCTCCAGAGCTCCTGGCCTGCAGATTGTAGGGAGACCAAGTGACCATTCAGAAGGTAATCACTCTTGCTTCAACCTTGGATCTGTGTCACAGTCTTGAGTGTTGTGGCCAGTGTGCCAGAGCTTGTGGTGGCTGCAGAGACGGAGCCCTCCTCATAGCTCTGACAACATCTATGAAAACACCAGTGATTTGGGACAAAGCTCTCAACTCTGGAAGCAGAGTTCTACTGTGGCAAAAAGCTCAAAAGTGAAGTCATTGACTGGCAAGATGAGCAAACAAAGGAAGCAGAATCAGACTATAGAATCTTTTGGGGGGACAAAGAAGACCAAAACATGGAACCAGAAGAAGACAACAAAGGCAAAAGTCCTGCATCAAAAACCTCCAAGAAAAATATGAATTGGTTACAGGCCATAGAGGAGCTCAAAAAGGATTTTGAAAATCAAGTAAGAGAAGTAGAGGAAAAATTGGGAAGGGAAATTAGAATGATGCAAGAAAATCATGAAAAATGAGTCAACAGCCTGCCAAAGGAGACTCACAAATACACTGAAGAAAATAACACCTTAAAAATAGACTAAGTCAAATGGCAAAAGAGGCCCAAAAAGCCAATGAGGAGACTGCCTTAAAAAACCCAATTTCCCAGATGGAAAAGGAATTCAAAAATTCACTGAAGAGAATAATTCCTTCAAAATTAGATTGGAGCAAATGGAAGCTAATGATTTTATGAGAAGTCAAGATATTATAAAACAGATCAAAACAAATGAAAAAAAATAGAAAGCAATGTGAAATATCTCACTGGAAAAACCACTGACCAGAAGAGATCATTTAAAAATGGAAAATAGATCCAGGAGAGATAATTTAAAAATTATTGGACTACCTGAAAGCCATGAGCAAAAAAAGAGCCAAAAGGGGGCAGAGTCAAGATGTCAGAGTAGAAACAGCACTTCTGCAGAGCTCCAGCCCATACCACTTCAAAATTATGTTATAGGGGGACTCTGAACAACCTCTGGAGCTCCAGAACCCACAAAATGACACAGAGAAGCTAACTTCCCACTGAGGACAGTTCTGCAGCCCGACATGTACAGCACAGTGCTCTGGGAGCTGAACCCAGGACCACGTGAGTTGGAGGTTTTAGCTCCAGGGCGGAAGGACCAGCAGCCAGCTGGAGAGACTCCAGAACACCAGCAGCTGTGGTGTTTCCAGAATTACCAATACATAGATGCCACAGACAAAATGAGAGGTTAGTGCCCTATGGACTTTGGGACTCAGTAGTTGGGAGAGCGCATCGACCTCTTTCCCTGGGAGCAAGAAGTCACTGAGAAGCTTCAGCACACCCCTGGACACACTCAGAAGCTTCAGTTCCTGTTAGTAGGAGGATCCAGTGATCAGTCTTGGGGGTAATTGCTCTTGATTTAAGCTTCTTGGATCTGGATTGCTGTCTATGATGGAGGTCTTGGGGTGTGTGACCAGCTTGCTAGAGTGTGTGGGGGCTTCAGAGAGGGAACACAAATAATACCTCCAGCAGTTGGGGAAACCCCAGCGTTTGGGACAGAAGCTCCCATGTCTGGTGGCAGAGTCCTACTGTGGCAACAAGCCCAAAAGTCAAGTAATTGAGTGGCAACATGCCTAGGCAAAGGAAACAAAATAAACAGAAAAATTCAGCATCAGACTCCTATTTTGGGGGCAAAGAGGATCAAAGCATGGAATAGGAGGAGGACTGGGAGGTCAGAACTCCTGCACCAAAAGCCCCAAATGAAAATACAAGCTGGCTAAAGGCCATAGAGGGCCTTAAGAAGGATTTTGAAAATCAAATAAGAGAAGTGGAGGAAAAATTGGGAAGAGAAATGAAAATGATGCAAAAAAATTATGAAAGGAGAGTCAACAACCTTATTGAGGAAAATAACACCTTAAAAAATAGACTAACTCAAGTGGCAAAAGAAGCTCAAAAAGGCAATGAGGAGAGGAATGCCTTAAAAAGCCGAATTTGCCAGATGGAAAAAGAATCCCAAAGACTCACTGAGGAGAATCTTTCCTTCGAATTTAGAATGCACCAAAGGGAAGCTAGTGCTGTTAAACAGATCCCAACAAATTAAATAATAGAAGGCAATGTGAAATATCTCATGGGAAAAACCACTGACCTGGAAAATAGATCCAGGAGAGATAATTTAAAAATTATTGGACTACCTGAAAACCATGATCAAAGAAAGAACCTAGAAGTCATCCTTCAAGAAATTCTCAAGGAAAATTGCTCTGATGTTTTAGAACCAGAGGGTAAAATAGAGGTTGAAAGAATCCACAGATCACTCCTGATCCCAAAAAGAAAACTCCTAGGAATATTAAAGCCAGGTTCCAGAATTCCCAGATCAAGGAGAGAATATTACAAGCAGCCAGGAAGAAACAATTTGAATACTGTGGAAATGCAATCAGGATAACACAAGATCTGGCAGCTTTTACACTGAGGGATAGAAGGGCTTGGAATATGATATTCTGGAAATCAAAGGATTAAAACCAAGAACCACCTACCCAGCAGAACTGAGTATAATGCTTCAGGAGAAAATACAGTCATTCAATGAAATAGATGACTTTAAAGCATTCTTGATGAAAAAAACAGAGCTGAATAGAAAAGTTGACATTCAAATACAAGAAGCAAGAGAAGCATGAGAAGGTAAACAGGAAAAAGAAATCATAAGGAACTTATCAAAGTCGAACTAGTTACATTCCTACATGGAAAAATGATAATTGTAACTCAGGAGACCTTTCTCAGTATGAGGATAGCTGAAGGGAATATATATGTATGTATATAGATATAGAGATAGATAGATAGATAGATAGATATAGATAGATAGATATAGATAGATAGATAGATAGAGATAGAGATAGATAGAGATATAGAGATAGATAGATAGATATACAAACATATGTGTGTGTACATGTATACACAGACAGAGGGCACAGGATGAGTTGAATATGAAGGGATGATATCTAAAAAATAAAATTAAGAGGTGAGAGAGGAATATAATGGGAGAAGGAGAAAGGGGGAGATAGAATAGGGTAAATTATTTCATATAAAAGAGACAAGAGACAACTGTTACAATGGAGAGGAAGAGCAGGAAGTGAAAGGGAATGGGTTAACCTTATTCTCATTGAATTTTGCTTAAGGAGGGAATAACCTACACATTCATTTGGGTATCTTACCCAACAGGAAAGTAGGGGGTAAGGGGGTAAGAGGGGAGATGACAGAAGAGAGGGCAGATTGGGGGAGAGGGTACTCAGAAGCAAATAGTTTTGTAAAGGGACAACAGGGTCAAAGGGAGAAAAAAAAAGTAGGTGGGGGCAGGATAGGATGGAAGGAAATCTTTCACAATATAACTACCATGGAAATGTTTTTCGTAACTACATATGTGCAACCTATATTAAATTGCTTGTGTTCCCAGTGGGGGTGGGTGAGGAGGGAAAGTGAAAGGAAGGGCAAGCAGGCAGTCTGTCTAGAAAAGAGAAAAAATAAGGTTGGAAAGGTAGGAGAGAATGGATCCGTCTGAGGGCGCTATACATGCCTGTATGTTACCTGAGAGACCATAGGGAGCCTATGAGGATGTTTGAGGGGAAGAGTGTTTTAGGAAGATGCTTGTTGCAGCTACATGGAGTGGACTTAAGTGGACCAATTAGAAAATTACTGCCAGAACCCAGGGGCTGGATGAGGAGGGGCCCAGCTAGCTTACTGACACATGAAGGGAGGAGAGGATGGGAATAAGAAATGTCATGGAAATAGAACCAACAGCAGCCTAAGTGTTATGGGCACATTAAAGGAGAGCATGAGCCTGCGGTCTTGGACTCGGGAGGTAGGGAAGATGACAGTGCCTGCCTCGGGAACAGGGAAGTCTCAGGAGCTCTGGACCCAGAGGGAGGCACCCAGCTCTGCCCTCATGTGGCTGTGTAATTTTGGGTTAGTCACATGGGGGGAGGGGCTCGATGTCCTCATTCTCCGATAAGACGATTGGGTTGTGTGGCTTCTGGGGCCCCATTCTAGCTTCTCTGTATGTCAAGTCAAGTCAAGTCAATGAGCCTTTATAAGCACTAAGCAGCAGGGATCTGAAGAAAGGCAAAAGGCAGCCCCTGCCCTCAGAGAGTTCCCAGTCTAATGAAAGAGATAGTATGTCAACCTCCAAAGAAGATATGGACATGATGGACAATGGGAAGGCACTAGAATTAAGGGTGAGTGATCCGACCTCCAAGGTCAGGGGCGGCCAGGTCTTACCTCATTCCGGTCTTCAGTGTACACCTGGTCATAGTCCAGCTATGTTCCCCAAGAATGGAGTTCCAAGCCAGGAGAGTCAAAGAGTAACAAGACTTTATTCAGCAGCTTCTTATGCAATTACATCCTAACTTCTATGTCCTACTCTATCCTAACTTACATCCTTACTCTATCCTAACTCTACCTCCTCTGAAGTTACATCCTAATCCCCATCCTAACTCTACATCTACTTCCCAAGGCTTTGAGCTTCCCTCCTCTTATCCCCCTTCAGCCCCTCCTTTCTCTCAGGCAGAAGTTGCCACATCTCCAAGTCTGAGCTAAACCTAAGGCAACAAGTCAGGGTCATGGAGCTCCCATCCTGGAATAGAGCTTATCTCACAAAAAGTCTGATTCTCCTCCACAGTGCTCGGCAAAACATGAACCATAGCAAGGTCAGCTTGCAATTTACACAAAGCATGATTCACTGCAGAGTCAGCCCGTTCCGGGTCTTATGCCTCCAGGGGAACTGCACATATACCCCCAACAGCAGAGCCCGAAAGACTCCCGTCTATGTGCAGAAAGTGCACAAGTCTCACTATCAAGATGTCTACAAAGCTGGGTGAGGCCCTGCCCCTGCCACTCTGTGCTCTCCCCCACTGACCAGCCCAACTTCTTTCTCAGGCCTCCAGGGTTCTCAAAGAGCAGACTTCGTACTGCTGATTGGGCACAATTCTTGTGTGGTGTATCAGCCAGACCACCAGCCTGGGAGTCAGGAGGAGGAGGCCTTGAGGCCCCCCTCTTGCTGGGCCACCCTGAGTCCCAGGCAGCTCTCTGAAACTAGACATTGAGAGTTGGAGCTAATTCATTTTGGTCAAGGGAACAATCATGTTCCCTCTGTGATGTCATCACAAGGCCGGTCCATGCTAGTGCAGATTATTTGCCCCCAGCATGTGACAGCTCTCCATTTCAAGTCTTTGGGGATGATGGCATTCTATGTCTGACCATCAAGCATTACCAGATGATCCTGGTTCAGGGAGAAGCTTGGGTCATTAAGAGTATTACACGACTACCCAAAGGCAATCTAATCTGTTCCCTTCCTCTGGTTCATCTTTGGACTCTCCTCCATGTCCATATACGTTGTCTGCATGTCTAAGAACAAGGCTGTCCACCCACCCACATGTCACAGAAAGTCCATTTACTTATATTTCACAAATAATTTTAATGAGATTTTGGGCAGTTAGGTGGCCCAATAGGATAGAGTGGTAAGCCTAGAATAAGGAAAACCTTAGTTCAAATCCAACCTTGGAGATTTACTAGTTATATGACCCTAGGCAAGTCACACAAACAAATTTCTGTTTTCCTCAGTTTCTGTAATGGAAGTGTAGATTTAAAGATCTTCCCTGCCCCTAGGCCCTTTGATTGGCTTAAGTGACTCTGAGAACCTTCTTTAATTTGAAAATATACTTGGAACCTTAATAGGTTGGATGTGGTCACATGGAGCCTGTGGTAGGAGGCTTGGTTTTCAGGAATGACCACACTTTGATGCTGTGTGATTGGGCAGTGGGTCAAGAGGGTGGTTACATTCTCTGACCCAGGAGAAGGCTATATAATTCCTGATGTGAGGCTTTGTTTTGGGGCTCACTTTGAGAAGTGTTGTGTGATTTGACCAGATGAGACTCTGGGCAGCCGTTGTTGAGAGTCCCCCGGCTTTGAAAACCCAGATGTTGATGCTTCCCTCTCTGGTAACTGTGATTTTAGTATTGATAATGGTTGGACAGTTTGGAAGCCTGTCTGTTTGATCTGTCTGTGTACTCTGAAGTTTGGGGTGCTGACCTTTTCCCCCTGAACTAGGTAAATGATATATGTTTGTTTGATTAAAGTGAGCTTGTTAACTGATTTTGAGTTGCTTTCCTTTACAAAAGCAGATCTAAGAACCTGTGTTGGCAGCCACCCTGGGGATGTTGGGGTGCTTGCTGCTACAGTTTCCTCAACTGTAAAATAGGGATAATATTAGCACCAACATTTTAGGCTTGTTGTAATGATCCAATAATTGTAAAGCACTTAGCATGATGTCTGTTGAGGAAGGCAAGTTAGTAGGGGACACATTTCAGAATTCTTTTAACAATTTTAATTTTAAAAAATTTAAATGCTTTTGGTTATTTAAGAAAGCTCCCCAGACTTCTGATGAAATGGGGGGTCATCATTAAGGCAAAGTTCTTAAACTGGGGTCTATGAACTAAAAAAAATTTTTTTTGAAAACTATTTCAATGTGATTGGTTTCCTTGGTATTTCTGTATATTTTATTTTGTATTTTGAATTTTTACTCTGAGAAGGTCTTTACCTCAGTGCTAAAGGGGTCAGGGATACAAAAATGGTTAAGAACACTTGGTCTAAAGGAATCCAAGGTAGGTAGCCCCTCTGAGCTCCTCAGACTTATTAAGGGCATCAATCAGTTCCAAATCCTTCCTTCCCATGAGGGTGATTCTGCTTGACGTATGGATATTGGGACCATCTTAATTCCACTCCACTAGGGACTCATGAGAAGTAATGAACTCAGCAAAATAATAAGCCGTCTCCATGGCGGGGCAGGGGGTTCTCGACACGCTGCTGCCACAGTGTCTAAGTCCATTGGCAAGGCTTCAAGGGGCACTGTCAAGTCCAATTCTCCCAAGATGACCCATTGGGCAGAACATCAAAGACTTAGGGTAGACAATTAGTGCAGCAGGATTAGAGGAGGCACTCAGTTAAAAACAAATTACTCCTTTGCTATTCTGATGACCAGGCACAAGCAGATAGAGAAATAGAGAAATCTCATTGGGAAGGTCTTTCCTCTCGGGACCATAATGTCCCTGAATAAATGAATGGCATAAATGAATGGCCTTACAATGAACAGTGGATGGCCAGACTGGTCACATTCTTAAAGTCATCTAACATGGCAGCCCTTGTCCACTTAAAAACACACCAGTAGGAGCGATGAGTGTAGCACAGCTCTGCCAATCCAGTTGGTGGGTGGAGCAGCTGGTGAGAGCCGGAGTTTGCCATCCAACTGAGCTGGGTTTCAAGTTGATAATCTCAGAATGATCTCAAACACCTCACTCTTCCTCAGCCAACACTTGTCAACAAATCTACCACCTTGACCTCCACAATATCTCTTGCATTTGACCCCTATTTTCTTCTCTCACAATTCCCAAGGGAATTCAGACACTCATTACCTCTCACTTCTCTGAACGCTTTGTAGTCTGGCTTCTAATGTCATCATTCAACAGAACCCACTCTCTCCAAAGTTCCCAGAGATCTCTTAGTCGCCAAATTGAATGGCCTTTTTTCAGTCCTCACTCTCCTTGACTTCTCTGCAGCCTTTGACACTGTTGACCACCTTCTCCTTCTTGATGGCCTAATCTCTCTAGGTTTATCACCCTCTCCTGACTCTGCTTCTACCTATCTGCTCACTTCTCCTCTGTCCCCATTGCTGGCTTTTCACCCAGGTTAATCCCTTTCCCTCCCATGACACTCATCCCAGCATGGTGCAGCCCATCCCTTGCAGGACTACCACAGTTTTCTGCTCTTGGTTTTCTGATCAAAACTCTTTTCTCCACTTCAGAGCCCATCATCCACTCAGAAGATAAAACTGATCTTCCTAAAGTATGGATCTGCCTCCATCACCCCTGCCTACTCAGTAAACTCCAGGAGTTCCCTATCCCCTCTGGGATCAAATAGAAAATCTTCTGCTTGGCTTCTAAAGCCTCTAACAGTCTGATCCTCCCCAACACCCCAGGCTTCATGTGCCTTGCTCCTCTTTCTTTACTGTTCCTCACACATGACGCTCTATTTCCCATCTCTTTGTGATTGCCTTGGTCCTCAAGGATGTCAGGAATGCTCTTCCTTTGCACCTTCGCCTCACAGAGTGCTGCCCTTCCTTGAAGACAAAGCTCCAGCTTTGCGTTTTGCGTCCAGCCTTTTGGGATCCATTCATCCTCCACCAACCTCTCTCCCAGATAACTACTTTGCATTGATTTGTATTTGTTCCTTTTGTATTTATGCCTTCTGCCCTTCTGTAGATGCTTGGTGCTCCTGGCAAGGAGGGATCAGTTCATTTTTTTGTCATTGTGTTCACAATGCCTGGCACAAAGTGGGCTCTTCACAAATACTTGTTGATTCACTGGTTATTGTGTGAAAAATTCCCATGGCAACATGGGCTCTGAAGGAGCCATTCCAGAGCTCTGGTTGCCAGGAGATCTTCCTGGGACACAGATCCCGGGGTCCCAACTTGTCTTAGTAAGCAATTAACAGACTTGCTATGATTTCCTTGGTCTGGGCACTCCCTCCACTGGGCAGATACCAAAGTCTCTCTGGTTCCCCAAATGGCCAGTGCCAAAGCATTCATCTCCTAGTACTCCACTGTCTGAGCTGAGCTATTCCACACTCAGGGAGGAAGGTTAGCTCATTCTCTCTTATCAAACCTATGTTACATGCCTGTGTGTGTGAATCCCATGAGACAAGGAAGAGGGAACAAGAGGGAGCTTGTGGTGAATAGCCTCATTTTTAATGTAAAAAAAGAGACAAAATTCTCAGCTGAGATGATGGGAGGAAGAAAAGATATAGGAGGTTTGAGGGAAGAAAGGGTTTGGAAAAGCCGGTGTGGTGAGTGGGAAAATGAATTAATTAGACATGTGTAAAAGAATTGCCTTGTAGCAGTGAGGGCCCAGTTGAGATTATACAATCTAAATTTGTGGTCAGTCAGCCAATCAGCACAGTTTCATAATTTTCTCCAGCTTCATTCAGCAGTACATAAGTAGGAGAAATGGCAGCTGATGGCAGGAGAGATGCAAGGCTGGGGTTTAGCAATGCAAAATCAGTGGTAGGATAATAGGCCAAGAAATTTGAGAGAACAAAGTGTAGAATTGAACTGTTCACTGAGGGGTCAAGGTGGAGAAGGAAGAAAGGTATAGGCAGTGCAAGGACCATGATGGCATGGGAAACAACTCAAGGATGTAGGGATTGGAGGTTGTGGTAGGGTGCAAGGTAGAGGAAAGGAGGGAAAGCAGATTATAAACAGATAAAGGCTTTGCCAAGTTCTGGAATGTGAAAGTATGGTATTTGTACAAGGTCAAGGATTGGCAAGACCATGTCTGTGAGACTGAGGTGGGGTGGAGGAAGTAGGTCATGGAAAATGAGCAGGCGGAGGTATGGGGAGGTTGGGGCCTTGAGGGAGCATCACTATGTACCTTTAAATCCCCTTGCATGAGGGCAGAAGTTTGAGAAGAGAGAGAAGTTGTGAACCATTCAGGGAGGAAGGAGAGTGATCTAGAGGTCTGTATACAACAGCTATAGGGACTTAAATTGGGTGAAAGATGTGAGTTGATGGAGAAGTTACTGAGCAATGGAGCGAGGGAGAGAACCTGGAAGTGGCAATGTGTAGCAAGGGGGATTCAGATTCCCTCCCCTTGACCACTGAATCAGAGGAAGTGAATGGCAGCAGAGCCATTGCTGGAAAGGGTGGCCAGGGAGATGCTGTCTCACTCCCCACCAATCCAGAAAAATCTTCCCATGTTTCTCCAAGCTCTTCATATTCCTTTTATCTTACTGAACATTCACAGACCATAGATTTTTCAGTCTTTTTGTTACAACAAAGTGAACAGAAATGTATATCGTCTGTCTTTTAAAGGTCTCCAACCCCTGGCCCCTTCCTATCTTCATTCCCTTCCTTGCCCACTGTGTTAAACCCAGATTGGCTTAATCGCTGTTCCTTACACATGATACTCTACCTCCCATCTCCATTTCTTTGCACTGGTGTTCCCCAGGCCTGGAATGCCCTCTCTCCCTCCTTTTGACTCTTGGAATCCTGTATTTCTTTCCAGGCTTTCCTCAAATGTCCCCTAAAGCCTTTCCTGATTTCACCCTCCCCACTAGGTGCTAATGCCCTCCCCCTCCATACCCACTGTTATATAGTCTCTAGATTTTTATGTCCGTCCATGTATTCTACCCAATTAGAATGTAAGCTCCTTGAGAACAGAGACTATTGCTGCCTTTATACTACCCCCCCCACCATGTACCTCTAGAAGAATATCCACTGAAGTCTCAGCTGTCTTATAAATTATTAAGGAAAGAGTATAAGAAGTCCATAAGTCTTCATCTCACCGAATAGAAAACCTAATCTGTTTTTCTTGAATGGAAATTCAGGAGGGATCCTGATTCCCAGAAACTACAGTAATTGGATTGATAATTTGCCTTGGTTGTGGGTCCAGCTAAGAGTGGCATGGCTACTGGTTCAATCTGATTGAGGAGTATTTTTGCTCACCTTTGACCTGATGCAAAGGGAGATCCTTAGGGGGAATGATGATTTTCTAAGGGAGCTCCGATACTGATGCTACTTATCACTCTTTTTAAGCAGATTAAAATTCCCTAAACTCTTTGCTTTGTCTGAGTTGGCTGTGTAACATGAATCTTTTTAGAATGTCAGTGGGCATTGCTTAAACCAGAGAGAATTCCATCAGCAGGGGATGCTCCCTCTGGGTTGGAAGGACTGAATAAGAATAAATGTCTCAGATAAACTTTAGCTAAAATCATAGCGTCCAGAGGGTTATTTTTCCTTCTGCAGCACAGTGCCTGACACATAGTAAATGCCTAAGGTACTTTTTGATGGATGGGTATGCTGGTTTATAAGTTCATTAGTGGTATCCCTTAGTCAGAATGTGACCCCTTTCCTTATATAACTCCACTTCTATGGACCATTCGGGTTTTCTGAAAAGCAGTCCACTGATATTGCATGATGTGTGTGTGTGTGTGTGTGTGTGTGTGTGTGTGTGTGTGTGTGTGTGTGTGTGTACGCTCCTAGCCATGGTGCTGCATAAGGCTGAGACTAGCTCAGGAGGGAGGTCAGATCAGCTCAGTAAAGAGTCCAAGAATCCTAAGAGGGAAATCCATCCTAAGCAGTTTTTGCAGTATAGGTGCTGGGAACAAAAGAACACATGGGGATGGGGGGGGAGGGGAGTTTTACCAATGTGTATGTGGCTCCAGAATGGTCTGCCATCTGCTCTTCAGAATTGATTTCTTCTCTTGCCCACCTCTCTCTGTGTCTCTTTGTCTCTCTGTCTCTATCTCTGTCTCTTTTCCTCCTTCATTTTTCCTCTTCCCTTCATGTAGGACATACGCAGCAGCACAGGATCAGAGGTCTCTTGGCCAATTGCAGATCCCATCTGCTCGACGTACCCAGCCTGCATGCAGAGAAAGTCACAAGGCTTTCCTTCAGGAACTTACCTGCCTGCCATGAGAGTGGGGTTACGCTTACAGAATTATAAGCGGCGGGAGCAATTTCCAGCTTGGCCAACGTGGGGTTAGCGTGCCTGCCCTCCCTAGCCCTCCTCTATCAGCTGCATTTCCGGTCATGCAGGCTGATTTGCTTGGAGATTGGTGAAACCTTGGACTTGACGTGGCCTGCATATCTCTTAGTGATTCGAAAGCCTGTTTTCACACGGTCATTTGGAGTTTGCAACTTCGCTTTTGAAAACTCTTCTTATATTTCCAGCACCCACGTGCTGGGGAATCATTTATCACCCCCATTGCTTTTCATTTTTTGTAAATAATATTTTATTTTTTCCCAATTACATGTAATGTACATTATTACATTAGTAGAAGGTCGTTTTCAACATTCATTTTTTAATTGTTTCTTCCTCCCTCCCTCTCTTTCCCCTCCCCAGATCAGCGAGCAATCTGTTCTAGGTTATACATGTGCGACCTCGTAAACATATTTCCACATTAGTCCTGTCGTTATCACCCCCATTTCACAGATGAAGAAAGTGAAGCCCAAGAAGTCTAGTTCCTGTTATGGAAAGTCACAAGGTTAACCACCAAACACTTCACAACCATCTCATTTCTCTGGGGCAGGATATCCCAGAGCTGCAGGGGGCAGCTGGGACTTGGTTCCATTTGCCCCTTTCTATTTCAGGAATTTGAACGTGAAGAAAATCCTCAGTGGACGTCCCCTCCCCTTCCCTCTCTCCTCTCCCCTCCTCCCTCCTCTCCCTGCTCCCCCTTCCTTCCCCCCCTTCCCCCCCAGCCATAGTTGAGCAGTCAGATTTAGGTTCTCTGAGGTCGGGTTATGTCCTGTTGCAGCCTTAGCACCCACTCAGTTCATGGAACACAGCAGGTAGCTAATAAATGCTCACGAAGCAATCTTATTGCCTGGACCAGACTTGGACACCTCAGGATGGGACAACCTCCATGTTGTGGTGGAGTGGCTTCCTGGGACAGGGAAGGTCTTGGTGTCCCCTTTCTCTAAGGCTCCGGAAGACTGTGCCTTTGGGGCAGAAAGTCCCATCCAATTGCCCTGAGGTGTGGCTTCATTCATGCAGGGCTTGACAAGATGGAGGCAGCAGGGACTGGACCCCATGGCCAGGATGAATGAATGAATCCAGGGGTGGACAAAGGAATGAATGCAAATTAAAATAGTATACTTTGTACACCAGACACCGCGCTAACCCTGTGGTACAGACAGAGCAGCCAGGGCCAGAGTCAAGGAGCCTGCATTCTGAGGGGGAGTGTAAGGAGTGGGGGCCACGGAGAAGGGCTTTGGACCAGTGTGTCACAGGGAGCAAGATGGGAATGAGGAAAAGGCCACCAATGAGCACTGGTAAACTCTCTCAATGTACCAGGCTCTGTCCTTACAGGAGCCGAACCAAAGCCAGGAGAGGGAGGGGGTAGTGGGGCAGGGCACTGGATATGGAGCCTAAAGGGCTGGTTTGGAAGACTGCTGTGTGCCTCTGGCTAAGCTGCACAACCTCTCTGAGCCTTCCATTCTCCATCTTTCTGGTGAGGGTTTGGACTGAAAGCTCTATCAAGTTTCTTCTGGTCCAGAGCATGGGATAGTGGATAAATGGCTAGGGAGTCAGGAAGACCTGAATTCAACTCCAGCCTATGGCACCATGTGGTTGCACGACCCTGGGCAAATCACTTAACCTTAGTGCTCCAGTTAACTTTCTATAAATAGAAATTGCAAATTAATGGCCTTTAACATTTTCTCTGAAATTTCCTACAATAATGAAATCCCAGGTCAGGGTCCCAAAGTAAAGAATGATGACCCTTCCAGATAAAAATCTTATTTACTATAAGATAGTAGATTTGAGTTCCAGATGAGTAAAGAAAGGGTGAAACTGGGGAATGAATGAATGAATGAATGAATGAATTGCTTAAAAAAGAATTTGTTTACTATGGACCAAGCATTGTGCTAAGACTTGAGAACTAAGGAAAGAGACAGGCAGACAGACAGACACACACACACACACAGATAGGCAGAGACAAAGAGAAAGAGACAAGAGACAGACAGAAAGAGGGACAGACAGAGAGACGGAGACAGAAAGAAAGAGAGACAGAGGCAAAGAGAAGATAGAGGAAGAGACAGAGACAGACAGGGACAGAGGCAGACAGACACAGAGAGAGGAGAGAGAGAGAGAGAGAGAGAGAGAGAGAGAGAGAGAGAGAGAGAGAGAGAGAGAGAGAGAGAGAGAAGCAATTTTCTGGGTGAAGCTGATGAAATATTTTGGAATTTTTGTTTCACAAGGTGCCAGGCTCTGTATCTAGAAATGCCCCTACAGACAGCCAGAGATCCCAACTAGAAGAGGAAGGGAGAAAGGGAGAGAGTCAAGTGGCCTGAAGTGGAGATCTTGGAGGTCATTCCATGTAAATAATCATGTTGCTGCTGCTGTTCGTAGGGAGCCAGCTGTCTAAGCCCTGTATTCCTAGCACTCCTGGGGAGGAACAAGTCAGGCTGCCAGGTTGGGGAAGGCACCCTGGGCTTGCAGCTGGAACCCTTGGATTCTGACACTGGTTCCCCCACTTAAAGACTGTGGGATCATAAACAGGTTCCTTCACTTCTCTGAGTCTGTTTCTTCACTTGTAAAATGGAGCTAATCCCACCTGCACTCCCTCCCTCCTCCCTGGGAGACAACAGTAACACACCAAAGAAATCTGCTTCCCTGGGACTGTAGGATGTCCAACCCTGCTTTCTAGCCTGGAGCTGGAAAGCATCAGACCTGGAAGGGATTGTAAAGGTCATCTAAGACAATCTAGGAATTTCACAGCAAGGGAAACTGAGGACCCAAGCAGGAAGAGCCTTGCCCAAGGTCATGTGACTAGCCAGTGGCAGCACTGGAACTGAACCCAGGGGTTCTGTCTTGGAATCCAGCCCCTCTTTCCAGGGTTGTTTTCTCTGCTGCCCCTCTTCTCTGCCTGTTGGCCACTTTAGGAAGCTTCTCTTGGAAGCACCATGGAAGCATGACTCAGAAGCCTCTGCCAGCAGGAAGCTGAGGAAGCATTCCCATGTTTGGCCAGTCACAGCAGCTCAAATATCCTGGCCACGTGGGAGAATGACTACTTGTCAGCTCATCCACTGGTAGACAAGGTAAATCTCTTCTGAAGGAACAACCCTCATCTGCTGGGGTCTGGATGATGTTTGTTATGTGTGGGTGTGTAGAGTGTGGAAAATATTCATCCACAAAAGTCCCTTGAAATTCCCTTGGCTCTCACAAAACCCTGAGAGTCAGACACTGGGGAATATTTCCTGGTATCAATGAAGGGCCCCTCATCTATGTGACTTTTGTGGAACATAGCTCAATAGTTTTTTGGTGGGAGTCACATTTGCAGTGCACTGTGAGGTTGACATTGTCTATTGGGAGTCTTCCTACAACCTGTGAGGAAGATGCTACAAGTATTATCTGCATTTTACAGATGAAGAGACTGAGGGTCCAAGAGAGGAAGGGACTGACACAGCAATACAAATCTAGTAAGTATCCAGGCAGTGTTGGACTCCTAGTCATTGGAGTTCTAAGTGACCTAGTTCATCATTATTTCCTTCCTCTAAATAACTTGGAATCAGGAGAAAGCTAGTCCAAATCCTGCCTGTGACATTAGCTACATGGCCATAGACTTTTCCTCATCTGTTAAAAAATAAAAGAGAGAGAACAAGACAGGGAGTACCTTCCCCACAGTGTGGTTCTGAGGATCAAAGCTCGAAAACTGTAAAGTGCACTGCCCAGAACTCCTGAGTTCAAATCCTGCCATGAATGGTGCCCTAAAAAATCAATCCCATTCTGCATGCTGCATATATGGTGGGGAGATATGACTCCTGACTGGCTGGCAGAATGCTGAAGCAACTCTGAGTGTTTGCACAAGGAATGTAGCTGGGCTGATTACTTACACACTTGGACAGATTAGAAAGAAGGTGACCTAGGGATGGAGATATGGGGTGACTGCCTGGAGCCCTCGAGGCTGCACAGACAGGCAGAGGGGCTGCTCTCAGCATATCCCTTGACCTTCATCACTTATAGTTCTCGAGATTCCTGAGAAAGCACTCTTTCTCCCTCCTGGTTTGAACTGAGATCTTATCTTACTTTCAGGTGAAGGCAAGATTGGAATTAGGTTTTTGTTTTTTTTTTTTTTTGAGGGCAATTTGGGTTAAGTAACTTGCCCAAGATCACACAGCTAGGTTTTTGTTTGTGTGTGCGTTAAGTGTCTGAGGCTGGATCCGAACTCAGCTCCTTCTGACCCCAGGGCCGGCACTCTACTCACTGCACCACCTAGCTGCCCAGAATTAGGTATTTTTCTGATATATTCTAATCTACAGAATTTTTCTGATTTTGGCTTACCACCTGCTTAGATAAATGGGCTTACTCAGTGCTTGGCACACAGACAGCACTTAATAAATGCTTGTTTACAGCATGCCTGACTGTGTGATTAGTAGTTAGTGCAGAGGCCACTGAACTGGCCAGCATAAGCTAAAGGTGTGGAATGCTGCATAAAACATCTTCCTGTCTGTCTAATCCTCTCCTCAGGAGGGCTGAATAGAAGAGAATGCAGAGGTAGGCAGCTCAGACAGGGGACAGTGGTGGCAGCATTAGACCCAGCCTTGGCCATAGGAAATGGCCTAGAAAACAACCCAAGAAGGGGGAGGTTGGAGGGACCCCATGGTCATTCCATAGACTCTCTCCAAGCCCATAGTGGGATTAAATTGAACAATTAAACCTGAGATAGACAGAGGCCTGAGGCTCCCAGGGACATAGGGCATGGCCCTGGTGAGCTGAAAGGGGAGTTAAGGCCTGTCCACAAGTATCGAAGACCCCATGGGGCAGGGACAAGGTGCACAGTAGGACCCATCCTCCTTTCTAGGGTGGTTGTGAAGAAAGTCAGAGCATAGGTTTAGGAAGGACCTGACTAGTCCTAGTCAAGCCAAACACTTGGGCTGGCTGGCTGTCCCACCCCACTCCCCATGCCATAAGGGAATCCCCACCTTCTGATTTCCCTCAAGTCCCAGAGGGTTACCTCCTCCCGACCCAGCCTAGAGCTTCCACATGTTGCTTGCTTCCCATTTCTTCTCTAACTAGCTTACTTGTACATAGTTGGTGGTATGTTGTTTCTCCCATTAGGGCAGGGCCTGTCTTTTGTCTTTCTCTGTATCCCCAGCACTTAGCACAATGCCTGCTACTTAGTAAGTGCTTAGGTCTGACTTGGCTTCTCCTCATGACAGTTTTTCACAAGACAGCTCTCACACCCCTCCCTTCCTCCAACCATCCTCATATGACATGGACTCGAGGCCCTCTGCCATTTTGGTCTCCCTCCTCTGAACTTTTCCACAAACTGTCCTGGTCCTTCCTAAAATGTGCTGAACCCAGCCCCTGCTGCAGGTGTGCTCTGAGCAGGGCAGAGTCCCAGGGGCTTCTATGACTCACCAAAGCTGCTGACTTCTCTTTGTGAGCCTGCCAGACACTCCATGTCTCCCCTACAGCCATTTTCCTCCCAAAGCATCCTTCCTGGGAA
Organism: Gymnobelideus leadbeateri; assembly: GCA_011680675.1. Taxonomy (NCBI): domain Eukaryota; kingdom Metazoa; phylum Chordata; class Mammalia; order Diprotodontia; family Petauridae; genus Gymnobelideus; species Gymnobelideus leadbeateri. The sequence continues at coordinate 646,440 of WOXC01001284.1, read as the reverse complement.
TGTGGTTGGACAAGTACTCTGTGTCTCCATTTCACAGGGGAGGAAAAAGCCGTTCAGAGATGAGATGTGGATTTACTCATGGCCACACAGCTAGGGTTAGAGGATTCTCAGGCAGTCTCTCACCTCACCAGCCTTTCTCTATGAAGAGCAAAGGACAGGGAATCAATGAGTAGTCAATCAACAAACATTTATTGTGACTACTCTGCCCCAGGAACTGGGCTAGGCACAAAGGTTATAAGTAGAGGGAAGGCAACATCTCTGGCCTCAAGGAAATTACACATATTTTCTACAAAAGAAATACAGGGATTTAGACTAGAAATTGGGGGAGACAAAGAAAGGGGGATGTCAAATTCAGGAGATGGTGCTTGGGCTGAGCTTTGAAGGGAGCTAAGGGTTCCTGGAGGGAGGGCATTCCTGGCATTGAAGACAACTTGGGCAAAGACCTGGGGGTGAGAGATGATGGAAGACCAGTTGGTCCAGGGAGCAAAGTGCTGAGGGGAAGGGAAGAATATCTAGCCTGGAAGACAGGCTGGAGCCAAATAGCCAAAGGCTTTAAATGTCCTTTGCATCTGCTCCTAGAGGGAATAGGGAGCCACCACCTAAGCTTGTAGAGTAGAGGAGAGACCTGAGGAGACCTATTCTTTCAGAATGTCAGTTGGGCAGCTATTTAGACTGGGGAGAAGAGAACCAGATGCAGAGAGACCTGGGAGGAATCCCCATTGTCCAGATGAAAGGGGCCTGAAGTGGAATGGATGCTGCAGCCATGAAGAGGAGGGGATCCAGGCCAGAGATAGCAGGACCGCAATAGAGAATGCCTGGCAGGAGAACTAGAAGGACGAGCTGCCCTTGACAGAAATGAGGAAGTGAGGATGAGGGGGAAGAATCCAAGGTGATACAACAACTGTTCAGAGTTTGGGGACAGAGCAGTTGGTAAGCTCTTCCTGGCAGGGCCCAAAACCTAGGCTGCTTCTATGGATTGAGAGGCCAACATCTGAAGCTGCTGCTAAGAGTGATTCCCCCCCCCCGGCTCCCAGTTCATCGAGGGTTTGCATCTGGGACAGGCAGATTTGGTTTAGAGCACCTTGAGGGCTTTGGAAGAAGTTACAGAATCCTACACAGTGTGAGCATAGGGAAGCTCCCACCCAGTTTGCTTACATGGTTCTTACACACACACACACACACACACACACACACACACACACACACTCACAACACACAAAAGCACACATTGGCAAGTATCACATGGGCAGATATCTATAGCTTCACTTGGTCATTCTATAGGCTCTGGATTCCTAAATCAGTCCCACTGAAAGATAGTCATGAATGGGGAAGGGATATTTCAATGAATCCCATGACCCCAAAGCCTGGACCAAGGCAGATACAGAATGAAGGAAGGTACTCTTACACTTCCATATACAGGACCCAAAGAGGGGGTTTTACCAAGGGACCAGTCTTCCTCAAAGCAATGATTCCTTTCTGTGAAGACTATAGCTTTCTTTAGCCAAATCTTTGTTAGCCCATGGTTTCATCCTGTGGTCCGGAAAGACCACCTCAAAAAACAGTATATAGAATCTCCAGTTTCAGAACGCAGGAGACTGAAGGGTCAGGTAGTCAACTTGTATCTTAGAAAGAAGGGCCACAGTGACCTAGTCAGCAAGTGGCCATGCAGCTTGAGACCTCCAAGCAGGGAGAGCCTCTACCTCTCTCTTCAGCCCTCTCAGCCTACTTCGGGCTTTTGTAGTTAGGAAAAATCGCCAACTCTCAAGGCTAAATTTGTCATTTCCACTCATAATTTTTCTACTGTTACACACTGTTACTGAGACCAGAAAAAGAAGGCAATCTCCTTTCAACAATGAACAATCGAAGATGCCCCTAAGTACCTGTGTGAGGTCAAGATCTCGGAGACACTTGGGCTGGCTCTCCTGAAGTTTAAGGGTGTGTGTTGGTGGGGGTTAAGGATCACAAAGTGTAATGTGTTGCTGAGTCTAGACTCAGGAAGACCTGAGTTCAAATCCGACCTCAGACACTTACTAGCTGTGTGACCCTGAGCAAGTTACTTCACCATGTTTGCCTCAGTTTCCTCATCTGAAAATGAGTTGGAGAATGAAATGGCAAACCAGTCCAGTATTTCTGCCAAGAAAGCCCCAGATGGGGTCACGACTGAACAACAGAAAAATTTCATAGTATTAAAGGGAATGAGTAACAATTAAATGTTTTTAAACTGAGAAGAGAAGAGTTGTGAACCAGAAACCTGTTGCCTTAAACCCACCAAGCCAGATATGCCAGTAGAAGAAGCTAACTCATTGAAGAGAGAAGCCTGCAGTTGATATCCCAGGTCACCAGAGACAAAGCCTAAGGAAGTGGCCAATATTAAAGGCCATGGTTCAACAGAAATGCAGGAAAGATGGTTACAAATGGGATGAACCCAAGTTCCTAACAGAGTCAAGCCTGACCTCCTAGGCGTTGAGGTGAGACATGGTAGGGGAGACTTTCGATGGGAATAGTAGGGTTCTGGATATCCTGACCTTATTCCAAAGGACCAGGCAAAGAAATTGGGATAGCCAGAGGAGATAAAGATATATACCCAGGGAGGATATGTAAGAACAAGAGTAGGGACTGGGAGAGGGGAAGAGAAAACAGTGCAGAGTGCTTAGGAGGGAAATCAAGAAGAGGTTCCAACAGAAGCACTGTTCTCTCTGGAGCATCCTGCAGACCCTGGATTCCCACAGGCAAGGAGGGACTGGCTGCAGGCAGAAAAGTGATGGGAATGATGGGAAGTGGCTGCTTTTTTCATCATGAAACTGGAGAAAGAGAGAGGGAAGGAGAGCCAGGTGTGCTCTCACAGGTGCCCTCGATGTGGGGAGGGGTGGGTCACGTGACCTCCAAGGTCTCAACTCTACCTCTGGTCCAATGGTCCTATGACCTTGGGCAATTTCCCCACTGGGGAAAGTCCTCCCTAGGACCTGACTACCTCAGAGACAGAATAAGTTGGCTTCGTAGAGGGAATTCCCCTTGTTTGAGGAAATTGCTAGTCCTTTGAGCAATGGGTTTTTGGTGAAATCCTGGGCTGTCTCCAGAACAGTTTAGTCCCCAGCTGCTCACTGTCACCAAAACCAGAAAGCAGCAACCCCAGTGACCTCTGAGACCCAAGATGGCAGGTCTTCAGATGACTGGAAGAGAGGATGAGTCATAGGTGGGTGAGGCCTTCCCAGGAGGAGGAAGAGGTGTGGAGGGACTAGGTGCTGGTAAATTCCTTGTCTTGGTTTCCCCTAGTTTTTTGATGAAAATGAGCAGTTAGTAAGTAGTGAGTTAGCATTGTGATGATAATCTTTTTTCTTTCTTTTTGAAGGGGGGAGGGTAGGGCAATTAGGGTTAAGTGATGGCTAGTTTTTTGTGTCAGGTGTCTGAGGCCGGTTCCAAACCCAGGTCCTCCTGACTCCAGGCGGGTGCTCTACTCACTGCATCACCTAGTTGCCCATGACATTGTCAGACATTTCTAAAGTCAACCACAGCCCAGTCTTTGTGACCTCCTGCATTGTCTAACTCCCATCCTCCTGCACATCACCCATTTTCAAACTGCCCCTACCTAGAGATCAGCACCAGAGGATGGAGAAAACGGGCCTCACATTCATAGAGAGCTTCAAGTAGAACCCAGCTCCATCCCTCAATGGCCCCTCGATGACATATATATCTCTGGAAGCTTCAATGTGCCCCCAGGCTGCCTTTCCAAACTGACTGCCATCCCCACCCCTCAAGAGGAGGCTTGGGGTAGAATGTAAGGCCTGGAGGGCAGTTTCACTTACCCTTGAATCTTTACACCCACCCATCAGCACTTAACACCCCTGGCTCCTAGGAGTCATCTAATCAGTGCTTGATGAAGTAAATCTCCCAGTGAGCTTGGGAGCAAAAGTGCCTGCCCCAGCTTCTAGGAATCAGGAGGAACTGGACGTGAAATCAAGTCTTCTGAGTCCCAGAACAAAGCTTTCACTATCCTGAAAATTTAGACAACAAAGGAGTTTATTCGAGGGATGCCCACAGCCACCAATGGTACCCTCGGGCTTCTAAGGCATCGGGATAAAATGCTGAGAGACTGGCCCGGACTGTGAAGCCCAGACCAAGTGCCCATTCCCTTGCCCAGTCTCCTAATTCTGCAAAGGAAGAATGATGGGCTCAGTAGTCTGGCAGACACAGTATTATCAAGGAAATCAGCATCTGTGGGAGCAGGGAATGATTTTCTCCAAAGTTTTGGAAAGCAAAGCAAAATTGTGGTCAGCGCCGAAATGCCTTGTGAGCAGGTGGCCAGGCAGAGTGAATTCTACAGCAGGAACCTGCAGGGAGCGTGGTAAGCAAGGTGGTCGAAAGCAAAGCCAAGGACCCTACTGCAAGCCTCAGAGACCACAGAGTTCCATCCAAGCTCAGTGCTTGGCAGCTGAGCTGGCCGTCCCTGCCCCAGAGATGAATAACCCAAAGGAAAGATGTCAAGAAGAAACCTTACTTAGTCCTATGGGGTCAGACTGAGAGGGATGGGGGTTCCTATTTCCATTCTGCCTTGCAAGGCTGCTGATTGGCTCCAAGAGGGCCCAGAAAGTGACAGAACCCCAAGCTGTGTCCCAAAGGCTGAAGCTGTGCCCCAAAGGCTGAAGCTGCTCCTCCCATGAGCAATTTACTTTCTGTCCTCCATAATTTGGCCCACAGCCATTGAATTCTCACTTATAGGTCGGCTTCTCCTTAGAGGTCCAGCAAATTCCCAGAACCTTCCTCTGGGAAGAAAAGGGTTGGCTAGCTGGGATCAATGTAAAAAATTATACCCCTAGGTTAAAAAAAATATTGCATGTACAGGATGGTGGAGGCCTGGTTAGTCAGAGGAGTGTCTGCAAAAGATCTGGGTGTCTGAGTGGATTGAATGCTCAAGGGTCAGCAATGTAAGAGGCAACCAAACAAGCTCAGGAAATCTGGGCTGCAGGGAGAGGAGCCAAGTCCTCCAGGCCCTGGGAGACAAGGATGCCGCTGTCGTCTGTTTTCCTCAGCTCTTACCTAGAATGATGCCTTCACAAGTTGGTGCTACAGCTCAGAAAGATCCGGAATAGCTGGAGGGTGTCCAAGGGACGGTCACTGGAAGGGTGAAGGGCCTTGAAGCCACACCCTAGGAGGAGCTGGAGGAGCTTGGTTAGGGAAGATGGGAGGGAGGTGGGACACGAGGCTGTCTGGGGAACACTTGGGACGTTAGCTCCGTTTGACCTTGGAGGACAGAAGCAGGGGCAGTGTCAGGAAGCTGCTGAAGGCCATTGGAGCTGCCTGGGGAGGTAGCAGGTTCCCTCCCTTCCCAAGCCTGGATGCCCAGTTGTCCAGTTACGCTATAGTGCGGATCTTTTCTGGTTTGGGTTGAACAGGAAGGTCACTGACGTCCCATGTCACTCCCTGATTCTGAGATTCAGGGATTTTATCAAATAGAGGCCCAGTAAGAAGCAGAGTCCAAGGCTGTTAAGAGAGACGGCAGAGGCAGGCTCTGGGACTTCACGGCTGCATCGGAATGTCTGATCATCATTCACTTTTGTCATTAAGAGTGCCTACCCCGCCAGGCACAAAAAGAAAGGAACCCAGTCTTGGGGCGGGGGGTGGGGGGTGGGGGTGGGGGGAGGCAGATAGGGCAGGGCAAGGGGAGGCCATCCCTGGAGACGTGGGCTCCCTTTTCTAGAAAGCAGCTCTTTAGGCAAGGCCTGCTCCTCAACGATGCCCACCCCCCCATACCCAAGGGGGTATTTGGTGAGATGAGCTCTGCAATACTGGGCCACGTTTGCCAGAGATGCCCGGTAGAGTGGCCAAGTTCGGGCCCTCGGGGATCTCCCACTGCCAGGCCAGGGTCCAGATTGTTGGACAAAGCCCAGCAAATGGGCTGGGGAAACACTTAGTGTATCTCTAAGGCTCTATTTGCTAGATCCTGGAAGGACACCCCTCTCCTCATTCCCTATGGGCGGGGCAGCCCCGTTCCCCCAGGCTGAGGGACAAAGGGCTATCATCCTATCCCAGCCCAGCGCTTGACCAAACTGAGCTAGAGAAGAGGTGCCAGGGACGGCGGTAGGGGGGAGGTGGGGGGGGGAGGCTCCCCAGACGGTTGGGGGAGGGTAGGAGGGGTAAGTAGGAGGGGTAGGGCTTTTCCTCCCTAGGAGAGGGACCAAGGGAAAGCAGGAGGTGGGTCCAAGGGCAGGGTCTCCCCGGGCCCGGCCTATGGCCGGTTCGTCCCGCCCCAGCCCGCCCCCTCCCCCAGCCCCGCCCCCCACATCTCCCTGGATTTCTCCCACCCCCTGGCCAGAGCTCCAACTTGGTGCCGAGGCCGCTCACACTTAAGCCCCTGCCCTTCAGCCCTCGGACCGCACTGCCGGTCAGACCGCCAGTCAGTCAGTCTTTCCGGCAGTCCTTTCTCCGGCTCTCCCTCCAGCGTTTCAGCCCGGGGTAGCCGGACAGGCAGGCGGGAAAGCAGGAACCACGAGAGGCCCGGCGCGGTCGGTAGGTAGGTGAGTCTGCCCAGACTAGGGAGAGGGAGGGTCAGACTCGGGGTGGGGGGGGGGGGCGAGCCGCTGAGGGCTGCGCGGGGGAACCGTCTGCCACCCTTCCCCCAGGAGCCCGTGACGGGTCTCCCCTCTTCCCTCTCCTCCCCTCTAGGCGCCTGTCCCCGAGGCTCCAGGGCGCCGGTGGTTAAATATAGCCTTGGACTCGGCCAGACTGGGGGGCGGGGGGCGGCGACGGGCGCCCCTTCTCCTCCCGAGCTGGCAGCCTGGGGTCCGTGCCCTCGGGGCACAGCACCGTTTGGCAGGGATGGCCAGATCTTGGGGGGGTTGGAAAGGGTCCGGAGGGCTTCCCCTGGAAGAGGAGGAGCCCCAAAATCTCCCCCTAAGCGGCGTGAGGGGCTCAGGGAGAGCTCATCCTAATGCACAGAGCCTGAGTTCAAGTCCCTGCCCAGTCCCGGCTCACTCCTTGCATACAAGTCACTGCCTCTCTGGGCCTCAGTTTCCTTATCTGTAAGGTGAAGAGGCTGGACGTTCCCTAGACGTTCGAATCAGCTATAAATCAGTCAGCCAACGAGTATCGATTACCTGCTGGTAGGGTAGGGACTCAGAAGTCACCAGTCTCTTCTCCCTGAAAGCTTACATTCTATTGGCACCTGTATGCCAGTAAGTAACAGAAAGATTCCTCCCCCCGCCCCCCCAAAAAATCCTGTGGTGTTCGAGAGGGAGGCGCCGCTAACTCTGGCGCCAGGAGTGCTGAATTGGGAACTTTGCTCGCTGTTGGCCGAATGCTTACAGCGTACGGGGAAGCACGGGGAAAGGAGGCTCGTTTGGAGAGGGACAGATCCCCTTCCCTTGGCTGTCTGTGGGATGGTGCATTTGGCAGGAACTGTTGTTACCTGGATTCTTTAAATGGGACAATTGTCTCCATCCCTGTTTGGGATCCCAAAGCACAATAAATTGTAAACAGTGATTAAGTACCGACTGTGTACCCACAAAAGTTTGTGCTTGGTGTTGGGGAAACTAGAATTTGGAAAAACCAGGGCCAGGGTCCTCAAAGGCCGGCAGGCTGGAGAAGGCTCTGTTGCTGCAGAAGCCAGCCTTCTGGGGTCTTGTCCTGTCTCTCTTCCTCTTCTCCATCTGCCTCATAATACTGCCCACATACATGTCCAGGGTGGTGAAGGGCTTTGGAGATCGTCAAACTTTAGAGTTGGGAGAGCCCCTTGGACAGACATGGAGAGGGGAGGTGCCTAGAGCCTTGATTCCAGCCAGAATCCTGCCAGGGCCACTGAGAACTGGGGCACTAAGGGCTGGCAGTGGGGTAGGAATTACAGAAGGGCAGATTTAGGAAACCCAGCCTAACAGCTAATTGGCATAATTGGGGTAGGCAGCTTTGGCTGTGAGTGGTTGCTGGCCTGCCTTGAGGCCTTTTAATGGAGTTTAGGGAGCCACTGGCTTCCACACCCACCTCAAGACCCTTTCTAGCTATGTGTCCTTGGACAAGTGATTTCTCGCTCTTCAGTGAATTCAGTCATGTTCAATTCTGTCTGACTTTTCAGGGCCCCATTTAGGGTTTTCTTGGCAAAGATCCTGGAGTTATTTGCCATTTCCTTCTCTAGCATATTTTATAGATGAGGGAACTGAGGCAAACAGGATGAAGTGACTTGCCCAAGGTCACACAGCTAGGAAGTGTCTGAGGTTGGATTTGAACTCAGGAAGATAAGTCTTATCTATTTTACTCCCCTTTTAAGGGATGGGTTTAGATTCATTGGCCTCTATTCCCTTGTAGCCTCTGGTCCTCTTTGAAGGATCTAATAAAAGCTTTGCTTTTCTAGAGCTCCCTCCCCTGAATGTCAGGCTTACCCTGGACACACACAGCAGGTAGGGGTTGCTAATGCTTGTTATTGTTGCCAATGGGATACCAGGCATTTGACCTGACAGGTGCATGTGTCCTCATCCAGCTTGGGCATCCTGCATCTAAATGTTGGAGGAGGAATGGAATTCAGCATCATTTTAATGCCAAATGTAAAGATGAAAGTTCAGCTATGCATGTCCTTGCCCACTGCAGATGTCCAAACTTTGGACAGGGTCCTTTCAGTCCCTCCCAGTCTGTGCTGGCTGGAGAAGCAGCCAGCAAAAAACCCTAGCTTCTCCCCTCCTCACCCCCAGTCATCAGAAACTGTCAGCATCTCCAGGAGTGGTACAAGCACAAGCAGGGCCTCTCGGATTTGATGTGAGAAAGGACAGAAGCATTTAGAGATGCCTACTGTGTGCATCATTGGGTCCTCATGACAACTCTGGGAGGGAGACCCCCCATTTTACAGTTGTGGAAATAGAGGCAGGCAGCCATGAAGTGATTTACCTAGGGCCACCCAGCCAGTAAGTGCCTGAGGCTGGATTTGAACTGGTGTCTCATTGGCTCTGGGCACTATGGTGCCTGGCTGCCTGCAAGTCAGATATGTGCACTTGAACAGGGTTTTCTCAGGAGTGGATTGTAAAGAAGAGGGAAACTTGAGTTCTGTGCTTGGCAGAAGCAGTCACCTGAGAGTTGACCCAGCACTTGAGCCAACAGTTGGAACGAACTCATCCCTGGAGGCCTCTCTGGGCCTAGGAGGGAGCTCTACTGACCCTTGAATGGGGAGTCCCAGCTCTTCAGCTGAGTGACCAGCTAGCTGGGTGTCCCTGGGAAAACTATTTAACCTCTCTGAGGCCCAGGCTTCATTCTGGCTGGAGGCCTCTTCTCTGTTCTGGGTTGCTCTGATCTTTCTGTCTGAGCCCGGACAGCTTTGAGATTGTTGGTGCCTTTCTTCCTAGGGACAAGGTAGCTGCTGCCTCTCCCCACAATCCTCCTCTCCACTGGGGCTTTGAGTTGATTCTAGGGTGATTGAATCCAGATATCCCCTCCACCATATTGTTTACCTTTGTAACTTGAAGTGGGGGAGGCATTTGGAGACTGGCTGGTGCCTGAGGGCAAGCCTAAGGATGAGGAATGGAACTAAGGAAAGGCAGGGACCTGGTCCTGCCACAGCCTTGCTCCCACCCTTTGCGAACCTCTTCTTGGAACGTCACCATCACCATCTTATTGTCCACGGGCCCCAGAGAAGAGGTGACCATCCCACTCAAGACTGGAACCAGTCCAGCCTCCCTTGGCCCAGTTAAACTACCGGTATGCCAGGCACTATGGGGTAAGCATGGGTGTACAATGAAGGTCTTGCCTTCAAGGATTTTACACTCTAACCTGGCAGCTTGATGTAGTGGTATAGGGCAGCTAGGTGATGAAGTGGTTAGAATGCTGGGCCTAGAGTCAGAAAGACCCAAATTCAAATCTGGCCTCAGACACTGGCTAGCTGTATGACCCTGTCACTTTACCCTGTCTGCCTCAGTCTCCTCATCTGTAAAATGAGCCGGAGAAGGAAATGGCAAACTGCTCCTGTATCTCTGCCAAGAAAATCCCAAATGGGGTCAAAAAGAGTTGGATACAACTGAAACAATTGAAGAAAAGTGAACTTGGAGCCCCAGAAGACAGATGCCTCCACCCTTGCTGAACTCTGGAGGACAAAGCTAGTTAGGATAAGTGGGTGGGAGTTATAAAGAAGTAGATTGAGCTCAAGGAAAGAAAACAAGGACTCCCTCTAGGTGGAATGAGCTGCATTGAGGTAGTAAGAGCCCCATCTCTAGAAGGCTTGAAATGAGGCTGAACCTGATGCCTTCTAGTAGAGGGGACTTTCATGGAAGTCTGATTGTGTCCAAGGCTCTTTCTACTCTGAGGGTTTGTGAAGTGTAGGCAAGGGGTGGCTGACCTTGGAGCTGGAAAGAACTGTGTTCAAGTCCCAGCTCCGACTCACACTGACTGCGTGGCCCTGTCCAAGTCACTTCACCCCTCTCGCACTCTCTGTCACTCTCTAAGGCTGTTTTCAGAGAAGGTGCCATCCTGTGTTGGTAGAGGAAGTCTCTTCACCTGTGCCAATGACATCACAATGGGCCTTAGGAGTCAAGAGTTCAAGAGATCAGGCCAGAGTTCTTCACTGGACACCCTTTGGGGAAACTGGGTCCCACAGGGCAGGTTCTGCTCAGCCCAGGTGTTAATTTTTGTAAGCACTTGTCTGGCACACTGCAGATTCCCTGGGGCCTTTTGTGCTTTTCTAGGAGCTAATGGGGTGAAGAGTGGCATGAGGCTGACCATCTTCAGAGATCAGCAGGCCAGAGTGGCTTTTCTTGGATTCCCATAGACAGACTCCCTCCTTTGCCCCCCTCACCTAAGGGAGCTCTGTGTTTCCCTTTGGCTTGGCCAGTCCTTGGAATCAGGTGGCATTTGACTATACTCCTGCTTTGGGGGTATGAAGGATTTCTTCCCTTTTTGCTCTTTCAGCTAGGAGAGAGAAACAAGCAATCAGTTAAAAGGGGTGGGGTGTGTACGTGTGTGTGCAGGGCTATGGGAAAAGAGTGCTTAAAGTTGCCCAATCTCCCTCAAGAAAGGCTACTTTTTGGTATTTTTTCCAGTCACTCAAGACTTTACATTTTCCCATCTATTCAGTGGGTTTGGGTGTTTGTTTGTTTGTTTTTCTCAGTATGAAAACTGGATTGTGCTGGTAACAAATGATCAGTCCACTTTCTGTGCCCTGGCCTTGTGGAAGCTTCCCTCTGCAATGGCCCTCTATTGCCTTTTGGGACTGCTTAAACTCTTTAACTTGACATAATGCTGTATTGTTCCTTCCTCCCAAAAGAATGGAAGCCCCTTGAGTGCAGGGACTGGCTTTGCCTCCTTTTATATTCCCAGTCCTTAGTACACAGCCTGGCACTAATTAATTAGTTAATTAATGTTTAGTGATTGATTGGATTAGATAAGAAATTGAATTTTCCTAGATAGACTGACTGCTGGAAGGGACCTTAAAACCTTCATTTTACAAGTGGGGACACTGAGGCATAAAGAACTCACAAGAGTGTAGAAGAAGATGGAATGACTTACAGAGGTTGACATAGGTAGGAAGTGTATATGAAATTCAAACCCAGATCCCTGAGTCCAAAGCCAGAATTCTTTCCTCTGTGCCATTTGGGCTCAAGTCCTCAGACTTTATATACTGGGCTCTTACTTTGGCAACCAGAGTATGGAGACACATATGACTCCCAAGCCAAGAAGGAGATTCAAGCTGTTGGCCCAGCAGGTGACTGTCCACCTCTGAAAACTGTGTTCCTGGTAGGGGTGAAGAGCTGGGTTTGGTTTGCCAAATAATAAATGTGGGTTAGGCACCTACTGTGCGCAGTTGGAATCCTTGCCCTCGAGGATCTTATGGACACCTACCTCTAAGAAAACTGTAATGGCCGGCCAGCCTCCCAAAGCACACTGAGGTCTCTTCAGAGCCCTGGGATGAGCCAACCCCCTTTTAATGGCTCCCTCTCCCTGGTTTCCAGTTTACTCTGCTAGTGTTTCTGACACATTTGTATATCCAGTCTTATGATCTCCCAATTGAAAGGACGCTGGTGGAGAAAGCTTCTTTAAAGTAAAAGATCCTTTTAAAAGGCCAATAGTTTGTTGGTTGCCCCTGCATAGAATAAGGTTGTTTATTTATTTATTTATTTTAAAAAATAAATTGGTGCTTTCCAATACTGGTTTTCTTGAAGTAGGGCCTGGCAGTTCCCAGGTCCTTTCTGGAGAGTTTAGAAAAAACACCCACTGGATCCAGCCTCAAGCTGGAAGGGGCCCAAAAGACCACCCCTCATTTTCCAAATGAGTTCCCTCATGTAAGAAGCATCAGTCATAATTTGAATTCAGGACTTGGGCTCCAGAGGCAGTGTTGTAAATGAGTAGGAGCTAAGCTGAGAGAACTATGAGTCCTGGTGGAAAGGTGAAGAGACTGACTCAAGGTCACTGAGTTAGTGGAAGGGCTCAGCTGGGAGTGTTCCATGCTGCCTCTTCTGGGAACATTGCAGTGGGTCTCCCAGCAGTGGAAAGGCTCAATTTGGAATTAGCAGGACAGTTAGGGATGGATCAACATACCTCAACCCCTTAGGTCTTTCTAAGACTATATCATAAAGACATATATGTAGCAAAGGTCACTGAATGTGGAGGCAGGGGACTGGGTTTCATTCCTCCCTTGAAGCTGACCAGATGTGTAACTTTGGGCATGTCACCTAACCCTTTAAGCCTCAGTTTCCTCATCTATAAAATGGGGATTATAATAACTTTCATTGCTGTCATCATGGGGTGGCTGTGATCTTTGACAACCTTAAACTGCAACAGAATGGTAGGTTATTATTACTATTATTAAATATTGAGTGACCGTGGAGCTTTCTTCATTTCTCTGTCTGGTGACTTGCTTTAGTTTCACCATTGACACTTTTGATCCTGAGATATTTACTGAGAAACTGTGCCATTTGACTGTGTTTGTAACTCCCACCTGGCACTTTTACCACCTGGACTTTTTCCCATTTTCTTTTTGAACATACATGTAACATAGATGAATGAAGGTTTGGGTTGGGCATGTGCTCTGGAGTTCCAAGGCTCCTCCAAGGGCCTGAGCTTTCCCTGACACACACACACAAGCTCCCCTTTTGTACATCAATATTCTCCAGTGATACAGCCTGGCTGTGAGTCAAGGAACACCACGATCCCAGAAGAATCCAAAAGATGCTTGTTGAAGCTGCCAGGAGACAGAAATGGGGCCAGCCCGAGGAAGGAGGCCACTCGATCCTGCCAACTCTGACCTGGGGTGAAAGAACCCATCTGGGAAATGCATACTTAGAAAAGGACACTCTAGGTGGGCACCTAGAGCATGAAGGCTGGGAGGGTGAATGGCTACAGAGCTGCCCACTTAGAAGCAGAACTCGGGCATGTTGGCAAGTCCTGCACAGGAGAATGTCACAGAATGAGAAGGCTAGCTGGGCTGCAATCTGAATCACAGGAGGGAGGGACTATTACTTGGCAAACAGTAGTAAAGCTTTTCATGCATCCATTGTCTATGTTTTGAGCCACTATTCTGGGTGATGACAGCTCTGTTAAGACCCCAAATGACTGTGGTTTTCTTTAACTCATAAAGTTATGCAACACCTAACTCCCTAATTGTGTCTTGTCATCATAGGACTGGTTACAGGACATGCCTTTAATTGGTCCTAACTTCGCAGGAAGCATTTTTTGAAATTGGGGTGTGGAAGGCTGGTTGCCATATGGTCACAGGAGCACCCAAGAAGACAATTCTACCAAGTCTTGGAGGTGTTTATTGCATCATTTCCACTGAAAAGACCCTTTCAAAATGGAATTTACTAGCTTGGCACTCATGGGGAAGTTTGAGGTGAAAGGAGTTGGTCAAGAGGTATTATTATTAGGCAACTATTATGTTCTAGATACTGAACTAAATTCTAGGGCTAGGAAGAAAGGCAACTAGTTCTTAATAAGGATTACCTCATTTGCTTACTCTATTGGACACCAGACCTTCTATGCAGGAATGACCACATTTCCTTTCTAACCCCCTTAGTGATTCCTGATTCTCCCAGTAGGAAGGGACTTTCTCTCTGGCAGTTAACCCTGTCCATCCATGAACAGTAGTCTTCTACACATATTGGACAGGTGGTCTTCCAACCTTTCTCTCCATTGAGGTAGGCAACCCATTCATTTGGGGACAGCCCTCAGTGTTAGGAAACTTTGCTTCAAGTCTAGATTTGCTCTTCTACAACGTCCCTACACTGGATGAGGTTCTGCCCTCTGGGACTGAACGATCAAGTCAGCTTGTGTCCATATACAACCCTATCATCCATACAGACTGTCCTGCTCCATGTTCCTCTATTCCTAGGACAGCTTCTTACCTCCTTCCTTGCTGAGTTAGTATTCCTCCTCTGAAGCCCAGGTTATATACAGTTCTCCCCCAGACACCACCCTTTCCACTCTGAGATCATCTTCTCCCTTAATTCTTTTACAGCCCATGGGTGTGTGAGTGTTCTCATATGCATTACTCTCACACCCATTCTGGACCATGTATCATTCAGCACCTTGGACAGAGCCCAGCATTCAGGAGGTGCTTCCTGAGTGTGGGTTCTGTTGTATTCTAGGCCAGCTCAGTCCAACTCCACCCCATCCCCCCTTGTCCTGTGTTCTAGAACTTTGTCCTCTCCATCTTAGACCTTCTCCTCACATATTCCTTCTGTCTTACAATCGTGGAACCCTAGATCTTATCCCTAGTGACACTCTTGTGCCCCTAGCACAGGGGATCAGGCAGGAGCTGGCTGGCTCCCCAAGGCTTTTCCAGATCTTCCCTCTCCTCCCTTCACTCCACATGGCCTCCTTTAATATTCACACCTCTTTGCTGTTTCCCCAGACTTTGTCCCTGTGGTTGTCCTCTACCCACCCCCATCTTACCTCCTTCCTTCCTCATGGTGGTCACTGGCAATCTTTGTCACTGGTCAATTTCTCAGCTCTCTGCTCATCTCCTTCTCTCCCTTATCTTGCCTTCAGACCCCCAGGGGTCATCCTCCTAACCCTCTGTCACTCCGATGTTCCACACACACAAAGTGTAAGACTCTAAAATTCTCCTTTCAGGTCATGCTTAACTTAGCAATCATTCAGCAAGAATGTCCTGGAGCACACCTCCTAGAAACATATTTCTGTTATAACCTCTAATCAGTCCACCCAATCCATCCATCTCTCCTGCTCTGATCTAACTTTCCTCCCTTCAGAGTCTTAAACTCAAGAGTCACTTAGTTCCCAAGTCCCTTCTCTGGGCCAAGGCATGAGCCTTTAGTACTTGGGATGCAAAGAGATAATGAAAAACAGCCTTGCCCTCAGGGAACCTATCTTCTGCTGGAGAGAGTGGGCATTGAAATAGCCAAACTAATGCAATATATACTATGCAGGGAGGGTGGGAGAGTAATGATCCTGCCCTGGTGATCAGGAGAGCCCTGATCCTCCCCATAGAGACAATCTTCAGTTTTACTGGCATGAAGATCTGCCCTCCCTTCCTCCCACCCCCAACAACAAAGCAAGAAAAGCCCAGCCCTTGTTGTAAAGTGATTATTATTAATATTAATATTCACAGAGAAGGAAACACAGGTCAAGTGACTCTCCCAAAGTCACATCTAGGAAGCGGCTGGGATTTGAACTCAGGCCCTTCTAGAGAGATTCCACCATCGTGTTTGCTGTGTGGCAAGGACAGGCTCAGGAATGTTGGGGAAGAATGTTATAAAAGGGCTTTCTTGTCATTGGAATTCTTGGCCATCTGCCTTCCTGGTTGTTGAGTGGTTCTGTGTTGGCCCATTTGTTATCCAAACGCCTCTGCCTGGGTATTTACATCTGTGATCCAGCCTGTGCTGGGGGAGCATAGTACACTCTGATCTGGAAGGCTTGATACTAAAGTAGGATTTGTATGTGGAGTTATTTATCAGTGTAGCCATTGTGTGGGCACATGGGTACACTTCAGAGAGGCTGCTATGGGTGGGGACAGCACTCAGGCTGTAGGACAAGAGTTGTCCAAATGATGCCTGGGCCACTCGGTCTTCCTGAAGCTTATAGCTTCATTTCTAGGGCAGGGGGGGAAGTGACTGAGGAACCAGAGCATCGAGCCTCTGATGGGGGCATTTCACACTCCCCTGGTGGATAGAGTTTTTATAGAGTTGTTAGGTTGCCTCAGTCACAATTCAGCAGTACAGTGTTATGGCCCCATTATAGAGATGGGGAAACAAAGGCTCAAGTAGCTCAAGTGGAATTGGCTGCTTGGGAGCAAAAGAGGGCTCCCCTGACTAGAGAGCACCATCTTGGCATAGGGAAAGAGTGCTAGACTTAAGTCAGAAGGCCTGATGACCATGAGGGACCTTAAGCAAGGCAAAGCACCTTCCCTTCTGTAAAATGAGGGGCATGATTCTATCTTTATTAGCTCACACATGCTATGAAGTGAAAACTTGTTATGGTCAAAAACCTCTCTAGTATGTTTCTTGAGATGAACGTTTTGATAGAAAATGAAAAAAAGAACCAGTGACCCTAAGGTGAGTTGGGCTGGACCTCTCATTAGCTGGGAGAGTATGTACAGAGGCCCCTACTCTAATCCTGATGTTTTCTAGGCAAAGAAACTGAGTGTCTGAGGTTACAAACTGGCCAGGGATCACATAGCTGGCAGCCATGCAAAGATTAGAAGTCTCCGTCTCCAGATCTCCAGTTGGAGGTACTGAAGTGTTCATCATTTCCCACTTAGTTAATCATTATTGCCACCTGCTTGAGTAAGAAGAATTGGGCTAATGGAGAGTCCCATTGGAGGAGTTTCACTTCTGGACAGATGTTCTCAGAACTTCAGCATTTTTCAATGAGACATTTAATATATTTCAAAAATGCACATATTATAGTCTCCTACAGACCTCACCCTCATGGAAGAATCCAACCCATCACCCTAATAAGATAGACCACATGGTACAGTGAGGAATGCACTGGCCTTGGAGTTGGGAAGACCTGAGTTCAAATCCTTTTGATGTTAATTAGTTATGTAATTGAAAGCCAATGGCCATCTCCTTGAGCCTCTATTTCCCCATCTGTAAGATGGGGATTGTGGTGCTGACTTCATTTATGCTCAGTTGGGATATCCTGTATGTAAACCTATTGCTGAGTAAATGTCATTTTAAAAATTAATAGTATTTTATTTTTTCCAATTACATATAAAGACAATTTTTAACATTCATTTTTTAAAAATTGAGTTCCAAGCCATCTCTCCCTTACCACTCCTTCCCTAAGATAATAAGCAATTTGACGTAGGTTATGTATGTGTAGTTGTATTAAAATATTTCTATATTAATCATGTGTGAAAGAAGAAATGGGCCAAAAGAAAACCATGAGAAAAATCAAGTGAAAATAGTCTTCTTTGATCTGCATTCAGATTCCATAAGTTCTCTCTCTGGAGGTAGAGAGTGTTTTCCATCATGGGTCCTTTGGAATTGTCTTGGACCATTGTATTGCTGAGAAAAGCAGAGTAACTCATAACTGAGCATCACACAATGTTGCTGTTACTGTGTACAATGTTCTGGTTCTCCTCCCTTCAGTTTGCATCAGTTCATACAAACCTTTCCAGGTTTTTCTTAAATCTGCCTGCTCATCTAAATGTCATTGTGTTCCAACAAATGGTTATCCAGTCAAGGAATGAAGACCTTTAGTGAAAGGGAACTCACTACCCCCCCATCATGGCAGCCCCCATTTCTCTTTGAAGTTTTTATCAATTCTAGTCTAAATTTGCTTCCCTACATTTCCCTCCCATTGTGTCTGGTTCTGCCTTCTGGAGATGGCAGAAGATGTTTTAGCCCTTATTCCACATTAACGTACTTCAAATACGGAAAAGCAGTTATATCCCCTTTTCGTGTCTCCCAACTAAACATGCCCACCTCATCAACCAACCCTACTATGGCCTACTCTCCAGGTCCTTCACCATCCTTCTTGTCTTCTCCAGGATGCCCTCCAAGCTTTGTAATACCCCCCAAAATGGGATGCCTGAACCCTTCACTCCAAATGTGGCCTGAGCCTGACCCTCTGATGATCTATGTATTAAGGGCAGGGGCCAGCAGGAGTCTTCCAAAGCCACAGAGACCTTCAATCTCAACACAGCTGGTTACTTCTTGGACAGCTGGCTTTTAAGCTTGTGGATTACATCTAGTCTAGATTTTCATGAGTGGAGACTTTTTTTTCTTTGAAAAGTACAATATGTTCTTTAGATAGGTTAGATGTTTTTAAAAATCCTGTTTCAGTTTTTAAAACCAGTGTCTAGAGAGCAGGTTAGAAAGGCCTGGCAAAGATATGGGGGAGAGGAATTAGCAATAAGTTTCTCTAAGGAACCATATGAAAGCCCCACTTCTGCCAAAGGCTGGCTGAGTGTTCCTCCCTCCTCACCGCAATAATTCAGGCCACTTTCTTCAATGAGGAAGGCCAGGACGTGGCCACCTGCATTGGCAGAGAGTGTTTCCTCCCCTGGGGGGTTCCATATGCCCGTGAAAACAAGGCCTGAGCCCTCAGTCTCTCCATTCTCTAAAGGCTTGATAAGGGTTAAGTTTCCACAATGGTGCTTCATCCCCATGAGCCCAGTTTGACTCAAATCATCTCTTCTTCGTCATTCTTTTATCGGCGTTTCAATCTTTTCTTTCTCTGCTAGTGTTGGGTAACAGATGGTTTGCACTTAGTTCAATGAACCAAATACACAAAAAGCAGAGTTTGCATAAAACTTTTGTGGATAATGCATTTTATGCTGGTGAATAATTGATAGCCTATTTACACTAATCTCATCTTATTGACTGAGGCCTTGGAAGTGCCAAACATGCTGCTGTATGGCCACTTCTAAAATTAAACTTTTGTTGTTTCTTGAAATGTTTCCCTGATCCTGGCCCTGGGGCCTAGCAGGGAAGGGGCCTCACTGCCTCAGGGCACTCAGAGAACCTGAGTTTGAATTCTGGTTCAGTCTCTAGTGGGACTTTTGGCAAGTGTCTCCACTTCTCTGAGCCCCAGATCCTCTTCCATAATGAAAACAATAATCTGCTCTTAGAAAGGCCACTGACCCATGTCACGGTTGGTGGGTCTGTCTGAGGTCTTTCCAACCCTAGATCTATGATCTGGATGGTGCAGTGGTTAGAACGTTGGGTCCGGAGTCAGGACCTTGGATTGGGCGCATCACTTCACCTCTGTCTGTCTGTTTGCTCAGCTGTGAAGTGGGGACCTTCATGGGCCCTGTCTATCTCCCTGAGTGCTTATGAGGATCAAATGAGACACAGTGTCTGAGGGACCCCGCACAGTGCCTGGCACACAGCTCACCATCACCGTCATCTGGCACTGATCCAGGGCCTTCCAGCGTTCTCAGGGAGAGGAGGTGGCCCCAGGAGCCTGGCCTGACTTCTCTGACCTCACACTTCAGGCTTAGAAAGTCTGTGCTAAGGGGCGGCTGGGTGGCGCAGTGAGTAGAGCGTCGGCCCTGGAGTCAGAAGGACCTGAGTTCGGATTCCTCCTCAGACACTTAACGCACACCCAAATGAAAAAACCTAGCCATGTGACCTTGGGCAAGTTACTTAACCCCAATTGCCCTCCAAAAATCGCAACAAAAAAAAAAAAGTCTGTGCTGTTCCAGATCACCAGGGGTCACCATGAACACACCCCTCTTCCAAGAAAGGATGCTTTGAAGAGGGTTGAGGCAGGAGGCCATTGGGGAGGGACACTCTCCTCCCTCTCTCCCCTTCCTTTAGGGGACTGAGGGGGTGGTAGCCAGACCCTTGGCGTACAGGGATCTGGACTATTGCAGGGGCAGGCTGCCTGCTTGTGCTGTGACAAGCCCCTGGACACCACCCTTGGCACCCCGAGCAGCTAGATTGGCTGGCCTCTGATTCTTGGCATTCTGGTGGCTCTGCACCCACAAAGTGCAGAAAAGAGAGCTGGACACATGGTCCAGGAGTGTGGGTGCTGGCGGCAGCTGCTGGCCACTGTGAGTACTGCATTCTAGGAGGCAGAGAGGGGCTTGCTCTGTGTCTTCAGAGGAAACACCCCCCTCTTTCTGGCTTTCATTCTCCCACCCACCACAGACAGCTCCAGGCGAGACCCAAATCTTAAATCCTTTGTTGGATGCTGTAACTGACTGCAAATCTGGGTCAGTGGCCAGAGGGTCCTTGGGGACTGCCTTCAAGCAAAGGGAAGGCCCTTTCTTGAGTTCCTGCATCTTGAGGTGTTGCTGGGTTTGAGAAGGGGATCACTTGAATTGCTGCCCATGCTGTGGGCAGAGCTTAAGGACCTGGAGGGAGAACTGAGACAGCCCAGAGAAGATCCCTAAAGCATCCTTCTATGTCTTAGGAATCCTGGGATACTGAGGGAGCTTGGGGGCTGAGGGCTAAAGCTGGAAACAGCCCTGAGTCTCATACTCTCATTTTGACGGGTGAGAAAACTGAGGTCTGAGGAATGAAGGGCTTTGCCCAGGGTTTGGTGTTAGACGAAGGATTTGAAGTAATTGGAATTGTAACAAGAATGTCGTTTACAGCTTATGAGCTTGTGTGAATCTAGAGTCTCATCTCTATATTAATCAATATACATTTATTAAGCACCTACTATGTGCAAGGCACTGTGCTATGTAACCCTGCGGTTACAAAAAGAGGTCAAAGACAGTCCCTGTCCCGAGAAGCTTATAATCTAGTGCTGCAGATACATGCAAATATATATACAAGATAAATATATACAAGACACACACATAAGATACACACAAGATAAATAGGGGGAAATTCATGGACAGGAAGTACTTGAACTGTGCAAGGCTGGGAAGGGCTTCCTATGATAGATGGGAGTTTAGTTGGGACTTGAAGGAAGCCAGCAGACTGAGATGAAGGGAGAGGGGCCAGGCAGGGCACCAGCCACAGGGTACCTGGGGCCTTGTTCACTGAACAGCCAGGAGGTCAGTTTCGATCCATTGGAGAGCACACGCTGAGGAGTGAGGTACAAGAAGACCGGGAAGGTGGGAGAGGGCAGGGGGTGGAAGGGCTCTGGAGGCCAGACCTGGATGCAATGGGGAGTGACATGGTTGGAGGCCATGGGGAACTTTGGTGAGAACACTGTCCACACCAACACAACGCTCTGTTCTTGGAGAGGAGCCCAACATGGCCAGAGGCAGCTCGCTGAACCACAGGGCCCTCTCCCTTCTTCTGTTCCTGTTTGCCTTTCCCTTGGAATACGCCACAGGCAGAGGCCCCAGGGCCCAGTGTGTACTTTTCTGTAGGTACTTGTTTTTGTCCAAAGCAAGGCTTCACCTTTTAGTGGAGATGGGCCTGGTGATAATGGATTCATACCAAAGAGAAAAACATCATGGACCTGGCCAACAAAGCAGTCAGAAAAATGGGGAGTTTTTCAAGTTTTGAAGACAGAAAATGTATTGAATCTAAAGGAGGCAGTGAGATCTAATGGCAGAGGTCTGAGTAGAGTCTAAGATGTGGATTAGCCCTCCCACTTAGTGGCTATGTGATGTTTTTCTTTCCTTCTTTGAACCTCAGTCTCCTCCTCTATAATTCAAAGAGTTGGGATCTCCAAGGTTCCCTTGGTCACAGGCTCCTGTCATGTAAAATAGACAAAGATCCCCTGCCAGGCTCTGTACCACATAGGATTATGGTTAGGTTTGGTATTTCCCCCTACTATGTACCCTGTTTCTCTCTGTAGTCACCCTGACTAGAGGATGGACCAGGCTGTGAGGAGCCACAAGATTGTGCCATAAGGAGGAGCTGGGCATATTTCACCTGGAGGTGTGATGAGCTGTCTTCCAGTATGGGAAAGGGCTGTTCCATAGACAAGGAACTTTGGTCCCCAAAGACAGATTGAGGAGCTGTGGGCAAAAATGAAGAAGCAATTTTGGCTTGATGTAAGGGAAAACTAATTAATTCTGTCTCAGTGGAATGGGCTTTCTTGGGAGGTAATGAGCTCCCCTCCCGGGAGGGCTTCAACGTTCTATGTCCAGCATCTGGCAGTGCAGGCCTATTGACAGGGAAGGCTTCTCAGATAGAGGCCTTCCACCATGGAGGCTTCTGGGGCTGGCTATAGGACCTGGTCATTCCTAGGGATGTGAATACAGCTGCTTCTTGGAGTCGTGATTTTTCTAGGGTGCTTCTGCCTGGGACAGCTAGTCACCCTCCTGATGGCTTGCTCCTACATTCATGTCAAAGACTTCTTCATGTATAGCAGGGAAGGGAGAAATGTTCCCATGTTCATAGCCAAGACCAAACCACAAGGACATGGGACCCGCACATTGTGAACTCAATTCTCCCAGTCTGGAGAGAAGAGAGGAAGGGAGGGAGAGGGCTCAGCTTTGGGCTGCTGCTTGGGAGCCCATCCCAGCAGACATGTGGAGAATCATCCATGACTCCCTGACCTGGGTGACAAGAATAAGGATGAAACTTGAAAAGAAAAGCAAGCTGTTGAGAGAGAGTAAAAGTGTGTTGTGAACATTGGATGATTCAGCAGGAGGGCTGATACATCTCCATTTAGTCTTGAGACCTATATTTCTCAGGATTCTCAATTTGGAGTGGTAAGAGACAATCTAGCAAATTTGCTGATAGGGAAACTGAGGCCCAGAGAAGGGAAGTCCTTGTCAGTGGTCGCATAGCCAATGCTTTCAGATGCTGTCCCCAACGGGGCCACAGAGGATATGAGGGGAACCACCCTGAGGGTGTATCTAGCAGTTGTGATTCCTTAACTTAAGGACCCCATCCCAGCAAGGGGTAATGGGTAAAGCTCTCCCAACAGATGAGTTCAGAAAGCAGGCCTCTCTAGGTTTCCCATCCTATAAATGCACTGAGCAGGGAGGAGAGAGTGATGGAAGGATAGACAGGGAGTGGACAGTGAGGAAGAGACTGGGAAACAGTTTACACTCCCAGCTGTTGGGGGGGAGGGGCTGCCCCAGGCAGCTGGCCTGCTCCAAAACCACTCCAGATGAGAGATTTTCCAGAAATCCTTCTTTTCTCAGGGGATCTGTAAAGGGAAGGAGATGTGCCTTAGTCCCAGATAAAGCTGTGACTGGAAAGGAACCTTGAGGGATCAGTTGGCCTTGCCCCTGGTGAGCCAACTGGAGGGGGAATTGATTCTTGGAGTCCAAAGGATCTGAGTTTGAGCTGTAGCTTCTCTATGGAGTGGCCTGGGCCACATCCCCCCATACCCTTTAGATCTCCTTTTTCCTGAGCTCCCCACAGTGGATCAACTTTCAAGCCTTCTCAAGGGGGAAGAGCGTGTTCTAAAGGATTTGGGCCCTGCCTTCCTTTGCTCATAAAGGAAGCCTGGGGGAGGGTGGTCTGGTGGTTCAAACCCCCACTTGGGGTCCTTACTGCCTCACTTCCTCCTTGTTATCTTCCTCTGCTGCTCTCACAGTCCCTTTGAAGCCCTGTGGTCCCGGCATTGGAAGCACTACCCTGGGGGTTCCAGACTCTTGGATGCCACTTTCCCTGAACATTTTTGGCTGCCCGGGTTGGAGCAGGGCAGGGTTTTGTTCTGGCCTGGCAGAAACATAAGCATGTGAGGGCAAGGTAGAATGGGCACTGGGGACAGCAGTCTGACCTTCCTTAAATGTGTGCGGAGGATGCTGGGAATGGGATGTGAGGAAATAGGGCTCTGGGATTGTAACCCTGCCATGAAGTTGTGTTGCAACAGATGAACCTTTAAACTGGAGGGGCCATTGCCAAGTGCAGAGGTGTTTGATATGAGGATGGGGTCTGGGATGGAGAAGTGCCCCTGGACACAGGCCACCTTCTTCCCTGGGGACTGGCAGCTCATAAAGATGCCCTTGGGGGCTTCCCTGTGACAAGCCAGGCTTGGACACAATCGACTGCTCTCTAAGCTCACTGGAGCACAGATTTAGGGCTGGAAAAGGACCTTAGAGGTCATCTCAGCCAAACCTTTCATTTAAAAAAGTGTTTTAACTTTCATTTTTAACCTAACAAGCATTTATTTTCTCTCCCTAATATTAAATGGAAAAAAAAAGAAAAGAAACCCCTTGCAACAATCCTACATGGTTGAGCTAAATGGATCCCTGTGTTGGCCATGTCCCAAAATGTGTCTGTCCTTCTGCACCTCGAGCCCCTGCAATGAGGGGGGCTCTCTCTGTTACTAGGCCTCTGGAATCTCCTGGCTGCTTCCTGACCAAGCCTCTGGTCTGCCATCATGAGACATGTGGAGTTAGCAGGCTTGTCCCCTGGTCTTCTGCTTCTAGACACAGCTCCAAGTGGATGGTGTTGGCCCCCAAATGCCTCTGGGTGAGTCCTAAAGGAAGCCCCTGGAGGCTGGTGGAGAGGCTCGAAAGGCTACAAAGGCTTCTTGGATCCATCCTGTGAGCCTCCGGATGTTAGCTGGTTTGCCAACACTTAATTCTGTACAGGCTTTGGGGATTTGTTTTTCCATTAAAGATAAATGATCCCTCCAAGCTTCACAGGTCATCCAGTGGAACATGAAGGACCCATTCTGTGTTTGTCTGGATGCTTCCTGCCCGAGGGGAGCATACAGTCCAGTAGGGAGTGGTAGAACCCAGCCAGGTACTTCTAGACTACACCATAGCTGATGTGAAACATGTTTGAACTATCTCCCTTCACTTTGTGTTGTTGGTGTTGGGAGCCCTGAGTGTAGCAACTAGAGACCTGGGACGTGCTGCTGTTGTGAGCTCTCCCTCCCTTGCTAGGTGCTTTGGGTAGACAGAGAAACCAGTCAGTGTCTTCCTTAAATCTCTCTTGATCTTGGAGTACAGTGAAGGGTACAGAGTCACTCTTGTCTTTCATGAGGAAGCAAACTCCAGTTTGCCTGCCAATGCAGGGTCCATCCCCCTCCTTTTCCAGATGAAGACACGGAGGCCACTTGGTGGCAGTGTTGGGGTCTGGCTGTGGTTTGTCCTTTATTCTCAAAGAGGACCATGGCATCAGCAAAATGATGACATGACTTGCAGTTGACTTTGATTTAAGTGAGGGAGGGCTGTGCAAGGTCACCAGCCTCATTTTTCTCCTCTGGAGCCATGTGGGTCCAGTGGCCAGGTATTGATCAGGACAACTGGAGATGGCCTTTTCAGGTTCTCACTTTGAGTGAGGCAATACCCATTCAGTGAATAGGTCTCTTTAAGAAGTGAATGGCCCCTTTAATTAAAAAAACAAAATCAGACTGGGAGGGGAAGACCCTTAGGGTTGCTGAGCCAAAGAGAAACAGTCACTTTTGGCGTGCACCCTGAGCCAGGAGGGCTCTGGTTGGGCAGAGACATATTTTGAGTCCATCCATGAACTCCAGAGTGAGTTGGGGTTAAAGCTTGGTCTTTGAGAAAGCAATCTAGCCATCAAACCCCAAGTGCATGCAGAATCTGGATGTTCAAACCTCTCTGTCGACAATCCATTTCTATGGTTATTGATAGTTCCATAGACCCCCTGCCTTTGGCTCTTGGAGCCTGCAGTCACTTAGGGTCAGCCTTTACCTGGCTAATGATGGGAACAATGGTGCCCACTTCCAAAGCCAGCTGGGTATAGGTACTGTTTCAGGAAGGAATAGATTATGTAGAGACCAGCTTTTTGCTGGTATATGAACAAGTATTTAATACTGTTGAACTGAAGAGTTTTCTGGTGTTCTTCTGGTGACTTTGTAACTCTTGGTCCCTAAAGGATGAAGTGAAAGGTGACCAACCCAATGGCAATGCCCATGGGAAGTGGGGGCGGGGGGAGGAGGGAGGCAGGCTGATGTACAACAAACCAGGAATCAGGCAGGAGAATCACAGTGGGGACCATGGGTACTTTGGGGCCAACTACTCTGGCCCCCTTGGAAAATGACAAAGAATGGGAGTGACCTGCCCAAGGCCTTCCCAGCTGGAGGGTCATCACCCTTGATCGGGAAAGAGGCCCTCCCGCCATCTGATGCCACCTTGCCCTTCTGGAGATCAGGAGACCGAAGTCTAGGGAGATGAAGTGACCTGTCTAGGGTTGAGGCACCAAGTGAGACTTGCATCCAGGCCCTCCGATACCAGACCAGTGAGTGGTCTTTCCAGCATCCCATGCTGAAGAGCCAATCTATCAACTGGGATTCAAGCCCAGGCTGCTAGGCCTCTCTAGCTTGCTGCTGGACCCCATTCTTCTTTGCAGTGAAGAACAGAGAGACACACAGACAGCAAGCATGAGGGACTGTGGCTAAACAGAAGAAGCTGCCCCAGCGCTGTCAGTGGGAGGCTGTAGAATGTGCTCTGCTTGTAGGAAAGGGCTGAGCCGGCCTGATAACCATCAGAGGCCAAGGCCAGCCAACCAAGCCTGGATCTGGTGAACAAAAACGAAGGGAGGAATTTGCAGTGGCCCACAAAACATGATCTGTTTCGAATGCAGAAAAATGAGCAGAGCCAAGTATGCCAGGTGTTTTCAAGCCCAGCATAGACAGAACTCATTGGAGGAAGCCAACAGTAGGATGGGGCGGGGGGGGGGGGGGAGTTCATCAATTTGGGAGACAGATGCAAAGGTGAGAGGAGTCCAGTGGCTGCCCGAAGGTATGGGGGGGCTCAGGGTGAGAACGTGAAGGTCACCCTGATAGTGACAGCTTGTCCTGTGAAGGGAGGCCATGGGGCATGTGGTCTGAGAGGGTGAGTGTTACCCAGCCAGAGACAGGCTCAGACAGCACTGAGCCTCCAGCCTCAGGCTCCTGACTTGTGTTAGGAAGGTCATTCAATGATCTGGACCAGTCCAGGCTTGACAATCTAGGTGATTACTAGGACTGTGGGTTTGTCAAGGCAGCCAGCATTTAAGATACACCTACTGTGTGCCTTGCCCTGGGCATTCTGGGGTGAGGAGAGAGTACTTACACCACAATGTGTGTGAGCACGTACATTCACACGGGTATATAAGCATGCACATTATAGCTGTGTGTTTGTGTCCTAAGTACACACATAAACCAGACCACGGGAATCCTGGTGGCTGGGACCAGGAGCCTCTTGTGTGTGGGGTGGGGTGGGAGGGGGGAGTGTCCTTGGGCGGGAGGAGAGGCAAGCAGGACAGCAGAGCCAAGACTTGATGGGGTGAATGGTTGGAGTCAGGGGGGACTTGGCCTGGAGCTTGCCCCTCCTCCCCCCCCCAAGAGAGGAGACCTGTCCAAGGTCACACAGGCCCAGAGGTTAGTCACACCCAGCTTTTGTCTTCACACTTTGCATCTCGCCATGCTTCTGCTTCATTCTCTGGCCTCAGTTTCCTGCTTTGTTAAAAGAAGCGCTGGCCCGCATAATGTCCCCTTCTAGATTCCTCTGACTGTGTGACCCTCAGCCCGTTATCCAGGGAGCTCGCTGGTCAGCGACTGGGGCTCTTGATTTCGTTTTGAAATATTTCCAACCCCGGTTGGTGGAAGTGGATTTTTCCCCAGTGGTTGTTTTCTGCAGAAGCCCCATAGTATAGCCGTGGAGCAGCAACGTTCCCACATGAAGATGTCCACTGATGACCCGCAGACAATAACCTCCTGGGGGCGCGCACTCCACTTTCCATCTGCAGCCTCATCCTAACCTCCATCCCCCACATTGGCGGGAAGGATGACTCAGGTTTGGCTACTTTCTCCTCCCCCTCATTTGCCTCTCCTCTCTGATTGAAGGACTGGAGGGTGGAGCACTAAGCTCCTCCCCAACCTTCCCAACCTCCCAGTTAACTCCCCAGCCACAGAACTGGAGCGGCTCTGTCCTCGCTTTTGGGAGCTGTCCATCTATTAAGTGTTTTGGGTTGACTTCATAGGTTTAAGAGATGGGAGACATCCTGGAGCCCTCACTTTACAGGTGAGGGAACTCAATCCCAGTGAAGGAATCTGCCCGAGTCAAGCTGATTATAAATAGCGCGGCTGGGATTCCATGACTATGAAACCAGCACTCCAAACTCGGCACACAGCAGCGTGCCACTCCTTGCTAAATCATTACACAGCCGAGAACTCAGCTTTATGTCAATAGCTCTTTAAAGGTTCAAGAGCCCTTTTCTCCCAATAACCCTAAAGGAGAGGGAGGACATATCACTGAATCTCCACGTTTTGAAAGGATTTTCTGAGCCTGAACTCGCTGGATTAGAATCCCCTCTAACGCCCTCTCCCCTCCTTTATGTCGAGCCTTTGTTCACTTGCCTCCAACTGGCTGTGACCTGTTTTGGGGTTTTCTTAGCAAAGATACTGGAGTGGCTTGCCTTTCCTAGTCCAGTTCATTTTAGAGGTGAGGAAACTGAGGCAAGCAGGGTTAAGTGACTTGTCCAGGGTCACACAGTGTCTGAGGTCAGATGTGAATTCCAGTCTTCCTGACTCCAGGTCAGGTGCTCTATCCACTGTTAAACCTGCCGAATATCAAGCCTAGATCTGCTTAATTATAACCCCCCTCTTCCCTCCTCCCTTCCTCTCCCATCGCTCCTTTTCCTGCTCTCTGGGGTCAGAGGGCACAGGTTTTGTCTCTTTTCGGTATGATAGTACTTCCAATAATTAAAGCCTACTGGTATATCATGGTGCCCCTGAGTCAAATCTCCTTCAGGTACCCATCCCATTTCCTTCAGTCATTTCCTAAAATGGAATACTCAGAAGGGAACGCCATCCTCCAAGTGCAGCCCAATGGAGTCAAGGCAGCAGGATGCATCTCCCAGAATGATAGCTGTTGGCTGCCACTACTCTGCCTCATGTCAGACTCAAAATCCACCAGACTCTCCAGACAATAGACTATTGTCTGGCCAATGCCAGACACCTGTGTTGGACTTGTGGCCTTGAGTTTTTGAACTGAGATATAAGGCTTTCTGTTAAATTCCACTGACTCACTTTTTACCCCATTGTTCTAGCCTATAGACCCTGATTCATCCAGTCATGCTGTCCCTATCAGCTTTGTCAAACTAGACAAATCTTTACTTGAGGAACTGCTCAAAATGCAGAGCCAATTAGATAGACCTTCATATTCATCCTACTGGTAGCAGTATCTGGTACTTCTCTCCATAGGTACAATGTTTTCATCAGAGTAGCTCTAGAGATTTGGTTAAATATTTTCTCTATAGCAACAATTTGTCAGGTTTTGATCTCACGATCCCTTTATGCTCTTGAATTACTGAAGACCCCAAAAAGCTAAAGCATCTCTTGATATCTACTATAGTAGAAAATAAAACTGAATATTAAAAATGCAATTCATTTAAAAACAATAAACTCATTACTACACTTCAACCCAAATAACATTTTAAATGAAAAACAAAAAAAAATCTGGTGAAAAGAACAACATTCTTTACACATTTTAAAAAATTTATTTTTATTTTTCAACATTCACTTCCATAAGATTTTGAGTTTTCAATTTTCTTCCCATCTTTCCCCTCCCCCCACCCCAAGATGGCATGCAGTTTGATATAAGCTCTACATATACATTAGAATTATACCTATTTTTGCATAAGTCATGTTTCTTTACACACTTTTTGCAAGCCTCTAGTGTCTGATTTAACAAAAGCCAGTAAGAGCCTTTATAGCTGAGTCTGCATTCAGTCTGTTGTGAATGTGCTGTTTTGACTGAAGTCTGTTAGGAAAGTCTGGCTTCCCATGGAGATGTCCCAGAATATTTTTGATGAAGAATGTCTTAGCATTATTGTGAATGTGGTTCTGACCTCCCCTCTCCCACACTCCCCCCCCTCCCCCCGGTCTCTGGGACTCTTGGGTCCTTGAACCATTAGAGAACTTCCCGACTATCTATAACATTGCCCTGATCTTCTAGTTCAGTCTATGTTGAAAAAGGAAAGGAAGATGGCCTTGAGAAAACCAGGCTGAGTCTCCCATTACCACTCCCCTTTCTACATCTTCACAAATTATCCCTTCCATAACTTCATCTAAGCTTTTGATAGGAGGGGAAATATCTCCATTCTAGATGTGAGGAAACTAAGGCTGAGAGAGGCTCAACTCATCCCTAGCTGGTAGATGGCAGAAGCCAAGGAGGCGGCGGAAGTGGCAATGGATGCACCAGCTTGCACTTTTCCTGTCTTGCTTCCTTGTCAGGCTGGCTATGGTTTCATCCCAGTGCCTGTCTCACAGCAA
Organism: Gymnobelideus leadbeateri; assembly: GCA_011680675.1. Classification (NCBI taxonomy): domain Eukaryota; kingdom Metazoa; phylum Chordata; class Mammalia; order Diprotodontia; family Petauridae; genus Gymnobelideus; species Gymnobelideus leadbeateri. The sequence continues at coordinate 616,473 of WOXC01001284.1, read as the reverse complement.
TACTATTTCTTGGCAGAGCCCCATGTCCATCCGCCTGGGTGTGCTGGGGTATTCAAACACATTCCTCCTGAGACACCTTTGCTTCCAGCCTGTCTACAGTATGAGAAACAGGAGAACTCCAAGTTCTTCATGTGGGGACCTAGCTTGTGGGGTTCCCCGGTTCCCCAAGTAACCACCAGCTGGAAGGGAGAAAGAGATGTTTGTAGTCACTGGGTCCCAGGTTATCCTCCTTCTGAAAACGCCATCTTGTTGGGACTTTGGGTCTTCTGGGAAAGACCTGTCCTCTACCCTAGGCATCCTCCCAGGGCCTCCTCATGGTAAAGAAGCTCTGCCAATAGTCTGGGACCACTTCTAACATGCAAAGATATCATGGGTGGGTGCCAGATGGATTCTGGGTCTGCTGTGCAAGGACCATCCCGGTTAAGTGTCAAGGTCATGACAAAGAGTTTGGCCCTCAGAGGATGAGTTTCTTTGACCACACCTTCTCGTGGGTATATTGTAGTCTACTCTGAATGACCAGAGATTCCACTGGAAGCAGCCTTATTGGTAAATCAAGTATGGAAAAAAAATGCTGCTTTTAAAATTTTCTCAAGAGGCACATGCATAAATACGAAGCTGTGACACAGACAGCCACTCATTAAGATGAAGAAGGGGTCTTGATGTAGCACTGTAATGAATTGTCTCAAGCTTTTTTATTACCAATGAATAATGAAGGGGGTAAAAAAACTATTGTGTTTTGGGGAAATTCTCTAGATTTGACTGAGATTCCTCCTAAAAGTCTGGTTTCCAAGAGTGAGAGACTTTCCAGATTCTGAAACAAATCCCTCATTAGGAGGTCACTGGGGCTGCTCTCCAAAAAGTCTTAGTTCAGGGGATGCCAATTTCCTTGCCTCCTGCCAGCTCAGAGCCAACAGTGTCTTTAGGAGTCTGGGGGTGGGAGTTGGGTCCAACACCCTTGTTCTCCAGAGCAGGAACCTAGAACTTGGAAGGAACCCTAGAGCTGCCCCTAGGAGGGTTGGAGAAATCAGGAGGCCTAGGCAAAAACCCTAAGTGAATAGGCTAGAGTGCAGCCAGGGAAGGTGATGTCTCCAAAACCAGAAGAGAACGTTCATTAGGGTGCCCAGCCTTCTTGCCTGATGGTCACAGGCTGATTTTTTTTTATTCCTCCATTTTCTCTTTAGGGCTAGAAGGGCCCTTTAAGATTATTGGGCCCCAATGCCTGACGTTTCTATGGGACGTGGATGCAGTTCTGCTCCAGTGCATGAATTAGGTGCCAGTTGTATACAAATTCCTCTAGAGAGACAGGTATAGGCAGCAAATGAACGGTCCAACATCCAGCATCCTCAAAGAGAGCTGGGCAGGGACATAGCAAATGTCGATTATGGCAGAGCCCTGTCCTTGGTCCTGGGGTGGGGAGTGCAGGGTGTGACAGAGATCTCTGCACCAAAAAGAGAACTTGTCACTTCAGTGAAAGAGCTCTAGTATCTGCCTGTGAAGAAGGCTAGTGCTTGAGCTTGGTTGGGAGGAGGGAAGGGCAATTAGTCCTGCTTTAAACATCAGCAACAACAACAAAAAATCCTTCAAACCCCTAAAAGTTTGAAATATGAACCTAAGCTTTTGTTCTAAGAAATGAAAACCCAAAGGCTTTAGTCTGGTGTGCCACTGAGCGGGAAGGGATCTTATGAGCACAGTGTGGAAAGACCTAGGTGTGAATCCTTCATCAGACACTGACTAGCTCTGGGTCCTAGGGAAGTAATTTTAATTTTCCTCAGTTTCTTCATCTGTAAAAGTAGGATAGTAATAGCTCCCCCCTCACATGGTTGTTTGGGACCAAGTGAGCAAATTTAACTTGGGCTTTGCAAACCTTAAAATTTTAGGTAAGAGCTATTAGTATTACAGATGAGGAAAGTGAGGCCCAGAAAGCTGAAGACACACAGCAAGTAGGAATTGGATGCAGGATTCAAACCTGAGTCTTTTTTGCCTCCCACTTGCATGTGTGAAGGTGCAGTGCTGTATGTCAGACTCCAAAATGATCTCAGAGTGGTCTCTGTGCCTATTGTCCTGCTCTGAGAATCCCATAAACCTTAAACCAGAGCCTTCTGCCAGCAAAGGGAGGTAGTGTGCATGCATGCAGGTATGTATGTGTGTGTATGCATGTGGATGTGTAGATGTAGATATCTCCCATAAAGCCCAGTGCCCTGGATTATGCTGTCTTTGACTCATGACCCACTTGGAAATTCACCATGGTGAGTGACCAGAGTGGGAACCTGGGCTTTGGTTCCTAAAATATCCCCAGTGTGTGGTGATAAAGTGGGAATGCACAAACAGTCATCCAAAGGACCTAAGTCTCTGATAAGGAGGTATTGTCTGTTGGAGAAAATTGGGGGATGGGGCAAGCTGACCACATAGTGGTTTTTTCCCCCTTAAGAAACTATTACTGTGAGTACTGAAGCTCAGAGGTGTTAAATAATTACTTTCCTACTGTCTTAGCTAGTATATGTCCAAGGTAGAACTTGAGCCCAAGTTTTTCCTAACTCCCCAGAGTAGAGCCCTACCCACCATACTATGCTATAGTCACAAAGAGGGCATGACTTGGCATCGTGGAAATGCCACTAATCTTGGAAATACTATCCTTCCCTTTGAGCTTGCCCTGTGTGCCTCCAGAATGTTTCGCAATTTTCTCCTTGGTCACTGTATCTGGATTTCAACTTCCTCAAGCTGTTAGGCTGAACACCCTCTCCTTCCTCTTTAATGGACTTTTTAAGACCATTTCCAATCCTGGGGCCTGAGCCTCCCACTCCCCAGTAAAAGGAAGCAAAACGTACTTCACTTTCCCTTTCATTTGTTTTGGAAAAAAAATGAGGCAGGGCCCAAGTCTGTAGGCCTGTCCAGCTGCCTTTGCTCATGGGGCTGTTCAGAGCTCAGCTCGGGTGCTACCATTCTAAGAGGCTCTTCCTGATTCCCTTCCCCAGCTGCTCCAGCCTACACTGCCCCTCTCCCCTTACCCTACTCCCCTCCATATATCTCTCATACCTGTTCCTGTCTCTTGAGACTTGTGCCTGCTGTCTATCCTGATGGAGTGGAAGCTTGATGGGTGGATGAATAGATGTCAATAGGCATCTTTAGGCCTTTTGGTTTTCCCTGTGTGAGGGCTTAGGCTGAATTCTAGAGTTAGGTCCCTCTACAGCATTTCAGGACTTGACATAGTCAACAAAATGCTACAGGAAAATGGAGGTTGTTTATCCCAGTAGCTGCCAGTTAGACTCCATGCTGGACCTCCTTCATGACTATGGTGAGCAGCAATTCAGTATTGTTCTAAGTCTAGTCTGATATTGAGAATTAGTCATTGTAGTTCAGTCATTTTCCAGTTGTGTTACTGGATAGCCATTTCCCTCTCCAGTTCATTTTACAGATGAGGAAATTGAGGCAAACAGGTGAAGTAACTTGCCCAGGGTCACACAGCTAGTAAGTGTCTGAGGCCTGATTTGAACTGCAGATTAGTCTTCCTGACTTCAGACCTGGCACCCTATCCAGGGTGCCTCCTAGCTGCTCAGTCAGTCATTGGACAAAGTTAATGCTTGTTTTGTCTTTTGAGGACTCTTGTAAGATTGTAACAGGTGCTAGAAAGATACCTTTTTGGAGGTGAACTTTTACGACTGCATTTTATTCCACCAAAATTAATGGTTTTTAAAAATAGTTCACAGGAAAAATTTGGACACTAATGCACTGTTGGTGGAGGTGTGAACTGGTCCAACCATTCTGGAGAACAATTTGGAACTATGTCCAAAGGACTATAAAACTGTGCGTACCCAGCAGTACCACTCCTAGTTCTAAAGGATGTGAAAGGCAGAGGATGGGGAAGGACCTGCTTGTATAAGGATATTTATTTATAGCAACTTTTTATGGTAGCTAAGAAGTGGGAATTGAGGAGATGCCCATTAATTGGGCAATGGCTGAAGAAGTTGCAGTACTTGATTGTAATGGAATGTTATTGTGCTATAAGAAATGAAAAGGGAGGTAATTTCAGAAAAACCTGAAAAGACTTTTTATATGAACTGATGCAGAATGAAATAAGCAGAACCAGAACATTGTACAGCAACAGCAACATTATATGCTAAACAACTGTGAATGACTTAGCTATTCTCAGCAAGACAATAACCCGCAACAATCCCAAAGGACTCATGATAAAAAAAAATGCAATCCATTTTCAGAGAAAGAACTGATAGAGTCTGAATACAGACCAAAGCACATTATTTTTTCCTTCCTTCCATTTTCTTCCACAAAATGATTAATATGGAAATATGTTTTACATAATCTATATCAGGTTGCTTACTGTCTCAGGAAGGGGGAAGTGTAGGGGCAAGGTAAGCCCCTCTGTGAGGAATAAGATTATACAAACCAAGGCCCCAACTCAATATGACCTTTCTATTACCCTGAGTTGTTTGGGAACAGGGATCCTGAGAACTTGAGGGCTGTTCCTCCCCTGGGACCGTGGCCAGGTCCTTGAGAAGAGATACGATAACTGCCCAACTCCTGGAACTAGCCACTCCAAGGAAACATCGTTCTTGGGGGGGCCTTGGAGGGACTGGCCTCCATCCCAGGCCTCACACCATATACAAACACCTGGCAGTATGCCTCCTTTGTTCTCAGCACTACTTAAACTGTAAGATTCAGACCCCAAGTTGTAATCTCACCCATGGAGGGGGGATCTGCCTGGGATCCCCCCATGTGGGTCCCTGATGGCTGTTCCCCAGGATTCCCCAGCTTGTGTTGTCAGGTGTTGGTGTTTCCCCGAAACAGTGATGCTTGTAAATATATAAATATATATGTATCCATTATTAATGATAGTTGCTCTTATTCTGCTATCTTTAAGCCTCTTATTCTGTTGTCTCCGCTTTCTTTCTCACTTGCCTATATGTACATATATTCTGAATAAATATTCTAAAGAAATTGCCTTGGGTCTCTCTTGGAGCGCCGAGCATTCCGTTTACTTGAATCCTGAACCTGCTTAATTGGACAGGAAGGAAGAGGGAAGAAGAGAATCTGGAACTCAATTAAAAAAAACTGAACGTTAATTATTGTTTTTACATGGAATTGGAAAAATGCAACATAAAAATTAAAGGCATCTGGGACCAAAAATTAGAATAAAAATAGTTCCCAGAGAGTCAGTAAATCTGTGGGATATAATTTGTGAAAGCTTTCCCATTTCCTTCTCGTACCTTCATCAGCAGCGCTTTTGATACCTTTGCAGGTCATTTTCAGATAGATTTTATAAGGATGGGAAATTGGGAATGAGTTTTTAGTTTCTTGAAGGTCTCTTGACTTTTTGGGGATGCTAATTATGTCTTTGATTTTTGCTCCTTTTTATTTGGTTTCTTCCCCCTCTTTCATATAGCTTGAGAATTGGCCAAGCAAGCAAATAATCATTTATTATTCACACACACACACACACACACACACACACACACACACACACACACACACAAATATTCCTCAGGCCCAAATCTTCCTTTTTTGATTCTTGTTCCTACTGCTTTTCTTACTTGTCTTTTGGTACCACTTTAATTCTTTATGAAGTAAACAATCCACTATCACTGAAGAATTTTTTTTTTTAAATTGACCTGTACTGTTTTTTCTATCCATCAGTTTTCCTTCCATCTGGGAGTACCTGGCTTGGTTGGATCTCATGCAAATTTTCTGAAGTCTCTTGTCCCTATGCTCTTGAATCCTTTGTGACCCAATACCACTCATTGTGTCATGGATTTAGAGCAGTGAAGGAACCTTCAGGGTTATTTCCATTATTTTACAGATGGTGAAACTGAAGCTGAGCTGTTACCTGTCCAAGGTCACGCAGGTAACAAGTGGCAGTGTGTGACTGCAGACGGACCACACTACTTTGCTTCCCATTCTCCTCTTTCTCCATAAAGTTTTTTACATGAGTTTATATTCTAGACTGATTGGCCCGTTCCAGCTTGCTAAGGAGATGAAGCGATCGCTGGATAAAGCTCTTTTGCCCTCTTTCTTGGTTTTGTGTCTGTTCTTTTATTCATTGTCCATTTTTCAGTGTCAGTAGATCAGGTGGGAACTTGCAGAAGTTTGTTTTCATATTTATTCTCCTAATTTGTATTAATCTTGGCTCAGTAAGAGGGCATTTCCTGTCCATTCGGATATAATTCAGTTCATTTGTTATGTTTCCAATTTGCTGGCAAATTTCTTTTGTAGAAACCAGTCGTGATATTACAGATGTGTAACTACTGTGCAGTCCATGATGAGCCTGTGGCTTTTCCTTCTACCTTACTTTTGGCCATCTCCTCCCACTGAAACATTGAAGTAGATGCCAGTTTAACTGAGCTCTTCTCTGAATGTCTCTGACTTTCTTACCTTCTATAGCAGAGGGTGGCACAAGACACTGTGCTTATTTTCATGATGTCACTTTTGTAAGCACTTATCATGATCCCTGCCATATGGAATGACCACAGCACCCATGACATGACTAGAGCATGGAGAGCCATTGTCAACTCCTTTGGCCCTCCAAGGAGAGAGAGCTTCCGGGTCCCTCTTCAGCTTCTCTCTTTTGATTTCCTATAGAGCCAGGCCCTTGAGACTGATCTGGCTTGCACTGACATATTTGTTGTGTTGTACACATTTCATTTATCCTGTTGTCTCCCTGTGGATTGTCTTTGCAACATCTCTCTCCAGTGGAAAGTCTTTACTTGTGGGGGTGTTTGGAAAAGAGACTAAAGAGCAAGGAAAAAGTAGGACCAACAGCAACCAAAAAATAATGGGTTCAAAATTCAGCTCTGCCTTTTAATTCCCCATGTGACCTCATATGAGAAACTCCTTTTCTGAGAGGACTCAGGTTCCTTATCTGAAAAATGCAGAAGGTTGGACTGGGTGCCTTATACTTTTCTTTCTGACATTGTATCCCAAAGAGATGTAAAAGGCAGGGACAGAGACATTGGGGTGCAGAGACATTGTTGGAGTCAAAGTCTGAAGCCTTGGCAGTTTTGGGTCCTGGCTCTACCACTATGACAGCTTGGGCAAATTACTACATGACACTGCCTCAGTTTCCTCATATTAAAGACTTTCCCAGGTCTCCCAAGCCAAGGGAGAAAGAAGTTTGTTCAAGGCTAGAGATGTGGATGAAGTATTCTACCCCCACCCCAGTAGTTTAATTTGATAATGGATTATTTGCCTTTTGATTGACCACTGTAGATATTTGCATCTGTTGATTATGATTGGTCGGGTCAGTGGGATGTGTTCAGGAAGTATGAGGCAACCTCCTTTCATAAAATGATGAAACCTTGTTTTTGCTGCTCTGGTACAAGGACCTTCCTTGCAATGGTGTTTCGTTGAAACCCCCCACCATGAACATCTCTTAAACAAACCGCCTGTTTGTTGACATAAGATAAATGAAATAAGGAGGATAAACAGTGCACAGTGGGAAGGGGGAGGGCCAAAGGGTTTGCACAAGCTAGGGAGGGTCATAATTGTGCTCATGGTTTGGCTTACAACTTTAAATATGTAGCCTAGACTTTAAGAGAGGAACTATAGGGTGTGGGACAGTTAGCTGGCCATGGAGAGAGGAAGATCTGGGTTTGGGTCCTGCCTCTGACAAGAGTGGCTGTGCCACCATGGGCAAGCCATTTCTCAGTGCCCGAGCAACTTTCTCTAAGGCTATGTTATGAGGTAGGGACATAGGGTAAGGAGTGAGTGCTCCATCACAGTGGGCTCCCTAAGCAAGGGTGCTTAGACCTGTAGCCTCCAGTGAATGGACTCCCACATTTCTTTCCATTTTTAAACTTAACCCGGATGTTTTAAAGCATAATAATGGGGGGGACCATTAATCTGTGGGTTTTATTATTCTGTCCAGTTACCAGGCACCAACTCTATGCCGGGCACCATGTTGGGTGCTGGGGATATGGGTAAAAGGAAATGCTTCTGCCCTTAAGGACTTTCCTTGAAGGATTCTTCTAGGGGGCTATAGCATGTAAACAGATCGATATATGATATCTGTATATGTTCTACATCTACATAATAGTGTGTGCATGGAGGGGGCTCCTGATGACTCTAAAACTGAGGGGAAGATGTGAAAAATCCCGACTTTTGAACCTCTCTCCTGATGATGAGGGAAGCCTCCATTCTGTTAGTTCTTTTATTTTTAAATTAATTTGTTTACTTTTAGTTTACAAGATTCAGTTCCACAAACCCTTGAGTTTCAAATTTTCTCTCCTTCCCTCTCCTCCTCACCCACCCCCCCACCATGGAGGCATGCAACCAAATATAGGATCTGCAAATACTTTCACATTAAACATTAGTCAGGTTATAAAAAAGGATTATAACCTCTGGAATTAAAGAAGAAAGGAAAGGAAAACAAAGAGGAAACAAGACAAAACAAGAAAAAGAAAGAGAGCAGGTAGTTTGCTTCACTCTGCATTCAAACTCTGAAATTTTTTCTCTGGATGTGGACATCTCTTTCCATCATGAATCTTTTGGAGTTGTCTTATAACCTTGCATTGCTGAGAGGAGCCCAGTCTATCAAAGTTGGTCATCACACATACATTGTGTCTGTAATTATATACAGATTTATCCTGGTTCTGCTCTTCTCACTCAACATCAGTTTCTATAAGTCTCTCCAGGTTATTATGAAGTCCATCTGCTCCTCATTTCTTATAGCACAATAGTATTCCATTACATTCATATATTACAACTTGTTTAGCCATTCCCCAATTGATGAGCATCCCCTTGCTTCCAAATTCTTTGCCACCACAAAAAGAGCTGCTATGAATATTTTTGTACATATGGGAGTTCTTCCCACTTCTATGATCTCTTTGGGATACAACCTTAGAAGTGGTATTCCTGGGTCAAAGAGTATGCACTTATTTATAGCCCTTTGGGCGTAGTTCCATTGCTCTCCAGAATGGTTGACTCAGTTCACAACTCCACCAACAATGCATTAGTGCTCCAATTCTTCCACATCCTCTCCAGCATTTATCATTTTCCTGTTTTGTCATTTTAGCCAATCTGGTGAGATGTGGTATCTCAAAGTTGTTTTGATTTTCATTTCTCTAATAAATAATGATTTAGAGCATTTTTTCATATGCTTATAGATATCTTTAATGTCTTCCTCTGAAAACTGCCTGTTCATATTCTTTGACCATTTATCAATTGGGAAATGACTTGTATTCTTATAGATTTGGCTCAATTCTTTGTTTATTTTAGAAATGAGGCCTTTATCAGAAATACTGGTTATAAAAATTCTTTCCCAATTTTCCACTTCCCTCTTAATCTTGGTTACATTGGCTTTATTTGTGGAGAAACTTTTCAATTTAGTGTAATCAAAATCATCCATTTTGAATTTCATAGTGCTCTCTGTCTCTTGTTTCTTCACAGTCTTCCCTTTTCCATAGATCTGACAGGTAAACTAGTCCTTGCTCTCCCAGACTGCTTACAGTATCAGTCTTTATAGCCAGATTGTGCACCCATTTTGACTTGATTTTGGTGTATGTTCCATTAGTTCTTGCTTCAGTTTACAGTCCCACCCTTTGGGTCCAGTGCAAAGATGTCAGAGATCTGGGACCTTCCCTTGGGTGGCAGCAAGGAGAGACCTTGGTATGAGGGAACTTGCTGACAGAGCTCAGGTCCCCCGGGCCCCGTAGGATCTAGTTCTGTTGGCATACCAGGACCATCAACAAGTTTGGTTATCTGTTTAGAGATGGCAGGTGATGGGGGAGATGGGGAAATGTGGAGAGCCACTGAGAGGTAAGCTCAGCCCAAGTGGGAAAAGAGGGCCTCCCTCTGGGAAAGAAGATAGTATGCAGTCTCAGTGTAGAGACAAGCACTCCTCCATTCTTGCAGCTAGAGCAGCAGCAATCCCTGCAGCCTGTGGTGTGTGACCACAGGCCTTCAGAGCCCGAAGGGGAAGAGTTCTTGGCCAGCCACATCAAGGAGACTGAGGCCCTCAGAAGGAAAACAACTTGGCCAAAGTAATCCAGCCAGTTAAGTAAGCCATCCTTGATTGCAACCTAGAATCAATCACTTCATGCCTCAATGGGTCAGGCACCATGCACACAGAGATAAAAAGGAAACAGGCCCTTCCCTCAAGGAATCTACATGCTCTCTCAGAGAAATATATGCCCATATGATTGTGTACAAAATATACTGTCTACAAAGTGGATGCAAAATGACTTCCATGGGGAGGAGTGTATGAGCAGGGAGTGGGATTGGGCTAGGCTTTATGGAGGAGGGGACATATGAGATGAACGTTAAAGAAACTGGGGAGTGAGGAAAGACCCCAGCAAGCCTGGGGGGCCATCAGGGGAGAGGGAAGAGATCATGTGATAAGACTGGAAAAGCAGCCTTGGGCTGGGCTGGGCAAGACCAGACCTCTCAGAGGACATTCGAGTTGATCCAGAAGCGATAGGGAGTTTATGGAGAAGGGGGCGACGTGCTCGGGCATTTGCTTGAGGAGAATCTCTCGGCAGTAGTGTGAGGACAGTGAGGTGCAAAGGAAGAAGGAGAGGCCATTTAGGAGGCCATTTGCCTTAGTCCAAAGGAAGGCGGTGGATGTTGGCTGCCCCAGAAAAGTGGAGAGGATATCCATTACAGGGACTGTGGAGCTCCAATCCAGAAGCTTTGGCCACCACTTGGCTGTGTGAATGAGGGAGAGGCGAGGAAGAGGGCAACGGGACACTGGTGATGTCGGGAGGAACAGTGGGTGTGTTGAGTTCAGACTGGGTTTCTTTATGGGATGTTCAACTCAAAATGTCCAGGAGACATCAGTGATTGGGAAGTGAAGCTCAGGGGAGGGAGACCAGGACTGGATAGAAAGACCCAAGAAAATGGAACTCACCAAAGCTTCGAGAGCTAGTGGGATATTATTGGGAGAGAAGAGTGGGATCCCAGAGAAGAGCCCCAGAGTATACTCACACATGGAATGTGGGGATAGAAGGACACTGGGAAAGAGCAGTCAGACATATTGGAGGAGAAGCAACAACATAGTTGTCATGAGAATCCACAGGAGAAAAGGGTATCCAGGCCATGGCAAAGCCTACAGAGGTTTCCAGAGGGATGAGGACTGAGGGAGGTGGTCGAGATGGGAAGGGGAAGCAAAAAACTGGCTGAGAGATTGAGCAACTGAGAGATCATTGGAGGAGAGAAAGGGAGGAGAGGGAGAGGAGATGGAGAGGGACAAAGAGGAGGGGGGGGAGGGAGAGACAGAGAGACAGAGAGAGAAGAGAAGAGAAGAGAAGAGAAGAGAAGAGAAGAGAAGAGAAGAGAAGAGAAGAGAAGAGAAGAGAAGAGAAGAGAAGAGAAGAGAAGAGAGAGAAGAAGACTGGAGTGCAGGGAAGGAGAGAAGGTGCCCTCAAGCACATGCCCACACACTGGTCTGGGGAGGGGTGAGGTCACTTATGCACAACCATACAAATTAACAGAAAACAAACACAGGTTTGCCAGACGTCCATCAGGCTGTTGTATCTTTGTCATGGTTTTCCTGGGTTCAGTCCCGCAGCTGCTGATCTCACTCTGAGTCACCCTGTGCAGATCTCTCCATTTTTCTGTCTTAGTTTTTTTTTTTTTAATGGCATTTACAACATTATTCCATTATTTTACTACATGCTAATATATTCATCTCTTCTCCATTAATTGGACATAGTGGTTGTTTCCAGGTGTTTTTTTTTTTAATAAATACATTATGACTGAGTATTCTGTACTGCTATGAAGATTGGTCTGCTGATAATTCCTTTTTGCAATGTTTTAATATAAAGTCCTGTGTGGTTATCCTGCGACCAAAAGGTAAATCAGTTTTGTCACTTCTATTGTATGTTGTTGGATTGATTTATAAATTATTTACACCAGTCTTCAGTTCCACCAATAATGTATTGAATAGCCATTTTCCTGAATCCAAGGTTGTAAAAGTTCACAAATGTATTTTGCCATTTTTTTTTCTGTTGTGCTATGTTGAGATTATCTTGATTTGCATTTTCTCTACTTATTATGAAATTTGAGCATCATTTTATATAGTAACAAATTTTATTTTCTTCAAAAATTCTCTATTTGTATTCTTTGATGATTGAGGAGTGTTCATATGATGGTTATCTGTTCGTTAGCATTAGCTGATATATTTGCTTCCACTAATTTTTCCTTAAGGAAAAGGAGGGTTTACCTCTCATTTTAGAGAGGTAATTTGTTTTGTTGTGCAAAATAATTTTTTGTCTATTTACAATCAAATCCATTTATTTTTGTCCCTAAGTTTTTGTCTTCTATTTCTTTGAAAATACTCCTCCTCTCTCCTTAGGACAAATGCATTATGCATTTTTCCAGTTTGGGGGTTGGAAAATTCAGCTCTTTTACTATCTAATTGCTAAGCTGATCTTTTCTGCATTTTCATAGAGAGGAATAAAATGCCTTTATTTTTTTATTTCTACTATTTAACCCAAACTAGATCAACCACTCTAAACAAAGTTTCTCTGCCTTGTACTCATAAACACATGTTTTCTTTTATTTAAACTTTCTCTTTATCAAAAATGAAAGTTTTTCTTGGAGACTATTTTGTCTCCTTTCTTCTACCTTCCTCCCCTATTCAAGTGTTTCTGACTATCCTTTCTTTCTTCTCCTGCTTTCTCTTTTTACCCCCTATTTTTCTGCAACAATCATTCTGAGCCAATATGAGTTGGGTTGTGGGAGTTCCGGGAATTCAGACATTGGTAGCAACTGATCTATATGGATTAAAGAAGTGTGCTTCACTCTACACACTTAATTTTTTGGCTGGTAGGGCCAGCTCAAATTGGAAGACTAGATTTAGTTGTTAGGTCTTTCACCTTTACAAAGTTTGGGTTTCAAATGTGCCTCTTACCTTGAAGTGACATGCTGAGTTTTGCTGGTCAGGGAGAATGCCAGATTCACAAGCCATTTTTCTTAGTGTTGCCCATATATTCCCTTTATCTGATTGTCTGGTGCCTCCATTTAAAAATCCACTGGAATTTTGATTACTGATTATTCAGGTCCTGGGAATTCTGGTTATATGTTGCAGCCTGTTTTTGTAGGTTCTGGGAAGTTTTCTTTGACAATTTCTAATTCAGACTGTTCTTAATTATCTGGGAAGTTGGGAGATAGCTGTTTTGAATTTTTCTCCAGTTCGATTCTTTGTTAAACATTTAATAATCAATTGCTGAGTGCTACCAAGGTGCTGTGCTGGGTGAATGCTGCCCTGTGATGCTTCCTTCTGTGAATGCTACTTCATATTCTTTCATTCTTCTTGTCTTTGGGTGGTTTTCTTCATCTCCTTTTCCTCCAGTGCTTTGCTTTGGTTGTCACACTGATTTCTATCATAGGAAGTCAGTTGTTAATTCTGTTGATTCTTTTGAGGTTTTCTCTTATTCTTTATTTTCTTCCATTCTGTTTCAGGCAGCTTTTAATTGTGGGTTTAATTCCAACTGTTCTTTTTAACCTTTCTATAAACTCTGCCTCCATTTGATCTTGATATTTTCTGATGAGTCTTGAGACCTTTGGCTGAGATATGAGGATATTTTGCATGGTTGCTTTTGATACCTTACGTTTTTCACATATTTAAAAAATAGTATTGGCTTATCTTTGCTCTTAATTCTATTTGGTTAATTTAGTTTGTTTTTTTAAGCTAGTTTTCTTTTTGACATTATTCTTTCTTGGTATTTGAAAATTATGAGCAACCCATATTTCCTGGGCCTTCCCATTCCTCCATCATGACCAGAAAACTCAAGAGCTCTCTCTCTCTACATTGAACTCTGCTTACTAGGTCAGGGAAGGGTATCCTGCTTACTAGGTCAGAGAAGGGTATCCTATATGTAGGACTTACCTGACTCCCACAATATGGAGTCTTCCCTTCCCCCACCCCCATCAATAAGGTGTTATTATAGTCATGTTTGTACTGGTTTGAAGAACTCAATATGGGATTTCTAAGATTAGCCTAGAACAAGAAAAAGCCTGGGTTTACTTCCAGATTCACCAATTCTGACCTGTGTGACTGAGCCTTGGTGTTCTCATCTGCTAGCCTGAGTGCACACAGGCCCTGGCCTGGGACCTAAGATACAGGATCTGCTGTGTGGGCTTGAAGCCAATCTCTTGGTTTCTTAGTAATAGAAGCCCATTGCTATGTGACTTCAAATGCCTAAAACTCACATGCTTGCAATCCCTCCATATCTCATGTTGAAACTTGTGAGAATGTTCTTCCCACTGGTGCAGATTAGGAGCCCTCCTCTCTCTCTGATCCTGTTCATTTCTTGCCCAGGTCTTTCTGTAGACAATTTGTTCAGACCACTGGAGGTCTTTGGCTGTCCAGCTATCATATTTCATTGGCACCTACGTAAGAGCTGAATGTTAAGCAAAGTTAGGAACTTGTATTTGAATCACGATGTAGCTGGTGGTCATGACGGAAGATAATAGGGTGGGACGAAGTCTGGGGGCATTTTCTGTCTGGAAAAAATGTTTCTGAATTTGAGTGGGAGCCTCCTCCTTGCTAACTAACCCATATTTTGAGATTCTAGTGTCCCCTGATGGCAAATTATAACAATGACATCCAGAGTCCTTGATGGTTCATGAAGTGTCATCTCTACATTGTGTCCATTTGAGAGATGAGGAAACTGAAACTCACCTGGAAAGTCTTGGTGGGGCTGAGTGGAACTTCTCTAACTCAGTCCTGAACTAATTGCCTCTTAGGCTTTTTCTCATTTTGCTTAATATTTGAGGCTACTATTCCTCCCTATATGGCAACTGTAGCCCAATGGAAGGATAGATGGTTCTCATGACACCCAGGGAAGCTTATGATGGGGGCTCACCTCCCTTCCTCCCTTTTCATTTAAACTTTGTTGCTCACTGAACGTCCATCTGCAAAATAGGGTAAATCAAGCAAGGTCCACCGCATCGTTGTTGGACCACCAGATAGATGGCCAAGGCTATGGCATAGAAGGGAAAGAATGGTCACTGCCTTCCCACATGGGACTCTGTGGAGCCTCCACAAAGTTATGCAATCTCTTGGTTTAAGTTTTTGTGGCTTTCCCAAGAATTCATGGGTGGGAAGATGCTGACACTGAGCTTTGGACACTCAGCCTCTGATATCAAGTCCAACACTCTTTTGCCTGCTCCAAACTCTTTGGTTTGGCGAGATGGTGATGCAGTGAACACAGCCCTGGCATTGGCTCAGCAAGTGCGTGGTCCACTGCCCATTGAAGACTTGAGCTAGGCTTTTCTGAATCTGTCTAGGAACAGAGGGGGCTACAATGCCACCGAGAAGCAGTGCGAAAAGTGTAAGAAAGTGGGACCTTGGGGCGGCTAGGTGGCGCAGTGAATAGAGCGCCGGCCCTGGAATCAGAAGGACCTGAGTTCGGTGCCGGCCTCCGACACTTAATCCACACAAACAAAAACCTAGCCGTGTAACCTTGGGCAAGTTACTTAACCCCAATTGCCCTAAAGGGGCGGCTAGGTGGTGCAGTGAGTAATAGCACCGGCCTCAGAGTTGGGATGACCCGAGATCAGATCCGGCCTCAGAAAATGAGCACCCACACATAAATAATGACTAGCCGTGTAACCTTGAGCAAGTTACTTAACCCCAATTGCTTTTAAAAAAAAAAAGTGGGACCTTGGGGACCTCAAGGAGGTTCACAGTTGTGGGCTCTGTCTGAAATTTTACCCCCCCATCCACTTTGTCTAGCTGCTCCCAAGCGTATTTCCCTCCCAAAACTGAAGCTGGCAGGCCAGCCAGCCCCAGGACAGCTATGGGGCAGTTTGAAACTTCAGCCTAGGCTGGGAGAGGACAGAACAGGGATAAGGGAGGGGGAATTGAACTCTCCATCCCTGGGGTGGGGGAACGAGGAGACAAGCTTTGTACCTTCTGTTCCAATGGGCTTCTGAGCCAAGAAACTTAAATAGCCTAGTCCTTGCTTGAAGAAGCCTTGGTTCCAGCCCTCATGGATCTGGAGTCAGGTCCCAGTCTGCTAATGAGTTGTGTGCCTTCCCTCTCTGGGTCTGTTTCCTTCTTTGTAAAATGAGGACTTTGAGCTGGGCTGTCTAGGTCATAGATTTAGAATGGGGTGGGACCCTTGGGGCCATGGGGTCCAGCCTCCTCATTTTACACATGACGGAACTTAGGACAGAAGAGGCATAGAATTCCCACCCAAGTCATCTTGGAAAAGTTCCATAATCTCTTGCTTTAAGTTTTTGTGGCTTTCCCAAGGGTTCATGGATGGGAAGAGGCTGACGCTGAGCTTTGGACATGAGGCCTCTGATATAAAATCCAACACTCTTTTGCCTGCTCCAAACCCTTTGGTTTGGCAAGATGGTGGTGTGGTGGGTCCTGGAGTTGGGAAGACCTGCTTTCAGTTTCAGCCTCAGGTGCTTCCTAGCTGTGTGACCCTGGGCAGGTCACTGAACCTTTGCCTGCCTCAGTTTCCTTAGACATAAAATGGAAACAACAGCTGCCCCTGACTCCCAGGACCATCGTGAGGACTCAGTGATATCGATGTTTGTAAAGAGCTGAGCACAGTACCTGGAAACTACTTGGCTAGCTAGCATTCTCCATGGAAGTGAGGGATGGTCCCCTTCCTGCTCTTGGAAGGTGCACCCTAGTTGGCTTTGGTGGAGGGAGAGGATCAATGTGGAGAGATCTGAAGAATGTCACTAACAGATGGACCCACCCGAAGGGTCCTGGTAGCCCCAGCTCCATCCATCTTCCTCCCTCTTGTCACCTCTCCAGAAAGCTTTCCCCAGTGTTTGTTGAACGACTGAGTGACGACCTATCTGCTTTGGGCCTTTGTTTTCCCCGTAGATCACTACCTACAAGATGATTCCCTGTGGAACCGTGTTGACCTTTGCCCGATGCCTCATACGGAGGAAAATCATCACCTTGGATAGTATGGAGGATTCCAAACTCTGCCGCTGCCTGACCACGGTGGACCTGATCGCCCTCGGGGTGGGGAGCACCCTGGGAGCCGGGGTCTACGTCCTGGCAGGGGAGGTGGCCAAGTCCAGCTCCGGCCCCAGCATCGTTCTGTCCTTCCTGATCGCGGCCCTGGCCTCCGTCATGGCCGGCCTGTGCTACGCCGAATTTGGGGCCCGAGTCCCCAAAACAGGCTCGGCGTACTTGTACACTTACGTCACTGTGGGCGAGCTGTGGGCCTTCATCACGGGCTGGAATCTCCTCTTGTCTTACGTCATAGGTGGGTCTGGGCTATGGTCAGACCTGAGAACGACAGGCTTGTTTAGTCAGTTTTCTCTGTGCCAAACACTGGGACAGAGGAAGCTGGGCAGAAACAGCCCCTGCCTGCCCTCAGGAAGCCCCCATCCAAATGGGAGACACAAAATGGGCACAGTCCAGGGTTCCTGGAAGGAAAGAAGGCCCCAGTGCCCTGGAAGTGCTGGTTTTATTCGGTACCCGGGAGCATGTGCCCAGTGTGCCCTTCCAAGATCATGTGGCCTCTGGCCCTGGTCCGTGCGGGGGGAGACCCTGTCTGTTTCTCTCCAATAATGATTCCTGGTGCTCATTCTGTGTCTCTGATCTCCCACCTGTTTTTGTGAAGGAACCTCCAGTGTGGCCCGGGCGTGGAGCGGCACCTTCGATGAGCTGCTGAACAAAGAGATAGGCAAATTCTTCCGGAGCCACCTCAACATGCATTCCCCAGGGCTAGCTGAGTACCCGGACTTCTTCGCCGTGTGTCTCATCCTCCTCCTATCGGGTAAAGTGTCGGCTTGTCGGTCTGTTTCTCCCCCCAACCCCCGCCACGGTGGAGCCCCTCTCTGTGTGCCAGGCATTGGGGATACCAAGGCACAAACGGTGGAGAGGCCTCTGGGGATCCAGCAAGGGCTGCGCTCGAAGGCTGCGTTCGAAGGCTGCGCTCGAGGAAACCAGGAATTCTGAGAGACAGCTGTGCCCACTGCTAGGCTGCCGCTGCTTTGCCCCCAATGCATGCTCTCTACCTTTCCACAGGCCTCCTATCTTTTGGAGTCAAAGAGTCGGCCTGGGTAAATAAAGTCTTCACAGCCGTTAACATCCTGGTCCTGATCTTCGTCATAATTTCGGGGTTTGTGAAAGGCCACATCTCAAACTGGAGAATTAGTGAGGACTTCCTCAAAAATCTCTCTGCCTCCACACAGTAAGTAGGCCCTTTGCCCTTCTCAGGGGCTTTTGTGGGAATAAACCTGGCTTAGGAGGTTTAGTAAACTAAACTGGGGTAATCTTGGGCAAGTCACTGCCCTCCTCGGGCCTTGGTTTCCCTCTCTGCAAAAGGAAAGCTTTGAACTCCATGATGGCCGAGGTCCCCCTTCTGACCTTATGTTTCCTTCTGTCCTTCCTGTCTTCAGTTACCTTTCTTTTTTTTTTTTTTGGTGGGCAATTGGGGTTAAGTAATTTGCCCAAGGCCACACGGCTAGGTTTTGTTTTTGTTTTTTGTTTTTTGTTTTTTGTTTTTGTGCATGTGTTAAGTGTCTGAGGTCGAATCTGAACTCAGGTCCTTCTGATTCCAGGGCTGACGCTCTACTCACTGCGCCACCTAGCCGCCCCTTCAGTTACTTTTCTGTCCACTCTAAACCCCTCAGACGGACTTAGATGCTCATTCACCACTGCCAAGTTCAGGGGTGATGGATGAGGCATTTGCCCTGTTGGGAGAGAACGCTGACTGCTTTCTGTTAGCTCAGCCTTCAGAGAGTGAGGTCTTGAAATAGGCTAGAAGATAAGGGGGGTATCTGGAGGTGCCCAAACCACTGGTTCTTAACGATCGTTTCTCTCAGGGGTGTGCCTGAGGCTGGCGCGTCACCTCCTGATGAGAATTAGAAGTCAGAATCAGAAAATGAAAGGGCGGGGTTGGGGTGTCTTTTTCTCTAATTATCAAACGCGCTTAGTGTTGATACCTGACCGGCTGGTAGGACCTGGCTTAGGACCCCAGGGTCATCGGTGTTGGTAGGGACGGTAGAGGCCACTGAGTCTAGCCTCCCCAGTTTACAGGTGGGAAGTTGAGGCACCTGGGGCCACAGAAACCGAAGCAGCTTCAGATGCCATTTGGTTCAATTCCCTCTTGAGGCCCACGCGGGTTTCAGCCCGCACTGCCCTCCCTTTGTGTGGACTGGGCAGCAGGGGCAACTGTCCTGTCTGTACCTTGCCCATCTCTAGAGATCCGGCTAAGAATGGAACAAACCAGTTCGGGGTCGGAGGCTTCATGCCCTTTGGCTTAAAGGGGACGCTGGCCGGAGCCGCCACTTGTTTCTATGCCTTCGTGGGTTTTGACTGCATCGCCACAACTGGTAAGAAGCTCCTGTGGCTCTCGACCAAGGAGAGGGGAGCTCGTGGGGATGCTGGAGGGGCCGACACCCCGGGAAGGGTTTGGGCTTTGCCCTTGGTCCGAGCGCTTGCTGATGCTGGGGGCGGCTGCTCCTGTGCCCATCACCTTCCGCCCTCCTGCCAACCCCTGCTGAGTGCCAAGGCCAGCCGGATCTGGGCAAGCGAGTCTCGTCTCCACCCACACCTCCCCGCCTTTTCTCCCGGTTCCGCAGGGGAGGAGGTCCGGAATCCTCAGCGGGCTATTCCCATCGGCATCGTGACGTCCCTGCTCGTGTGCTTCATGGCCTACTTTGGCGTGTCTGCGGCCTTGACCCTCATGATGCCCTATTATCTGTTAGATGAGACCAGCCCTCTCCCGGTAGCCTTCGAGTACGTCGGCTGGAGTCCTGCCAAGTATGTGGTGGCCGTAGGCTCCCTCTGCGCTCTGTCTACCAGGTACGTGCTTTGGGGGCCCAGAAGGCAGTACTCGCCCACCCCATAGACCCCATAGGCTTGGAGGGAGGGCTGGGATTCCCAAGCCACTGGACTGGGCCTGCTCTGTGTCACATAGAGCCAGACAGTCCCCGTTGCCATGTAAGACTTCGGAACGGCCCAGCGGACTCATACGTTTGTTGAGCTGTTCATTGGTGGAAGGGGCCTGACAGGTAATGAGTTCTCCCTCACAAGAGGTGTTCAAGGTGGGCTTGAGGTCATCTGTTCTGGGGGATTGCAGGTCAGGACCTCATCTGGCCAGCTTGCCCTACATGATCCCATCAGATCATTCCAGAAGACTGCTGCATGTTTATGTCTAAGCAGCAGAGGTTGGGGTCCCGTCAGTAACAGGTTCTAACAGGGCCTAGAGTGGAACTGGATGGTTGTAGAGCCAATGCACTATCCTCCCGTGAGCCCTTTGGGAAAGGGAAGGGTGGTCGTGGCTGGGAAAGGGGATGGCTTCCTGATTTCCAGCCCTTGAGGATCACTAAGCACCTGACCCAGAGCAGGGGTCCGGGCAGGCCTGCCCACAGGGCAGAGTCGAGGCTGTGCTGTATGGGGGAGGGGTGGTCAGGACACTGCTGGTCCCAGCCAGCCCTCTAAACAGACCAGGATTTTTGAGCCAGTTGAGGGGTGGGTCAGGGGCCAAATCGGCTGCCATCAGCTGCACTTCAAAATGAATGCTTCCCGAAGGAGAATCTTGTCCTTTTTTTCCTGATAGGGAAGCAGGAGAGTTAGTGGTGGGAGTGTTAGCTGGTGTTGGAGCTGGGGAGATCTATGTTCAAATTTAGATTCAGACACTGAGTGACTCTGGACAGGCCACAGAGTCGAGTTTATTTTCCCAACAATGATGGCTCTGGATTGACTTGGGGAGTGATTGGAGGCGAATAGCTTTGTCACTAGAGCAAAGTGTTTTTAGGTAAAGCCCAGTTATCTTTGACTTTGGGGAGTTTGGGAGAGCCTTGAGCTGCTCCCTGAAATCATGCTGGGCTGGGCTAGGGAGGGGAAGCTCTAGAACCAATGGGAAAATCCCAGGATTTTGGTTCTTCAGCCTAACAGGTCTAAGAGCCTGCCCCCTCTTGCAGCTTGTAGCCAGACCCTCACTAGAAGGCTTTGCCGGTGGTCATCTAAGTATCTGCTGGCGTAGCCCATCATTCTAACATATGCTGGGGTTTATTTTCTTTTTCTTTTTTTTCTGGGTGTTTTCAATGAATGTAGGGCTACTCTATTGCTCTGAAAACAGAAAGGAGTACTTTAGGATGGATAGGAAGTTGAGTAAAAGCCCTTTGGATGTCGGTGAGAGGAGGAAGGGGGCAGGCCTGAGGCTCTGCAATGCTCTTCAAGCCCAGGCCAGCCTTGCCCCCAATTCTCCTCCTCTCCAGCCTCCAGCCTGTTCTCAGGCTTCCAAAGCTGCTCAAACAGAAAGAAGGCCATGCTCCCAAGTCCCTGAATCTGCCCTGTAGCAAAGGGAGCTCCGAGTGGGTACCACATCCAGTCTGGATCTTGCCTGCAGGTCACAGGTCACAGTCTTGATGGTGCTTTGGACAACAATGCAGCCTTAGCCTCCTTGCTCATTTTAAAGTTTAGTCCGGTTTTCTGAGGGCCTGAAATTGAAATAATCACTCTCCTCATAATCGTTAAAAATATTTTTCAAAAGATAAAGGTGATCACTTGCTGAAGCATTAAATAAAATTAAATTTTACCATTAAATTAAATTCTCTCTCCTTAAATCTGGGGTTCTTTCTTTCCTTTCAGTATTTTAATATCTGTTTCCATGCAATTGGTTCCCTTTGTCTTCTGTATAAAACATACCTGACAAAGGGGGCCCTGGGTGTCAAAAAGGTTAAGAAGCCCTGCTTTCACCTGCACCACCCGCCCTGTTTGGGGAGATGGGGAAATTGAGCACACCAATAAATGAAGGGCTGAGATGATTGGAAAAGCTGATTTGAGCCAATGTCTTCCTTCCATTTTCCCAATACCACCACTGACCTAAGCAGCCACCCAGGGAGAGGTGGGGGCAGACTTCCCAGGAGGCCAAGTGACTTACTCAAGGCCAAGTGTAGAGTTATAAGCCTAGAGCTGGAAGGCACTTCAGAAGCCATCTCGTCCTTCATTTTACAGAGGGGATAACTGAGGCCTGTGAAAGTCCAGTGCCTTGTCCAAGGTATCACAGAGTAGTTAGTGAGAGCTGGGATTTGCCACCAAATCCTACTGTATATATATACACATACACACAATGGCTTCAGAAGAAGGAAGACCCGGAAGAAGCAGCTGTGGACTAGCTTATTAAGCACACTAGAGAAAGTCAAGAGAAGTGGGTTTGAATTTGGCTTGTGCCCTTCATTATCTGTGAAACTTGGGGTCCTACTTTCTTTGCTCTGGGCTGCCTCAGTCTCCTCTTGCTAAATGAGGGGGGTGATCTTAGATGCCTTTGAGGGCCCTCCTGGCTTGATCCAGGATCTTCTCGGTTTAGGACCTAGTAAAATAAATTTCCTGGCCTCAGTTTCCTCATATTTAAAATCTGGGAGTTGGATCGAATGGCGTTCAAGTTATTTTCTAGCTCCCTCCCAGGTCCCAAATAATTGATTAGACTTTACAGGTTTGTTTTACCTTTTATGAGAACAGGGGAGATGATGAGATACCAATCAACCTGACTGCTTACTGTTTTTGGAAGGACACAGTTGGTGGTGTTAGGCTTTCTTAAGTAAGGGATAGATATTGGCTCAGCAGGCTTGGCTTCCTAATGACAGAAGGCACAGCGGGGACAACAAACTTGTGAAAAATTGTGTGGGGCCTCCCGCTCTTGTTGGCAGGAAGCCCACCATTGATGACCCAATTGGTCCCCTGGATGTGTCTTTGCCATGCCTCACCATAGGATGTTACTCTTTGGGGGGGACAGCCAGGCTGGACCAGGACTCTGCCTCTGTGTTGTGATCTTGCTTGCTCTCCATGTATGTTTGCTTTCCACCCAGTCTCCTTGGATCCATGTTCCCAATGCCTCGGGTAATCTATGCTATGGCAGAAGATGGTTTGCTCTTCCAATTCTTAGCTAAAGTCCACCACAAAACGAAGAGCCCACTCAATGCTACTTTGACATCGTGTTCCGTGGCAGGTGAGACCTGGTTGACTTTGTATGGAAAGGGGAGCCTTTGACCAAGGACATGGGGGAACAATAAAAAATGCAGATGTGGTCTCTCTGGCTTGCATTGCTCCTGCGCAGGACAGTGATGTCTAGCCGCCGTTGTATGTTTCTCCACAGTCACGGTGCTTTGTCTAGGTTCTCCCACATCCTCAAGCCCACCCGAGTGGGTCCCATCCGTGTTTCAACCATGGAATGACTTGTCCTTGAATTCTGCATTTTTCTGTTCTAGTCTTCTCGGCTCTATGTTTCCTTTGCCCCGAATTCTCTTTGCCATGGCACGGGACGGTTTACTGTTTAGATTTCTTGGACGATTAAGCCACAGGCAGTCGCCAGTTGCCGCCACCTTGACGGCAGGGGTCATCTCTGGTAAGCTCCACAAATCCAGGTTTCTTCAACATTCACCGAAAGCACCATGATGCATGGACCTTCCCTGGAGGGTGCATGCTTGCTATGCATGTGGGGGAAGAGCCTTTTGGAAGAATGAATGAGATGGGCATGGACAGCTGAGATACCCTGCAGCAGGAAATCTTGGTGGTGGCACACTTGGCATCCATGAACAACTCAATCCTTAGCAAGCAGGTTTTAGCTTTTGAATTTTTTTCAACCCTTTTTCAGTCTCTTAAAGAAAAGTAACTGAAATGATGAGTCTTTCTGGATACCAAGTATCAGACAGCAAATGATCGGGAAAGATTGATCCCTTGGAGTTACTCACCTAATTTATTTGCTGTGATTTAATTCGAGGCTAATTATTTAATTGTCTAAAAATTAAGCAGGAAAAATGGTTCATGGATTTCTCATTGGTTTTGAAATGATGCTGTGAAATTAACCCCTCCCATCCTGCCCAGTATTGGTTCTTGTTGCCATGGAAACATGCCAGCTTAGGATTAGAGTAGCCCAAAATCTTTAGATTTCTCTCAGAAACCCCATATGACTTGAGACTTCCTCCCCATTGCTTTGGTGAGCTTCTCTGGGAATGGATGCCAGCCAGATGAGCATTTAAAATGAGAGGGCTCCTACTATGGGAAAATCATTGGTCCCATTCCACCATCCCATAGGCCTCCCCATGTCCAAGTAGGCTCATTGGAGCTGTCTGTCTGTCACTCCCCTGTGTTGGCTGGCCTCTCTAGCCTAATGCAACAACCTGTCCTGTGTGGAAGTGTGGTCCTAAGACCACCATGGAGGTCCAGGCCACAGGGAGGGCTCACAAAGAGTGTGCATCCACAGGATGCCAAGGCAGGCTGCATGGCAAGAGTGAGTCAGCTTCTGGGCCTTCTGCCATGTCAGTGTGTTAGCAGGGGGTCAGACTGCCAGAGACAATGTCTGCAAAGATACACACACACACACACACACACACACACACACACACACACACACACACTCCTCCCTCAAGCCAGTTTCCCAGTGAGCCATTCACTCATTATCTGCACACTTCCAGCAGACATGTCCATACCAACATAAGCAGGAGAGGTCTGTGGAGGATTTCGGGTCATAGGCCTGAGAGCTGGAAGGGACCTTTGGTATATTGATCTGGGCATCTCCAGGATCAGGCTCTTCCTGTTACTTCTTGGATTCATAGGATCTCCTGGAAAAAAAGTTTATTTTTCTCAGGATAAATTTGATTATAGAATCTTAAAGCTGCAAGGGGCCTTAGAGGCCATCTTGAAGAAAAGGAAACTGAGGCCCAGCCACATGAAATGAACCTAGGCTTCTCACTGCTGAGCCAGAGGGGCCTCCAAGGAGATGGTCCTCTGAGGAGAAGCCCCTCACTTCACAGAAGGAGGACAGGGAGGCCCAGAGAGGTTTGTGGGGATTACTGCCCAGCACACACTGGTGGGGAGATCCCATAGTCTAGGAACATGCCAGGGCCAAGGGAGCTCTTAGTGTCAGCTGGGCAGGGCCCCCTCCTGACCCTCTGCCACCAGCATCTATAGAGCCATTTAAAATGTTCAGACAGCTTAGCTCGTTGGAGCCTCAGGGATGCCCAGGACCACATGGCTCACAAGGGTCAAACATGGGGAGTTAATCAAGCCTATCCTGACTGCAGGTGGCACACATTTTATCCCTATGGAGCCTCTCCAAGTTCATCTAAATGTAATCTTGCTAAAACGATCCTTCGTTTGAAACTAAAATCTGCCTACTATTAGGTAATCTTTTTTTATTTTTTTTAAAGCAATTGGGGTTAAGTAACTTGCTCAAGGTTACACGGCCAGTCATTATTTATGCCTGGGTGCTCATTTTCTGAGGCTGGTTTCGATCCCGGGTCATCCCAACTCTGAGGCTGGCGCTCTTACTCACTGTGCCATCTAGCCACCCCTAGGTAATCTTTTTAACAAAATAAAACACAACTCTGCAACTTGCTGGACTAGTTAACAATTTTAAAAGTTAGTTATGGCTTCCTAAGAACAACACTCAATGTATGTTACAGCCTCAATGGTTCCAATGTCATTTTCTCAACAGCAGACAGAGTCATAGCCCAGGAGGCACCTTGACCGCCACTGAAATTTCAACCTTGGAGCCTTAAAATAGTATAAATAAAGGAAAGAGCCAAGTGGGGTTTGCCACACCTGGAGGCAGAAGGGAAAACTAGAAATGTGTGCCTGGTGAAGACTTTCCCAGGGAGTTAAGAACCAGTTTCAGGATCCCAGTACCACTTTGTTTTCAGGAGCCTAATAAGCTGAGATTGTCGCCAGTATTTTAGAGCTCAGCAAGGAAATTGTTTACATTTTGAAGCACCCAAGGCAGAGCTAGAGTTGGTACTTCGTAAGAAAAAGTGTGTGCGTACACCTGCCAGCTCGAGGGCTTAAAAACACACATTAACGCACTATCCTATCTCCCCAGGCCACCCCTCTTTCTCTGTATCCACTGAAAAGTGTTTTTAGTTTTTAACTAAAGAAAAAATACAAAAAAATTTTTTAAAAAGAAAAACCACTATTATGCAACCATCCAATTTTCCTAGTGTATGCTTTGATACCAAATTGTTTGCAAATCAAGTGGAGGTGAAGTTTGACCCTACACACACACACACACACACACACACACACACACACACACACACACACACCGCCAAACCTCTTTCTCCAAATCTCTCCACTGCCTGGATCAGATCTTCCCCATCCATGTGACCTTTCCATGGTGGACCAAGGAAGAAGATAAGCAGCCTTTTGCAAGGGCCAGTGGAGACTTACCTGGAAATGATTTGGGGGCTGAGTTGCCCATTACCAGCTGTGAGCAGAGAGCTTGAGCTGTCTTTTCAAGGGGCCCTTTCTCAGGATGGTCTTTGCAGAATTTGAGGAGCCAGGCCATACTATGCACCTATCTACTGAAGAGCCAAGCTCTGTGTCCTAAAACGGGGAGGGAAGAAGCAGGATCAGGAACTTCATTCAGCCCACCCAGAATAAGCCAAGGAAAGATGAAAGACCCAGGTCTGCAATCTTGTGAAATTCATGGGAAACAAAGTTCTCACTGCACAGATTTACTGATTGTCCCTAGAATCAAATTAAAGCAACCGCTTTTGACCATTAAAAACCTGTCAAATTCTCAACCTCTCCACTTCACGACTTGCTTTGATTGGAGAACAGACAAAAGTGGGAGAACCTGGGGTGGCTAGGTGGTGCAGTGAGTAAGTAGAGCGTCGGCCCTGGAATCAGAAGGACCTGAGTTCGGATCCGGCCTCAGAAACTTAATGCACACACAAACAAAAAAACCTAGCCATGTGACCTTGGGCAAGTTACTTAACCCCAATTGCTCTCCAAAAGGAAAAAAAAGTGGTGTGCCCAGGGGCCAGAGCTAGGGCAATGATTAGGTCTAACTCTACTCTCCACCCATTGGGTAACCTTGGACAAGCTTCCGAAAGGCTTGGTGCCTCCATGTTCCTTCTCCATAAAGTGAGGGTAAGCTACTGCCCAGCCTACCTATCCTATAGGAACAAATGTCACAAGGTGTGACTCAAACTGGGTCTTGGCAAGAAGGGCCTGAGGTTTTAAGTCCAGCCCTTCATTTTATGAAGGGAGGAAGCTGAGGCTTCTATTAATAGAGGGAACAGGCTTGACCCTGGCCATAGAGAGAGATCTTGGGAATTGTCTGTATGCCTTCTAACCTCTTGGGCCTCAATTTCCTCATCTGTAAAGTGACAGGACTAGATGGTCTCCAAAGGCCCTTCTGACTCTAGACCTGGTTCCTGGGTTTGATTCTGGAAAAGTCAATTCCTCTCCACAGGCCTCAGTTTCCCTCTGTAAAATGAGAGGGTCAACCAAATGGTCTCCCAGGGCCCTTCCAGCTCCAGGTCTTGGATGTCTGCTGAATCACAAAGAGGTTTTGTTGATACAGAGACTGTATGGGTCTGAATCAGCTGAGACTGCTGCTCTGGGGAAGCCACTCAGAAACCCTTTGGACTGGAGAGGAGCACTTGGCTCTCCCAGAACATGACTGGGGACTGGTAAAAAACTACATTTTCTTGGCCAGCCCCAGATGAAGAGTCCAAGACCCTGTGCATTCCCAGCATCCTCCAGCCAGGCTTTTGGTTCTTTGGCTTGCCCTTTTTACTGTGCTCCCTGTGTGACCTCATCTGGGTGAGGTCATACTATATGATCCATAGTATCTCTACAGTGAAGGAGAACTACATTTTAAGGTCTCTGAGGAGACCATCTGTTCTAGAATTGGAATTTATGGGACTTTGGGCCTTCTCTGAGGGATTGGGTCATCTGTGGCTCTTTGGTCAAAAGTACTTATTCACCTGCCCTCAGTTTCCCCTTCTGTAGAATAATAGGGTGATCTAAGTGGCTTCTGTGGCTCCTTTGTGCTCCAGCATCCTACGTTATGATATTTTGGTTTTCCAGTTACACACATGTGTGCACACACTCATATATGCACACACACACACACACACACACACACACACACACACACACACACCCCTTGCAGTCAGCTGGTCCTAAACAAACAACCATTAGTGACCCTCTTGGGGCTTTGGTTTCTTGTGTTTATTTCTCTCTGTTTCCCTCCGGACAGCGGTCATGGCATTCCTCTTTGACTTGAAGGCACTGGTGGATATGATGTCTATTGGGACCCTGCTGGCTTATTCACTTGTGGCTGCTTGTGTCCTCATCCTCAGGTGGGCTCCCTGTTCCCCAGCCTCATCCCATTTCTTCTTCCCCATCATCATCCTGGTTGGAGGTTTGGCTCCATGCAGAGATCTCTTGTTAAGAATCACCAGATTGGCTTAGCTTGAGTGTGTAGAAAGAACAGTGCATATCTTACTCTCTGGAGAGGGAGTTCAAGGCCTATGTTGGGAACCCCAGGAGGCAAGGTGGTTTAATGCAAAAATCGTTGGACCTGGAGGTGGGAAGATCTGGGTTTGACTCTTGTCTCTGACATGTAGTGGTGTGTGACCTGAGGCATGTCACCAGGACTCAGTTTTGAGTTACTGAGATCCTGAAAGCCCTTGTCACAAATCTCAGATTATAGGATCAGACTGCAGTGACTTGTCCAAGGAGAGGATTCATTCCAGGATAACGATACAGTCTGTCCTTGGGAGCAGGTACCAGCCCAGCTTGACTCACCAGAAGACAAAATGTTGCCTGGAGAAAGAAGCCTTGACCGTGGGTCCAGCCAAAGCCCTGCTGCCAGGATCCGGGAACAGCAAGTCGACCCTCATCAAGCCCTCGAGGTTGCCCACCCAGCAGTCGGCGTCTCTCGTTAGCTGTTTGGTGGGTCTTCTGGGTGAGTCCTCTTTCCCAGAGTTAACCAAACCCACACAACTGGCCAACATGACTGGCACATTGTTGGCAGGAAGTACCTTTGAGGGAGTGGGACTGGCCACTGCCACTGGAGGATGGAACCAAGCAGTGGAAGAAAAACCCCCTTGGATAATGCTGCCAGTGGTGTTACCCTAGTTATGGTACTGCCTATGACCTGAGGGTTCTGAAAAGCACTCCAAGCACTCCCTGCCCTAGAATATCCCTCTGAAGCCTTCATCTCATCTTTCCTTAGAGTCACTGATGTTTGGATGGCAAATGGTAGAACTTGTCCCCCCAGGTTCAATGTAGCCACCACTGTACCAATACAAGGAGACCAAGTAGTTAAGGCACAGGACAGGTTGGGTCCATTCGAGGTTATCATGGCACCCTTCAATATAGAGGCATGTGTAGTCTAGAGTGTCAAGAAAAGCAGATTTGGGGTCCCAGGACAGGTCGTTGGTGGGGGGGTGGAACAGGAGTCACAGTGCAGGTCAGTTCAGCCTCCCATCCCAGTACATTTGCCAGCATTAGTGAAAGAGGACTGGATTTATTGGGAATCAGAGGACCTGGATTTGAATTTATTGTAATCAAGATGATATTGAGCAAGTGACTTCCATTCTCTGGTCCCCTATTTCTTCAGCTCTTAAACGAAGGGCTGGGATTAGATGACTGATGCCTAAGATCCCTTAGAGGACCTAAATCTGAACTCCCACAACCTCATGTTCTGGATGAGGTCCATACCAAAGAATTCATAGTTATGGTGCAGAGGAAAAATATACTGCTCATTCCTTTGAGATTCAGAGAACAAATCCTCAGCAACAGCCACAGTGCTGCTGGCCATCTACAGGGGGAAAACAAGATGGATGAAAAGCAACTCTTGGAAAGATCTTTTTTTTTACTCAAATATTTCCCAAACCATGGAATGCCACTTGGCCAATGAGAGAGCTGGACCCAGAATTAAACCAGGGAAAGTCCACAGAGCAGGCAGGACTGTATTTGGGAAATTACCAATTATATCTCAGAAGAATCCAAATGAAAAGCCAACTAAAGGGATAATGGGAAGTTCCAGCTTCTACTAGTGAAATTTGGCTCCACTTTTTTAAATGAAAAAGAAATCTAGTGATTTTATCTATATACTTAATTCCTTGCATGGGAGCTCCCTTTGCCAATGCGGATCTGGACTCTCTCTGCCACTTGGAGTCTTAAATCTTTCCCAGGGCATCAGCACACTGGACTTGTAGTCCAATGTTCTGGGTGGGAATTCTGTCTCAAATTCTCAATACCTGAGTGGTCTTGAGCCAAGCCATTTCGCCTCTGGGATCCTCTTTAAAATGTATGTGATGACTTCCAAGGTTCCTTCCCACTCTAAATCTAGGACTCTATGGGTCAGAGGTAGGACACAGATCCTCCTGACTCTGAGACTGGCTTTCTGTCCAGCATGAGTACTTGGTTGCTACCCTAGACAGTGACCAGGGGTTGTATTGGAAAAGTGACCCTTTCCATGAAAGGGGATCCCTTTTACTGGGCAGTTGGTCTGAGCCATAATCCTTTCTTTCTACCTGGATCTCCATGAAGCATTCCTGGTTCTTGGCCTCAGTATACTGATGACCCATAGTGTGAATGCCGTTACCAGTCTGGAGCCATGGAGCCTTGGCCTTCTGTCTGTGTTCATCTTCCTTATCCTCAGCATCATCCTTGTCATCTGGAGGCAGCCTCAGAATGAGCAGAAAGTGGCCTTTATGGTAAGTGCTCAGAGCCCCCACCCTGATGGAACATCTCTGAGGAATTGGAGAAAGTGGTGACATGTGGAAGTGAAGGAAAGCTAAGTGACCACAACTTAGGAACAGTTCAGAATCCAAGAGGAGTCCTGAGGGTGAACCTGGTGGGCCTCTCCTGATTTCTGTGCTCCCACTTCCATCTTCTGACTGATTGAACTTCACATGAGCCCACATTTACTTTCTGAATGTCTGTGCTTCAAGGAGAATTTAAATTCCTTAAGGGAAGGGACTGCTTTTTCATTTCTATTTTTGTATCTTTAGTACAGTGCCTCACAGAGGCACACTCTTCAACAAACTCCTTCTGAGTATTGAATTGAACTGAATTAAGCCATTGTCTTGAAGCCTTCTATTAAAATACCTACTATGTGCCAGGGGCTAAGTGTTGGGGATACAAAGACAGCCAAAAAATAGTCCCTGCCTTCCAGGAATCCACAATCTAACAGAGCAGACAACATGTAAACAAATTTGTACAAACAAACTATATGTAGGGTAAATGAGAAATAATCAACCCAAGAAAGACTCTGGAATTAAGAAAGGCATGGTCCCTGTTCTCAAGAAGTATATAATCTAATAGTAACCTCTTTTTCTCATTCCTTTATTTTTGTAAATGACAAATTTTGTTCAGGTTTTCGTTTTTATTCTTTGTCTTTGCTTTTTAGATGTAATCTTATTCTTGTCTCAAAAACTTAGGTCAACTAGAAATCTAGTGTCATAATTTGCTATTGAACAAATCCTTTGTGAAATACTCTTTGAAACATGGGAAGTACCCCCAAAAAAGTACTCCCAGAGGGTTGGAGGACCCATCTTAGCCACAGAGTCATTTCTCTCTTTTTTTTAATTTAATATTTTCCTTTTCACCAATTACATGTAAAAACAATTTTAACATTCTTTTTTTCAAAATTTTGAGTTCCAAATTCTCTCTTCCCTTCTTCGCCCCATTATTGAGAAGGCAAGCATAGGTTTTGACATAGGTTATACACATATAGTCATGCAAAACACATTTCCATGTAAGTCAAAGAAAACACAGACAAAAAAATAAAAACAAGAAAAATAAAGAAAGTCAAGAAAAAGTATCTTCAATCTGCATTCAGGATCCATCAATTCTTTCTCTGGAGATGGAGAGCACCTTTCATCATAAATCCTTCATAATTGTCTTGGATCATTGTGTTACTGAGAATAGCTAAGTTATTCACAGTTGATACATTCATACAAGATTGCTGTTGCTGTATACAATGTTCTCCTGCTTCTGCTAATTTCACTTTGCATCAGTTCATGTAAATCTTCCCAGGTATTTCTGAGAGCATCATTACTGGGTCATTCCTAACCAGTATGATACAGTAGAAAGGGCTCTTGACTTGGAGAGGGGACTTGGGTCCCAGTCCTCTGTGGCCTTGGGCAGGTCCCTTCACTCCTCCAGACCTCACTCTCCTCATCTGTAAAATGAAGGAATGAAATCTCTGAGGTCTTACCAGCTCTAAATCTATGAACACAGGTTGGTGGTGAGGAGCTCTGCTCCAGACAGGCCTGTGGAAGGATCTGTCCACCTCCTTCCAGGGGGCAGACCAGCTGGCTTTTTAGAACGAGCTTTTCTATTTTTTCTATTTTCTATTTCTATTTTGAATAGAGTGATTTCGTGCTCCTTCAGTGACTCTGGGTCATTACTCCTCCCCAGGGGGAGGTTGTAGCTCACCTGCTTCCCACCCTCTAGGAAGCCTTTGGCTAAGGTAGATCCTTCTTGGGATCTGCCTTTGAGGATCTCACCACCGTGCTATAGACCCATCTTCCTCTGACTGCTGGGAGATTTCAGGCCAGTGCTTGCCCCATCTAGCTCTTCCTCTGAGATCTTGTTGGGTGCCCAGTTCTCTCCCTTCTCTAGGCATGCATTACCTGTACCAGGGCACCACTGCTCTATGCTGTACTCTTTCTATTGCTACCTGTAGTTCTATGGCCAGAAGAAGTTAAGCCAATGAACATTTATTATATGCCTACCGTTGCCAGACCCAGAACCAACCTCTGGGGGGGGATAAACCAAACCTTAACGGTGAGCTCATTTCCATTCTCATTTAGAATCTGGACCTGTGACCTCTCTGATAGAGGGAACTTCCAGAGGAGGAAGCATCCTCTGCCAATGCAGGTCAGCTGCTTTTCTGCAGCACATTTGCTTAGAGCAATGAGAGTTTAAGTGACTGTCCAGGATCACACAAGCCAGCAGTTGTACATTTTTTTAAATTGATTTTTGCTGATGTCTTTTGTTTTTAGGTCATCAGTTTTCCTCACTATCCTTCCACCTCCCAGAAAGCCATTCCATATAACAAACAATATATTTTTAAGGACAAAAAAAGAGGGGGAAAATCAGCCCAACCAATCAATAGATCAAGAATGACCAAAGACCTGTGCTATGTGTAATACCTGTGGACTTCCTGGCTCCTCAAAGGGATGGGTTGGGGCTGTCTTCTCATACCTTTTCATTCGCATTCACTTTTGGTTTTTTTGGTCTGTTCTTTGCATTTACTTACCTTTAATTATATCATATATCATGTCATATTATATTACATGTTACAAATTTTCTTGGCTCTGTTGACCTCATTCTGCATCAATTCATACAGATCTTTCCACATTTCTCTGTATTCATCCCACATCATTTCTTAGAGCACCATTATGTTCATAATTTGTTCAAGCCATTCCCCAGTTGATGGGGGTCTACTTTATTTCCAGTTTTTAGCTATCATGAAAAGTGCTGCTGTAAATATTTTGGCGTATCTTTTAAATCAGTAGCTTCCTTAAAGCTCAATCATCGAGTCTCTGATTCAAAGGGTATGGACATTTTCATCACTTTATTTGCACAATTCTATCTTGCTTTCCAAATGCTTGTCCCATTTCCCAGCTCCACCAACAATGTATGAGTTGTGCCTGTCTTTCCACCACCACCCCTCCAACATTGCCATTTTTTGTCATTTTTGCCAGTTTGCAGGGTGTGAGCTGAAACTTCAGGGTCTTTTTGATTTGCATTTCTTTCATTATTACTGATTTGGAGCATTTTTTCCAGAGGATGTGTCCATTTTAACAGGCTGCTGACAGTGACAATGTATTTGTTCTGTTGTCACACAGGGTGCATATGAATTCGGTGGCCTTGGTCATCCTTTTAATGTGGCCATAACTTAGCACTGGAGGTGTTGTTTATACTTTTCAGGCCTTTCTCTGTGTTAGCTTCAGCTGTCACCATATCTCCTCGGACTTTTCAAATGCAGGAGCATGAGAGTTAAACACAAGGCATGATTGAGGCATCCCTGATCAATAGGCACATTTCAGTTCCTGGGCAAGCTCATTTTAATTATGCTTGACCCTTCCCACAAGGCTCTGGATGCACATGGTTGGCTCCTGGCACCAGGAATTCTGGATCTGTTGGTTTGAGGAGTAGGAGCAGCAGCTACAAGGGGACAGGAATGGGGGCTAGAGCTCTGGGGACACTGGGAACCATGTGCACTTGGGGAGAGAGTGCTGTTGGGTCACTCCAGGGTGAGGAGATGGCCTTGATGGAAACCCTGGAGCCTTCCTGGGTGTGGGATCTGTGTCTGCCTCTCTGCCCGTAGGTTCCCCTGCTGCCCTTTCTGCCCGCTTTCAGCATCCTGGTGAACATTTACCTCATGGTCCAGTTGAATGCACAAACGTGGATCCGATTCAGCATCTGGATGGCCATAGGTGAGCTCCTCCCTGCCAGCGGCAGGGACCCCAGGTTGGCACTGCTTCCCCTCCCTCCCTCCAGCGCTTCTGCAGAAGGTGCAGGGTTCTACTCTGGTTATCTTGTGACTGGTTCAGAGAGGCCCTGGGTCTGCAATTTTATTGGGATAGCAAAGTCGTGGAGGAGGAAAGGGGTCTTAGAGGGCTGCCCTAGGGCCAGGTATATCAGGGCGGGGCCTGAACCCAAGTGGCTCTGAGGCTGCCTCTTTAGCCCCTAGGCTGGTCTGTCTCTCATGAGGAAAGCATTTGCAAATCGTTAATCACTTCGGACATTTATTGGGGTGGGGGTGCAGGGGGCACAGGGTAGAATTGCAAACAAGTGAGTTCGGCCAGCTAGCTCAGCAATTAAGAGGGAAACAAAAGGGTTGAAGATAAGATAGGGGTGCAATGAGAAAGCACCGGCTGTGGAATCAAAGGACCCATAGCTAATGTTTACTACCTGTGTGACCTTGGACAGACCATGTTCCTTCCGTGGGCCTCAGTTTCCTCATCTGTAAAATGAGGGCGTTGGATCAGATGGTCTCTGAGGTCCTTCCAGTCCCAGAGCTAGGAGCATGGGGTGGGGGTCACACTGGGTGACCCACCCCAACGGGACAGGAATATGTGGTTTGGCAGCTGCGCCAGCCAAGGTAAGAACCACTAACCGATGCCTTTTGTCTTTCTGGAAGGTTTCCTGATTTACTTTTCTTATGGCATCAGACACAGCTTAGAAGGGAGCCAGAGGCATGAAGAAGAAGACGCATGTTCAGAAAACATGGTTGGGCAAGCAGAAGATAAAAGCCCTATTGAGGCCAGCAGCCTTACATAGGGCAAGGCCAGTGTCCATTCCTCCTCCTGGACCGGACAAGTCAATGTCGATGCCTGTGCACTCTCTGCTGGGCAGCACAGCCCCAATGCTCCATATGTCTTTTGTTGGAAACAGGGACAGGCTGTCTTTGCCAGGTTCCACTGTCCTTAGTCTGCTGCTCTTGACAGATCTCCCCTCTTCAGTGTTTATGCCTGTGGGCTGAATGAGCCCAGACAAGAGCAGTGTGTCTGGGGACCAGCCACTTCCTTGAGGATCCTCTCCTCAAGGGGTGAGCCTAAAAATAAATGGGGGAGGGGAGACCAGAGTTGCACCTCACACCTTTTGACACATGAAATTCTTGCTAGTTTGTTTGTTTTTAAATTTTTCAAGCATAATCCTGCCAGTGTTAGCCTTTGCTGGGCAGCTCTCGTAGAAATGGAAGGGTGTTGAGTGGCAGGATGCTCTATGTGTACCTGTCCAGTTCCGGGCCTCTCGTGTGCTGGAGGAGGGTGCCACTGTGTCTTTCTGATTGCCTCCTTGGCCCTGTTCCTTTGAGCTGACAGACTCTCTGTGTTCTCTCCACCCCTCTTAGCTCCGGTGGGAAGAGGGCTTTTGGGGAGCAGTAGGGTGGGCCAAGGACAAGAATCCTGGCAGTTTTTTAATAAATGCTGACAGTGGATCCCTTAAGATAACCCCCCTCTACGAAAGAAACATTTCTAATAAATTAGTAAAGATGAACATTTGTTTCAAACTTGTAATACACTGTAGATATAACATTCCACAGCACTGAGTAATTACTTAATTCAACAACCATTTCTGAAGCACCTACTATTGTTATGGTGGGAAATGCACTGGATTTGGTATGAAGGACCTGGCTTCCAACCCTGCTTTTGCTGCTGCTTAGCTGTAAGACCTTGGACAAGTCCTTTGCTATCTCTGGGCTCCCTCCATTTCTTGGGGGGGGGGGGCAAGACTTCAATTTAATTGCCAAGGAATCTTCCAGCTCCAGCTCAGCAGTCAGCCCTATCATCATTGGGTGCTTTTCCTGTCAAAGTTGGGGTAGGGAGCAGCGGAGGGGGGGGGAGGGAGGAGATTTCTGGGCTCATCCTTCAGGAGGGTTCAGATGTCCATCCACCTAGCTTGGGGTGGGAGGCACAGGACTGGGATTTGCCAAAGTTTGACTCGATGCCCCTTCCCTGTGCCAAATGCACTGCTTTACTTTGATTAGGATTTTCTCTTGTTCCTCTGATGACCAAAGTCTTCATTTCTACCTTCTTTGAATGAAGAGGGGGCAGGAAAACAAGGAACAGGAACAGAGGAACTGCTCCCAAACTGTCTCTCTCCTTTTGGTTAGCCAAGGCAGCCAAGCCCCGCTGGCTGCACCTCTCACCCTGTTTCTTTTGAAAACATTTTGAGGTCTCTTTCTTCTTTCCTTGCTCCCATTTTTTATTAAGTATTTCCATCTGCTGGTATTGTCAGGGGGTTGTTTTAAATGACTACGTTTCAGCACTGGTAACAGCAGCCAGCTTCCTGTATCCTAGCAGGGTGAGGGTGCACACAGATGCTGGAGCCATGCCTGCTCAGGGGGGCAGTGGTCAGAAAAGCTGGGCCAAGGAATGAAATAAAAAGGATCGAGAGTCCCTGAAGCTAGACAAGCCTGTGTCCAGGCCCATTCCAAGCAGGCCTTCAGGGGCAGGAATGGGGGTGGAGAACAAGAGAGAGCCATGAGATTCTAGTCTTCTAAACACCAGGCTACTGTTCTATTCTGGAAGCACAAGAACCCTGACTCTCATTTTAAAACCTAACTCAGGACCATAAGACCCTGGAACTGGAGCTGGGTGAGACCTCAGAGGTCACTTGGTCCAGCCTCATTTTACAAAGAAGGAAACTGAGGCCAGGGGGAGCTTAGTGACTTGGGACAGCTGATGGAGATCTCATCTAGCCTTCCCCATGGAAGAAAGGAAGCTGAGAGGTTTAAGGCATCCCCTGAAATCCTGAAATCAGATGTGGAAATATGTTTGGTAAGCCAGCACCTCAGTCAAGCCACTAGGGCCTTTTCAAAAAAGCATTTTCTAATAAGGAATTTGACAATTATCAGCAAACACAAACATTTCCAACATACAAAAGACAGAAAAGGGGACTTGTATGGAAAGCTGAGAACTCTGTGTGCAGAGTTTTAGTTTGGTTGGTTTTTTAAGTCTGTGTCACTTGGAACTTGATAGCATCAATACTGGCCTTTTCCACTGGGGTCCTTTTTTTTTTTTTAATTGAGACTTCCTTTCCTGCATGACAAGATAAGTTAATTTAGAGCCAGGCAGTCCTTCCTCCAGATGAGAATGGTGGGGAGCTATATATGCAAAAACACATAGACATTCTCTATATATATGTGCAAATATTTACATATGTACTTAGAAATCATAGAGATAGTTGGGTTTATGGTGGAGTTTCAAGGAATGACATCTTCAGATGGGTCAAAAATTCATTGTAGTGCTCTCTATTAACTAACAAGTGTTTCTACAGAATGTTTTTAGGTATTAAACTATTTTGAGATCCAATTTTATAGTGTATATAAGATTTTAACAGTATTTTCTAAGAACAAGGTATTGATATGTTTCTAGCATGAAATCAACCTCAAACACAGAACTTGCAAAGCTTCTCTTGCCATGTGCCTAATCAGTCATCTCTGACGGGGAAACCTGGAGGGTGGCATTGCTGCCTTGCTCCATATTCTCAGGGGGTCATGTCCATGCATGTCGGGTCTTCAGTCATCTCTCTTGTCCTCATGACGCACAATGAAGAGTCACTGGCCCCAAGGGCTGGTAAACTGTTGGCTTCCTCTAAAAGTGATTGGTTTTCCAGGAAAGAAAATGCATTGTTAGTTTCCACTCAGACCAGTCCCTCAAGGACCCTCCTTTTCTTTGCAATGCAAAGAACATTCCAGGCAGGTGTTCAGGAGAATTTGGGAAGCGTATGAAAGGGTTTTTTTTCCTTCTATCCTGTTTTGTGAAAGAAAAATAAAAATATGGTAATAATACACCTGATTCTTCCTTGTCTTGTTTCCTCCCACAAATACAAATTGGAAAACTATCTTCTCAAAAGGCCCTCCCTCTCTTCCTTTTTTTCCAGAACAGAGGTCATCTCTGAGGAATCTAAGACCCCAAGAAGTCAAATGACTTGGCTGAGGTCACACAGAGTAGTTCCAGGACCAAGAACTTGGGTGTCCTAACTTTAGTCTGATGCTCTTCTCAAGGTGGAAGGAGCCCCCGATGGGGGCAGTTAGAAGAACTAGGCTCATACCCCGCCCCTTCCAATTACTCCTTGTGCGTCTTGTCGCAGGTTGTCTCTAATTTGGGTTTCATATTCCACCTCTAGGGGTAGCTGGGTGGTTCAGTGGATGGAGTGCCTGGCCTGAAGTCAGGAAGACTCTTCTCTATGACTTTAAATCCAGCCTCAGACAACTTACTAGCTGTGTGACCCTGGGCAAGTCAACCCTGATACCTCAGTTCCTTCCTCTAAAATTAGCTTGAGAAGGAAATGGCAAAGCACTTCAGTATCTTTACTGTACTTTACAAAGCACTTCAGTGTCTTTACCAAGAAAACACCAATGGGGTCACAGTGTCAGACGGGACTGGAAATGACTCTCCAACAATTTCCACCTCTATAAAATGGTGGGATAGACCCCTCACTCCCTCCCCACCCCAGAGAGCCATCCCTACAAGGGAGCCCAGCGAAACTGAGCAGCGCAGAAGTGACTCGAAGGGTCTGCAGGGTGCTTTGTTCCGAAGTCTCCCTAGCCTCCCTCTGTAACGGGGGTTCTCTCCCTTCCAAGCCCAGTTCGCTCGTTCTGACTCGGCCGCATTCCACCCGGTGCGCGCAGCACGCTGCCCTCCTCCTGAATCAGTTCGCTTCCCGGCTTCTCTGAATCTTCAAAGGTCCATTTCTTCCGTCCTCCCTTTACTTAGCCGTCCCGCATTGGTGAGAATCCACTGTGTTTTCAGTTCTTTGCTATCACAAAATAAAAATGCTGTCAGGAATATTTTTGCTGTCTTGGGGCCAAGGGGGACTGATTTTCTATAGAACTTCTGGGCATAGTGGTGAGACCTCTGGGTCAAAGGGAATAGACATTCTAGTCATTTTCTTCGAATGATTGCATCTCGGAATGGTTGGATGAATTCAAGCGTGCTGCTGTACCAGGCTTTCCCTGATCCTCCTTCCCTTATAGCTATGCATACCGGGACTCCCTTTCCCACCCCAATCTCCCCCATCCCCATCCCCATGGCAACGTCTAGAGTACAAGGAGGTGGACTTGTAGAGAGCATTAACTGTGGCCTGAGTGGCCCTGAGTCAGTCACTGAGCCTCCTCTTATCTGCAAGGTGAAAGTTCTGGCCTTGATGGCCCTTGCCAGCTCCAGCTCCAGGACCCTTTGATGGGCATCGTCTGCCAGGGATGAGTCCCCACTTTTGGACGGATCTCAGAAGGAAGTCTTTTCTCACACCAACTTGGAATCTGTCTCCACGGCCTCCCCCACCTCCCATTGCTTGGGGCTCTTCCCCTGGGGCTGAGCAGAGCTGCGCCCCCCCCCCCCATCCCAGACTCTTCTCCAAGCCAAAGGAGCACCTTCATTCCCTCCACCAAAAGCTGGGAACACCTGTGCCCACGGGGAGCAGGCACTAAAGATTTCCGAGGCTGAGCCAGAGATGCCTCTCGGGTCCACAATGGAGGTGAAGTTCACTGCTGGCATTCTGTGCGTCCTGGAGATGGGGGTGGGGGCGAGCATGAGCAGCTCAGCCCAGCTCCTGGAAGCAGAGCGTGCTCTGGGCAGATATTCTCTTTGGTCTCCCTTCCTGAAGCCCTCTGGTGCCCAGGCGCTCAGGCTCTGCCGAGCCTCGAACTGGGACAACTGGGTCTGTCTGACCCACCCCAAGCCCACCACCCCATTCCTACAGTGCAGGTGATTAGATATGTAGAAGGTGAGGGGTGAGGGATGGCCCTAGATTTGGAATCGGGAGCCCTGCTACCTCCTGGGTGACCTTGGGCAAGTCATCTGCTTTCTCTGGGCCTCAGTTCCCTTCTCTGTAAAATGAGGGATCAAAGTAGGATCCTCCAAGTCCCTTTTGGGTTCTAAAATGGCGCCAATGACAAAGTGGAAAATGCCTCCTCTTCTGGCGCCCCCTGGGGGCCTCAAGCAGAATCCTGCTTGATGGTTTTTCTGGGTCTCCTCCATTTCCCTTTCTCAGTCTGATGTGAGGAGGGTGTTATAAGCCTGGGGGCAGGGAGTCAAGAAGCATAGATACTTTACATCTTCTGTCCTGGTCACCAGGGCCAAGGTCCCCTCTGATGCTACTTGCTAGCATGGAGGTGACTAAGGTTTCTTAAAGGCTGGGCCAACGGGAGCTCAAACTGGCCGGGAGCTAGCAGGGAAAGGCACTGAATGCCAAGACCAGTTAGCAAGTACAGAGGGTTTTTTTTCCAGGGATGAATCAGGAGGTTGGGAGCGTCAGTGCCTCAGTGTCCCCTGGCCTTGAGAGAGTTGAGGAAAAGACGTGAGCCCACTGGCTGGGGTGATGGCTATGCAGATGAAGGCCCGGGTCCTTGCCATACATTCCAGTTGGAAGATCTTTCTGCCTTTAATGGGCAAGAGAGAAATATAGCTTTTTAATTGGGACCACCTCACAAAAGCCCCAAAGTGAGCCTGCCTCCTTAAGCTCAGGAGAGCCAAAAGTAGGTTTCATTCGACAAGCCACTCTCTCCTTTTTGCAGCTTCTGAATTGCCACAATCCCATCCCTTCCACATGGGTCTGGGAGAATGAAAGTTCCTTGAGAGTGGGGACTGTTTCCTGTTGGTCCCCATATTCCCAGCCCCAAGCATAGGGCTGGACACATGGAAGGCAGCTTAAGAAATATTGGATGGAGTTGAATTGAGTTCAGCTTCCTCTTTACCCCCTTACTTCAGTAGCCTCAGAATGGATCTTCTTGCTTCCCATCGTTCCTCTCTTCAACCAACCTTCCACACTGCAGACCAAGAAAACCAATCATACTTGTTGATGGATTAATACTCAAGGCACTGTTCTCTGCCACTCCCCTAGATGAAAAATCTGTAGCTGCTCATTGGCCTCTGGGATCAAATCCTCTATTTTCAGTCTGGCACAACATGGTTCCCACCTACTTTTCCATTTTGCTTCCTTTCAGGTACTCTCCATTCTGGTCAATCTGAGCCACCAGCCACTCCCCACAGCCAACATGCCATCTTTGCATAGGCTGCCCCCAAGTCTGGAATGCACTGTGCACCACTTCCATCTTATAGGAAGCCTAGTTTCCTGTTCCTAGCACAGGCTAGCTGCCACTGCCTTTCTGAAGTCTCTCTTGCTGGCCTCAGTTGTTATTCCTTTGTATAACTTGGTTTGTTTGTCTTTTTTGTTGGGGGGGGGGAGGCAAGGCATTTAGGGTTAAGTGACTTGCCCAAGGTCACACAGTTAGTAAGTGTCAAGTGTCTGAGGTCAGATTTGAACTCAGGTCCTCCTAAATGCGAGACCGGTGCTCTATTCCCTGAGCCACCTAGCTGCCCCTCCTTTGTATAACTTGCTATGGGTTTGGGATTTACTTATTTGTGAACATGACTCATGGCCCCTTTTGAGGAATTTCAGCTCCTTGAGGTCAGGACAATGCCAGACACACAGATGCTTAATTAAAGGCTTGTCAAACTGAAGCCCTCCCCAGTTCTGCCTTCAGTCAGAGGTCCCCTAAGCTTTTTGGCATCCTGGCTCCTTGGATAGTCTGGGACTCCTGATCAGAAAATTTAAAAGTTTTCAAATGTATGTAATGAAATGTAGAGGGCACAAAGGAAACCAATGATGTCAAAATCTAGTTATTAACATTGGAAAATAAAACCAATAAGTTCCTAGACTCCAGGTTACAAACCCCTGCTAAACTGAAGGGTTTCTAAAGATCCTAGAGACAGTTCTATGTTCATGAATCTAAATACCCCCCCACCCTCCCTGGGCAACTAAGTTCATATCCCAACTGTGGGGTCCTATGGGCTCAGCATGAGCTCACACTAGTTCA
Organism: Gymnobelideus leadbeateri; assembly: GCA_011680675.1. Classification (NCBI taxonomy): domain Eukaryota; kingdom Metazoa; phylum Chordata; class Mammalia; order Diprotodontia; family Petauridae; genus Gymnobelideus; species Gymnobelideus leadbeateri. The sequence continues at coordinate 574,456 of WOXC01001284.1, read as the reverse complement.
TAGGCAGGAGCAGGGAATCTGCCATAGGGTAATGTGGAAACCAAATATACGAACACATGACTAAATCAGAACTCAGAGGCGATGCACCTCAGAGGTCCTCTCCTCTCTGCTTTACAGGGAAGGAGATCGAGCGAGGCCCAAGGAGTTTCAGAGATGCCAGAGGTGAAGTAGCTATTGTCAGAGTCGGGATTAGAACCTAGGTCCTTGGGATCCAGCCAGGGCTTTCACAACTGCAGCTTCCTGCTTCCCCTAGAGGCACAATATCCAAGCCGGGAGAAGCCATTCCTTCTTCTCCCCTGGCCTTTCTCTGCCTGCTCCATTCCATCTGCATGGGCCAGAGGGAGAAGCAGAGCAATGTCAGTCCATTCTATTTCCTCCACAGATTTCCTGGCTTGGCTGATTCCTGACTTCCTGGGAAGAAGAGAAACAAGATCATTGTGCTGCCTTCTCCAGTCTCCTGGCCTGCCCTGCCCTGGCCTGCCTCCAAAGAAGGAGAGAAACATCATTTCATCACCTTGGATTGTCCCACACCTCGGCTGCCCAAGCAAGGTCCTGATGGCACTCCACCCTGAGGCTAAACTCTTGCTGACACTACCTGAAGTCATTGCACAATAAGTAGTAAAATACCATCCATCATATTCTCCCAAACCCAGTGATTCTGAACCCCCACAAGTCATTATCCAGACCCCAATATCCATCTCCACTCCCACTCATTTCTCAGTTGTGTTGGATTCTTCATTTAGGGTTTTCTTGACCCCATTTGGGGTTTGCCATTTCCTTCTCCAGCCCATTTTACAAATGAGACAACTGAGGCAAACAGGGTTAAGTGACTTGCCTAGGGTCACAAAGCAAGTGAATGAGGCTGGGCAAAAATAAGTCTTTCTGACTACAGGCTGGGCACTCTATCCATTGGGCCACCCAGTTGCCCCACTTCCTCTTCCCTTTTTTCTGTCCCTCCACCTCCACACCATGTGCCACTCTAAAGCTACCCATCCCCTTAGTGCTCTCTGGAATGCCTGCTCCAAACTCAATTTCATCTTACAGCTTTTCCTTTCTCACTGCTTCTGGCTCTCCAAGCCCAGCCTCCCTGGTCACCCTTTCCAGCACTGGTTGCCACCCTCTCACACATTCCTCTCTACTCCCTGGCCAAGGAGGGGAGTTGGAATTCTCCTTGATCCCAAGGACCACTTCCACATTCTAGCTCTACCACCATCACTCAGTAACCTCTCCTCCTCTGAGATCCCTCAATCCACACCTTCCACCCCATCAAAATCCTGTTTACAGACCTCTAAATCACAACACTTCTTTCTTCAATGAGTTCAGTACAGGGCTCACAATTTTTCTCTCCCTTGACTCCTACCCTCCTGCTAAGAGACTCCATCAAACATAACAATACCCCTTCAGATACCCTACCCCCCCAGGTCCTCACCTGACTCATTTCCCATGACTTACTGCACATTAGCCACACACAAAGATGGTCATACCCCTGATCTTGCTATCACCCACAAATGCACCCCTTTGGTGTCTGTGTGCCCCAGAATTCCCTCATTCTATCATAATGTACTATCATTCTACTTCTACCCTCTGTCTTGCCACCCCCTTTTATCTTCATCATTACCACCAATTCCTCAACCACTTCACTAAAAACTTCACTAAAAATTAATTGAAACACTTAGTAACTTAAATAAAATAGCCGGATGTAAACTAAATCCACAAAAATCATCAACTTTTCTGTATATTAGGAAAGAACCCCAGCAGGACTAGATTAAAAAAGAAGTTCCACTCAAACTAATCACAGGATATAGAAACCATGTGAAAGCACACCTCCCAAGACACAAACAGGAATTTTATGAATGTAGCTACCAGATACTCTATCAAAATTAAACTAGGCATAAGTAAGTGGAGAGATAGTCATTGTTTGTGCTTGCCAATTTAATAAAAGTGATATTGAAACATTCATGTACAGATTCAGTATCATTATCTTGCCATTCAAATTAGCCAAGGACAATTTTATAGGTTAGGGGAAAAAAATATTGCATTTTATCTGAAGAAACAAAAGCTCGAGAATCTCAAAGGAAACAATGAAAAAAGTGGGAAGGAAGGGGACCAGATACTAAACTATATTCCAAAGTAATAATCATCATAACTGTCTGGCACTGGTTGAGAAAATTAGAAATGTTGATTAGTGGAACAGATCGGTGTACAGGACAAAGAAGCAAAGGGAAGGGAAAGAGGGAAGAGGATAAGTATTTTTTTAAAGTACCTACTATGTGCCAGGTCCTGTGCTAAGCACTTTACAAATATTACCTCACTTTATCAGGTATAAATCTGACTGGATACTTGATCACCAGTGAGGAACCTATTGGTGGTGGTCCATAAGGCACAGTGCCAGAGACCCCAGGCTAAACAGGATAGGCCCTCAGAGTTACCAGCGATGCCTTGTAAGAAGCAGCCAGCTTCCCTCAGGGGCCCAAGCAGCCAGTAAGAGTCAGAGTTGTGAAAGGTAACCCCTGAGGGTGCACTGGACTTTTATTATTCCTGCGAAGATTTTTACTTGGGGGATGGTGGAATAAAGGGAAGACAGTGAAAGCAACTACAAAAATAGAGGGAAAGGCATCAGTGAAACATTTTTAAAATACTCAGGAGAGAAGGAAGTTTGGAAGGGGCTTCTGAGCAGCAGGACAATGGGGAAAGGAACATCTTAAGTTTGAATATGAGCCATACATAGTGGAGATTCATCTCTCCCCTCTATTCTCTCCTGATTCCAAACATCCCTAGTACAGCATGCTGTTCCCCCAGCCCCTGGGGGAGCCATCTCTGGACCCTCCCTCTCTCTCACTCCCTACAGCCAAGGCTTGTCGAGTTCCCGGTACAATATCTCTCCAATATGCCCCCTCTCTCCTCTGATACTGACCCAACCCTGGTGCAGACCCTCATCACCCCCCCCCCAACCAGGACATTACAATAGCTGCTGGGGGTGGGGTGGGGCGCTGTCCACCTCCAGTCTCTCCTTGCTGTAATCCTTCCTCCATCCAACTGCTAAAGAGACTTTCCTAAAGCTCAGGTCTGATCACCTCTCTCTCTCTCTCTCTCTCTCTCTCTCTCTCTCTCTCTCTCTCTCTCTCTCTCTCTCTCTCTTTCTCTCTCTCTCTCTCTCTTTGCACACAGACAAACAGGCACACAAACCCATGGCTCCCTATCCCCTCCAGGATCCAATACAAAATGCTCTGTTCATCATTCGAAGCCTTTCCTCACCTGCCCCTTCTCCCTTACACCTTCCTCTTCCTCTTCTTCATTCACACTGTAATCCAGATTCCCATCTCCAGGCATTTTCCTCGGCACGCCTCCCCCTCCCAAATCTGGTCCCTTCCTTCATTACTCAGCAGCTCAGACGCTGCATCCACCTGAAGTCTTTCCTGATCCCAGCCCTTAATGCCTTCCCTCACATTACCTTGTTTTTATTCTGTATTCATGATCGTATGTAGAACCACATAGACGGAGACTATAGATTTGCGTGTATCTATCTGTCTGTGCCATAGAACGTCATCTTCCTGAAGGATCTACGAAGTGCCTACTATGCTCGGGACGCTGTGCTAAGCTCTGAGAGGCTGATAGTCACTGCCGAGGTCGATGAAGACTTGAGGCGAAAGTCGGCCAACACTGATTAGTCCCTACTGTGCGCTAGGCACCGTCCTGAGTTCTGGAGATACAGAGTGAGAAAGGAAGTGGCAATGTTCATACTGATAGCGAGGATGCGTGTCACGAATGTACCAATCCTTTCATTTTCTCAAGCGCTGCCGCCTGGAGTCAGGGCTTACAACGCAGCCGATAACTCGGACAGCGCTCCCAGTCACAGCACCTTAAAGCGAAGCGTATCCAAGGCGGCAGCGCCCGCTAGCGCCCCTGCTCTGCTTCTGCGCCCTCGGGGGGCGGCCCCGACCCCAGAGCCGCGAGTCCAGAACTTCGGGGTCCTCGGCCTTGCGGGTACCTGGAGGGAATCCACCTTCCCTTCCTTCCCCTCCTTCCCCTCCTTCCCCTCCTTCCCCTTCTTCCCCTCCTTCCCCAGCTGCGACTTAAGGACATAAGCTGTGCTTTTACTTCAGCAAAGAAAACGTTCCTCCCAATGAAATAAAGTAATTAATCAGAACTACCTGATGACCGGCGCTCCTGTCTCTGTCTTGCTTTGTGGGGCTCCGAGCATTCTCAGGTTAGAGAAAGTAACTCAGTAAATGCAGAAAATGTAGCTCAGTAAAAGTCCTGTTAACAAAAGAAAGGCAAAAATGCGGCCTGCCCTCGGGGAGTTTCCAGTTGTAGACCACTAGAGTTGTCTCTAGTTCGGCCAGTAACTATGGCGGAACTAGAGACGGATAACCAAGATCAGCGGAAGAGCGGCGCTGGAACTGAGGACCTGGCAAACGCCTTGGAGCTATTTCCCTTTGGCCTCTGGGTCCCCCACACCTAGTTCAGCTCCTGAGCTCAGCAGGGTCTTAATCGGTATCTGACAATGACGTGCTTTCCGTAGGAGTCAGAGGACCGGGCATCAACTCCCGCTTGTGGCTGAACCCAGACCCTGCCCACCCAGCCAGGTGACCTTGGACAAGTGGTTTCCCCTCCCCCCCCAGGCCTCAGTTTCCTCCTCTGTAAAACCAGAGGCTTGGTGTAGGTGGCAGTCCAGCTTTGCATCTCCTCCAGCGGATCCAGGGTGTCCTCTCTTACCTTGGAGGAGGCTGGCTCTAAAGCGCCCGCTCGCAGCAGCCGTGGTCGGCCCAGACCCTCCTCTCGGCCCTTCCCGAGAGTGGCCACCAGGGGGCAGGTGAGGAGCCCTCCGCTTAGCCAACCAACTCAATCTCAAATAGAGTGCTGCCCTGGCTGGGGGACAGAGAGGCGGCTGGAGTTGAGAGCGGAGCTGGGGCTGGGGCTGCCGAGGAAGATGCTGCGGTCCGGGGGGCCCCGCCTCGTTCCCCCGATGCTGCTGCTGCTACTCCTGCTGCTACCCGACACCCTGTCCACAGGTGAGAGCTGGACTGAGGTGGGGGGCTGCGGTCTGGGAGCGGGGCGGGGGAGGGGGAGGGGGGGGGCTGGAACACTGACCTCTGAACTCTGGCACAGTATATCTCCGCCGAGAATGTCAGTCCTCTAAACCCCCCACTACCTCAGTGTCTAATCCATCCTCTCATCCTTGCCAGCCGGATCGGTGTCCACGTGTCTGGGGAGGGGGAAGGGAGCTCTCCCCACTCATTCCTCCGAACGAACCCCCCACCCCTTCCTGGAAGCCCTGCCGCTGCTTTCCCACACGGGGAATGAGGGGTTCTGAAGTCTTGGGTGGAAGGTGGGGGAAGAGGAGAGGCCCATTCGGAGAACCCGTCCCCTGCCTTGGACTGTCCAAGCTGCAAGAATCGGGCCAGGGAGGGGGAAGACTAGAAGTTTGTGGCACTTAGCTGGGAGCTCCCTCCCCCATTCCAACACACATTCTCTCTCTTCTCTCCCTCTTTTCTCTCTTCTCTCTCTCTTCTCTCTCTCTCTCTCTCTCTCTCTCTCTCTCTCTCTCTCTCTCTCTCTCTCTCTCACACACACACACACACACACACACACACACTCACACACACACACACACACTCGATGCCCAAACTGGAAACCATGAGGGAGGGAGCCAGGCATGTGTGACAGGGGCATGGAGAAGAGCAGGGTGGACCCGAGCTCACCTGGACTATCAGTGACAAAGTGGGAATTTGAGCCCAGGTCCTTTGACTTCAGAGGGCATTAGAGCAAGGATTTGACCCAGACCCCAAAGGCAGAGAGTTCAAAGCAACGGACTTTGGGAAGGCCTGAGGTCAGCAGAAACAAGGTGATCATAAGAGGTGTCATTAGCTGCCTGGTGATGCCTGGAAGGCTTCAAAGAGACACTTGGGAGCATTTGGGGGACAGGTAAGGGGGAGGGGGAGTTTCTGAGACACTCAAGCAGGACTGGGGTTGCATGTGAAAGGAAGAAGCTTAGGCTGGGGGAGAGGAGGTGTCTTCGCACAGATGGGGGGCAGACAACTGGGTAGGTGCACTCTGGGTGTAGGTACCCCAGAAAAGCAGAGGCACTCTCAGGAAACACCATGGTGGGCTGGCAGAGGACCTGAAGCAAGGCATAAAGACTGGTAGGCCTCCTCTGTGCCCTGGTGTCGCCCCCTCCTCAGCCTCTCTTGGGGGAGCCTTCTGGCCTTGTGCTCCATAGGACTCTGCTAAAGAGGAAGAGGAGGAAGGAGAGAAGGAAGAGGGTTACAATGTCAGTGATCATGGCCTGGGTGAGGCAGGAGCAGGTGAGATGCAAATGCCATTGTGGCTTCCAATGACAGGGACCCAATTTCCAGGCTCAGGAAAGGGGGGGGGGTCGCCCTGTCCTCATCTGGCATCCTTCCCCTGGACAGCAGCCAGAGGAGACACCAGGGGCAAGGACTCATGGTATAGACCATGAAGGATCTGGGGCTGGGGCTCCTAGAAAAGACAGGCTCTGTGGGGACGTGAGCTCTGTCTTCAGGAGTGAAGCTGTCTCAGGGAGCAGGAAGTAGGCTTGTTCTGTCCACTTGGCCCCCAAGAGCAGAATCAGGAGCAGCTGGGGGAAGGGAAACTGCAAAAAGGCCACTTGAGGCTGGGTCCTAGCAAGGCTGCCTGGGAAGGTAGTGAGCTCTTCTTCCTTGGAAGTATTCCAGTAAAGGATGGATAAGGCTGAGGGGATTCTAGTTCTCCTGGTGGGGCTGGGTTGGGGGCTTGGAGTTCTCTTCTGATTCTCCATTCTTTGATATGACAAATGGGGTAGTTGATGATGAAGGAAGACAGAGAGGGTGGGAATGCTGGCTGCAGTGATGGAAGAGGCCGCTAGATGGTGCTATGGACGTACTTAGGAAGACCCAGGTTTGAATCCTGGCTGGGAAACATCCTAGCTGGGCGTGTCACTTTGCTGGGGGCCCAGGAATGGCCTCCTGCAGAAAGGGTCATCCCTCCAGTAGGATGGCATGCTTTGGGGAGGTTGGCATCTGACCTCTTGCTGGTCACACCAGGGCTCTTATGGATTGTGAGGGCTGCAAGGCTGGTGCCCCCTCCTCTCCATGACGACACAGACTTCTTCTCAAAGATGAGAAGTTGGACTAGCTGGCCTCTGCAGCCCCTTAACTCCTCTGGGCCTCAGTTTCCTCATCTTTACAAAGATATTGGACTCTGCAGCCTCTGAGGCCCTTTTCAGCTCTGGACTCAGGACCTGTGGGCCTATGGCCTCTCTGGAACTTAGTTTTCTCATTTCTAATTTGGGCATGCTGCTGCCCACAGTCTTCCTCCAAGTGGGGCTTGGTGAGATGTGAGTCAGGCTCCCTGAGGCTGTGGAGGCAGAGGGGGCAGCGATGGATCACACCTCCACTGTTTCTCTGAGTGGCCTCGAGGAAAGATGGCAGGTCCAACTGCTGCTCTGCTAGGGTCATGCCTGACTGGGCCATGCTTTTCATCTATTGTCCACCCTGACCACGCCCTCCTTTTCTATGAATTGCCCAGAATCTGCCCAGCATAATGGCCTGACCAAAGACAGGTTCACCACCATGGGCCATGCCCTTTGGAGAGCAAAGCCTCTGCTGGTGCCCATCACATGGGATCAAGTCCCCTGTGTCAGCCTTGGACCTGTCAGAAGAGCTGGGCTCAGGTCTGCTTTCCATCCTTACTGCCCTCTCTGGGCCACCACCTTCCCAGGCCTTCAGTGTGTGTGCAGAGGATGTCCACACCAAGCCCCCTGCTTGAAACTGGGTCAAGGCTTCAGACCATTTCCACCACATCTGTTGTTTGGGGTGCTGCAGGCTCTTGGCAGAGTCCTTGGGCCTAGATGACTGTGCTGATTGTCCAGGAAATGGAGTTAGGGCCAGCACCAGGCCTGGAGGGTCAGATATTTGCTGTGAGCAGTGTCAGTGCCCACAGTCAGAGAGGGGCCGACCCCGAGCCTCGTCTTGTCCCCAGAGCCTGCCTCTACTTCCCATGCCTCCTTCCAGGAGGAAGATTCTTTTGGTTGTGCTCTCTTCTCCAATACCTTGTAGAAAGGGCGTGGGTCGGGGCTCTTCTCCATCTCCTTTCCTCAGGTCTGGCAGTGCCCAGGCTGCTGATACTCAGGGGCCAGTTCCTGAGAGCTCAGGGGAGGGACAAAACCTCCTGTCTCAGGGAAAATCCAAGAAACATGGGTGCCCCAAACAAACCACAGACTTCCTCCAGACAGGGAGCAGGAGGGACCCCCACAGCCCTCTTGGGCACACACCCCTTCATAGGCTCCTGGGATCGAGAGCAGGGAAGGATACCAGGGTCCCCAAGTCCATCTCCCTCATGTCATTGGGGAAACTGAGGCTGTGAGACATCAATCCGTGTTCTGACTCTTCCAAGATGGGAATGACTGGTAGAGAAGGCAGATTAGGAAGCCATGCCAGGATCCGCCTAACAGAGTCATGCCAAAGTGGAATGGGGTGCCTGGAGAGGTGTGGGCTCCTGCTCCACTGTGGGGCTCCAAGCAGGTGCCAGATGACCAGCGTTGGAGATACTGTGTTCCTATTTGGGTGCAGTCTGCTCTGTGGGGACTTCTATGCTTCATAATCTATTGCTACCTACTGGACTCATGATATAGTCAAATGACCTCAGATGAAAGCAGCATTGTCGTCCTCAAGACTATCCGTGTTCTGGAGGCAGCTGAGGTTCACAAATGCGAGAGGGTAAAGTCTGGCAGAGTCTGACTTCCCGGGATGTCATTTTAGTATGTAAGATCATAGCCCCCTTCCCCTCCTCCGCCTCTCCTCCCTTTCTCTCACCACCAAGTCTCGAACCAATGTTCAGAAAGGACAGAATGAAAAGACAGGGTGTCCGGAAGGATTCCTGGTCCCCGGGCTGTCTCTGGGGCAGGGATGGGGGCCAAGGCTGCCGTCTGGTGCCAGGGTCTTGTGCTCAACTCTTGGGTTTTGGGGGGTAATAGCCGTCAAGGGTGAGGCTGGGGAGATGATGTTGGGTGAAAGGGTGGGATGAAGCTGAAGTCCCAGGTGGAGCAGGTGTCTTGGGAAGGGGCTGTGCCCGGGGCAGACCCTTCTTGAGGGAGTACTTCGGGACTTGAGAAATGGCACTCTCATCACCCTGTGAATCGTGGAGTTTGAACCTAAGCACTCCCATTGTCCATGAAGACACTGGAGTTCAGAGAAGCACAGTGACGTGCTCAAGGTCACACAGCCAGACAGAAAGCCCAGAACCAACGAGGGCTTTCTTTGTGGGTGACCCCTCATCTGTGTCCTGAATGAGCCGCAAGGCCCCCTCCCTGCCAGCCTCCAGGAGGGTTATTTTGTCATTCGCGTCTGCTGGACTGAAGTGGGATTTTTCGGTTGAGATGGAGAAACACCATTGCCAGGGATGGGGCCATCCTGGTGTGGAAAGCTGCCTCCCCCAGTGCCCATGAGCCTCTGGTGTATTGCTCCAGGTTCGAGGCTGCCTGGGCCTACACACAGCCAGGAGACGTCGGGACTGGGACTTGGGCCTCGGTCTTCCTGACTCCAAAGTCATGGGTCACTGCCTCTCATTAAGCTAAAAAATCAAAGCAAAAGCCCACATTTCTCGAACGATTTCCAGCTTTCCCAGCATCTCGCTCAGCATCCCCTGGCAACAGAGGTTACACATGGCCAGCATGGGAGAAAGAGTTAAAACTGGGAGTCCGGAGAAACCTTAGGGCTATTTATACCTCCAGCTTCCGGTGGCTTTGGAGCCTGGGCCAAACCTCTCTGAGAGTCATTTTGCTCCTCTGGAAAATGGGGCCAAGAAGCTCTGGCATACCTACCTCAAGGAATAATTGCAAGGATCAAATGTCGAAGCACGTTAAAAGTTTTCTGGAAACCCTTAAGCACCAAAGAGGATATTTATCATATTATAAAAAGAAATAGTTATGTATTGTTATCTATAATAATATATTACATATAAATAATATATAATGTATAACTATAATAATAGTTGTTATAGCTAATGTAATAGTTATAGTTATACAATATAGTTATAACACTATTATATTATGAATATAGTCATATATTATAAATACAAATAGTCATATATTATATAGTTATAGTTATGACATAACATATTACAAAAAACACAACAATCTACAATATAATAAATAGAAATATTTAAATTATATTATAAATACATTTATTTATAACACAGACATAAAATAATACAGAAATACAACTGTTTTATTACAAATATAAACATAAATACGTATTGAGTGTTATTGTGAGAGGACTGTTTTTTGCTTTTTATGTTCTTTTACGCCTTGTTTTACTGCTACATTTTATGTGTACATCATTTTTGCTTCCAACCCAAGGAGCTGTCCCTTTGTAACAAAAAAATAAAAGAGAAAGAAATCGTTTGGGCAAACTGGGAATCAGGTGTCTCAGGTATCTCGGCCCCGGCTCACTGTCCCCAAGCTAGGCCCCGCTCGGTCTCCCCCTCAGAGCTCGAAAGTGCCCCTGAGGCTTTGGGGGCGGCTCGTCTCTTGGCCATTGGCTTCAGTCCCGGCTGATGGTCTCCTCCCCACTCGGGCACCAGTGAGTACCACTAGCTTCTAGGTGGGGATATTAAGGTAGGGAGAACAGAAGCAGCACCATCCCCCCCCCCCCCGCCACACCCCCCCCACTCCACCCCCGGTACTCGGGCCTCTCTCTTCTGACTACCCCGGGCTCCGCTGATGCGGGGCTCACACTTCGTCCTCTGGCCGCGCTGACAGCCAGATGTGACCCGATGAGCCTCCGCTCCACCTGGGCTGTTTACCGCAGGGGGCTTCCCAGTCCTCGGGAGCACCAGTGGTGAACTGGCTGCGAAGCTCCGCTTGTGCTTACACCGCGTTCTCCTGGACCCCTGGAGGGGATATTCTCCGGACCTCTCAGAACTGCCGGAGGCAGAGCCGCCAACTCCGCTTAAAATCAAAGAACCAATGCTGAATCGAAGGACCCGTCTCACGGAGCCAAGCCGGCCTTGGAGAGACATGGCTGGGGCCTTTCCCTTTACCTGGCACATTGTAGCTCCCAGATATCTTCAGAAAAGGACACAGGTGAGAAGAGAGGGACAGAGGGGGATAGAGGGGGAAGGGCAAGGGGGACAAAGAGGGGGAAAGAGAGAGAGGGAGAAGGAGAGACAGAGGGAGAGGGACAGAGGGAGATGGAAAGGGAGGACAAGGGTACAGAGAGGAGAGAGGGATAGAGAGGAGGAGAGAGGGGAAGAGGGAAGGGGAGAAAGGGAAAGGGGCAGAAAGAGAGAGCGAAGACAGAGGGGGATAGAGGGAGATAGAGGTGTTGCGGTTTAAACCCCAGGGACGCCAAAAACTGTTGCAGTGGGGGCTCTGCCCACCCAAAAACTGTTGGGGTTTCATGATGTGTTGTGGTGGAACCGTCTCAATAGTCAGGCCACCTCTAATCCAAGTATAGGCATTTATTGAGATTGACGCCTCTGATGGAGTGGGCTAAATTCCAAGAAGAACCAGCAACTTCAGAGAGAGCAAGATGGAATTTTATAGGGTAAAGATGCAATTACATAACAGAAATTTACATAGAATAGAGGGACATCATTAATATAAAAAAGGCAGGAGGAGTTTGTTAAGGGATTAGGCAATGGAGGAGGGATCCCATCTATGGTTTGGTGGTTAAACATTCTGGTCGTTCTGCCCTCTAATGAGCTAGTTATTGTGGTCCTATCTGGTCAAGATAGTTAGGTATTGTGGCCCTATCTTGGGCTAGATGAATGATGTGACTGTGGTTGAGTACAAGAACACACCTTTTTCTGTGGATCTGGGGGCACTGAGTAGTGGCTGAGATCCCATCATGGGATCATGGACTCGCCTGCGGTTCTGTGAGAACTATGAGTTGTTTTAACACCTGTTGTTCTGGTGAGCAGTGAGATGAATATGAAGAAGTTAGGAAGGGTCGGGTATGGGGAGGTTGGGAAGAGGAGGTAGGTACAGCTGGCCTGTTGTTTAGTGGGGGCTATAATGAAGTTTAGTGGGGGCTATAATGAAGTTAGAATATTCAGGGCTGGGGACAGCTTTATTAGGATTCCATCAGAGGGGGAGAAAAAGGCAAACAGAGAGGAGGAGAGACAGACAGGGAGAGGGGGGGCAGAGAGGAAGAGAGGGAGGAGAGAGGAGAAAGCAGGAGACAGAGGAAGAGGGCAGGGGGGACAGAAAGGAGGAGAGGAAGAGGGGGAGAGGGGAGAGACAGAGGGGGAAAGGGGAGAGAGACAGAGGAGGAGAGGGAGAGAGACAGAGAGATGGAGCAGGGAGAGAGAAAGGGGAGAGAGAGTTGACCTGCACCCAAAGCTCCCCATTCCCTCCCCCCACCCATAGAGACTGGAGGGAGGTACAGTGTTGTCTTGAGGCCAGGTTTGGTCATTACAGTCAGCTTTCAGTTTGGATTTGTTGTTCTTTACGATGACATCATTGTCACCGTGATCCTGTATAATTCCGTTGCATTTCATTACCCCCACACACCACACTCTCTTTGGCTAGTTCCCAGATGGTGGCATCTCCTTTATTCCTAGGTCTTGGCCACCATAAAAATGTCACTAGATCTCATGGGGGATGTGAGATCTGTCTTTCTGCCTCTGAGCTGTGTGGGGTGAGTGCCCCGCAGCAGGAGCCCTAGGTCAGAGGAACTAGACATTGGAGTCACTTTATTTGCATAATCCAAATTCCATCTATGATGGTCCTTCTGACTACTCAGGATTATGTGACCTTGGGTGAGATGGGTCATTTCACTGAACCTCAGTCTCCTCAGGAATAAAATTGGGTGAATAATAGCATTCGTAGCTCAGGGGACTGTGAGTGTGTCAAAAAGGCTTGGCAGCCTTAGAGTGCCTTGGGTGGGCCAGCTCCAAGCTGGAATTAGGGTTAGGGTTAGTGCTGGCTTCCCCAGGCTTGTACCCCTCATCCCCCTCAGTGTTCCCTCTTGGACTCCACCTCAGGTGTCCTTGCTTGGTGCACAGGGTACCAGGATGCCGTGGATCCCTGGTGCCCTTGGCTACTCACCAGAGACACTGATGTGATGCCATCTTCCTTCCTCCTTCCAGCTCCTGGTCAAGCATCTGCCAAGAGCAAGAGGCCCAAGGAGCCAGGAGAGAACAAAATCAAACCGGCAAATAAGCGAGGGAAGCCCACTGTGGCCCCCGGGAAGGACAGGGACTCTGTGGCCGCCGTGTCCAAGACCTCATCCATCATGATGCAGGTTATGGAGAAGGGGCGCTTCCAGAAGCCAGCTGCCACCCTGAGCCTGACTGCTGGCCAGACTCTGGAGCTTCGATGTAAAGGGAACAGGGTGGGCTGGAGTTACCCAGAGTACCTGAACACCTTCAAGGACTCCCGACTCAGGTAAGCCTGCTGCTTTCTCTCAGCCTGGGCCAGGCCATCCTCTTCGATCCTCACCTGGACCGAGCCCCAACCCTGGTGGGAGGGAAGATTGGCCAGGGCCTCAGTTGTCTGTGTTTAGCTACAATAGATTTCTTCCATTCTCTTAAAACTTTTCTAGTCAGCAGAGATCTTGGGCAGAGAAAGACTGATTTTTAGCTAGAATTTCTTTCATTCAGGTAAAATGATTCTAATTAGCAGAAATCTTGGTCTAAACGAAGAGCTCCTATTTTAGGGAAGCCTCTGTGAATACTGTGGCTCCCAGGAGCCACAGAGTGTGAGGATTCCGTCTGTCACAGTCATGTCAGAGCTGCCATCGGCTTGGGGAGGAAGTGCTGAGCTTGTTCTTAGGAAAGCCACCAGCAGTTAGGGTCTGGGTGATGCTAGCCTCACCAGCACAATCCCAGGGTCTAGGGAGACACCCTTGTTCGATCCTTGCAGACGCAAAAGCAAGGTGTGAAAGTCTAAGAGGCCATGGCATGTTATTGAGGGAAGTGAGATCATCAGCACAGCCTCTCATGTTGGAAGGGACCTGGCCAGCAGCCCTCATACATACAGGAAACAGATCTGGGAGGGGGAGTGATTTGCCCCATCTTCTCACGTGCAAGCCGTAACAGCTGGCATTTCCAGGCTTTCCAGCCTGGGAAGGGGACTGCAGAGGAGCCGCCAGCCCTCTGGCTGTCAGACTGGACAATCAGTGACCCCTGATTTGTAACATTTGTGGATTTCTACACTCACGCTGAATGTTTAACTATCAGCTCTTGTAAGGGAGCATCAACGGCTCCAGCATGCTCCTGGGTGCAGCACCCAGAATTCCCGAGGCATGCACATGCCCCAGCATACAGTCAGTCCATCCAGGAGCTCTGCCAGGGCATCAGCCTAACCCACAGCACTGGAAGCTGTGTCCTTACACTGTCCCCTTACAGAACAGTGGTGGGTGCCCTTGAGTAAAGGCCTCAGCCTGGCCCCCTTTGCTGCTCGAGGAAGCCTTTTTATTTTAAAGACGAGAGTCCCAGAGCAGTGACTTGGCCATGGGTTACGAAGTAGGAAGCAGCAGGGACGGGGCTGAGACCAGAGCCTCTGATTCAAATTCAGCCAGCACCACCCCCTCCACTGGACTGAGATCCCATGGGCTGGGGGCAGGGAGGAGCAGGAGAGGAGCTCTGTGGGTTAGGACGATCAGCAGCCTCGTGGGAGTCAGGGACAGAAGCCTGGCCAAGGATGAGGAGCCAGAAGAGGGCTCTCTGGAACCTTTGGTCATGATGTTCTTGGGAGCCTTGCAGAATGATGTCGGAAGGAGGCCCACTAGATGACATTCAGAGGCTACTTTATAGCTGTCAGCCTCATACCAGGGCAGGGACAGCAGGATGCCAGGCACTGAAAACAGAGGCCATTGTGGGAGGAAGATGGGGCCAGACTATCCTCTGCAGGAGCAGACGCTGATGTGAGCTAGGAAGGTGAAGGTGAAATCTACCCCAGACTGGGGCTTACTGGGACATGTAAGTGGACTCATGGGTTCCTCGTCAGCAGGGGACTCCACTGGGAAAGATTACAATCCCTTTTGTGCCAGCCCCCTCGGTGGGTGCTGGTCTGCCTTCCCATCCAGCCTCCAGAATGTCTACCCTGTGCCCTGGTTCTCCTAGGACTTGGAGACCCCCAGATCCTCATGGGGGCTGCCTCCCATCACTTCCCAATCTTGTTGTGGCCCTGGCCCATTTCTGGTCATAGACATCCTCTGTGATAGCTTGGGTGCCATTGTGCCCATGTGCCCTTGGGGTCAGGGTTAGGGTGGGATTCACAGCCAGAGGCCATCGAAGAGAGAATGGGACCATTAACCAAGAGGGGCTTTGCTGCACCCCCCCCCCCCAGGAGGGAGACTCAGCAGAGGCCCATGGGGTAAAGTGAGGGCTTTGAGGACAGAGTAGGAGTCAGAGGCCTGGGCCCAGACACTGACCTGTTCTGTGATCACACACCCCAAACTCACCCTTGTCAGCATTCAAGCTGGTCAGCAACACTGGGCACCTCCAAAGACACCCATGCTCTGCTCTCTCCTACACCCCCAGTTGTTCCAGGGAGCCTCTCCAGGAGAAGAGAGTAAGCCCTTCAAGGGATGGGCCTGAGAATGACCCTCATGGGGCACCACCTCCCATGTCTGGAGCACCTTCAAGTGGGCCACACACTCCTCCAGCTCCTGGGCAGGGGGCGCCGCAGGGGATCATTAGCTGCAGTTTGCAGATGAAGAAAAAGAGGCTGGTGGAGTCTAGGTAACTCACCTGGCATCACAGAGCCTGTGAGAGCTAGGGTTGGACTTGGAGCCCTGGGGTCATTAACCCAAGGCCACGGACTCCTTCCATGACACCACAGTGGGGGAGATACCCTGGGAAGGAGGCAGTCTGGCACAGCTGCCTCTGGGGTCAAAGATCCTCTCTGTGGGGCTGGAGTACTAGCTTCCTATTTGGTCTCCTGATTCCAGGCTCCAATCCATCCTCCCCAGGGCTGCTGATTTTTTTCTTTTCTTTCTCTTGTTTAAAGCACAGAGACTTTTTATTCCTTTTGTTTTAGTTCCAAATTCTCTCCCTCCCCTTACCACCCCATCCTCCAACCTACTGAGAGGGCAGGAAAAAATAAAACCCAGAAAAATGTGTATAGTCAAATAAAGTGCATTTCCACATTAGCAGTGTTCCCAAAATACACAAAGAAAAAGAAAATCTGTTTCCATCTGCTATCTGAGTCCATTCTCTCTCTCTCTCTCTCTCTCTCTCTCTCTCTCTCTCTCTGTGTGTGTGTGTGTGTGTGTGTGTGTCTGTCTGTCTGTCTGTCTGTCTGTCTCTGTCTCTCACTCTCCTCTCTCTTTCAGAGCAGCATTTTTCATCAAGCGTGGTGGGTCATTGTACTGATCAGTTACTAAGTCTTTCATGTTGATTATCATTACAACATTATTGTTACTGAGCAGATTGTGCTCCTGGTTCTGCTATTCACTCTGTATCAGTTCACACAGGTCTTCCTAGTTTTGTTTTTTTTTAATGAAATATCCCCTCCATCATTTTTAATGGCACAGTAGTATTCCATAGCATTACAATAACTTGTTCAGCCATTCTGCAACTGATAGGCATTCCCTCAGTTTCCAATTCTTTACCACCACTGAAAGAGCTGCTAGAAATATGTTTGTATATATGCTCCCTTCCCCTCTTTTAAAAATAGATTTATTAATTTATTTTTGTTCCAAATTCTCTCCCTCCTCCACCCATTGAGAAGGCAAGAAATATGATTCCCATTGTACATATGAAGTCATGAAAAACATATTTCTGCATTGACCACATTCTAGGAAAAGAAAAAAGCAAGAAAAATAAAGGAAAAATATTTTTAATGTGCAATTTGAGTCTAACAGTTCTCTGTCTATAGATGGGTAGCATTTTTCTTTCTTTCTTACATCTTTTTGAAAAAAATTATTTTCAGTTCCAAATTCTCTCTCTCATTCCACCCTTTTGCCCACCCATTGAGAAGGCAAGAAAGATGATACCCATTATACACATAATTATACAAAATATATTTTTGCATTAGCCATGCTCCCACCCTCCAAAAAAAAGGCAAGAAAATAAAGAAAGAACAAAAAGTGCTTTAATCTGCTTGAGTTCAAGTTTTCTGCCTGGGGGTGGAAGCATTCTCATCATGAGTCCTTTGGAATTGTCATTGGTCACTGTATTGATCAGAGTTAAGTCTTTCATAGTTGCAACATTGCTATCATTGTATATATTGTTCTCCCAGTTCTGCTCACTTCCCTCTACATCAGTTCATTCAAATCTTCCCAATTTTTCTGAAACTGTCTCCATCATCACTTCTTACAGCACAATGGTATTCTGTCACATTTATAGGATGCAATTTGTTGAATCATTCCCCTGTTCATGGGAATCCTCTTAGTTACCACTAAAAAAAAAAAAGATCTGTTACAAATAGTGTTATACACATAGGTCTTCTCCTATTTTCTTTGCTCTCTTTGAGGGTTTAGACCTAGTAACCATATTTACCTGATCAAAAGGCATTCAGATTTATAGACTGTGGGGCATAGTTCCAAATTGTTCTCCAGAATAGTTGAACTATTCACCAACAGTAAATTAATGTACCTATTTTCCTATGTCCCCTCCAACATTTGCCATCTTAGTTAATCTGGTGGGTATGAGGTGGTACCTCAGAGTGGGTTTAGTTTGCATTTCTCTACTTATTAATGATTCAGAGCATTGTAAAACATGTTATTGATAGCTTTGATTTCTTCCTCTGAAAACGGCCTATTCACATTTATTTACTATAATTTGGGGAATGACTCTTGTTTTTGTAAATCTCAGTTCGCAATTCTATTTTAGAAATGAGACCAATCAGAGAAACTTGCTGCAAAGATTTTTCCCAGCTTCCTGCTTTTTTTTTTTTACATTTTAGCTGCAATTGCATTTTAGTTGTTTGTGCAAAAATGTTTAAATGTTACATAATCAAAATTATCAACATTAGCTTCCATGGACCTCTTTGTGAAGAACTTTTGGTGAAGAACTCTTCCCCTTCCCATAGATCTGATACATAATTTCTTCCCTCCTTCACTGATATCACTTTTGATGCCTAAACAGTGAACCCATTTTGAAATTATCTTGGTATACAGTGTGAGATGTTAGTCTATGCCTAGTTTCTATCAAAATACTTCCCAATTTTCCAGAAAAATTTTTTTTGTCAAATAGTGAGTTTTTGTCCCAGTAGCTGGGATCTTTGGGCTTATCAAACACTAGGTTATTGTGTACATTAATGCTATATATCATGTTTCTATGTGTGTCTTGGAAGGTGGACTCCCATATAGTCTGCAGTTATTTTTTTAAATTAAACAAATGCTTTATTAACTTCTGGTTTACATCATTCATTTCCACCGGATTATGAGTTACATTTTTCCCCCATTTTTTCCCTACCCACCACCCCAGAATAGCATTCCCACTAGATATCCCCTCATCCAATCTGCTCTCTCCCATACCCCCTTCGACTTTGCCATTAGGGCAAGGTGAATCTCTGAGCCCCAATGCCTGGACATCTTATGAAACATTTAATTTTAAAACTTTGATTTTCAGATCCGTTCCCTTCCTCCCTTGTCACCCACTCCCTCTGAGAAGATAAGCAATTCAGTATGTGTTGTACATGTATAGCTATGCAAAACATTACCATAGTAGATGTATTGTAAAAGACTGCTTATATTTCCCTCCCACCTGTCTCACCTCCCACCTGGTCCATTCCCTACTTTGATCCTGTCCCTCTTTGATAGTGGGTACTTCTAACCTCCCCTCTCCCCAGAATGCCCTCCCCTCCATCATCCCCCCTCTCATCCCCCTTTCCCCTATTCAGGAGAGTGAGTGAGGGTAAGATATTCCATTTAGTATGTATGTGATTCTCTCCTTGAGCCAACTTCAATGAGAATATGCTTTTGCCTTTTTGCCTTCCTGTTCTTCCCCTCCTCTGCAACTACTTCCCCTTGCCTCTTCTACATGAGATAGTTTACCCTACCCTGTCTCTCTCCACCTCCTCTTGCCACTTTCCTCTCTCACCTCTTGACTTCACCCCTTAAGAATCATCCCTTCCTTGGGGCGGCTAGGTGGCGCAGCGAGCAGAGAGCTGGTCCTGGAGCCAGAAGGACCCGAGCCCAGATCCGGCCCCAGACACCCAACACACAAACAAAAACCCAGCCACGCAACCCCAGGCAAGTCACCCAACCCCAATTGCCCTCCAAAAAAAAAAAAAAAGAAAAGAAATCATCCCTTTCCATCAAATTCAACCTGTGCCCTCTATCCATGTATACCTGTGAACATATGCCATGTACCCTTCTTCAATTATTTTCATAATGAGAAAGGTTTCATCAAAAACAGTTATTGTTTTTCCATGTAGGAATGTAAATAGTCCAACTTTGATAAGTTCCTTTTGATTTCTTTTCCTTGATTACCTTCTCAACCATCTCTTGCTTCTTGTGTCTGAACGTCAAATTTTCTATTCAACTCTGGTTTTTTCATCAAGAATGCTTGAAAGTCCTCTATTCCACTGAATGACCATATTTTCCCCTGAAACAAGATACTCAGTTTTGCTGGGTAGGTGACTCTTGCCTTCAATCCCAGCTCTTTTGCCCTCTGGAATATCATATTCCATGCTCTTCGATCCCTCAGTGTAGAAGCTGCCAGGTCCTAGGCTATGCTGATTGTGTTTCCACAATATTGAAATTGTTTTTTCCTGGCTCCTTGGAGTATTTTCTCCTTGATCTGGGAGTTCTGGAGCCTGGCTATAATATTCCTAGGAGTTTTCTTTTGGGATCTTTTTCAGGAGGTGATCGATGGATTCTCTCAACCTCTATTTCCTCCACTGGGTCTAAAACATCAGGGCAATTTTCCTTGAGAATTTCTTGAAGGATGATTTCTAGGTTCTTTCTTTGATCATGGCTTTCAGGTAGTCCAATAATTTTTAAATTATCTCTCCTGGATCTATTTTCTAGGTCAATGGTTTTTCCCATGAGATATTTCACATTGCCTTCTATTCTTTCATTTGTTTGGATCTGTTTAATAGTATCTTGATTTCTCATGAAGTCACTAGCTTCCATTTGCTCCAGTCTCACTCTGAAGGAATGAATCTCCTCAGTGAGCTTTTGAGATTCTTTTTCCATCTGGCAAATTCGACTTTTTAAGGCATTCTTCTCCTCATTGCCTTTCTGAGCCTCTTTTGCCATTTGAGTTAGTCTATTTTTTAAGGTGTTATTTTCCTCAGTCAGACTGTTGACTGTCATTTCATACTTTTCTTGCATCTTTTTCATTTCTCTTCCCAAATTTTCCCCCACTTCTCTTATCTGCTTCTTAAGGTCCTCTATGGCCTGTAGCCAGCTTGTATTTTTATTTGGGGCTTTTGGTGCAGGAGTTCTGACTTCACAGTCCTCCTCCATGCTTTGAGCTTCTTTGCCCCTAAAATAGGAGTCCAATGTTGAACTTTTCTGTTTATTTTGTTTCATTTGCCTAGGCATGTTGCCACTTAATTACTTGATTTTGGGGCTTGTTGCCACAGTAGAACTCTGCCACCAGACAGGGGAGCTTCAGCCCAAACGTGGGGTATTCACAACTTCCGCCAGTCGGGTGGCCTCTGTGAAGCCTCCACCCACTCTGGCAAATTGGATACCCACCCCAAACTTCCCCCCCAGACCACAATCCAGATCCAGGCAGTTTAAAGCAAGAGTCATCCAGACTGATTGCTGGATCTCCCTACAGTTCGCAGACCATCTCCCTACAGTTCGAAGACCAGGAGCTAGAGCCACTACTGACACTGCAAAATGGCTTCTGTGCAGCTGTTTATTCAGCAGCTTTTCGCCCCCAGGGGAGGAAGCCACGCGTTCCCCAAATACTGGTCCCAAAGTCCATAGGGCACTAACCTCTCGCTTTGTCCTAGGCATATCTGTGCTGATAATTCTGGAATCGCCACAATTGCTTGTGTTCTGGGGTCCCTCCAGCCGGCCCGGCCACCTGGGGCTAAAACCGGGACCTGGGCTTGGCTCTGTGCTGCTGCGCTGTCGGTTCCCAGTGCACTGTGTTGCCTGCTCTCAGAGCGCTGCGCTGGCTGCTCCCTGCAGGGCTGCTGGGCTGTCCTCAGCAGGAGGTTAGCTTCTCTGTGCCATTCTGTGGTTCCAGAAGTTGTTCGGAGTCCCCTTTCACATTGTTTGAAATTTGTGTGGGGCAGAGCACATTGGAAATGCTGTTTCTACTCTGCCATCTTGGCTCCGCCCCCATCTGCAGTTATTTTTAAGTGGAATTTCTCTTTCTCATCCTTCCTGCTGGATTTTGTTGGTAATATATAGAAATGCTGATTATTTTCTGGGTTTACTTTATATCTGCCAACTTTACCAAAGTTGTTCATGAATTCAGTTTGTTTTCTTGCAGACACTAGGATTTTCTGGGTAAATCATTGTATCACCTGCAAAAAAACAAACAAACAAAAAAAGTTTTGTTTTCTTCTTACCCATGCTTCTGCCTTTACTTTCTTCACAATATCTCTGTGATATTTTGCTGTACTCTTTTCACTAGTTTTATTGAACATTTTTGCATCAGTTAGGGAGTTGGTCCACAGTTTTCTTCCTGTCTTGACTTTCCTTGCTTCAAGACAATGTTTGTATCATAGAAGAAATCTGGTCAGGCTCTTTCTCTGCATAGTTTTCTTTTTAACAGTTTACATAGTATTTCCTCCCATTCTGTTTTTTAATGCTCATCCCCCTCTTTTTTGACCTGTCCCCTCCTCAAGAGTTTGTTTTGCATCTGGCTGCTGCCTCTCCTAAAGGCTCACCTCTTTCCTTCCTCCTTCCCTATTGAGTAAGATGGATTTCTGTGTCCAACCCCGAGGATGTTTATTCTTCCTTCTTTAAACCAGCTCAGATGAGAGAGCAGTTCAGGTGTTGTTCATCTCCTCCATCCCTTCCATTATATAAACTCTTTCTTATGGACCCCTTTTATGAGATAATTTTCCCCCTCTTCCTCTCCCTTCCCACCTTCTCCCAGAGCATTTTTCTTTCTCACCCTGCCATTCTTCTTTTGAGACCATCCCAACAGAACAGAATCACATCCAGACCCTGTATCTAAGCGGATGCCCTATAGCAGCCCTAGTGATGACATTCTGAGGTTATATGTATCCTCTCCTCATAAAAGAAAATGGTCAGCTCGACTTTATGATTTCTTATGACCTTATGATTTCTCTTCTCTCTTTACCTGTCCATGCTTCTCTTGAGTCTTGGGTTTAAATGTCAGATTTTCTGTTCCGCTCTAATCTTTTTGGCCAGAGATGCCTGAATGTCCTCTCTTTCATTAACCATCCCCTCCCCCAGCCCCAAGGCTTATACTTCATGATTTTTTACTGTGATCCTGGCTTCTTTGTTTTGAATATCACATTTGTAAAGCATTCTGCAAACCCTAACGTGCTATGTAAGTATTAGCTATTATCATCATCATCACTATAACTTAAGGTAAAATGGCCCATAAGAGGAAGCATCACATAGTGGAAGACAGAACCTGTTTCCAGTCTCCACCAATTGCTGCACATACAAACATGTAACAGTTCCTGCCCTCAAAGAGTGTAAATTCTAACCATGGAGACAATATGTATGTACTGGGCAATGGTGGCCAGAAGGGGCCTTTTGGCTAGGGAAGGTACAGTGATGCTAAGTAGGCTGACACCCCTTTCCAGGGACAATGGCAGTGTCATTTTGATCATGTTTCCAGAGTTAGGAAGTAAGGAAGGACTGGCAGAGGGAAGCTGGGCATGGCCCAACACTCTGTGCTCTGTGCCACATGAAGGAGGTGTGGGTCTGAAGAAGAGGGCGGACTAGAAGTGGGAGAGAAGCCCCAGAATTTGGCAGCTGATTTGGATTTGGGGGCCAGAGAGAGGGATCACAGAGCTGGAAGATCCCTTAACCACCCACTGGTCCAACACCTTCATTTCACAGATGAGGAAACTGAGGCCCAGAGAGGCTAGGTAACTTGGTCTAGGTCACAGAGGTAGCAAGCAGACAAGGAAGAATTTGAGCCTAGGTGTACGGACTGAGCCATGCCACATCCAGAAGAGCCAAAGATGATTCTAGGGTTTTGAGTCTGGGGGCACAGACCCACCAGAGGCTAGCCTCACCAGCAGAGTGGGCTAACTACATGTAAGGACAGAGCCCCTTTCAGGATCACTTGGACCAGACTCTCCAGCATCTGTAGGAGACGATAATATGGCCAGGCAAGTGGCCGTGGCAATGGCCTGGCCCCAAGCTCAGCCATTGTCTTTCAGTGTGCTTTCCTCGACCTCCTCATGGGTTACATGGAGATGGGAAGAGTCTTGGGGTTTGAAAAACTGAGGAACCTGAGCCCCTAGAGCTATTTGGTAGATACAAGGCAGGTAGTTACAGCACCCAAAGGCGCTGGCTGCCGGTCTAGGACCAGGCTGCAAAGAGCTTGGCAGCCAGGCCTTAGAGGCTCCTGGCAGGAAGGAGACTGGGGCTTTCTCCTGCTTGGCCACAACGAGTTTTGTTTCTTCTCAAATCTGACCCAGAAAGTTTCTGCTAAGAGATCAGGGCAGTGGAACTTTGCTCTCTCTTACATGGGAGAGAGATGGCTGAGAATCATGGTACTAGAGGCAGAGAGACTCCAGCCATTCAGTGTCTAGAGCGACAGAGGAGCAGGGGCCCTCTAAGAGTGCCAGCATCCCCAGAGTGATCAGGGGATGCTGGCAGTGGAGGAGCAGCCCTTGCCTTGCAGTGTGGGGATGGGGGTGCTGTCTGTGTGTGCATGCACACATTCCCTACACACGCCCAGATTGCTCGTGCCTCTCCATGTAGGCTTCCTGTGTTGGACCACTTTCCCCCAGTGCCATCTATCTTTGTGAAAAGCGATTTGTTTTTTATTGAATTGCTACATCAATGCCTTTGTTTTGATCTCATTGAGGCTCCCGGCTGACTTTGAAAGGTAAATACCATCAGTGGGGGCTCATGAACTGGGTCTTTAAGAGATGCAGACCCAAGGAGTGCCATGAAATTGGGGTAACTACTTACTGGAGAACTTGCCCTGCAATGTGAGAGGTGTCCACAGGTGCTACAAGTATTTCAGAGGAGGGAAAGTGCCACACATGCGCACACAGGAAAGCAAGGAGCTTGAGAGCCCTGAGTGCCTCCCATTACACATTGCTCTCTCTGAGCTTAGAAGACCAGATTTCCAATAGCATGTTTCATAGTCCTGTGATGCTCGTAAAGGGCTTTTCCCTAACCATTCCCATTTCACAGAGGAGGAGATTGAGGCTCTGAACATTGCTGAATGTCACACAGGAAGTAAGTAGCTGAGCTGACCCCAGGCTGGCTGGGTGCAAATCCACTGTTCTTTCTAACTGACCTCATCCTCCCTGAGAGGGGTCCTTGGGACCCTTTCTAGCTTTGCTAGGTTACTTTCCATCCCAGGCCTATCACTATCAGAATTCCAGAATGTCAGCCAGAGGTAACTGGATTACAGAATGACCCAGTCAGAGAGGGCAGCAAAGCCAACCTAAGGACAGTCTTGTGGCTCCTCCCTGGCCAGCCAAGCCTGGCCCAGAGGGCGTGGGATTCCGCCCCAGTCGGCTTTAGCATCCTGCACTGCCCTCCAAAGCAAGCCACACAAAGGCAGGCTGGGCCCAGGAAGCAGGCGCTGGGGTTCCCCTCCAGCCCTTATCAGGCCTCCCAGGCATCCCTCCAGAGTTTGGGCTGGGGGCCGGCTTCAAAGAAGAAAAGATGTGGCTTGTTTTTTAAGTAGGAAGTGTTTACAAACCAAGGGAAGCCAAGCCCAGAAAACAGCTGCCTTTGATTAGTCCCCTCCCCTTTCTTCCCCTCCCCTCCTCTCCTTTCCTGTCCCCTCCCCTCTCTTCCTCTCCTTTTCCCTCCCTTCCCCTCCCCTCCCCTCTGCTCCCCTCTCTTCCCCTCCTCTCCCCTCCCCTCTCTTCCCCTCCTCTCCCCTCCCCTCTCCTCCCCTCCCCTCCTTTCCCCTCCTCTCTTCTTTCTTTCCCTCCTCTCCCCTTCCCTCTTCTTTTCCCTCCCCTCCTGTCTCCTCCCCTTCCCTGTCTTCCTCTCCCGTCCCCTCCCCTCTGCTCCCCTCTCTTCCCCTTCCCTCCCCTCTCTTCCCCTCCTCTCCCCTCCCCTCTCCTCCCCTCCCCTCCTTTCCCCTCCTCTCTTCTTCTTTCCTCCTCTCCCCTCCCCTCTCATCCCCTCCCTTCTCTTCCTCTCCCTTCCTCTCCTCTCCTCTCTTCTCACTCCTAAGCTGCAGTTTACACAAAGCCTTGTCACTTCTCATCTGTTGGCTGTGGAAAGGTAGAAGCAGAGAGCGAGAAGAAAGGGAGGTGTGGCCAGGGGATCCTGGACAGACCCCCTTCTCTGCAGACCATGCTCATCCTGCCTTTACTCAGAAGGCTTCATTGGTCTCTTGGGTTCTTTGCTTGGCTGAAACTGCAGACAAGACAAACCAAGGCAGGGCAGGGGGCTGCTGCCACTTGGAGGAGAGAGATTTCTATTATACCAATGGTCACCTTGGTACTTTGGGGCTGTGGCCTTCTCCTCTCAGGGCCCTCCCTTCATGCTGATTGTGACCCTTCTGTGCCTCGGGAGCTGGAGCCCAGGAGCTGCTAGGGCCAGGCCTCCCTGCTGCAGCTCCTTGGTGCTTAGTCACATTGGTCCTTGAGAAGCAGTCATGGGCAGCCTGTGCCTGTACGTGAAGCCTGATGGGACTTACTGGGGCTAGTTCCCAGATGGCATTGACCCCGAGAACCCCCCAACCCTCCAATGAGATGGCAAAGGAAGGATTGGAACAAGGAGCATTTAATAATGTCTAACAACTCAGGTCCAGGCCCTAGCTCTGGCGCTTTCCCTGGGGAACCCTGGGGGATTGTATCCCCTTCCTGGGCTGCCCTAATGTGGGGTTCTCTGACTCATTGGAGGAAGCAGCCCCACATGGAGGTGATTGGGGTTCAGGGGTGGGCACCCTTAGCTGGGGCCCACAGACCAAAAGAAGCTCATCACACACCAGGAGCCAAAGAAAACCACAGAAGCCTGGTGCCCCAAATGGGCAGTAGCAAGAAGCCCTGAGGGCATCAAGGTGGCCAGTCACTGCCTGCATGAGGCCCAGAGATGATGGCCAGAGCCTGATAATGGGCGCTCTGTGGAAGAGTCTGAGGAAGAGGCTGGCTTGTCTTATGAGGGTTGGCTTCATGTGTGTTTGTTGGGGGGCAGACCTATTCTCCGGGGTGGGGGGGTTCTTTAAATTTTTTTTCCAATGAAGGTCTGCCTTCTCTCCCTCCTACCTCCCTCTCCCCTCACTTTTCATCAGTTCATACAAGTCTTCTCAGATTTATCCAAAACTATCCCCTTCATTATTTCTTTTTTTTTTCTTTTTGGAGGGGGGAGGGCAGGGCAATTGGGGTTAAGTGACTTGCCCAAGGTCACATGGCTAGTTTTTGTGTTGTGTCTGTGGCTGGATTTGAACTTGGGTCCTCCTGACTCCAGGGCTGGTGTTCTATTCACTGCATCACCTAGCCACCCCTCATCATTTCTTATAACACTAATATAGTATTCCTTCACACTTGCAACCACAACTTGTTCAGCCATTCCCCAACTCATGGGCATCCCTCAGTTTCCAATTCTTAGCCACCATCAAAAGAGCTGCTGTAACATCTTTGTCCTCTTTCTCTGATCTCTTTGGGGTACAGACCTAGGAGTGGTATTACTGGGTCTGCACAGCTTAATGGCTTGGCCATAATTGGGGGTGGCATAATTCCAAATTGCTTTCCTGAATGGCTAGACCAGTTCACAGTTCCATCAATTACATGCAAATCATATATTAAAAAAAAATAAAACTGCAAAAACAGGGCAGAACCTAGTACATGAGTGTACCTGCCCACATTCCCCCCAGCACTTGACATTTTCATTCTGTGTCAATAGCATAAGGTGGGACTTCAGAGGACCTTTGATCCACATTTCTGTAATTATTAGTGATTTAGATAGCTTGGATTTTTTTTTCTTTGAAAAGTTGGGGTGTCTAGGTGGTGCAGTGAATAAAGCACCAGCCCTGGAGTCAGGAGGACCTAAATTCAAATCCACCCTCAGACACTTAACACCTACTAGCCATGTGACTTCTGGGCAAGTCACTTAACCCCAATTGCCTCTCCAAAATAACAACAACAACAACAACAAAAAAACCTACTTGTTCATATAATTTGACCACTTATCAAATGGAGAATGGCTCTTATTCTTATAAATTTGAATCAGTTTCCTATATATCTTAGCAATTATATATCTGATGTATACACACATATCATAAGGGAAACCTGCTACAATTATTTCTCCCCATTTACTTCCTTCTCTTCTAATTTTAGCTACATTGGTTTTGTTCATGGAAAAATTTTTAATATTTTATGTAATCCAATACATAGCCCTATTTTCCACAGTTGATATAGACATTGGGCAGCTGGTGGGGGTGGGAATGAATATAGCTCTGAAAATTATAAATCACATAAAAGGTGGGAAGAGCTGGAGGGGAAAGAAGGGTGTTGACCTGGAGTGTTAGAGTCACTATCCCCGGGACCTGCTTATTGTAGCAAAGGTGAAGCCATTATGCTTTCTTATTTAAGTAGAAATTTATTTATAATATTTATATATTTATTCCTTTATTTACAAATTTGTAAGACAATGGAAGAAACTAAGTCTTTACTAATAGATATGCCCAACATAATTCAATTTCTTTTTCCTTTTAAAGATTTAATATTTTCTTTTTCCCCAGTCACATCGAGTTTCTTAAAGAAATGTGGTATTTCACTTTCCTAAGGCTCAGTTCCTCCAGGCATATAATGTGGTTGTTGGCCTAGAGGATTTACAAAGACTTTCTACTCTAAGTTCTATGATGTAATGCTCTAGGGTTTGCTGAATACTTTCTTTATGATGACCGTAAAAGGTCTTTGGGTCAGATTTATAATCCCCATTTTGTAGATGAGGAAACTGAGGCAAGAGTGGCAAAGTGAATTGTTCTCTGTCCCAAGAGTAGTAAATGTCAGGTGTAGGATTTGAACATCTGCCTTTTGACTCCAAGACCAGTGTTCTTTCCATCAGACCCCCTTCCTCAAGTTCTATGCCCCCTCTTCCTTTTCTGTTCTGATGTGAGAAAGGGGAGCTGAGCTCAGATACAAGCTACTCCCTTGTCTGCCTTACTGGAAGCCATGGAATTTGTTTTTGCCAGACAAGTGGGTGGTTTGATAGACCAATATGGCTCTGGAAACAGGATTCGGAGCCACCTGTTCCCACAGCCCACATATTGGCACCGGGAGTGTTATTTTCATTGGGTTTTGACATGTGTGTCTTTAATTAAAAACAGTTGGCAGCCTTTGCTTGCAAGAGAGACAATGTTGTGTGGAAAGAGCACATTGAGTCCAAACATTGATCTTAGCACTGGGCTGGACCTCAGGATTTGAACTTGAAAAGCTCCCATCCCAGGAATGGAAGGAGCTGGTGGATCTGGCCTTTATTAGAGACCAGGGCTCACTTGGAGGAGGCCAAACGCCCTGGTTTTCAGTATGTTCCTCAGTAGGCCAACAAACATCGATTAGGCCCTTATCATTCAGCAGGCTCTGTGCTAAGGCCCGGAATACATATACAAGCAGAAAGAAAGACCACGCCTGCCCTCTAGGAGCTTACATTGGAATGGAGGCAGACTACAGACAAAAGGCAGCTGGAAAGGAAAGGGAGAGATGGGGAGGACCCAGAGGAGGTGCCCAGGCTGGGACATGGCAAAGAAACTGGAAAGTAGCCTAGGAACTTGTCTGGTCAGGGTGCCCTCCTTCAATGGAGGCACTGGGAAGAACCACCCAATCAGAGGCTGAGGATGTGTATGAATCCCAGGGCTGGAGAGAGTTTCCAGGGTGAAGAGGTTTCTGGGGACAGTTTGGAGGACAGCCTTCAAGAGAGGAAAGATCAGACCTGGCAAATGGTAGGTCTGAAAACTTGACAAAGGAGTCCCAGTAACTGTCTAGACTTCTTGTTGAAAAGGCTGAATAGGTCATCTCTGAGGTCCTCCCACTTTGGGGCTCTGAGCCAGCAATCCACCCAAAGGACAGTCATGCATGGCTAGACAGCACCTCAGAAGGAAGTCCATAGTGGAGGGCCCAACAGATCTTTCCCTGGCCCTGAATTGTTTCTCATTTTTATCAAAAACCTGGGTGAAGGTGGGAAGAGCCTGCTTATCGGTGTCGGTCCTCAAGACCTAGATTGGCTAGATTGGCAAGCCAGTCAACAAATTTATTGAGGCACAGTAGACAGAGCACCAGCCCTGTCATCTCTCTCCCCTCTCTCTCCTCTCTCCCCCCTTCTTTGCCTCTTTGGGAGGACCTGAGTTCAAATCCAGCCTCAGACACTTACTAGCTGTGTGACCCTGAGTTAGTCACTTAATCCCCATCGCCTCAAAACAAAGCATTTATTTAGCACTTACTGTGTGTCAGGTACTGTGCTAAATGTCAGGGGTACAAAGAAAGGCAAAAGATGGACACAATCCTTGAGAAGCTCCCAGTGATGGGGGTAGGGGTTGGGAACAGCAACAGGCAAAAAGATATGTACATATATGTACATAGAAGCTGTGAAGAGAAATGGGTAGTGATCAGCAGAGGGGAGGGGCTGGGATCCAAAGTGACTGGGGAAGCCTCCTGTGCAAGGGGGGGATTTCAGGAGGGGCTTAAAGGAGCCGGGGAGCTCAGTGGTCAGAGCAGAGGAGGGAGAATGTTTCAGACCCTCCAGATGGCCAGAGAGAGACAGAGACAGAGAGACAGAGACAGACAGACAGACAGAGAAGAAAGAGACAGAGACAGAGACAGAGAAAGAGACAGAGACAAGAGGGATAAAGAGGCAATAGAGAAGAGAAAAAGAGGAAAGAAGAGAAAGGGGGAGAAAGAGTGACAGAGGAGAGAGAAGAGAGAAGGGAGAGAGAGCGGGGGAGAGAGATGTTAGATAAGAGGGAGAGAAAAGAGAAGAGAAGAAAGACAGGAGGGGGAGAGAGAGAGGGAAGAGAAAAGAGAGGAGAGATGAAAGGGAGAAGGCAGAGAAAGAGGAGGGGGCAAGAGAGGAGAGGGGGAGAGGGAGGGGGAGACGGAGAAAGAGAGAAAGAGGAGAGAGGAGAAAGATGAGAGAGAAGGAGAGAGACGAGACAGGAAGACATACACACAGACAGACAAACATGGGTCCCACCCAAACTTTAGGAAAATCACTTTGGTGGCTGAATGTGGGGAGAAGCTCGAAGCAGGCTAATGACCAGCAGCCATTAAAACAAGGAGACAGGAGAACAAGCAGAGAACAAATTAAATCAGCCGACATTCGGGAGGCATACATCGCTACCCTTGGTTTATAAAATGGGCTTCATAGGGCCAAGCTGAGGGGCTAGAGTGTGCTGATCGTGATTGTTCTGGGGAGTGGGGTGGGGCGTCCTTAGTAGATTGCCAATGTAATAACACTCATCCCTCTGGGATCCAATCCCAATGCTCTCTCCTTCCAAAGTCGTCTTTTCCACTCTCTCATCCAGTACATTCTCGCCCTACCAGCTTTGCGGCACCAGAACATCTGAGTAGGGTGTCCTCCATTCTTTAATATAAGTAACTAAGGCTGAAGAGAGACCAGAGGCCCCGGGGCCAGGCGCAGAGCCCAGGGGCACTCCGCTCGAGACCTCCTTCTGAGTCAGCTCCCGGTGACCCCTGATTTCTCTTTAGGTTCAGCCTTTCAGCTAGCTTCCAATTCACTTAGTTTTATTATTTTCTATTTTCTCCATCTTTGCCACAAAAATAGCAGGAGAGACTTTATCCAATGCTTGATAAAAGTCAGTGACCTCCGCCCGTTCCCCAGTCTACTGACCAGGTCAGTAACCAGGCTACAAAAAGGAGACAGGGTCCTCCTAGCGCCGCCTGCTCAGGACGAAGCCGCGCTGGTCAGCACCTGGGGGTTCAGCTTCCTGGGTCGTAGCTGACCTCTGTTTTCCGCGATTAATCATCGCAGAACAAAACCAGCCACGGAAATCAAGCTCCTTGGAGGCCATTCTCTTCCTTTTTGGGAAAGTCAGGATTCTCGCTGCCCTGAAGAAAGGCTGGAGCTCCTCTGCCAGGCTCCGCCCTCCTAAGGTCACTGCCAGTCCCGTGTGCCAAGGAGCTAAGTCACCAGGGTCAGGCGGCTGTGTCCCCTCCCATTAGCTCCTTGCTTGAGAAGGAGGCATTTTCCTCATCCTTTCCGGTCCTTGATTGTCCTTGGCAGAGGAAAGGAAACAGAGTGAGAACTGAGACCTAGTGTCCCCATGAAACCGATGGAAACCGCACAAAGCCGAGCACAAACCCCTGCCTGGGACTTTTCGCTGGAAACCTGGGGAGCTGAGCCCACCTCTTCTCTGGGGTCCAGCTGCTCCGCCAGCTTCAGCACCACTGAATTGGGCTGGAGTGTTCTCACATCCATACTCACTGGCCTCTGGGAAGTAGTACCAACTTTGAGCTTCCTCTTGCCCTAATGTCGCTTAACTAGAAGCTGCTTTCTCAGCCCCAAATTCCTCTTGAGAGCCCAGCTGTGTCGCATTAGCAGAGTCCCTGGCATGATTCCTAGAAGGCAGTGCTATGCATCTGTATTTCCCTGCGGTGCCTGATATTGCTTCCACCATCTCTACTTTTATTTTTATAATTTATTTTTAACATTCATTTCTTTCAAAATCAGAATTCTAAATTCTCTCCCTTTCTCCTGTTCTCCCTCCATCATGCATTGAGAAGGCAAGCACTGGGATATCAATTATATATGCAAAGACATGCAAAACATTTACATGTTATCCATGTTGCAAAAAACAAATCAAAACAACAGTAACAGCCACATTGTCCGATGACTGACTTTGTTAGACTTGGCTCTTCTCAGCGATGCAAGGATCCAAGGCAACTCCAAGACTCACGATGGAAAATGCCATCCGCATCCAGAGAAAGAAGCATGGAGTTGGAATGCAGAGCAAAGCAGACAGTCTGCTATCCTTTTCTTTTCTTTTGTTGCTTTGTGTTGTTTCTTCTCTCTTGTAGTTCTTCCCATTAGTTCTAATTCTTCTTTACAGCATGACTGATGTGAAAATGTTTAATATGAATGTATAAGTAGAACCTATATCAGATTGCACACTGTCTTGGGGAGAGGGAGAAAATTTTAAATTCAAAATCTTAGGGAAGTAAATGTTGAAAACTAAGAATAAATGAATTATTTTTTTTAAAAAGGCGAGAAAAATAAAGTGAATAAAACCTACTTCAGTCTGCACTCAGACACTATCAGGTCTCTCTCCAGAGGTGGAGAGCAGTTTTCATCATGGGCCTTTGGAGTTGTCTTGGATAATTGAATCCATCATCGTAACCAAGTCTTTCCCAGTTGATCATTGTTACAATGTATTGCTGCTGTTACTGGGTTTTATGTCTTTTAACAAATCAAGTTTTGTGGATGAGCCCCTGAATACTCTCTTTAGACAGCTTTCTCTTTTTCTTTATGGAATTCTCTTTCTTTGTATCTTGAATGTTTCGTTCTTGAGAACAACCCTTCTTTCCTGCTAGGTGGCACAGTGGGCCTTGAGTCAGGAAGACTTGAGTTCAGATCTGACCATAGACAAGGGTATGGTTCAGATCGGGTTGTGTGACCCTGGGCAAGTCACTTAACCTTTGTCTGACTCAGTTTCCCCCTAATAACACCTATCTTTCAGAGTTGATGTGAGGTTCAAATGAGATTAAATAATACCTTCCTTCCTTAATTCCATTCTTCCCTGAACTGAATGACTTCCTCTGAACCCTTCGAAATCTGCTTTCTTCAGACCTAAGGTGCCTGTTAGCCAGTGCCTGCTTGTCTTTTCTTGGAGCCCAATAGTGGGGTTGTTTGGTCACTTCAGTCATGCCCAACTCTCTGTGACCCCACTGGGGGTTTCCTTAGCAAAGATGCTGGAGGGGGTGGCCATTTCCTTCTCTAGCTTATTTTACAGATGAGGAAACTGAAGCAGACAGGGTGAAGTGACTTGCCCAGGGTCACAAAGCTAGGAAGTGTCTGAGGCCGGATTTGAATTCAGATCTTCCTGACTCCAGGCTCCAGAGTACTCCAGCTGCTCTCCCTAGCTGCTTTAACAATCCAAATTCCATGAAATTAAAAGATTTTGAATAAACAAAACCATTTCTGACAAAATTGGAAGGAAAGCAGGAAACTGTGAAAAAAAATTTATAGCACATTTCTCTGATAAAGGTCTTATTTCTCAAATATATTGGGAACTAAACCGAATAAAAAATAAATAAGAATCATTTCTCCAACTAATAGACAAAGAATGTGAACAGGCAGTTTTCAGAACAAATTAAAGCTACCAATAGTGACATGAAAAAATGTCCTGTCTCTAATAGAGAAATACAAATTCAAACAACTCTGAGATACCACCTTATACCCAACAGATTAGCTAACATTATAATAAAAGAAAATGGCAAGGGCTGGAAAAAATGGAAGAAAAAAGTTAAACTAGTGCATTGTTGGTGGAGCTGTGAACTGGTCTAATCATTCTGAAGAACAATAAGGAGCTATGCTCAAGGGCTATGAAAGGGTGCAGACTCTTGGAATGCTGCTCCTGGGTCTATATCCTAAAGAGAACAAAGAAAGTGAGAAAGCATCCACAGGGACAAACTAGTCACAGCAGCTCCTTTTGTGGTGGTAAAGAAGTGGAGATTGAGGGGAAGCCCATAAGTTCGGGAATGACAGACGAGGTGTGAGGAAATACTATTGTTCCTAGGCAGCTGGACCTGGAGCCAGGAAGACCTGAGTTCAAATCTGGACTCAGACTAAACTGTGTGACCCTAGGCAAGTCACTTAGCACCATTTGCCTCAGTTTCCTCATCTGTGAAATGAACTGGAGAAGGACATGGCAAAGCACTCCAGAATCTCTGCAAAAAAAAATCCCAAATGGAGTCACAGAGAGTCCGGCATAACTGAAATGACTGAACCACAACACCACTATTTTGCCCTAAGAAATGACAAGCAGGATGTTTTCAGAAAAACCTAGAAAGACTTACATGAACTGATGTGGAGAGAAGTCAGTAGAACCAGGAGAAGAGTGTGGCCTCAGGTTCTGAGTGGAGTGAAGACTGTGGTTTCGGGCAAGCTCTGTGTCCAGCTGCGGGGGAAGGGCAGCAGAAAAGAGCCGTTGCTGGATGGAAGGACCCAGAACCTGTCATTCCTATCCAGAAATCCCAAGCCCATCCTCAGAAGCCATCTTGAATTGGTTAAATTGCTCTTGCCAAAGGCAATGGAAAGAGCTCTGACTTAACAAATTCCTTCTGAAAGTCTCAGAGGAGTTTCCTTCCTTTGAAAACAATTTTAATTTGTGATTTCCTTAAAGGAAAGATGATTCTCCCACCCCCTCTTTCCTAAGAGCAGAAAATGAAAGTCTGCCTCCAGGCTTGGCCATCCCTCCCCTCTCCACCCAGCCTTTCAGTCTCCAATGTCCACAGGATATCCTCAGCTCAGGTGGCTCGGGCCCACCCACTGAGGCAGGAGGGAGGGGTGGCAGGTCTGACCCCACCCTGTGTCTGTCCCATGACTAGTGTGAAGCAACATGACCGGTACGGGCAGCTGATCCTGGTAAACGCCACGGCCGCGGACACTGGAGAATACAGCTGCTGGCTGCAGGTGTGCACCGGCTACATATGCAGGAAGGATGAGGCCAAGGCTGGTGCCACGTACATCTTCTTCACAGGTAAGACACGGGCCAGGCC
This sequence comes from Gymnobelideus leadbeateri, assembly GCA_011680675.1. Taxonomy (NCBI): domain Eukaryota; kingdom Metazoa; phylum Chordata; class Mammalia; order Diprotodontia; family Petauridae; genus Gymnobelideus; species Gymnobelideus leadbeateri. The sequence goes on along the minus strand of WOXC01001284.1, from coordinate 539,730 downwards.
CCTGTCTGTGCTGGGCCCTCCTCCGGGCCTGGGGCTCTCAAGGCTCACCCCACCTGGCTCCTGGCTTCCTGGGATGGTCCCTGGCCAAGTCTGAGGCCCGGGACGATGGGCCTGGGCTGGGGCCTGAGCTGGGTGGCCATGGGAAGGCCGAGGAGGGGGATGAGTTTGGGGCCAGAGCAGTGGAGAGCTTGGACTCCACACTAGCCAAGGGAGGCCCTGTGCAGAGGGCAGAAGGCCTGTCCTCCAGGGATTCCCCAGCCAGGTCTCCCCAGGAGATGGGGCAGATGGCCAGGGTGCCAGCCCTAGAGCTGTCCTCAAGCTCTGTGACTTCATAGATTTGGAGCAGGAAGAGAGCTCAGAGGTTGCCCCATATGATCACACATGCACACATTTTACAGGTGAGGAAACTGAGGCCCAGGGGACTAGCTTGCTTAAGGCAGTAAGTAGTTGAGTCAGGATCTGGGTCCTCGACTGCTCCCTCCTTCACCTTATGGATGCAGCTAGAGAATTGGGGCAGAATGTTGGGTGGTGGGGTGTGCTCCTGCAAGTCTGTGACATTCCTGAGAAAAAAGGCAGACTGGATGCCCTCCCAATCCTGCCCCACCTCATGGGGCCCAGTGGGGTTCTAGAAGGCCCTGTGACTGTGGAACTCGCTCCCTGAGCTGCTCCCCAGGCCAGAGCTCTGCTCCTCACTGCTGAGCCTTGAAACCTGGCTGGGAGGCAGGGAGGGAGGGAGGCAGGGAGAGAAGAGAGAGAGAGCAGAGAGACAGAGAAAAACAGAGACAGAGAGAGGGAAACAGGGAGACAGAGAAGGCAGAGAGAGACACGGAGGGTGAGAGGGAGAGGGAGAAACAGAGAGGCAGAGAAAGAAAGAAACAGACAGAGACAGGGAGAGAAAAACAGAGGCAGAGAGAAAGAAACATCAAGACAGAGAGAGAAGAAAGACAAAAGAACAGAGAGATGTGGAGGGGAGGGGAGGAGAAGGGTATGGAGAGTGGGAGGGGGAAAGGGAGGGAGAGGAGAGAGAGGGAGAGGGGGAGGGAGAGGGAGAGGAGTCAGTGTCCAGCTAAAAGCAGCTCCCTCATGCTTCTGGGCTAGGCCTGTGCTCTGTTTCCTGACTTCCTCTCTTCCTGGCCTCTATCCAAGCTCAGCCCTGCTGTGTCCCACTCAGATCCGCCACACACACACACATGCACGGCCTGCTGTCCCAGCAGACAGAGTGTTGACCTTGGAGTCAGGCCTGTACCATCAGACCCTGGACAAATGACTTTATGTCCCCATTTTGTCTCTGCTGGGAAGTGGCCGAGGCAGGCTACAAGCCCTGGTCTTCCTGACTCCAAGGCCAGGGCTGTATCCACTAAGCCGGCTTGACGCTCACCTGAAAGAACAGAGAGGAGAAGTAAGAGGGAAAGGACGGGGCAGAGCCCTCAGCCCCTGGTGTCCCTCTGAACTGGCTCGTCTACTCCTTTGAGCCTCAGTTTCCCCAGCTGTACAAAGGGGTAACAAGCCCCCCCCCCCAAGGTGGCTGTCTGCTTCTCAGAGTCCAAAGTGATGGTCACTGCTCCTTACTAGAAGGAGCCCCAGGCTTGGAGTCACAAGCCCCAGATTTGAACCTAGCTGTTCCTCTCCCTCTGTTGTGTGTCCTTTGGCCAATGAGGTCACTGCCAGCCAGTCTACTTTCCCTCTTGTATAAAATGGGGCTGCATAGTTGTCCTGCTTCCTCCCAGCATGGTGGGAGGGGTAGAGGAAGGTGGCCACTGGCATCAGGATTAGGACCCAGGTCTTCTGACTTTCCCCTGTGCCTGCACTTGGTGTGTGGTTGACTCCAGGCTGGGATGTTATTGGAGTGATGTGTAATGAAGTCACCGTCGCCCATTTTTCCACTCTAACATGCCCAAGAGCTCTTGTGAGGTTCAGTGGCCAGAGATCTTGCTTCCTCCTTTCTTCACATAGTAAGATCGCATCACAAGCTCCTTGGGAGCATATGACAACTGGGTGTCAGCATGAGGTGGGGGGGAAGGTTAGCCTAGAGATGACAGGGACAGGGGGAGGGGGGAGCACAATCATCTACAAGGCTTGGAAGGACCATCAGTCATATGGAAGTGACTGGAGACGCATCCCAGAGGACAGAACAAGGACCAACAGGGGAAAACAGCAAAGAAGTAAAGTTGGGCTCGATGGAATGAAAACTTGCCTAACAATGAGGGTGATTCCAGAGTGGAATGGGCACCTCAAGATGCAGTGAGCTCCTCATCACTGGGCGTCTCCAAACACTTGTCAGGGTTTAAAGGGGAACCACACCTGTCCAGGTATAGGTCAGATCAGATGCCTGAGAGACCCCTCCAATTCAGAGATCCAATAGAATCCAACCTGCTTCAGGTCTTCCTGCCATGTTGGACACATGGCCTGGACACTGCCTCTACTGGTCATTGACACCAGTGATGATGTCTTCTATGGCATCCCTCCAGTAACGTGCTGCATCTTCCCTGACACCTTCCTCTCTTGCTTGGGGTGGCCCTCAGCTCTCCAGAAGCCCATGCCATGTCCTATCAAACCAGAAGGACTTTCAGCTGAACCCCCAGTGATGTATGGATCATCACAGGATCAACCTTGTTCAACATGGAGAGCCTTGTTTGCAAAAGAATGGACAGTTTGTGAAAAAGATGAACATGTAAATGGAAGCCGCCATATTGGAATTAAAAGCCAAACTCCCCATCACTCTTCCAGCTTACTCCAGGAGATATGCTTTGGCAGGAAAAAAAGAAGTACTCCTTTATTCTCAAAGGGAGAATTACAAATTAGATTTCTCCAAATCACTACTAGTAAGAGAAATGCAAATTCAAGAGTCCTGGGGTTTCATCTCTGAGGGTGGAGATGACAGGTAGTCAATGTTGGAGGGGTGCGGGCGCTCGCTGTTACTGGAGCTGTGGATTGGCCCAGCCATTCTGGAAAGCCTTTGGGTATTATGTGAAGGAAGTGACTGGAAGAGCTGTCCCGTCCCTTTTGGTCCACAGGTTCCACTGCCAGGAATACATCCCAAAGAAGAAAGGAAGTCTCCCTATCCACTGAAATATTCGTGGCAGTGCTTTTGGAGGCACAAAGAGGCAGAAACCAAGTGGGTGCTCATTGTTTGGAGAATGGCTAACAAGCTGTGGTGTGTGAATGTAACATATTACTGTTGTAGGAATATGTTGTAACATATTAATCTGTTGTCATCAGAGCCTGGAAAACAATATAGATAAAAGCTACAACGATGTAAATACAAAGACCAACAATGGGGGTGGGGGGGTGGGGAGTGAACAGTTACAGACCAAACATGGTCCCAAAAAAGAGATGAGAAAATGTACCTTCTCCCCCTCCCTTCTTTGCTGAGGTGGGGGTCTCTGAGTGCAGAACACTGCATACACTCTCAGACCTGGTGGATGTGTTGGCTAGTTTGGCTGCCCCCATTCTTCTCTGTTTTCTGTTACCAGCTCTAATGCTCTGGGTGGGTAAGGGAGGAGGAAATACACCGAAGTGGGTGTGATGTAGAAATCAATAGATATCAATAAGACACTTAGAAATACTATTGTCTTCCTTTTGATAGACAGGAATACCACTGGTTGCCAGCAGAGGGAAGATGGAAAGGAGGATGGAGTTTTCTTTCATAATAGAATTAGTTCTGGGTGTCTCTCCCAGAGTCACATAGATGCACTGTTCTGGCTGGAGGGATTGGTAGAGGGACCCTGAATAACCACAGTGCACACACTTCCCTTTGCAGAGAAAGGGGAGCTCTTTGTGCCTTCTCCCAGCTACTTTGGCGTGGTCTACCTCAACCCAGACAGAGAAGCCATCGTCCCTTGCCGTGTGACCGTCCCATCGGCCAAGGTCACCCTACACCGGGAGTTCCCAGCCAAACAGATCCAGAGTAATGGGAGCATCGTTTATGACATGAAGAGGGGCTTTGTCTACCTTCACCCTCAGCCTGACCACCAAGGGGTGGTCTACTGCCGGGCAGAGGCCCACGGGTCCCCCCAGATCTCCATCAAATACCAGCTGCTCTATGTGGAAGGTAAAAGCTATGCTGCAGGAGGCTTAGGGAAAGTGGGTTATCTTCTAGCCAAGGGTGGAATTGGCTGCTTCATGAGGTAGTGAGCTCCCCATCTCTGGCTACAGAACCACTCACCTGGGATAGAGTAGGGATTCCTGGCCAGGTACAGGTTGGATAGGGAGGCCCCTGAGGCCCTTCCAGCTCCTCTGTGCTCATTTTAGAGGAGACGTTGAGGCGGAGAATGCTTAGGGGACTTCTCCCAGAAAGGGAGGAAATGTTTGGGACAGGTATACAAGGAACCCTTATGGGGAATGGAAGGTTTGAGGTTACTACTTTTCCAGGGAGAGAGCTGAGAATCAAGGATAGAGTGCTTGTAGCCCTTAGAACCACAGAATGTCAGAAGGCTCAGAGGCATCAGGTCTGACCTAGACCCAAACAGGAGCCCCCTCTACCACATCTTAGCCAAACAGATTTGATCACTGATGGGGAGTTCACTACCTTAACCCTTGAGGAGCTATCTCACACTTCCCTTTGGAGGTTTTCTTTTGCCTTGGCCCCTCTGCTTTCTGAGCTCAGTCAGCAGCCCACTGTCACCTCCTCACCTGTCAGGCTCCTGGTCCCCCATGCACCTCTGGCTAGCCCCACATATGCTGTCCTTGCATACTTTTTCCTCCCTTGACTCACCCACAACCTAGCAGTGCAGCTCTCTCTCCTCAAAAGTCAAAGCTGGGCTGCTTTGTAAAGCCATGGCATTGGGCAGGGGGGTGTCCTGAACGGGTGTAGACACAGCCTCCTCCAGGTCACGGAAGCCTCTGTGAAGTTAGACCCAAAGGAGGGTTCCAAGGCAAATCAGCAATAGCCAGGAAGTGGCCCAGACCTGGGCCATGGAGGTTTGGGCTCCACGTGCGTCCCTGACAGTTTTGTGTGTCTGCTAGTCCCCAGCGGGCCCCCCTCCACCACCATTGTGGCCTCCTCCAACAAAGTGAGTGGAGGGGATGACATCACAGTCCTGTGCACGGTCCTGGGTGAGCCTGATGTCGAGGTGGAGTTCCGGTGGATATATCCGGGGCTGCAGGTAAGCTGCCCCTGCCCCTGCCCCTCCCTCCAGCAAGGAAGGGTGGCCCTCTAGAGCCTGCTGAAGCTCCCACCCAGGCAGGCAGGCAGGCACCAGGCCTGCTGTGCCAGGCTCTAGGCTAAGCCCCAGGACACAAAGGACAGATAGGCCCAATCTCAAGGAGCTCACCAACAGCCAACATTTTATTACAAATGCCATCGCTAGGCTCAGGTCTCTGAGGGAAGGTGTGAGCCTTGTGCTTGGGTCACCAATATGGCCAACTGCTGGGTCCCAGAACCAGGGTGCAGCAGGAACCCCAGGGGACCCAGGCTCTCCCTCTAGGTGCATCCTTCTCCAGCACATTGGCCAGCTAATCTTGCATTCTGAGGTCTAGAGATGGAAGGGGCCACAGAGGACTTTTAGTCCAGCCCACTTAGGCCCAGGGAGAGTAAGGGCCTCAACCAAGGTCACCCAGGGAGGAAATTTCTCTGTAGTGAAGAGGTGAGAGAGCACTGAGTGGGGAGGGTGGGTGGGAGAGAGTACCGAGGAGGCCCTACTAGGCCATCATCACAGGCAAGGGTGTCAGGGGCAGGAGAAGCCTCCATGATGTCATGAGCTGCCACAGCTCTAGAACAGAGGGGCAGAACCATCTCTACTGCCCCTTCCAGCTCAGATTCTGAGCCTAGAAATCTTCCCATTTTTCCAGGGTCCACTGAATGCTTAGCTTAACCCCTTCCTTCCTGAGCAGAGAAGTCTCTCCCCTCCCCCTGGCATTGATGGTCTCTGAACAGAAGGCTTTGGGGACAAGGCAGTTGGAAGAAGGGTTGGAGGGGGAGAAGAGTGGCACTGCCCACCGCCCAGTCCCACCTTCCTGGTCCAGGAGATAGCAACTGGAATTCACAGATTTCTGGAGCTTAGGAGGGACCAGGGTCCTACTGAGTGCTGGCCAGCCTCCCCTAGAAGCCCTCCAGGGCTGGGGATCCCTTTCCCCCATTTACTTTGGGGATGAGGAGCATTCAAATGACAGATGGTTTGCTGGGTCTTGTCAGCCACCCTCCCACTGTCCTCTGGAGCCCAGGCCTGGGCGTTAGCTAGCTGCAGTTCCCCAGGCAACTCTAGTCCACTCCCCCATAGGATTTAGAGCCAGGAGGGATCTTAAAGATCAGGCATCTCATTTTACAGATGGGTAAACTGAGGTGTGCAGAGCAGAGCTGTGCAGGTAGCAAAGCTGTGCAGGTAGCAAAGGGCAAAGCCAAGAATCCAGCACAGACCCCCTGGCTCCAGGGACATGGGTCACCTGGCTCTCCCATGTGGTCTCCCTTTCCTGTATTCCTCAGTGCCCCAAGGTATGGGGGCACCAGTGTGGGTGCTCTGACCATCAGTCTACCCAGCCCTATGGAATCCTCTTCCTTGTCCTCCTAGGGCAGTCACTCAGAGGCCCAAGAGGCCAGGACAGTGGCCTGTGAGGACAGAGGTGTGCTGGGGCCCCCGCCAGCCTCTGCTCCCCAGGCCTCCTGGTCCCTACTGTCTGTCTCACTCATCCATGTGCACCCATTTTTGTGACAGGATGAAAGGCCTGTGACAATCCAGGACACGTGGAGACTGGTCAGCCGGGGCCTCGGGCGCACCACGAGGCTGTCCCAAAGCATCCTCACATTGCAGGACTTTGAGACCATTGACGCCGGCTACTACATGTGCACAGCCCAGAACCCACGAGGGCAGACCACCGTGGCCACCAGCGTGCAGTCTGCCTGAGGCAGGCAGGCAAGGGAGGGTCAGCCATTCAAAGGCCTGGTGTCATGGAGGGAGCTCTGACCTCTAACAACTAAAGTTGACCTAGCCATTTGAGGTTTGCAAGGTGCTTTACAAACCATGTCTCCCTCAGGCCTCACAGCTGCCCTGGGAGGTAGGTGCTATTATGACTCCCCATCCTACAGATGGGGAAACCAAGGCAGGGTGGTCACGGCTCTGCCAGCTGACATGGATCTGTGCTCAGCCAAAGGCTGCTGCCAACTTTCTGTCCCCGTGTGTAGGTCTCAGACAAAGGCTCCAGCCAGGCAAGAAGCCTAAGGGTACAGGAATGCCCGGGGTGCCTCATCTGTTCCCATCTCCCTGCAAGATACGGTTCAAGGGTGCTTCCATGTATATGCTTCTGACCACTGGTCCTGAATGAACACACTCTTATGTATGGAGTTGAGCAATGTAATCACTGAATAAAACGCCAAGTTTCTCTAAAAGGTAAATGGCTTGACTAGACTGAGGATAAGCTGGGTGGCCACCCACACCCAGCATCTACAAACACTTCTTCCTGTTGGCTGTCCTGGGCTCCAGCCCACCTTCTGACTGGTTTCTGTGATCCCTAGATCATGGGATCCTTGATGTGGGCATGGAGCTGGTGCTGTGTTCTAAGCCCTGGGAGGGCCCACTGAGGGCTCCAAGGCCTGCCCTGCAGTGACCTTCCAAGAGGGCCTGGTGCAGGCAAGGCAGCTCAGGAATGTTGCTGGTCAAATGGGCTAGACCCCTGACATACCTCGCACCCAGGGCCCACAGTGACAGCAGAGCTATCCCACCCCTGAGCTCCCAACATACCACCTCACAGTGAGATCGCACCTCTTCACCAGGACCCTGAGGTGCAGCCTAGGGTTACTGTGCCCATTTTACAGATAAGAAAACAGAGGCTAAAAGCAGCTTGCCCCAACCACCTATTCAGTCAATGGCTTGATCAATCCTAGGTCCCCAAGCCCAGTGCTGTCTGGATCATGCTCCACTGGGCTCCTTCCAGAGAAAAAGGGGTTTTACCCCCAAAATTCTTGGTAGAGTGTCACAGTTCATAGGATATTAAAGCTGAAAGGTACATCAAAAGTCACCTCACACCCACACCCACCCCCCACCCCTGCTTATAGAAGCAAGGTAGAAACTGCCCAAGGCCCCACAGGCAGGAGCTTCAGAGGCAGGATTTGACCCAAGGTCCTGATTCTAAAACCAGTGACCTTTCCTGTTTGCCTCCCTAACTCCATAGAAACACAACTGGAACATAAAGAAGCCACCATCGTAGATTCCAAGCTCTTGAGCTTGGAAGGGCCCTCAGAGGCCTCCTAATTCGTAGATGAGAAAACATACCCAGTAGGGTCACCTGTAGCATCCTAGTTAGTGCTCAAGCTGGAAGAGACCCTAGGCCTCCTGATAGTCATACTTTAGCCATGCAGGAAGGAGCCACTTTCTGTGGCTTATTTTTTGAGAACCATAGAAGACTGGCTTGCAACAAGAATTTAGCTATCTCAAATTTTTATTTATTATTTTAAAACACAACTCAAAATACATCAGTTCCTTGCCCCCCAGCCCCCTAATTCAGAGCAATCAGAAGCTCTAAAGACCAGCCAGCTGTGAAGGTCCAATTCTAGCCCCTAGGATTCACCTTTTAGGACTGCATTCAGAATGCCTGGGGAAGGGGGGGGGGGGGGTGTGGTTCTAAGCCTTGAACTTGTAGGTGATAGGGTCTGACAGGGGTGGAAGACATGAATGTGGGAAGGGCATTCCAGCTGGGCAGAGTCAGGGAAGGTCAGCATTGACCAAGCTGAGTCTCAGCCTGACTCTGCCCAGCTAGGCCCCTGGCCTTTTCTCAGCACCATCCTCCAATGTGGACCTGGAAAATCATCTTCAAAGAGTTGTTCTCCTCCTCTGCTGCTGTATCCTATCTGCCTCAAGACTGGAGCAGCCCATGTGTCCCCATACCCCTGAGCCCTATAGCAGCCTTCCACATCCTGGGATGCCTGGCCCCTAGGGGGTGGCCAGACCAAGGACTGCTCCACGGGGGTGCAGAGATTCCAGAAGCCCCTACTCCCACTAGGAGCCTAAAGGCAACTGGCTTGCCAACCATCCCTACAAATGGAAAGATTATGCATACAACACAACATGGGAGATTAAACATGAGACAAAAGAAGGAATTGTTACAAATCAACATGGCCTCCTGAACTTCCACTCACTCCCTGGTATCCAAAGTCAGCATGACGGCTCCCGGAGGGTTCCTGGACTCCCAGCTCATTGGCAACACAGCGACAAATTCAAAGACCAGGAGAAGCCTCAGCCCTGCTCTTCTGGTCCCCAAGGTTGCCTGGGGTGTAGGAGGAGGCTGGGGGAGCTGGGGAAGGTGTCTCACAGAGGTTAGAAATGGACAAGTGCACAGGCCATGGCTTCTACTCTGACACAGGTCCCTCTGCTCTCTCCCCAGGATGTCTCCAAGAAAGAGCTAGAGCTGCTGGTTGGGGCTCCCATCTGGCTCATTCTAGCCAAGCTCTCATCTCTTAGGGTGTTCCTTCCCTTGAACACAGGGATATGGCTGGCCTCTTCCCAAACTTTGCTAATCAATTATTTTCCCTTGCTGCTTCCCCAAATTGCTGGTTCTGGGTTTTTCAATAGTTTATAATGTTAGAGTCCGGCCTCAGGTTTTTTTGAGAAATGACTTTTCTGCCTGGAAAACGAGCTGGTTCTGGGTGAGCATATTAATAACCCTTGTCCCAGAGAAAAGGAGGTAGAAGGCTTATGTCATGGCTTTAGAAAGGAAAGGGAAGGGAAGGAAGAGAAGGAAGAGAAGGAAGGGAAGGGAAGGGAAGGGAGGGAAGGGAGGGAAGGAGGGGAGAGAGGGGAGGAGGGGGAGAGGTAGCTCCCAACTATGGGTAACTATTCAGAGCAAGTAAAAAATGAGGAGGAGGTTGGGACTCTGGGGAACCCCTGCCCCTTCTTCCTTCCTTGGAAGAATCAGTCCAGGACTGAGCTCCAAGAAAGAAGCCTTACTCCTGGGGATCCAGGGGAGATACATTAGTGTTCACCTCCAGCAGTGGCTAAAAAGATGAACCAGAAGCAGAGACTTGTGGGGCATGGGGGTCACTGAAAACAACAGAACCTCACACTCACTTCTCATAGCTGGACTTCCCATTTGAAGGGCCCATCCTCCCCAGAATGCAGAGCCAAAGGTCTTGAGCCAGGGTCCCCATCCCCCCAAGCAGCCCATCCTCCTCCCTCGCCGGGGTGTCCATGGCCAAGACAGCCTTGCAGCCAGCCCTAGCACAGCCACTCGTGTGTCCACACCCATCCCACAGCTCCCCATGCCCCCTCTGGAGCCAAAGGTGGCAGCATGGGCAATCCCCATGCTCACCCAGTCCCACGAGCCCAAGGTGGCCCAGAGGAAGTATCTGTGACAAGGACATGAGAAAGGTTATGCTGTATGTGAAGAGGCCCTGAGCTGGTTCCCCCCAGGAGGGGGAGAAAGGCAGCAAGTGAGCCGAGTCTGGCTCACCAAGTGCTCTGTGCTACACTGTCTCTGCTTGTAAGCCTGCTGGGGCTTCCTGAAGCCTGTCAGGGCCACGAGATGAGCCTCCTGGCTGGCTGCCACCTGAGCGCCCTCGCCAGGCCCTCACAAGAGCAGTGGAAGGGTCAGTTCCCTGAGCTCCCAGGCAGCTGTCAGCTCGAGCCTGGGAAGGCTCATCTGGGAGAGCCTGTGGGGCTGGGGAAGGAGGCGGAGCTCCTCGGGGAGGAGAGTGGCAGTGCTGAGGAGGGCGGGGACTTCTTGGGGCTGCAAAGGTCCCCATTATGAAGCTTCCACAGCAGCTCCTCATTCTCCATCGACAGTCTCTTGTTAACCTTGGATTCCTTCTCCAGAGACTCCTGCAGGACGGCCTGTTCCGTGGAGAGCTGCCTAAGGGAGGAGAAAGGGATGGGCAATGTGGATGTCCAGCACAGAGGTCTGGGACCCAAAGGGAAAGCAGGCCTAACAGTATGGAGTCTCTGAGCCCTGTAGGAGCCAAAGGAGAGGGGGGAGGGGAGGAGGGAGAGGGGGGAGGAGAAGGAAGGGGGACAGGAGAGAGGAGGAGAGGGGGGAAGAGGAGGGGGGAAGAGGAGAGGGAGAAGGAGGAGGGGCAGAAGAGAGGAGGAGAGTGGTGAGAGGGGAGGGGAGGAGAGGGAAGGGGAGGGAAGGGGAGGGAGAGGAGAGGGGAGAGGGGGGAAGGAGAGGGGGGAGGAGAGAGGGGGGATAGGAGGGAGGGAAGGACAGGAGAGAGGGGAAAGGAGGAGAAGAGAGGAGGGAGGAGGAGGGACAGGGGGGAGGGGGAGTGATAAAGGTAAGTGGGGGAGAGAAGGGAAAGTGGAATGGAGGGGAGAGGAAGAGGGGGAGAGGGGGAGAGGAGGAGGAAGAGAGAGGAGGGCAGGGGGAAATAGAGGGGGAGAGAGAAAGGGAGGGAGGGAAGAGGGAGAGAGGGGGAAGAGGAAGGAGGGGAGGACAGGAGAGACAGGAGAGAAGGAGAGGAAGGGGAGAGGAAGGGAGAGGGGGGGAAAGAAGGGTAGGGAGGGGTGAGGGAGAGGGGGGAAGGGGGAGGGGGAGGAGAGGGAGGGGAGTGGGGAGGGGAGGACAGGAGAGGAGAAGGAAAAGAAAGAGGGAGAGGGGAGAAGAAAGAGAGGGAGGGAAGAGGGGGAGGGCAGGAGAGAGGGGAGAGGAAGAGAGGAGGGGGAAGAGGGGAGAGGGAAAGGTGAGAGGGAAGGGAGAGGGAGAGAGGGAGGGGAGAGGGGGGTAAAGAGGGGGAGGGAGAGGAGAGGCAAGGGTAAGAGAGGGGAGAGGAGGAGAGGTAGAAAGAAGAGGAAAGGAGGAGGAAAAAGGGTGACAGAAGGAGAAAGAAAAGAGCAGGAGTCCCAGGCAATAGTGACCCAGTGGCCACTGCCCTCCCTCCCACATCAATGATGCCCTCTCATTTCTGGGAGGGATGGATGGGCCAGCAGTGTGGCCCTGGGCAGCAAGGGCCCCAGCAGTGAGGCTCTGAGGTCGGGGCTGGGGAATCTCACCTGGAAATGGCCATATGCTTGTCCATCCGTGCTTTTAGCTCCTCGTTCTCCTGCTGGACTCTATTCAGCTTGTCCACCAGGGCTGTGTTACTGTCCACCTAGACACAAAGCAGCCAGCAGTCAGAGTTCAAACCCTGCCCACCCAATGCTTGGCATATGCAGCTAATTCTCTGCAGAGAGAGCCTGACAGCACAGAAGGGCCCTGGCCAAGAAGCTGCCAGTATGAGAACAGACCCAGCGAAGTGAGTGTCTGGGTCACTGCATCTCAGAGCTGACAGAGACCTCAGCCCCCCACTGGGCTAAACCTGCTGTGGACCAAGAAACCTCTCCCAGGTGTCTCTGCTTAGAGCCCTCCCAGTAAGGGGTGCTTGGCCCTCTCTGGAGCCAGGCCACTTTCCATCTCATGATCCTCCACAAAGAACAGAGCGGTCTGACAGTGCCGTCCTGGAGCCCAGCATCTGCCCTGGGCCTGCCTGGCATTGCCAAACACTGATGCCAGGGGATGACCAATAGCAATGCCATGCTGGGCTTCTGGTGCCCCCATGAGGGGAGAGGTGGCCAAGTCCTGACAGCCCTCAGTGCCATGCTTCCCTTCCTTCACCAGATGTTGAGGGAGTAAAGGACAGTGCTGTCCTGAATCTCCTCCTCCAAGCTTCCTCATGGCCCTCAGATGCCTCAGGCAGGAGACAAACTGCATCCCAGGAGAACTCAGGAGAGAGACTAATGGCTCCCCACATCTGGGTGCACAGGTCCTCCCTGCTCACTTTTAAGAGAAGGCCCAGCACCTGGGCCTAACCCACAGGGTGGCATGGGGGGAATGTGGGGAGCAGACTGAGAGCCTATTGTGACATGGTGCCCGCTCCTATAGGGAAGGGCTTGAGGGGCTGGTCAGTCTGCAGGAAGAATTGACCCCAGAGCTTTCTAAGGATGAGGCTGGCTGCCCAGCTACCCACTGCTTCTCCACAACGGATTGGGATGCTGCTGAACACACAGGAGCTGGTGTCCTGGTCAGGGGCTCATTTTGTTTTCGTGACAGCCCTGCTCCAAACCTGAACCAGCCTCCTGGTAACTAGGGTAGCCAGGGCACCAGCTGGTGCCAGCCAGAGGCAAGCACAGTCAGGCGAGGCTCACGCCAGCTGCAGCCCTCCTCCTCAGCCCATCCCCACTTGGGCTGACAGATGTGCTTGAATGCATGTTTTGAGGTTCCAGGGCAGAGGCTGCCTGAGCCACAGATGGTACACCACAGGCCGGGCACTGAAGGCTGAGACTTCTCAATGAGCCAGACCCTCCCCTAGTGTTCCAGAGGGTGGCTACCAGGAGGACTCAGCCCAGGCCCCTAGACTGCCTAGCCTCCCTCCCACTCCACCCTCCCTCTGCAAAGAATAGGAGAATTTGACAACACCAATGCTTGTGCTCTGGGCAAGCCCCTGCAGTTCCCTCTTGGCAGTGGGCGAGGGACACGGTCAAGGACTCTGGCCGTCCATGGTGGGCAATGACCCTGACTGGCCACAGCAGGCGGAGGAAGACCCCTCCCCACGAGTGCATGCCCAGCCTCCAGCAGCAGTGGCCACAGGGTGGCCCTCCTGCTCATGGGATCTGGTGCCCTCACGGAGGGAGCTCACCAATTTCTCCATCCTGAGCAGCTTGACATCCTGCTGGTGCAGCTTCTCATTCTTGATCTCCAGCACAGCCTTGAGGCTCTCCAGCTCCCGCTCCAGATACATGATCTGGGGGTTCTTCTGCAGAAACAACTGGAGAGAACCCCAAGGTTAGGCTTGGTGTCCACCCAAAAATGGCACCCCCTCCACTCAGAACACATTGAAATTTACAGAATATTTGTAGGTGGGAGGCCTACATAGTATCATCCTAAGTTTACAGCTTAGGAAACTGAGGCACCAGGTGGTGCCCTTGGTCACCCAGCTAGTAAGAGGCCAAGCTGAGACTCCAAATCCAGACCTATTTCCAGTGCACCTCTCTGCCCTGGAACACCATGACTGCCCAGAAATTGATCAGAAACAAAGGGAGACTGACTCAAGGCTTTGCCCAGTCAGGGGCAACTCCCAAGCCTAGGCTCCTCTTCTGAGACATAAGGGGGTGGACCTTGAGGACCTCTAAGGGCCTTTGCAACTCAACAGTCAGCACTGGAGCTGGGGCAGGGGAAGGAACAGAGGACATGAGAAAAGGACAGTGAAACCTCTTTGGAAAAGCCTGCCCATGGCCATGAGGGGGCAACAAGAGTACCCCACCATCCACACCCCCCAAAGAGTCAGTGCAAGGAAAACCTGTCCAAGCTACACAATCAGATACTTGAAAGCTGAAAGGGACAATGAAAAGAGAGCTTGTCCAAGGACCTGGATTCAAATTCTGGCCCAATTACTTGCTATCCTAATACCATAAGGCATGTCATTTTTCTCCCTGACCCTCAGTGTCTTCATCAGAAATTAAGGGGACTGGCCTAACCAGCTTGAGTTCCATTTCAGCTCTGCCTCAGTGAGCCTAGGGCAACTGTCTCAGCAGAGATGAGGTGCCTAAGCCAAGGTCACACAGACAGCTGAATAGGAGGAGTCAGCACTCTGGAAATTTGGTCCGGCAGCTTTTGCACCCACTGTCTATAATCCAGCTGCCGCGCCTACCCTCGCATAGGCCTTCTCCCCTCTGCCCTCGTCTTTCCAACCTTTCCTCTGTATGCCGCCAGAATAATTTTCCTTATATACTGGTCTGCTCAGGTCACTCCATGCTCAGAATTCTTCTGCATTTCCCTAGTCCCTACCAAGAAAAACTCTCTCTACCTCACTCTCTGAGCACGGTATTCAGCATTGTTACCTTTCTTGTCCTGCTCCTGCTCCTCTCCTCCACACACTCTTTATTCTCCCACCAAATTGGACTATTCACTGTTCCCTGTACACACTTCGCCTCTGCATCTCTGCACCAAAAGGCCCGTCTGTGGGAAATGCCATTCTTCCCTTATTCCTCTTCTAAATGGCACTGCAACACCTCCTTTTGCAGGAAGTCTCCAATGGGGGCCCTTCACAGCCTGTGGCTTGCCCTTCTCTAACTTGTTACTTTGTATTACATTTACTGGGACCCAGGTCAGTCTCCTGGAAACACCATGAAAGCCGGGATGGGGCCTAACTGAAACATTGTATCTCTTCCAACCCTGAGCATGCGGGTCTGCACACAGTAGGTGCTGCGTGTTGAGTTGAGATGGATTTTTCTTAGGTCAGTTTTTAAAAGTGGCTTTTCTGAGCCTGACACTGGCCTACCTTATTGTCACATCAGATACATCTTCAAAGCCATTGTGGATAGAGCCCCCCAAAACATTCCCAAAGTTGATGTAGACAAGGACTCCAACACATCCCTAAAGCTGCTGTAGAAGGGACCCCCCCAGACACATTCTTGAATGAACAGCCCCTGCCCCATACCTCCCCAGAGCCACTGTATACAGACTCCCCCAGACAGACATCCCCAGAGGCACTGCAGCTCTGCCTCCCCAGACACCAGGCCTCCATTGCCCAGTCCCGGGCCGGCAGCCAGACGCACCTTCTCTCTGGAAGCCGCTTCCTGCTCCTCTAGTTGAAGTTTTTCATTCAGAGCATCGTTCTTATTCTTCAGATCATGGATCTCTTTCTATAAACAAGACAGAGACAACACGGGATGTCCAAGGTGGTAGAGGAACTGGTCCTTGATACTGCCCTCACAGGCCCAGGGGCCTAGTCTGGGGATCGCTCACCTCCAGTGACTCACGCTTCTCAGAGAATAACTCCTCCAGGATTGTCTTCTCCAGGTCATGGCACTCCTTGATTTCTGAAAAGAGGCAAGATTGCTTAGGCTAGAGTGGCCCACCAGCCTGCCTCCAAGTGGCCCACACGACAAGCCCACATTTCTCCCTTCAGGCTCGAAGTCAGGCTCAAAGTGGCTGGCTGGGGCTCTGAATGCTTGGCAGCATGGAGAACATAGGACTGATGTGAGGCCCCAGTGTGACTCCAGGGGAAGGTAAGGTCTGGGCACTTGGGAAGCTGAGGCAGAGGAGGTCTGTGCTCACGCCTGGTAAGTCTGCTAGCTCCCCTACTACTCTATTGTAAAAACCCTCCTGCCAGGCTCCAGCTACTGCAAAGATCCTGCCAGTAATGTGGGATCAGTACTGAAGAGTGGGCTGGCCCACACTTTCATGAGAGGGGGCTGACCTCACCAGTGTGACTTGGACACCCTCTCTAGGGGTACCAGCCTCAACTGTGGGGCCTTAGCTGGGGGAGCCTTCCCCAGACCTTTCAAAGCTGGGCCTCCCCTCCCCTCATCTGTCCTGTCTTTCCTGCACAAAACTTGTTTGCATGTTGTTTCTCCTATTAGATTGTGAGTCTCTCAAGGGCAAGAACTGTCTTTTGCCTTTTTGTATCCCCAATGCTTAGCCCAGTGCCCGGCACATAGTAGGCGCTTAGCCCAGTGCCCAGCACGTAGTAGGTGCTTAGCCCAGTACCTGGCACACAGTATGCACTTAGTCCAGTGCTGGCACATAGTAGGCACTTAGCCTAGTGCCTGGCACATAGTAGGTGCTTAGTCCAGTGCCTGGTTCATAGTAGGTGCTTAGTCCAGTGCCTGGTTCATAGTAGGTGCTTAGT
The DNA here is from genome assembly GCA_011680675.1 of Gymnobelideus leadbeateri. Taxonomy (NCBI): domain Eukaryota; kingdom Metazoa; phylum Chordata; class Mammalia; order Diprotodontia; family Petauridae; genus Gymnobelideus; species Gymnobelideus leadbeateri. Next base: position 523,202 of record WOXC01001284.1, on the reverse strand, counting down.
CCAGTGCCTGGTACATAGTAGGTGCTTAACAGATGTTTTTTGACCAACAATCTGGAATGAGAGTGCTCTTCAGCAGGACGTCCATCCCTCCAGGGACAGGCCAGAGCCCTCTCTGGCCAATGCCACATTTCAACAGAAACAATCCATGTCCTTACACAAATCCATGGGGGTGGCTCATGATACCACCTTCCCAAGTCCTTTTGGCCCAAAAGTCCTGCTCAGGAGGGACAGAGACTGGACCTGGCCAGAAGAGAGGCTGCTTATAAGCCTATGTATGTACCTCCTCTCATCTACTACCCATCCTAGAGCCTTGAAGGTTAAGAGAAAGGCATCTCCATTGAGAAAAGCCTGCCCACATCCCCAAGTGTCCAAGTTCCCCAGAATGTCCCCTCCTAAATTATGAGAAACAACATACTTCCAATAGCGATGAGGTTAATTAGCATTTTGTAGCTTGCTTTAGGGTTTGAGAAGCCTCACAGCCCCAGGAGTTGGGTGCTATGAGCCCCATTATATTGCTGAGAAAATTCAGATACAGAGAAGTTAGGTGGCTGGCTTGAGGTCACACAGCAAGGAAGTGTCTGAGATTGGATTTGAACTCGGGTGTTCCTGACCTCAAGTCAAGCATCATCTCTACTGCTCCAAGTGTTAGTCTCAAAGTGCCCATAAAATTCAAGTGAAGAGCACAGCAAATATAGGCCTCTAGATCATGCTAAGTCCAGCCTCCCAGGCTGGCCCTGAAGAGAACCCTCTGCTTGGCCCAGGGGAAGGGCCCAGCATGAGTGGAAGGCCATGGCCCCATGGCGGGGGACAGGAACATTCAGGAGGGGGGCCCCAAGGCTCCTCTCTCAGCCAGCACAAGCTGCTGGGCCTTCACTGGCCATGGTGAGGGGGTAGGAGCACTCTTACCTGTGAGGGAGGCTTCATAGGCCTTCTTCAGCAGATCGACTTGCTCTGAATGATTGGCTTCGACTTCTAACTTGAAGGCTTCATGGGCAGCATTTAAATCATCGACCTGCGAGGGGAAGCTCTGTCCATTAGAATCAGACTGTGACAGCCCACAGAAAGCCCAGCTGTAACCTGTCCTGGGCTCAGCCTCAGGTCAGCCTGGCTGGGGGAAAGTGGGTCCCCACCAGACTGTGAGCCACCAGGACCAAAAGGTTTTCATCCACAAAACATCACTGAGATTCTCCAGGAAGGGGTATTGATATATTAAGGCAAAAAGTCCCACCTTGGCTGGGATGGTCAGATCCGATCTTATAGGGGTCTTGGCGGGGGAGCAGCTCTCTCTGACAGCACCAGGGCAGGGGGGTGCTGGAGATGGGGAAGTGTGAGCCTGCGCTTTTTCTCCAAACCAGAGCTTTGGAGTGAATTTAACTTTAAATGCTAATCAGGCTAATTAAACTTAATAACTAGGGTTTGGGGCTTTTTGAATGACCAACATAAAGCTCTCTGGAGCTCAGCCATTCCCTTGAACTGTGTCCCCTTTCATCACCTTGGGCCTTTCCTCACTCTTATGGTGTGTGTGTCTGTGTACACGCATGTGGAAGTGGGAGCCTGTGTGGTATGTGTTCACATGTGTGCATGGGTGTGCTTCCTCCTGTACTTGTAGCCAGTGAGTATGCCGACCTGCCCACCCATCACTTCTGAAATGCCTGTGTGCCAGGCCCTGTGCCCAGCTGCTGGCCTCAGTACTGCTTCTACAAACTGAAGGGGCTGGGGAAGCCCTCTAGACTGTGGATCTAGCAAGTCCTCAGCAGGCCCTCCTCCATCTGTATGTGGGGGTCCTCTAAGCCCAGGGCAGAAGAAGGCATGATAGGAGGTCTGGCCAAGTCCTCCTCTAAAGACTGGCCATCAGCTGGAAGAGCTGGCAGCCAGCTAGCCCCCCCTGGAAGCCCTGGGGTGGGGGTGGGGATGCTGGGGAGACCCTCTAGACCTTGGACCTAGCGAGTCCTCAGCAGGCCCTCCTCCCCCAACCTTGCTCTGTCTGTGGGGGTCCTCTAAGCCCACCTGGAAGCCCTCGGGGGGATGCTGGGGAGGTCCCTTCCCTCTGAGCCCACTTCCTCCCTGGGTTCCTAAATGCCGCTGTTGTAGACGTGGCCACAATTCTAGACATGGACTGCCTGAACTGCAGCAGCATTTCCCATCGGGGCTCATTGGCAGGCACGGCAAGACTGGGGCTTTGTGACAGCAATCCCTGGGACAAGCCACATTGCCACTCTGCGTTAAGACTGAAAGAATACATTCCTGCTCTGGGCCCATTTGCCAGGCCACAACACTGAGGCCCAGCTGGAGGATTTGTGAGCATGCTGTTCCAGGCGTGAGGGCCCACCCGGCCACCTCCCAGGCACCCACCTGACTCTGCAGCTGGGCCTGGTACTTCTGGACCTCCTGCACACACACACTCTGCAGCCTCTCACACTCGCCCGTGTAGTGTGCCTTCAACTGGCTCTCCAGCTCTGCCAGCTCCGCCTGGTGCTGCACGTTTAGTTTGTCTACAAAAGCCTGGCACGCAGTCTGCAGCTCATTCCGGGCCTTTTCTAACTTCTCGCAGGCAGCTGAGGCAGTGACTGCAGAGAAGAACCCCCCATTGTAGCAGGGGCAGGGGACAGGGGGAAGAGCCCTCACTCTCCCAGGCCATAAGGCCCCGCTTATTGGGCTTCCCTCGGCCTGCCTGGCCAGGGAGGTGAGGCTAGACCAGCATGCTGGCCATTGGGTGAGGGATGCTTTGGCCAGGGCCACAATCCAAGAAAAGTCTCCCCGATGCCCAGTGCACTCTCAGAGGGGATTGCACTGTCTTGGCTGGAAGTGAGCTCCTTGTCCTTGGCAGTCTCCAAGCAGAGGCTGGGGATGTGAAAGTGGGGATTTCCCGCTGAGGTCTCTCCAATCTGAGGTTCTGGGACTGCTGGCTTGGAGCCACCTCAGGGACTGGACCTGGACCCTGGACCCCCTGAGCCACTACTCATGTAGCCTCTACTAGAAGGTGGGGAGAGGGAGCTCACTCCACTGCCAGAGCACCCGCTTATTTTAATACTAACCTTAGATCTGCCTCTACCATTTCTGCCCTTGATCTCTTGTTCTGAACTCAGGACTAAACAGGGCAGGGATAATCCTTCATCCACAGAAGGGCCCTTGAAACACTTGGGGACAACCATGATCCCCACCCCTCCCCAGTCTTCACATCACCAGGCTAAATAAGACCATCACACATGCATATATAAGCCACATTCTTCTCCAGTCAGGAAGCCAGTAGCATCCCCGAAAACAGAGTAAGAGACAAACTCAGAAGAAGACAACAATGTGGAAACAGCTACAAGGAAAGCTTCAAAGAAAAATGCTAATTGGACTCAAAACCAACAAGAATTCCTAGAAGTGTTAGAGAAAGAGATGAGAGTAGTAGAGGAAAAACTGGGAAAAGAAATGAGTGATGCAAGAAAATCATAAAAAGAGTTTACGACTTGGTAAATGAGGCACAAAATATAGTGAAGAAAAAATGCTGAATACCTTAAAAAGCAAAATTGGCCTATTTGCAAAAGAGGTACAAGATCCTTCAATTCCTTCCTCCCTCCTTCCATCTCTGCCTCTATGGCTTTCCAGATCCAGCTTCCAGGTCATCTTTTCCTCATCCCTCAGGCCGCAGCCTTCCTCTCCAGATTCTGACTTTCTATTCAGCTACCCCAGTGTCCAGCCTCTGTGACCTGCACAAGAGTATCCCCCAGAAGGAGGTGGGCACGAGGAAGCACATCCCGGAGCATGGGGTGGTCTTTAGGCCACGCAGGGTGGGCCATCCCCATTCGAGCCAATCAGAACTAAGTTTCCTCTGCTGTCTAGATACCGATTGATGGGTCTCCATGCCCCCAGCCCCCTTGGTACGTCCTCACCCACTCAGCCCAAGTTGCCATTTCCTGTCACTGACAGGCTACCTAATTTAAAACCTGGTGATTCAGCATTACCTCCTCACATCCCAGTGGGGCAGGGTGCTCACAGCAGAGAGCTCAGCAGCAATTAGCACCCTTTACAGGCAGGCACTAATTGGGCTCGACAGATATAATATTGAATTATGGTTTAAGAAAATAGCTTCTCCCTTCCCCCCTTCCTCCTTCCCTCCCCTCTCCCCCAGAAGAGGTCAGAGCTAAAAGCAGAAGAGATGTCCTCTAGCTGGAGGGAGGACCTTCTAATAGCTGGGAGACTGGGACGACCTTCAGTGGTCACATCCTTTGAGGCTCTGGCCCAAGTTGGCCTGCCCATCTCACATGACCTTGATTTGCCTTCAGCCCTGCTACTGAAGAGTCAGGGTACGAGGCTGAGCAGGAAACATTCCCTGTCCTGCAGAGGCAGGAAGGCCATGCCATGCCAGGCCAGTGTGAGGGAGGACATGAGTGAAGGAACAGGAATGGGGAAGAGCAGGATGAGGAGGGGGAATTGAGAGTGGCCCGATGTGGCCACAGTGCAGAGCCCATGAAGGGGACTCACACCCAGGACCCAAGACAACTAGGCTGGTTGGAGTCAGAACCTAAAAGACCTCAAATGCCAGGACCAACATAAAATGGCCAGGCTAAGGGCTTCTGAATGAAGGATGGACAGGGCCATAGCTGTACCCAGGGAAGATTCACCAGCCCCCATGACAAAGAGGTATGAGATCGGGCCCAGGGTAGAGGCAAAAAGGCCAAGGAGGAGGCTGCCATAGCTACAGTAATCACCTCAGGGCCAGGGAATGGAAAACAGGTAGGCTTCCAAGGTGCCTTCACCACATGGCACAGTCAGTCATTATGCATGGGACAAGCTGGGGATGCTTCCTGGGAGAGGTGAGTGGGAAAGAGGCATCAGGCAGGAAGAGGCTGGGCAGGGAGGGCTGCCTGGACAAAGGTCTGGTGGTGGGAAGTACTTGTGGATGCTGGGTGACTAGCCTATACTGATATTTGGTAGAAACAAGCTCCCTTCCAAACAGGACCTTCTGCCAAGGGCAGCCAGTGCTTCCTCACAGCACCCCCAGGGCATCCCAGGACAGCAGGCATGCAGGAGACAGGCTTTCCTCCACCAAGCTGGAACATCCAAAAGGCCAGGACAAGGCCGAGGCCCACAGCCACCCATGGGCAGGACAGGGGCAGGAGCATGGCCCACTCACCACATAGGCAGCAGGTCAGGGAAGGGTCAGTGTGCAGCACCTGAGGGCAGGGGGCATACACCCAGTTCTACACCATCATTGGGGCAAGAAGAACACCCTGCCACCAGGCTGCCCCAGCCTGGATGGTAAACACCACCAAGTCAGAATGCTGCTGTGGGCATGTCCCTACTGGCTGGCCACACTCTGGACACCCACCGAGGCAGAATCCACTGCAGAATATAAGTGTCCCAAGACACTCCCATCCATGCTGGGGGAGGCGGGGAGCTTTCACTGACACCATTCACTGCCAGCCTTCCCCACACACGTTATCAAACCCTGGGCTGAGCTTCTGCCCTGTGCAGCCTTCTGCTCTCAACCCTTTTGGGGACCCATGCCAACCTGCAGACACTCTGGGCTGTTTCAAGGGCATCCGAGGCAGCCTGGCCCAGCAGCTGCCACCACCAAGACCCATTATGTAACTGGAGGAATCTGGGGGCTCGGCTCGGCTTTCAGCCTATCATGAAAGCAGCCCGAGAGGCCCTTCTCACCTTCGCTGTGCCTGAAAGGGCCTGGTGCAAGACAGGAAGATACAAAGATGAGGGGCGGGCTGGGAGCCCTTACCTGAGCCAGCCAGAGGAGTCCCCATTGAAAGGCTGTCAATGCTGGCAGTGTTCTGTGTGCCAGCACGGAGGCAGCCAGGCTGGGGCAACGGCCCCCCTTCCTTCCCCTCCCTTTAGAACCAACACCAGGAAACAAAGGAGACTTCTTTTCCCCTCTAGTCTCCCCCCCACTCACCACCTAGTCTGGGGCACACACAACAGCAGCTCCATTGGGCCCAAACTGTGCCCCAGCCTCTACATCTCCCCCACACAGGGCCCTTACCTGCTCCCATAGCCTCCTCCTGGCTCAGGCCTGGGCTGCTCCAGTAGCCAGCCCAAGCCTCTCCCCTCTGGGGTCCAGCCTCCAGACAGATGCCCAAGGAATATGCTAAAAGTCCAGCTGATCATGTCCCTCCCCTGCTCAAGAAGGTCCAGTGACTCCCTATCACCATCAGGATCAAAGGCTGCCTCCTCTACCATCTACAGCCCTCCACAGTCTGGCTCCAGCTGCCCCTCCAGACCCTTCACCTTGATTCCTGGTCTGCCGGTCACCATGGAGCAGCTATGTGTGAGCCCAGCGGCCCTCCTCAGCCCCCTCGGGGGCCCAAAGGGCCAGATCCCTTGAAGAAGCCCTTTCTGCCGGCCCTCCCACCTCTGCTCCTCCTCTCCTTCCCACCCTCTGGGAGGCCCCACAGGCTTGAGGATGCCACGGAAAGGGCAAGTGACGTGGCGCCCTTTGGGACTCTCTCCTGGAGAAAAGGAGGGCCAGGCCACCGATGGCGGTCGAGGAGCTCATTCATTTCAGACACTCCCTGGTTGTGACTGAGTCAGCCACGGCCACACCTGAAATCACTTTTACCACCTATCACTGCACACACACATTTGCACACTGTAGGATGTCTACAAGAGTCCAGATAGTCTCATAAGACTCTAGCAAATGCTGGGGGCAGAGAGACCAGGGCCCTGGGGACACAGATACCCCCCTGCTCTACCCTTGGTCACCCAGCCCCAGCAGAGGCCCCGCTAAGGTAGGAGGGGATCTGTCCTCTAGCTTCCATGCTGGGACCAGTCCCAGTCACTCCACCAAGGCAGTGTCCCTGTCCCCCACAGCACCCTATCCCCAGCAGTGTCCCTGTCCCCTGTAGTGCCCCGTCCCCGGCAGTGTCCCCATCTCCCGCAGTGCCCCATCCCCCACAGCTCCCTGTCCCCCCAACATGGCCCTTGCCTCCGTTTCACACTATGTGAAGACAGGTCAGTGGACCTTTCACTTCCTCTGCACCACAACGCTGACTAACACCTGCTATCTGCTGGGCATTCTGCTAAGTGCCGGGCATCCAAAGAGGCCAGAGACAGTCCCTGACCCACAGGCCCTGTCTACATCAGACACCCATTTTACAGATGAGGGAAGCGAGACTCAAGAGAGCAAAGTGAGTGGCCTAAGGTTGTACAAGCACCAGGTGAGGACTCCAACCCGGGTCTTTATGACTCAGAGTCTAGGGCCTGGCAACCTGCCTGCCCTCCCACCATCCAGGGGGCATGACACATGTGTACACCATACCAGCATCTGTGAAGCATTCCACTAGACCTCCAGAGAGCCAGAGGAAGGGAAGCCCCGGAGGAAGTGGGTCGTTCAGTGGTCAGACCACCAGGACACTCCTCCCCGGGACACTCACCGGCTCTGTGACCCTGGGCACATCACTACTCTAAGCCTCAGTTTCCCCTCTGCAGGGGCTGACTGCACCGCTGGGCAGGCAGGCAGCCCCTGCAGAAGTCACTGCCAAGTGAAGGCTAGGCCACGTCCCAGCAAGGCCAAGTCATTGCCCCTTCCCTTCAGAAGGGCTCATTGTCTCAGTCATCAGCTGGTAGATCAGCCAGCAATGCCGGGAACCCAGGGAGCTCGAGTCCAAACTGCCTCAGCTGGGGAGGGGGCAGGGATCAGGCCACAAGGGTAGAGTCAAGGCAACAGCCAGAGTGGAGGCCTAGCCAGAACCAGCAGAGACAGAGACAAGGATGATAGGGAGAGATGTGGAGGACAGGCAGATGCTCCTAGACAAAGGACATGCCCAGGCACAGACAGAGACAAGCATAGAGAGATAGAGACAGAGAGACACCCAAAGTGAGACGGACTTGGGGGCCAATGACCAGCCCCAGAGGGCAGCCCTCCCCAGAGGGGAGCACACTCCCATACTCACATGAATGCACACATACTCATACACACACACATTTACACACTCTCACATGAACACACGCACTTTCATACACTCACTTTGCACACACACATTTACACACACTCACTCGCACACACTCACTTTCACGCACATTTGCACACTCTCACATGACACTTTCACACATACTCACTTTTGCACACATGCACATATATTTACACACATTCTCATATGCACACACTTTTGTACACATACACACTTTCACATGCATACACATTTGCATACACTCAAAGTCACACTTTCACATGCTCGCTTTTGCACACTCACACTTTTGCACACTTACACACATACTTGCCCCCTCCCTTGGCCCCCCACTCTTACCCAGCTCTCCCTGAAGGCTGAACAGCTCCTGGGACAAGGCCTGGTGCTGTTTCTGAGCTTCCTCCCTCTGCAGAAGAGACACATCAGGTTACTGGAGTGCTTGCATGAGGGTCCCTTTCAATCAGACCTACATTTGTTATCAGGAGGAAAATGAGACTCTGGAGGAAGCAGAATGAGGAGTAAGGAGCCACGAGAGGAAGCATTCCATTCCGAGTTCATGTTGTTACAAAAACGGGTGTCATGGCTTTGCTAAGGAAGTGAGCCTGGCACTGACCTCCCCACTCCCCAGTCTCTGGTTCTTTATGGATCCCAGGCCAATCTTCACTCCAGGCAGCAGCAGCAGCCAAGACCTGGGTGGGGCTGGGATGGCCTGGGGGATGGATAGGAGGATGGTGGGCTGGGCACACCCCTCCCTCCCAGCTCCCAGCTGGCAGTCTCAGGGCTACTTTCATAAGGCTGGGGGCTGAGAACCCTGGCCATTGACCAAGTAGCCCCCCACCCCCTACCAAGGAATCCCAGGCCTCCCCCCTCCCCCCAGGGCACAGGAGGAGAATGTGCTCAAGGTAAATATTTGCTGTCCTGCTCCCCAGGGCTGCTGTAGGTGTGGGCACTACCTCCCTCATGCTCCTAGTATCCTTAGACCCACAAAAGTTTTCAGTCAAGCCCCTCCTGGCTCCAGCCCCAACCCTTCCAAGGCAAAGGGAAAAGCAGGCCAGGGCAGAGCTCTCCAGGGGCTCCCCAGCTCTCCCCTACTTGTCCACTGGCTTATCTACAGATGGCCCCCAGACTCTGGCCTGGCCAGACCCAGAGAAGGGGGCTCAGAAAGGCACTAGGAACAAGGCGCTGTCCATCCAGGACTACAAAGCCTTCTCGGGATCCTTTCCCCCAGTCTCCCTAAAGAGTAACATCCACGTGGGCACACACCCAGGCAGCCACCCCCTCTCTGGAGCCAGGGGCCAAAGCCCCCAGCCAGGCACAGCTGCCCAGCCTTCTGCCAAGCTGAGCTGGCTCCTGCCAGAAGAGCTGCATCCCTGCAGAGTGGGTGCCTCACCCGCTGCTCAGTCAGCAGCAGGGGCCCCTTCCCAGGGAGCAGGTACATGCCCCAGCCCCTGCCCCCTCCCCCTCGGGAGCCAGAGCCCCCCCATTACCCTGGTTGCAGCACACGGAGAGGACAGGCACGGCCGGCTGCCTGAGCAGCCCATTTCCTGGGTGTGTGCACAGGTGCTGGGGCCGCACCCTGGGCCAGGGATGGCATAGGAGGCGGGTGGGCAAGGTGGGAGGGAGGAAGGCAGCCCTGCACTCCAGTTACCTGATGGGCCAGCCGCCGCCTCCTCCAGCTCCCGGCTCAGGCTCTCTCCCCCAGCACAGGCAGGACACTGCAGTTCTGGCCCTCCCTTCCTCCCTCCCCCTCCCTCCTCCCGCAGCAGTGGGAGAGCTCCCTTAAAGCCACAGCCTGTAGGCCAGCCAGGCCTCAGAGCCCCAGACACCAGCCTCATCGATTACCACTGCCTCCAACATCAGCTAGCGGTGGGGGAGGAACGAGGGATGTGTCCCCATAGAGATCATTAGGGGATGATGGGGGGAGGGGGCTTGGGGCTTTAATTGAGGCCATCAGATTTTCACACTCATTAACATAAAAGGGAACCTCATTTCCGGAATTCTGAAGAGCAGCAAAGGAGGCTGGGAAGAACTGGGGACATGCGGCACCACATCCCTGGGGAGTCCCTTGGCCCCTGGCCCAGTGAGCCCACTCCAGTCTACATGAGGATGCTGAGGCCAGGACAAATCCCCAGAAGCCAACTGAGGTGTGCGACCTGGACCTTGCCAGTGGGGAGGGGCCAAGGTGGGTTGGCCCAGCAACTCAGATAAAGAAGGGGCCCTTCCTCTACTAACTGCCTCTGGCAGAGGGGGCTAAACACAGACCCCTCCAGAGGGAAACACACTCACAGCCACCCAGTAAGCAAGCATTTCTTGTTTTGTTTTGTTTTGGGTTTTTTTGAGGGCAGTTGGGGTTAAGTACTTGCCCAAGGTCACACAGCTAGGCTTTTGTTTGTGTGTGCATTAAGTGTCTGAGGTCGGATCCGAACTCAGGTCCTTCTGACTCCGGGGCCAACGCTCTACTCACTGTGCCACCTAGCCTCCCCAAGCAAGCATTTCTTAAGTGCCTGCTTGGAAGCGCTGAACACGGGGGTAATCAGGCACCCCATCTCAGGCAGACTCTCACCCGAACTTTGGAACAGATTTTGTCTCCCTGCCTCTCAGGGAGAGAGCCTTCTCTTAGAAGGCGCACAGATAATCTTGTCACTGCTCAACTCAAAAACCTTCCATAGCTCCAGATTGCTTTTGGCCTGGCACTGAAGGCTTCCAGCCTAACGGATTGGTGGCTATTTCGGCATCTTGTCCTGCATTCACCCAGGCCAGGTCTCATGCCTGGAAAATGTGCCTTCATTTCTTCCTTTGGAGACCCCTGACTTCCTTCAAGGCCCAACTGCACAAAGTCACCCCCTGATCTCCGCTGCCTTTCCCTCCACTCTCCTGCCTCTTAGAATACACTGTCCAGGCCCCCCCTCCTTGGTCCTTATCACACCAATCATCTGTTACACTGGCCTGTGTGTCCTCGCATATTCTCCCTGCACGGGGCCTCATATTGTAACAGCAAAAGCCTTGGAACTCAAAGACGGGTCCAAATGTCCACTCCACTATTCATAGCTGATATCCTGGGACAAGTGACTCCAGCTGGGTCTGTTTCCTCCTCTATGAAGGGGAGGAAGGATGGGAGAGGAGGCTCACAACCCCAACAGCTCAGAATCCCATGGTCTCAGCATCTCCCTCAGCTTGTCCAGGGAAGATGTTTACCATGTGACAAGCAAGAAAGGAGAGCCTGGAATCCATCTACCAGGATCCACTATGGAAGGGGGTGTAGCCTCATTTCCACTGGAGATACTGGGTAGGAAAACAGGCCAGAGCTGTTTAGAGAATACAGCCTGGCCTGGCTAAAGCAAATCAACAGCCTCATCTTCATGCAAAAGCAGCCCCGAAAGCAAAGGCTGCAAGAGCTGGAGATGGCCATACTCCCAGAGTGCAGTGCTGCTGGAGCCTCCACCGTGGCCCAGGCATGTGCAACAGAAGCACAAACTCCAGGGAGAGGAAAGAGCTTATGCTTCCTTCCCACCCCCCACCTCTGCGCGCACACACGCGCGCGCACACACACACACACACACACACACACACACACACACACACACACACACAGTTTCAGAGAAGGCTTCCTAGATATCCATGAACAACCTCCAGTGACACTTACTGAACCTCCTGATAACCCCCAGCACCTGACTGTAGCTGCAGGGGGCCAGGCATCCAGTGTCTTTGACAACTTCATGGAAAATGAATGGGAGCCTGAAATGAGCACTGGGACTTCAGGAGGGCAGAATCCCCCAGGAGGCGAGTTTGAGAGCTGGAAGAATGTGGTCCATCTACTCTTTTTTTTTTTTGTATCAATCAACATTTACTAAGCACCTATTTATATATGGACGAGGTACTAGGGATACAAATATAATCAATGAAATGATCCTTACTGGAAAGGAGTAAGAAGGGTTTTACTTTAGAGAGGGAAGTAATCATATCTAATTTCCCCTAAAGAAGAGAAGTGGGGTGAGTGGACTTGGCTTTGCAGTAGAAGAGGTTGGAGCTACTTAAAAGTGGGGAGAAAGGAGAGCACTCCCTCCTTGGTTCTCTCAGTAGTGGGGTGGGGAATGTGAAATCCAAAGTGTGTGGGGGTGTAGGTTTCCAAGCAGACAGCTCAGGTTTGAGGGGGAAGAATTCAACTTGGGAAGCCAGGGTTTCAGCAGAGCCAGACTGTGTCAGGCAGGATGCTGGGGTCCAGGGGTGTCAGACTGGGAGTAAATCTTGGCTATGGTTTTGCATGTAGATTGGTTAGATTTTATGCCTGATGAGGGTTAACCCCAGAGAAGTAACAGCAGTGTCAAAGTCAACAAGGGGAAACTGGCCCCCCACCTGAAGATGCCTGGGGCAGAGCCAAAAGCATAATATTTAGCCACAGCTTCATTGGGGTTTCCCTGGGCTGGGTCAAACCACATGTGGATGCATTTGCCGCTGCCCCGGCCAAAAGAGCTTGCTTTATAAGAGTGACTCCAAATGTTCTCACAGAGGGAGGCTGGTGTGGGGAAGTAAAATGTGAAAGAGTGGCAGGCAGCCTCAGCTGGGCACTTGTTAATCCCTGAAGTCCAGTTCCAGCCTTTGTGCCAGTTCTCTTTGCAGGTATAAGAGGATCGGCAGTCCTCCCACCACTGGTTACAGTCCTCCTTGCACAGGGAAACATTCAGGACCCGTTCCCTCCGCCAGCTTGAGGACACCGGCTGGATCCAGGGTCCCAGGTTGGGAGAGCACTCATAGAGACAAGTGTCCTGGATAAAGTGGCATTTGCAGGCTGCAGTCGTATTTCCACAGTGGTTATAGTTGAAGTGGTACAGGTAAGAAGTGTCTTCATGGGCGCTATGGCTTGTTTTTACAGTGCAGCAGGCATTTTTCTTCCGTGGGCTACACTGCTGATGAAGGCCATCTTCTGGACCAGGCTCTGCCTTGTGGTGTTTAGCATCCATGCAGACATTGAGCAGATCATTACCCTTCCGAACCCCATGGGCCATGGCCATGAGGCTCAGGAACAGCAACCCCATCCTAGTTGAGTCATGATCTCTGGGACCTGTCTCCTCTAAGTTCCCAGAGATCCAAAGAAAGCCTGGAGCCCAAAATAATAGCAAAGACCCCATCTACTCTTTATACAGAGGAGGAAACTGACTTGTGCCAGATTACCCAGGTCATGGGGACAAAGGCAGGATGTCCTGCCTCCAACTCCAGCACTCTAACCTCCACACCACACTACTTCTAGTTGTAACACAGGGTGTATGAAAACACCCCATGCCACCAGCTTCAGGCTTAACATGGCAAGGAGGGCTTTGGGAGGGACAGTCTGGGCTCTGTGTGAGTGGGTATCATGCTCCACCATTACTGCATCCCATTTCTTGGTCCCCTCTGTTTTGGCAGGCTGCCTACACTTCCCCATCTCTCAGGCTCACACTGACTACACCTGTACCCTGTATCAAGGCCATCACCAACTCAAGCTGTCCATTCTCCCCACTGCACATCTTCATCCAGGAATCTCCCAGCTGGCCTCTACACCTTGAGGCTCCCCTAGCACACTAATGCTCCTAAAAGACCAGGAGGTCATTCAAGACATGACTGACCAGACAATGCAATGAGGAGGGGTGTCATGTAAATGTTACTCTGACAAGAGATGGCTAGTCCACATGCTACAGTCATCCCCGACCCCTCCAAGGGTAAGAGAACCAGTGGAAAGTGTGTGGTAGAAACCCTCCACAGGGACTTTATGAAAAGGCACAGACAGGACCCACATAAAGGAGGCCCAGAAGAAGGGCTGCAATCCGCCAGTGGTGCATGGATCCAGAATCTAGGCTGCCTAGTAAATAGCACTTCAGTGTTCAGAACCCTTGGATGGTTCCCACTGCTCGTGAACCAAGTTCCCATTCCTCTACCAGGCACTCAAGGCTCTCTCCTGCCTCCTGCTTCTTGCCCTGGGAACCCTCTCTGCTCTAGGTCATTGGATAAACAGGCTGCAAGCATTGTGACCTCTGGCCCCAAAGCTCATACCCTCCTGCCCCCCCACCCCCACATGCCACCCCTATCCTCTCCACTCATCTCAAGTCCTGCCACTCCTTGTCCAGGGGCCAAGTACAAGTCTTGCCCCTTCTATGAAGCCTTCCTCCTAAATGCTGGCCATCCTCTGTGCCTCAGTGGCCCTGAATGTCAGCACCACTTACTGTGTGTCTGGCACACACAGCTGTTGTAGGACATTTTCTTCTGCCCTGAACGTCCTGTCTCTCTAACCCAAAATCCAGATGACACTGCCGCCGAGCTAATTTCCTCAACATCACATTTAGGGCATCACAGGTATGACCCCAACAGGTCTGGAGAGTGCCCAGGTACTCAGGCACAGTCTTAGCACCTCCACTGTGTAAATGGGGACCCTGAGGCCCAGGGAAAAGTGACCTGCCCAAGGTCAAATGCAGAGTGAAGTCCAATCTCTGCCTGACAGCTGCACACTGAATCATCTCTTTCCAAGGGGCTCAGGCTACACTCTACCAGGCAGCTATGAATGATGGGAGGGAAACAGCCACAGCCCAGACCTCCTTCCCCTCCCCTCCCCTAGGAGGGTCCTGCCCCTCCTCCACTGCTCTTTCCTGGCAGTCCAACCTCCCATATCCAGGCCCTTTGCGAACTAGACCCTCCTAATCTTGTGTATGGGGAATCACTCCCTCTTCCTGAGCCCGGTCAGGGCCCATCATTTTGGTGCCCAGTCTCCTGTACTTTCCTGTACCCTCTTACAAGTAAGAAGGGATATGAATAGGCCCTGATCACCCTGCTCTGTACCAACCACCCATGAGGCAGAGGGCCTCTGGAGAAAGGACCAAGGGCTAAGCTCCAGCCACTGCCGGCTCAGGCTCAGGGCCTCCAACCCAGCAGCTGCCTAAGCCCACCAGGAGGCACAGACTGAGAGAAGCTTTACCTCCTCTGATAGCACCAACCTTTTACAGAGCACCCTGTGTGCCTGCGGAATCTGGACCTGAGGCCCAGAGGGCCATACAAACCAGGGCCAATGTTTGGTGTTGACTGCTCTAGTCACTTTCTTGAGCTTATACCAGGGGTGGGGAACCTGCTGCCTCGAGGCCACCAGTGGCCCTCAAGGTCCTCAAGTGAGGCTTTTGAGTCCAAGTTTTACAGAATGAGTCTATTATTGAGGAGATTTCTTCTGTGAAGTTTGGATTCAGTCAAAAGGCCACTCTTGAGGACCTTGAGGGCCATGTGTGGCTTTGAGGCAGCAGGTCCCCTCCCACTCCTTCTACCATCCCCAACCAGAGTGGCCTCTGGGAAATCCAGGATAGAGCCTACAAATAGCATGTATACATGTATATGTATATATGTATATACGTATATACCTATACACCCATATATGTATATACATACACACACGCATCTATCTGGGCATAAACACATATGCACATGTAGATATGCATGTATATACATTATCTACCTACCTGATCATCCTCAGACCCCTTACAAGCCTTTGAAGTAACATCCACACCCACTAGGCAGAGAACAACCTCTCTTCTGCCCCATAGAAAATACAGAAAACAAAGGATTCCCAGCAGCCCACAAATGATCCCTATCATTTCCCCATTTCTTTAGCTAGTCCCTCTTTCCCCCAGGTTCCTCCAGATGCACTGTAATCTGGGCTTCCAAGAAGAACACTCAGCAGGACCACCTGGCCACCTGGCTATCCCAGTGTACCCCACTCCCCTCTCCCCCCCAGACCCAGGCAGACACCTCTCTGCTAGTTCATTCCCTGAGGGCTTGACTTCCCAGAAGGTAGACTACCACCTTTCCCTAAGACATGCAGTGTCCAAATAACCCAAGGCAATGGGGAAAAGGTCCCTTATTTCAGGGCTTAAACTCCCGGATGTTCTGCCAGCTGCAGTCACATGGCTAATAGAGTCCAGCTCAGGTGACCCAGGAATTCCTCTCCTCTCTCCAGAAGTGTAGGTTCAGAATTGCCCCAACTAAGGATTTTCTCCTCCCTCTCTCCAGGAAGCTGGAGCTTAAGACCTCCCATTCCTCAGAACAAGGGGCTCACTTCTTGCAGATGAAGCATCTCAGGCTACACATTTATGCCACAAACTTCCCAAGAGCCCTCTGCCAGCCCAGGAGCCCAAGCTACCTTAGTTCTGCCGCACTCTGGCCTGCCAAGTCCTCCAGGAAAAAGCTAAGGGGAAGAGAGAAGCCCTCCTCTACAGGCTAGCACAAAAGCACAGCCCCTCCCACACCAGCCCTGGCCAATGGCCTCATCCCATCACCATGTCTCATCCCTCAGGACGTCCTCTACAGGAAGAGACCCTCCAAAGTCTCAAACAAAAACCCAGCTCTCTGTAGGCTCCTGGAATATATCCTGGACTCCTCCCTTCAGCCGAGACCCTCAAAGTGGGGCATTGGGTGGGCATAGAAGGATGCCTGGGCAGCCAGACTGGGAGCCAAGTGCTAGGGTACAGAAGGGCACCTGGGTAGCAAGGGCAGCCAGGCTGATAGGTGTTTCCAGGCATTTCCAGGCAAGATTTTAAAGCAAATGTTTTCTTGTTCTGGGGCGGCTAGGTAGTGCAGTGAGTAGAGCATCAGCCCTGGAGTCAGAAGGACCTGAGTTCAGATCCGGCCTCAGATACTTAACGCACCCACAAACAAAAAGAAAAAAACCTAGCCGTGTGACCTTGGGCAAGTTACTTAACCCCAATTGTCCTCCAAAAGGCAAAAAAAAAAAAGAAGAAGAAGAGGAAGGAGGGAGGAGGAGGAGGAGGAGGAGAAGGAGAAGGAGAAGGAGAAGGAGAAGGAGAAGGAGAAGGAGAAGGAGAAGGAGGAGAAGGAGGAGAAGGAGAAGAAGGAGAAGAAGGAGAAGAAGGAGAAGAAGGAGAAGAAGGAGAAGAAGGAGAAGAAGGAGAAGAAGGAGAAGAAGGAGAAGAAGGAGAAGAAGGAGAAGAAGGAGAAGAAGGAGAAGAAGGAGAAGAAGGAGAAGGAGAAGGAGAAGGAGAAGGAGAAGAAGAAGAAGAAGAAGAAGAAGAAGAAGAAGAAGAAGAAGAAGAAGAAGGAGAAGAAGAAGAAGAAGAAGAAGAAGAAGAAGAAGAAGCAGCAGCAGCAGCAGCAGCAGCTGCTGCTTTCTATTTGGGGCGGCTAGGTGGCACAGTGAGTAAGAGCGGCGGCCTCGGAGTTGGGATGACCCGAGATCAGATCAGCCTCAGAAAATGACTGGCCGTGTAACCTTGAGCAAGTTACTTAACCCCAATTGCTTTAAAAAAAAAATGTTTTCTTGTTCTGACCCTGACAAATACCAGACTTGAATGTTTCCCCATACAAAGAAGAACTGGAAGTAAGGATTGCACACACCCATTGCTCATCAGCATCTCCCTCTGAATTTCCTTCCGTCCTCTTAGGGGCATTTCTAAACATTCCACTGACTCCACTTTCTTTTCCTCTTTACCCAAAGGTCTAGAGACAAAGCCCTTATCAAGGCCCTTGGTTTATGGGGCTGCACCCACACAGGAAGCTCTGTGTACAATGTGGAGCTGAGGACCCTGAAATGGCAGAGACCCTAGAAAAATGCTCCTGCTTGGCCTGGTGTGTTCTTAGCTTCCTGTATTAAGGAGCTAATGAGCTGCTCTAGGAGCATGAGGAGCCCGATTTAATTAGGAGGCCTGAGACACTCTGTCTGTAGGCAGGGCATCAATGACCCCTGTGGCTGGGAGCTGTCCTGTAGCACAGGAGCTGTGGCGACATGGGCGGTGGGGGCGGGGAGCACAGGAGAGGTGACAGGGCATGCAGCAAGGCTCCACCAGCAGCCACATCGAGCTGTTGCCAGAACCCTTTGTGGATAACTTGGACTCTTTCTGTGTCTCAGGATCCCCCCCCCTCCAGAGCCTGATGTTCAGGGAGGGGCTCCTTCCCCATTCGCACTCAGCCTCCCAACCCCAGAGATGCTCTAGGACCACCCTCCACCTGTAGATACAGGTCAGTCATCCAGGGTCAGATAAAGAGGTCAGCATAGGGTTGAGGGCTGATGAAGGTTTGACTCATATCAGGATAACCCTGCACACATTAAAACTTTGATTTTAATTTGGATGCCTCCAGCTCTTCAGCTGGCAGATAGTCTGCCTGTCCAGATAGGGTGGCTTCTGCTAAATGTCAGATTCATCAAAATAACCAAAAGACACAAAGGAAATCCAGCAGCCCATCAGTCCAGAGGCTGATGGTACAGCACTCAGGAGGTGCCTAGACTGAGGGAGCATAGCATCATCCTCATCCCCTATAGCTGAGGAGCTGTAGGTATGAGACACAACCGTGGTCAGTCAACAAACATTCATTAAGTGCTTACTGTGTGCCAAGCCCTGTGACAAGCTCTCAGGATACAAAGAAAGGCAAAAGGCAGTTAAAGGGGAGCCCACATGCCCACAACAACGGACAGACAAGATACAATGTAATATCACAGAGGGAAGGCATTAGAGACTGGGGCCAAGGAAGGACCCGTGAGCAGGGCTTTGAGGGAAGCCAGGGAGCCAGGAGATGGAAGGAAGGCAGGACAGGGGACAACTACAGAAGACACGCCAGAGATTCCCTTGGGTCTCCAAAGCCCATCAAGTTTTTGGCCCATTGATAGAAGCCATTTTACCCAAGATTGGCCTAGGGTGTGGTTACACTGCCCTTAGTGGGGCTTTGGGGAAGGTAAGAAGAGTCACCCCTAGCAAATGTTCATTTTCTCCTCTTTCTCTCTGGTTTCCTATAAGAGCCCCAAGGCTCTTTATCTCCTACATGGCCCAATCATTTAATCAGTGAGCATTTACTAACTGCTAACCGAGACCCAGGCACTGCACTGGGCTCTGGAGACACAGACCAAATTGTAACACTCCCTTGTCCTCAAGAAGCTGGCATTCTAATGCGGGAGATGCCGTATATCTCTTTGGGTATGTACAAGATAGACACGGAGTGGATCACAACAAGGTGAGCTTCAGTGGAGATGCAAGAATCGATGGGCTCTTTGAGAACATTCCACAAGAGGTCTCTGTGAAGAGGAGGTATCTGTCCTTGGCCCAGGTTATCAGGAGAAAGGGCCTCACACAAACTGGGTTCCTGGGTTTCCCAGACATGAGGCTCTCTACCTCCCCTCCCCATTGCTTCCCCAAGGGGACTACAGGGTCAAGTTGGACGGGCTGTCAAGAACTGTTGGCCCAGCTTGTGGGGAGTATCCTGGCCCAGAGGAATGGAGGGGAAGAGGGAGAGGTTCTACAGGCTTCCAATTTCTAATCCTCCCCAGGCTCCCAGCTTCTGCTTTCTGACTATCTTGGGAGGCAGCTCCTAGTTAGTCAAGCCATCCTGTCCTCTCTGTATTTCTGAGAATACAAACAACGCTCAGCTGTATCTTCTCTTTGCTGCCCCCTTCACCCTCACCCCTGGTCCCAGGCTGGACTACAAGCCATCCTGGATGGCTGCCGGGTGGCAGGGAGGCTCAGCAGCCCTAAGGTCCACTCCTACCTACCCATCCTGGCCTTCCCTCTCAACCCAGGTATCTTAGCTACTCCCAAGCTTGGCCAGCATGGAAGCCAAAGCTCCATTCCTTCAGGTGGGATGGAGGCCTTACCATCTGCCCTCCCAACACACCTCCTGGGGCTCTGGCACCATTATCTGACCCACCTACCCCATGGTCCTTCATGACTCCTGCACCTGCCTCACAGGTGAGCCTTCCTCCACATGTCGCCTCCCCCAATTCAAGTCTGAGCCACTCTAGAGGAGACCCTGCCTGGAGTCTTTCATTTGTAGTGCTGGGCACACAGTAAACACGTACTAAAGGCTTTTCCATTCCTTTTCAATGTAGCTCACACACACACACACACACACACACACACTCACACACTCTCACACACACATACACTCACACTCTCTCACACACACTCTCACACTCATACTCACACACACTCTCTCAATACACACTCTCACACACACACATTCTCTCACATACACACTCTCACACACACTCATACACACTCGCTCACATACACTCTCTCACACACACATTCTCTCACATACACACACTCTCACACACACTCACACACGTTCTCACACTCTCTCACATACACACTCACACACACTCTCTCACATACACACTCTCTCACACACTCATACACACTCACACACACTCTCTCACACACACTCTCTCACATATACACTCTCACACTCTCTCACATACACACACTCTCACACACACACACTCACACACATGTTCTCACACTCTCACATACACACTCTCACACACACTCACACACACACTCTCTCACATGCACACTCTCACACACACACACACACACACACACCTTTTCCTGCTGCCCTCAGTTTCCCATCAGCCTCAACTCATTCAGAGTTTTAGTCTTCTTAATGCTGCTTTTCCCAGACTCTCTCCTTATTCTCCATTACCACCTCCTCATATTTGGCAAGTCCCTGTGCTGCCTCACTGGACTCCTCACACAAATCTCCTTCTTTTCTGTTGGAAGCAACTCCCTTTGGCTCTTCAGAGTTTCATTCCTGAGCTCTTCGCAGACTTTCTTCCCAGTAGGCATTGTAGCCCATGGGCCCCTGCCTATCTGCCAGAGTGCCTGACCCAAGGCAGATGCACTAAGTATGCACCACTGGACTGACTGACTTTCCTCTGAGAGATCTGTGCCAGCTTGACATTGTTCAAACCCTGCTTCAGACACTCTCAGACCCTGAACAATCTCTCTAAGCCTCAGTTTCTCCCTCTGTTAAATGAAGGGCCCCTCTGGATCTAGAGTTGTGACCCTATGCACCATGGTCCTACTTGTGTGACCCTGGCCAAATTGCTGGTCAGCCTGGGTCTCCTAAGATAAGGAGGTTGGGCTTCCCAAGAGCTCTTTGCAATTCTCAATGAGCCTGTATTCCCAATATTCTTAGCAGGCTGTCTATCTTGATTATTCCAAAAATGGATAAGGAAGAGGAAAACAGTTTTTATTTGTTCCAATGTGGGGGGGGGGGTTGTCCTCATTAACCTTGAATGATAAATGTTTAAATATATCCCAAAGCTGACTTGGGTGGCCATGATCTTTCTGTTCTTCTAAGCAGAAATCCTCCTCCTATGATGCCCATTAATGCCTGAAAGACACAGTCAAATACTGATGGATACATGATTTTCATACCCAGGTTAGGATCACCTGAGGCCTTTATCTCTGGGATGAGAAAAATGTCTCCATAAAGATCCCCATGTCCTGCTGATCTCCTACAGAGTCAGGTAACACTGTTCTGCTCCATCAGGGGCAAAGGTTCAGAGGGAACAACACTTTCTTCCACATGACTTAATCAGAGCTCACTTAACCATAAGACTCTCTGAGGAGGATGGGCCCTCCCCTAGGATGAGCCAGCACAAGCACAGCCCTCAAAGACATAGCCCACCAACTCTGCTGGGAATGAAATAGGCCAGAAAATGCCAACAGATCACAGATCTCAGGAATGACCGCGATTCTGACACGTAATCTTTGACTGGCTTCTCCCAAAGAATTTATTCCTGAGGATAGCAACATCTCTTTATGATGGGAGAGAAAGTCACTGAAAAATGCTTCATTTTCTCCAATGTAAGTAAGACCTCTGTGCACTGGGGACATTGTGTGTAGATGATTTGCAGAAGGTCAGGGCCCAGCCTAAGTAGGGGTGAATCAGCCCTAGGAGATCCCAGAACCTCTGAAATACCAAAATTCTTCAAACACAAAGAGAGACCTTTAATCCTGGCAGGTTGTGGCAAGGACAAAAACAAGGTCTCTCTCCACTTGCACAGGTTTGATACTAAGAAAGTGGGGGGTGGGGTAAAGAAGAGGACATGACAAATTCGGCCATTTCTGACTCTCAGAGAACAAGGCGCTGATCAAAGACGTCATCCTACCCAGAATGCCCAACTCTCAGGGGAGCAGGAGGAAAGTCGGCTGGCCAGTGCTCATGCAGGGACCTTTCCCTGGTGCCCCCTCCCCCCTGCAGCTGCCCACTGTCCTACCTCTGCCAGCAGGTGCTGGATAACCACGGCCAGCGCCTCCAACTTGCGGTTCCCTCCGGCCAGGAGCTGCTTGAGGTGCAGGATGACCTTGCCTTGGTGTTCACCTTTTGCTCTATGAGAGGCCAATCCCAGGGTTTTTTCAGTAGAGAGGGCATTGGGAGAAGACTGGGAATGGTGGCAAGGGGTCTGAGAATACCTCTGTTTACCCTTTTCAACTGAAAAAGAAAAGAGAGAGAACAAAATGACTTCAGTCTCAGAAATACTATTGTGGCCCAAGCTTGGACCTGGTCCTACCGGTTCCAGGTCTGCCTCATTTAAAATGCAATGGTTCCTTTCACTTCAGAACAGCCAGCCTAATCACATCACCCAGCGAAATGGGGGAAAGACAGAGGTGTAACCCTGGTCACTTCTCAATGCCCAGGAAGCCCTCAGCTGGAGAGAGAAGCCACAAGCAAGGAACAGATGGAAGCTGTTAGGTGAGGAGGTGTGGGGAGAGGACCAGCATCCTGGGGGAGCAAATGCAGGTCTGAGCTCCAGCTCTGACCCTTCACAGAAATGGAGGGTCGGAAGGGACCTCAGTGGCCACCTTGCTCCAACCTGCACCCCAAAGGAATTGCAGCTCTGACCGGTCTGAGGTTCATGATGGCCCATCAAACTTGATCCTGTGGTCACTTTAGGGAAGCCATGGGAAGGGGAGGCAGAGAGGCTCATGTCTGGGAAACCCAGGAACCCAGTTTGTGTGAGGCCCTTCCTCCTGAGAGGATAGACACTCCTCTTCAGAGACATCCTGTGGAATGTTCTCAAAGAGCCCATCGATTCCTGCCCTCCAAGGGGCAGCCCCTTCTACACTGGGGCAGCTCTGGATGGCACCAGCCCCCCTTTGCCAAGTCTCCCACTGCTCCTGGCTCTGTCCTGTGGGAGCCAAGAGAATGAGCCTTTTCCCACTCCCCTGTGGAAGCCCCTCAAATATTTCTGTTCCTTTGAGGGCTCCTCATATGAAAAGGATGGCTAGCTGGGTTGCCTCAGTTGCATTTTCTGTAAAATGAGGGTCCATCCTCGATGGCCTTGAGCTCACGCCAGTTCTCATGGGTTACAATTCTGTCATGACATGCATTGGTCCCGCTTTGTTTCCTGTCCCCTCTCCTGGGGGTCTGTACACAAACATGTACTTCTCCTGGGGGACAAATCCGAAAAAAAGTAAGGTTACGTTCAATAATCTGGGGAGGGATGGGTTGCTACCAGCTAGGAGATCAAGAAAACCTTCCCTCTCAAGGGGGTGAGATCAGGTGAATCCTATGGAAACAAGGGATTCTGAGAGGGGGAGATGAGGACAGGGAACATTCCAGGCATGAGGGATAGCCTGGACTGAGGCACCAGAAGGGGAGAAGATGGGATACCGAGTGGGGGGAAAGCAGGTCATTTTGGTGGTTTGTGAAACAAGCCTAGAAAGGTGGGCTGGAGCAGTAGTGAAGAGCTCCAGGTCAAGGTCAGAGGGAGTCACAGGGGTCCTAGAGCAGGGGAGTGACACGGTCTGATGCTTTCTTAAGGAAGTTTATTTTGGCAGCTATGTGTTCAATAGACTGGAGAGGGGGAAGACTAGTGCCCAGGACACCAGTTAGGATACTGCAACCATCTGTTAAGAGGCTATACTGGGAGCAGCTAGGTAGTATAGTGAATAAAGCACTGGCCCTGGAGTCAGGAGGACCTGAGTTCAAATCCAACCTCAGACACTTTACCCTTACTAGTCATGTGACCTTGGGCAAGTCACTTAACCCCAATTGCCTTGTCTTCCCCCTCCAAAAAAGAAAGAGGTGATACTGGCCTGAAGTGGGGTAATGACAGGGGGAGGACAATATTATGGTGGCTGAGGTAACAAAACCGGGTAAGCAGAGGTTCTAAGGCAAATCCAAGTGAAGACCTCAGTCAAAGGTCAGGAGGTGAGAAGGAGGGCCCTGAAGGCTGTTAAGGAGGTATTAAAGCAAGAATCAACAAACTTGTATTAAACACCTACTGTCTGCTAGGCAGCAGGGTCAGGATGCGATGAAACCATCCTCGCTCACAAAGAGGGCTCATCCTACCCAGGCAGACAAGCATGAGTGTGAGTATACAATACTCACACAATACACAGGAGGAGCTAGCAATGGCGACACAAGGAAGCCTGGGAGGGAGGGTGCCAGCAGGAAGGGGCGCAGGGAGGGCTGGTGTCTTAGAGGAGAGAGATTCACAACACTGACCAAGCTCATTAAGACTATGGAAGAAATCATATGGAAGAGAAAGGGGTTGTTATCCTAGAACAACCCCCCAAACCAGGGCCCTCAGGCTTAAGTAGGGCTATGGAAGTGCAGAATCAGCAGGACACAAGGCACCAGACAAGGCTGAGACCCAGCCCCAGTGAGCAAGCTATGGAGGGCAGGAAGTCTGGACACAGGCTGGGTGGGCTGTTGGCCCAGGCAGAAGAAGGCAACACCCTGCACAACCAAAGACTTGGGTAGGTGGGAATATTCTGGGATGGGAGGAGACCAGGAAGGGGTTTCATATCTCCCAAAGCCCCATGGGGAAGCAGCTACTCTGGGCTAACCTGGGGAAACCAGGACAAAGAAAAGTCCCCTTTAGGGGAGACTAGGTGGCGCAGTGAGTAAGAGCGCCAGCCCCGGAGTTGGGACAACCCCAGGATTAGATCTGGCCTCAGAAAATGAGCACCCACACATAATGACTGGCCGTGTAACCTTGAGCGAAAGAAAGGAAAAGGAAAAGGAAGAAGAAAGAAAGAAAGAAAAGTCACCTTCACGTCTTTGCAGCCCAAGGCTTAGCCAGGGCCTGGCTGGCACGCAGTAGGTGCCTAATGAACATCTGTTGTATTCAGCTGGACCCAAAGGCTCTGGCCAGAGCCATCCCCCAGAAGCCTTTTTCCTTTGATTCTGTCTCACAGAATGGAGGCCCAGGAAACCCCCAGGGAGGGCGCATCCCCTCTGTACGCTCACTGCCCACTCACTGTCACTGTCCCTGACATATGGAGGCTGGAAGAGGTCATGGGAAAGGAGAGAACAGGCCCACTTCCTGTTTGGATGAGCCTGAGCAGACACAGTCACCCAGGGCAAGGACAGCTCAGGCCATTTGCCTCATGATGATGACAATGATGGTGACAGCTTTTATCTACTCCAGGTGCTGAGCCAAGCACTTCACTACTATGAGCCCCTTGGTCCCTCACAGCAACCCTGGGAGGGAGGGACTATTAGTATCTTGATTTTATAGATGAGGAAACTGAGGCAGGCAGAGGATAAATTACTTGCCCAGGGTCACACAGCTACTAAGTGTCTGAGGCTGGATTTGAATTCCGGTCTTCCTGACTCCAGGCCCAGCACTGGTGCTTCAAGGTGCTTCTCATACTGGTTTCAGGGGAGGGAGAGAGCACAGGGATGGTGGCTTCAGGCATGATAAGGAAACCTTGGCTCCTTGGGCACCTTCAATCCCACCCTGGCACAGTTCATGTTGGTGGTGCTGAGCTGGGATAAGCCTGAAATGACCCAGCCAACTGGCCCCAAGCCGGGATCTTAAGTGACATCATCCCGTGGACACCAGCCACGGACAGATTTCCCAAGTCACATGGCTCAAGGTATGGCCATTCCCACCAGTCAACTGCAACTGTCTATTTCTAGCTAGATCTGATTTGGTCAAAAATCACTATTAAGCACCTACTAGGAGCAGAGAAGCATGAAGGAGCTGAGACCTGAGCCCAGAGGACAGACAGAAACACACACACACACACACACACACACACACACACACACACACACACACACACACACACACACACTGCACAGACAGTATCATAGGAAGCTGCCCCTTTGACAGGTAAAACAAAGGCCCCAATCCAGGAAAAGTGTTCAGAGGTGCCCAGGAATAGGGAAGGCCATCTGGGACAATCCCCTCAGGGGAGGAAAGTGGGGAGGGGGATCTGAGAAACCTCTGGCCTGGGGCTTGTCCTTCTCCAGACCCATCCCCCCCCTCCCCTGTTCTTGCCTGGCACCAGCTCCCTTTTCTGGGACGTCTTCTGTCTAGAACCATTCACACTTTCCATACTACAAACTCCCAGCTTCCTGGCTGATCTGGGGAGAGCCTCCCATCATAAACTCTGGTGCCCACACCTGCATCTGTGGTGCCCTGATGCCCAGAGGCAGAGCAGTGCTATCCTTTGAGAGCCTGGGGCCAGACCACCCTACTGAGGCTCTTGCAACATTCTGGGGGCAGACCCCTTTCCCTTCTCCTTCCTGCTGTGCTCCCAAGACCCTGGCCAGCTCTTTTGGGCAGCCTTCTGCCTGTGTGAAGGTATTGGCTGCTGCCCCAAGTTAGGGATGGGTGGGGAGCTGCTCCAGGTCTGGAGGCAGGTCAAGAGTTTCCATAGTCCAGAGGTGTTGGCTGCTGCCCCTGTTGGAGGGGAGTGTCTCCCTAGTGTCCTTCTTGTCTACTCTGTGCTTCTGCCCTCACACAAGCCACAGAGCTGTCTCTGCAGGAGTTAAGGTGAGTCAAATGGAGATTTAAGCACTTTGGGCCAGAAGGAATGACTGGTTTAGTCCTACAAAGCCCCCTTTCAGGCACCGCACTAGCAGAAACAGAAACAAGCCTCAGAGAGGAAATGACTCGCCCAAGGTCATACAGCTAGTGAGGATGAGAGGAAACTGCAATGGAAATTGGTGCAGGGTTTGCATTTGAGAGCTGTCACAACAGAAGGCCGAATGCCAGGCTTCTCCCTCTCAGCTTCTTCACATGCCCAGTCCTGCCAGAGTGGCAGATTCCATCCAGGTGACTACATTTCAGGGGGTGCCTGGGGCTGACCACAGCTCCCCTGCAAGAGGCCAGGCATGGATCAGGACTTGACCCCTCCACACATTCACCAGCATTCTCTCGTCCCCATCAGAGGTGAGAAGAGGCTTAGGCTTCAGGACTCAAAGAATCTCAGACTCAGACCTCTCTCTGTAGTTGGTTATTGGGCAAATACCATTCGCTGCCTTGGTGACTAGCCTTCAGCAACTGAAAGATGAGAGGCATTGGACTGCTCCCCATAATCGAAAGCAAGGCCTCTGGAGGAGGGCCCCTCACTACTGGAGGGCAAGGAAAACCATGCACCTGGCTCTTGGGCTGCACTGGGGAGGCAGGCCCTTGGTGACCATAACTCTGAGGGAACCTGAGGGAAACATTTTCCTGGCTCCCAGGCAGTGCTTCCAAACGAGCTGGGGAAAGATTCTGGTACCCAAGGGATGGAATCAAGATCCTCTAAGGGTTTAAGGAAGAGTAGTTACAGTGTGTGATGAAACGAGAGAGAGGAGACCTCCAGCCATCTGGGGCTCTTCCATGGGGAAGAGGGAGTCAAGGATTCCTTTCAGCTGAGCCAGAAGCTGGAAGTGGTGGAGATAACATCAGTGTGACAGCAGTGTAGTGGCAGCCACCAGGGACCACAGTGAGGCAGGTGTTAGCACAGCAGCAGCCTTAGCAACATCTAGCAGAGACGATTGAAAAGGTCCATGTCCACTTCCCTAGAGCACAGAGGCAGCCCTGTGCCATCAGAGGCAGGAGCTGTCCCTCCACCCCCAAGGTCTGACTGCATCAATTCCCTATGCATGTGTGCCCCTCCATGCTTGACCCTTACATGTATCCACTCCCGTTTGTTAGAGGTCACTCCAGTTTAAGGAGAATGTTTCATGGTGACTTTTCTTACCTTGTTGTTTCATCAAATGCTTTTTCTTTAAACTAATTCTGTCCACTGGCTGATTATTAAAGGAATATATGATGGTGGGGGCTCAGGAGCTCTGGTTTTAGGGGTTGTGGACCCATAGGATGCCATGACCCTGGGCACCTATTCCTTGAGAAGTCGCCATGCTAGCACAGAGGTTTAATGGCCTCACACTCTCAGGTGAGGAGGAGGAAGAGGAGCTGTGAGCTGGCGGGGGGGGGGGGGGGGGGGGGGGGGTTCCTGTGCCTCATTTTATCATGCTGCTCCAGTACACCAAATATGTTGTTGCATTCCTTGAGCACTTTCTCCATTAACAGATATCACAGGTCCAAAGTGAGAAGGCTGAATCTGATGGCCTCTGGGGTCCTTTCCAGCTCCAGACCCGAGATCCATCCCACTGTCCTCTGTGATATCCTGGTCTGCTTGGCCTAGACAACTCATCCCCCAGCATCCCCATCCACCTGGGGAGCAGCTTGCATGAACTGGCCTGCCAAGGCTGGTCATCAGACATAGGCCTCTAAGCCCACATCCAAAGGAGACCCCACTTAGGATGCAGGACTTGTGAGTTTGGCCTCAGCGGGCCTCAATGTGGGCGGCCCCAGGTACCCCTTACACATCACAGGGCATAGCAGTAACATGGCCTGGCTTGGGGGCTCAGCTATTTCTGGGACAAATAGTTTCTGTTGATAATGTTTGTCTGACAACAGACTGCCCGTGTTTTGGGGGGGTTGTTTTATTCCCCAGAGCTTGAGGAAGAGGCCTTCAATAAATTCCTCATGGCTTCCTTCCATCATCATAGCAAGACAATGGTGGCATTTCAGAGGCAATACAGCAGCAGCAGAAGGGGGAGAAGGGAGGGGAGGGAAGGAAGGAGAGAAGAGAGGAAGAGGAGGAGGGGGAAGAAGAGCTTCCTTGCTCCTTTCCTAATCACAAGCATTTGCTTTCATATGAATCTGTCTTTATCCACAATGTATTAAAATAAATAAAGGTGAGAATTAAAGGAGAAACAGAAAAAATGGAAGACAAAAAGACTATAAATTGGTCAATGAAAATCTCCTTTGAAAAGACTAACAAAAAACTGTCAGCTAATCTGATGAGAATGAGGAGGTGGGGAAATAAATTGAGCAAAATAAAAGTGAACAAGGTGAAATCACAACCAAAGGAAAAGAAATAAGAATTCCCAGAATTTTATATGTAATTATATGCTAAGGATTTAAAAGAAATGACCTTTAAAAATATAACATGCCAAAATCAACAAAACATGGAATAGAGATTGTAACTGATCCAACCTGAGTAAAACAAATCTAACCAGATACAAAGGAATGACCAAAGCAGAAGAGAATCGAACTCCCAAGAACCCTGATCTAAACAATCAATTAACAAGCATTTATTAAGTGCCTATTATATGCCTGGAACTGTGGTGGGTACTGGATATCCCAATTTTTAAAAACTGTGGGTGGATTTTCTCAAATGTTTAAGTGCAATTAATACAGATAACCAAAAACGGACACAGAAAACATCCTACAAAATTCATTTTTATGAGACAAATATAGCCCAATAATACCCATACCAACAAAAGGCAATAATGAAAATGGATGAAAATTTTTAAAAATAAAATCCCAGCATAAAACTGTAATAATATGTTCCCAAAAGCATTTCCTGTGAGCAAACAGAATTTATATCAGGGATACAAAGACAGTTCAGCATCAGAAAAATAATAAGTAGAAATTATCATATTCAAAAATAATACCCCAAACTTCATGATTACATCAAAAAGTGTAGAGGGGTGGCTAGGTGGCACAGTGAGTAGAGCACCGGCCCTGGAGTCAGAAGGACCTGAGTTCGGATCCGTCCTCAGACACTTAACATACACACACAAAAACCTAGCCGTGGGACCTTGGGCAAGTTACTTAACCCCAATTGCCCTCCAAAATGCAAAAAAAAAAAAAAAGTGTAGAAAAGGGCTCTAATAAGGCACACTGTTTCATGCTAAAGAAAACCTACAAAGCATAGTAACAGAAAAGCTATTTTTAATATGATAAAATATGATAACATGATATCATATTTAGTATATCACTAAAACTTAAAGTTAATATTATTTATAACTGGGAAATAACAGAGGCTAAGTAAACAAAGTAATAAAGTAAATGTTATTTGACATAACTCTAGTAATGTCAATTAGAACAATGAGACCACAGGGGAAAAAATTAATGGCACAAACAGTAGCAAAGTGGAAACACAATTGCCCCTAATTTCCTGACAAGATGATGGTTTAATTAAAAAGTTGCAAAGAACCATCAAAAAGAAACAATGGATAGTTTCGGTAAAATAGTTGGATACAAAATAAGTCCATAAAAATCAAATTTGTAGCAATAATAAGAGGAGGAAATAAGAGAAAGGAAAGTCCCATTAAAAATACTTACCAAACACAAAGTATCTGGGAGTCAGTCTCAAGACTTATATAAATAGAAATATGATACTTTGTAAGAACATTAAAATAGTCAATCAAATTGGAGGGATATTCACTAGTCATGGTTGGCTGTGTCAATAGAATAAAAATGACAAAGCTAAAGGTAATTTGCAGAATTAGTGCTATAGCAAATTTAAAAAGGACTAATTTCATTGAGTTAAGCAAAAAAAAAACCTCAGTTGGAGGAAAACAAGTTCTAGAATCTTAACTAATGGAACACATAGGACTGATCAGACCTAAACTATATTATAAAGCAGTACTCATCAAAACTATTTGGTATTGGTTAAAAAAATGGAAAAAGTAGATCAGAATTCAATAATCTGGTATTTGACAAACTCAAAAATATTGATTACTTGGGAGAACTCCTTTTTGAGTAGGAAATGTGAAAACTGAGAAGCAATTTGGTAGAATTTAGGTTTAGACCAATATATTATAATAAGCCTGGAACAGATACATGACTAGAATATTAAATATTACACTATTGAAGAAGGAGAGAGGAAGAAGGAGGAAGACACAGTCAAACAGTTCAAGTGATGGCAAAAGGTAAAAAGATGATGGCATGGAATATAAAAGCTTTTGTGCAAACAAAATCAATGCAGCTAAGGAAAGAAGGGAAAATGTTGATAGGGGAGAAGGAATTTCCATATCAATTATCTTTGATAAGGGTTTAATATCTAAGGTATGTAAGAAAGTCACACAAATATAAGACCAAGAGCCATCTTTCAATAGATGTGGTCAAAAGATGTGAACAGTATTCAAAAGAATAATTACAAATTATTAATAATGTGAAAGGTTGCTCCAAATTACTAAAAATGAGAGAAATGCAAATTAAAATCTCACAAAACAGAAGTTTTGTCATTTTGGACAGGTCCAAGGATTCTGAAAAGCAATGTAGAGTTATGTTAAAAATGTAGCTAAAACATCCATATCCTTTGCCCCAGGATCCCACTGCTCAGTAGATACCAGGAGTTCAAAGACAGAAAAGCATCATAGAGATAAGCCAAAATATTTAGAGCAGAGGTGTGTGTGTGTGTGTGTGTGTGTGTGTGTGTGTGTGTGTGTGTGTGTGTGTGTGTGTGTGTGTGTGTGTGTGTGTGTTTTGTGAGGCCCCCAAGGCATGGGAATGTGCTACAAGCGGACCTCAGCAGCCACCTAGTCTTATCCCCTGGTTTTACAGATGAGGGCACTGATGTAGAAGGTGGTAAAGGGACTTACCCCGATCACACAGGGAGCAGTAGCAATAACAATCATGATCGCTAGCTTTTGTACAGTGCTTTAAGGTTTACAAAGCACTTTACATGTCACCTCATTTGAACCCTATGAAACAAGAGCTATTGCTGTACCCATTTTACAGATGGGGAAATTGAGACTGGGAGCAGTGCAGGGACTTGCTCCCAGCAACCCCACTAAGAAGCTGCGAGAGCAATTTGGACCCAGGTTTCCCTCCACCGCCCCACGCCCAGCAGAGCCCAGCTTTGTCCAGATCTCAGAGTGAGCAATGTCCTTGTACAAAGGTTTCTGAGGGTGTGCCCTTCAATGCCTGAGTCTCACCCAGGGCCCAGGAAGGGTGGCACAGAGCTGGGCAGCTACAGGCTTTTATTTATTCATGCTTGGCTCCTCACACCTACTGGCTATTACTCTGGCAATGCACCGTGTTTGAGCTATGGCAACAATAACCACAGTCCTGTTTGTTCATTTCCCTCACAAAAATAATGAGCTAGCCTCCGAGTCTGGCCTGAGCCGGAGGGGAGGAGGGAGGGCAATGGGCAGACGCCAGGGCCCAGGGAGGGGTGCTGGTCAGAGTGAAGACACCTACCTCCCCTGCCCCAGGGGCCAGGACACTTCTGAGCAGAGGGAAGGGGATATGGCAGAGATGAAGCTGGCCGTGGGGTCAGGGGGCCCCGATCCCCAAATGGGAAATTGAGGCAGACTTTGGGTTCAGGAACACAATATCCAGGAAAAAAACTTTGGACTTGGAGTCCCAAAGCTCTGGGTTCAAGTTCCGGGCTCTGTCATTCATAAACTGTATGGTGGTAGGTAGTCAGCACCATTTCCCTCAGCCATAAAATAAGAAAGCCAGTACAGGTATACATGTGTGCCTGCGTGTGGGAGTTCCAGGTAGGGGAGGGGTCAGAGGAGAGCTGGTCTGGCTCCCAGGAGGAGGGAGGGCCCACACCAAGAGCCCAGCTCTGTCTACAGATTTAGGTCAGAGATAACATGCATCATCTCACACACAGACTGCTGCACTTGTGTCTACTGGGCCTGGGGGCATCCTGGGAAAGGCTTCCTCCAATGCATTCTCCTGGTCCCGTCCCCAGGGAGGCACTTGGGCAGGCTAACTAGTGCCTTCAGCTCAGTGATGCACGGAGGGATGGACAACCCCCTGCCAAGGCCCTTCTCTGCAGAGAACAGCCTTTAACAGCC
This sequence comes from Gymnobelideus leadbeateri, assembly GCA_011680675.1. Classification (NCBI taxonomy): domain Eukaryota; kingdom Metazoa; phylum Chordata; class Mammalia; order Diprotodontia; family Petauridae; genus Gymnobelideus; species Gymnobelideus leadbeateri. Next base: position 490,656 of record WOXC01001284.1, on the reverse strand, counting down.
CAGGGTAATAGGGAAGGGGGCTTAGAGGGAGTAAATGGGGCCACTTCCTTAAGGGACAGTCTCCTACCTTCCCCCATGAGCCACACTGGCATTTTCTGAATGGAAGAAGACATCCCTTTGGGGTTCACTGTGGCCCAATGAGGCAGTCATGGCTTACAGGCCCTCGGGGGGGAGAAGCTGCCCAGTATAGCTGACCAAGGCCAAGCTCGGGAGGTGAGGATTCTGCCCCCTGGACCCTCCCTACACCTCCCCCAGCTGCCACTCCTCCCCTTCACAGCCAAACCCTGGAAAAGCTGCCTACACTGTGTTCCTCCAGAGGCTTTCCTTGAAACCCCCTAGCTCTGGCTTCTGACCCCATGCTGCTGAAACTGCCCTCTCCAAGCACTGATGATCTCTAACAAATCCATGGGCTTTCCTCAAGCCTCATCCTCTCTGCAGCCTCTGATCCCTCTCTCCTCCTGGACACTCACTTCTCTCTCCTGGCTCTCCTCTGACCTCTCTGGACTCTCCACCCCTCCTCCATCTCTCCCCTCCTGGATCTTCCTCCAGATCACGTCACCTCACTGTATGTAGCCATGTACCTACCAGGGGATAGAGGGCAAGGATGCTGCATTTCTCTCTGTCGCTAGCAGTTTACCCAAATCTGGAAGGAAAAGCAGAATTTTGACAGGCAGTGATGGGAGAAGGGTCTCCGACAGATGGAACACCAGGGTTGGTGGCTCAGGCAAGAGTAAAGACTCAATCTGGGTACAAGATTGTGGAAAGGGGAGATGCCAGGCTGGCAGCCTGAGGAATCTGGGCCTTGAGGAGAAGGGGGCCCAACATGACTCAAACTCAATTTGAGAGAATCCATCTGGCCTGGAGGGGACAGAGCAGGAAAAGAGGGACCCTCTGGGACAAAATCGCCAGTATCCAGGGAGAGGTGTAGAGGCTCCAACAAGAATATGGGCCAATGAAACAGAAAATGATGTCCAAATTCAAAAACCACTGTGCAGGGATGTAGACCTAGAGTACAGGGAGCCACGGGGGGGGGGGGGGTCCATCAGCACTAATGTAAGTAGAGGCAGCCTTAGCACAGCACCAGCTTGGAGTCAGGGCAGTTGAGCTCAAATCTCCCACCCACTGCTCTATCCCTGAAGCACCTTGGACAAATCCTGTCCCCTCCAGGGGGAGGGCTCTCTGACCTCTGAGGTCACTCCCAGCTCAGCCAAGGAGATCCATCCCAGACACATCCTATTTAGGATGCTGGTGCAACACCAGGTAGACTGAACTGGGGATGAGAATATTCCCAGCATCAGGCTACTTCAGGGCTGGAAGGGACCTGCAGGCAGGAATCTGAGGAAGACTTTCTTCACAAAGCCAGATCCCTACATTTCCAAATGGAGCAGGACCCCCTGTCTGAGCCTGGCCAGCAGAGAGATGTCCCACCAGCTCTGCCAGGTGCCCAGGGGCCCTTCTTTCTGATTCACTCAGCTACACCTGGGGGGATGGGGAGTGATGGGGTGCAGGAAACAGCCAGCCCTAATGAAGCTCCTAGGAAGCTTCAATCAGGGGCCAGCCCACAGTGCTGGGCATGTTCTCAGAACGGTCCCTTCCTTGCTTCTCTGGAAATGGGAGCTTCTCCCTAGACAGAAAAAGCCCTTTTTGCCACCATGAGTGGCTTTTGTCCTGGCACTGCCATCATTCACACCCAGGTCCTGTGACTGCCACTGCAGCCCTCCTTGTTAGAGCCCAGCTGTCCCCATCTGAAGCGGGATTTGGGTCTGGTTTGACCCAAGGCTAAAGCTTCGAGGTCAACAGATAATTTAAGTGGCAGTGAGAAGAGATCCCAGAAAAAGGCTTCCATGTCTCAAGCAATCTCTCAGTGCCTCCTCTGAGCTATCCTGGACCCCAGCTCCATCAGCTACAGGATGGCAAAGCCACAGTCAAGTGAGGCCCCCCCCTTAAGAAATCAGAGGTGCTGCTAGGGACTGGGGAGGGAGGGAGCCTGTACTGCCTGAAGCCCAAGGAAATGAGGCTGTTACCACTGGGGATCAAGGTCAGTCTCTGTGACCTCTTGATGGAAATGGTCATTGCGCTTGGACATGAGCACTCAATGTGCATCCTACATTTTACACCAGGAGAGGCAAGTCTGCCTGCCTCTCACAGCTGGCAATGGGGAAAGATGGGAGGGCAGCTGGGGGCACATTTGTACCCAAGCTCAGACAAAAGGAAGCCCAGGGCTGGAGCCAAACTTTGGAGTGGTGAGCAGGAGTTAGGAGATGGCAGGGGGAGAAGCAGGCCCAGAGAAAAAGCCTGCTCCAAAGGCACAATAGTGTAAGCCAGAAACATCCCCAGGGAAGAAGCTCAGCAGGAGAAAAACAAAGGCGGCCCCAGGGAGACTGTGCACAGAAGGAGAAGGATTCCGGGGTGTGTGCAGTGCTGCCCCCACAGGGCTTGGGGGACAGGCTCCCGTCAGTCCTATGACCATCAGAGGAAGCTTGCCCAGACACACTGGCAAGAGGTGCCTAGACTCCCAGTTATCCCAGCCTTCTGGAATGAAGGCAGGGGACCCCTGCATCTTAAGCAAAGAGTACTGTTTGCAATCTGTAGCCTGCAAGACACATTACATTTGATCCTGTCTCCAGCACAGACTAAATGGAACACAGATGGAAAGCAGCAGAATTCTGTGATTCTAAAAGTCTGTGGCCAACTTCCCTCTTTGAAAAGCCCTCCCCTGGCTAGGGCTGCTGAGCCCCAGGGAGAAAAGGCATCTCCCTCTTAGCTAAGGGAAGGGAGGAACCCAGCCCTTCTCCATCTATGGCAAGGAAAACAAGACTACTGATCCTGGTCTCCAGGCCCTCTAGGGAAGCCTGGGAGAGAGGAGGAGAAGGAGGAGGAAGAGAAAGAAGAGGAGTAAGAGGAGGAGGAGGAAGAAGAGAAGAAGGAGGAGGAAGAGGAGAAGGAGGAAGAGAAGAAGGAGGCGGAGGAAGAGGTGGAGGAAGAGGAGGAGGAAGAGGAGGAGGGTGCTAGGATGGGTAAGAGGCTCAGCCAAGGGGGGCAAGAGGAAGCATCCCAGACCCCACTGCCCAGCCAAGGATAGCCTCGATCAGCCTCAATCACTCTGAACTGGTGAATCAGTGAAGCCCTCAGTCCCATAAACAGACACAATCCCCCTCCTCCATCCCCCAAGAACCAAAGCCAGCCAGAGCAGAGACACCAACCTTCGTGGAATATCAAGGCGCTCTTCCTGAACCCAGATGGGAGCCGGAGATTCCGAAGCAAGCCCTTGGCTGTCAGCCGCACATGCATGTTGGACAAGGAAAATCTGGGCAACAGGAGCATGTCTTCTGGAGGGTGTGGGCCAGTAGCCGATGCTGTGGACCATCCCCTGCCACATGTGAGAATCTGGCTCTGGAGGCTCGGCCCTGGACAGCCCGGTGCCTGTGAGGCCAATGCTTCCAGCAGCTGTTCCCTCCCCTGATGTGGCTCCCCACTGGAGCTCCTCTGGGCTGTTTGGCCCCTGACCGCTGGATTACATCACACTGAGCAGGCTGCTCTGTTGTGGGGCTCATTAGGGACGCTCTCTTGGGGAGGAGAGGAAAAAGGGGGTGGTCACGCCAGCTGTGTGTATAAATACCAGCCAATAATGGGCTGGATCCTGTCACCAGGCTTCACAGCAGCCCAAGAGAAAAGGACTTTTGCCCTCTCAGAGCTAGATGCTTCTATCCTGCACACAGGAAAGGACTGGCCCTCCCTCTGCTGGATAACCCACCAATTGCCAGTCCCTGGGAAGGACCACCGGCTTGGGGGCCGAAGACCTCTGCACAATACAAAGACAGCTACAGGGCCACACACTGGTACATTCCACAAACAGCTGGTGAAAGCTTCCTCCATGCCAGTATCTCACCCCAGGGGCTGGGGAGGGGCTAGAAATGGGCTTTCTTGGAGGACAGAGGGAAAGGAAGGATGTAGAGGCCTGAAGAAGGGTCTGTACTCCCTCCATGTCTGGCAAAGCTTCAAACGACTGAGACACACAACGTCTGCCTATGAGAGATTAAATAACCCTCCAAACACAGTCTGACAGTTCTTGAAAGCCCCATGACATCCCAGGTCCTATGCCTGCATAGCCCTGAGGTTACTATGGGAACAACACAGGGGTCTCTGTCCATGAGGAATGTCAAGTCCCCTCATCCAGGACTACACAGGCTAAAATGAGGACAAATGGAGGGCAGGGGAGGGGAAGGAGGACAACTTCGATTGTCTTCACTTCCTGCCCATTTGGCACCAAGTTCTCTCAGAGAACTCCTTGTTGGCTCCTTCCTCCCATCTCTGGGTTGGGCCCCAGCTGAGAAAGCAGTAGGCTGGGCTGGCCAGCACCCAAGTGGTACACAGGCCCGTGGGTTCTGATCCAATCCACTAAAGTGGGCAGTGTTCCTGGTGGGCAAACATGGCCAACAGCAGAGAGTGGTCAGTAGCTGGTCCTAGAGCAGAAGGGTACCCAGAACCAAAAAGGCAGAGCCACTCACTTTCCAGATGGTGGAGGAAGCACCATCAGGCAGGGTCACAGAAGGACCAAGGAGCAGTGCCAGCCTTTGGTCCCCGGGCCTCGGATGCCAAACCCCATGTTCCTAACCCTCACAGAAGTCACAACCATCACACCACTCCTACATCTATACAAGCCTTAATGAAAGGGCTCCTTGTGGACCAAGCACAGACTGCCCACTGGCTAGGAGGCAGCAGTGAGTGCAGGACATCCATGCTGGCGAGAAGGGGCTCCACATGCCCACATAGAAGAGAGGTAGAAAAAAGATACTGCATCTTTCAGGAGATTCCTGGGCTTTCCCAAACACCATCTGCCACCTGGTGGAAGCAGCCAAGCATGGGGAAACCAGCCACTGGCAGCATCAGAAAACCAGGGCAAGGAAAGTGAACCAAAGATAACCCAAATCTGGGTCATCCCTGACCACGTGGGATCCCAGGAGGAGCTGGGAGGGACCACAGAGGCTGTCTGACAGAGAGGGAAACTGAGGCCCAGCACAGGCAAGGGAATCACCCAAGGTCACAGCTGCCACCAGATGCCAAATTCAGTGTCCCTTGGTGGGGCTGGAGCAGAGGCCAGCTTTTTGTTACTGACCAGTGAAAAACAGGTAGAAGGATAAATCACATTGACTTGTGAATCGTCAATGAAGCCAGTTCATGTCATCTTTGTCAGAGGGAATCACATCCCTGTCCAGGCACCAGCTCCTGAAATCTTACAAAGCTGGAATGCCCCAAGCAGTGCGTGTGAGGGTAAACATCTTTCTAAACGGATTACTCTGATTCTGGCACCAGAGGAGGTTAGCCAAATCTCTGGAAAAGGCCCTGATCCTTAGAAAAGAGCTGAGCTTGCCACCCCAGACACACAAGAGGGCAAGCCTGGACGCCCACCACCTACCCAGCTGGCTGGGTAGTACACTGAGATACCAACCCACAACAGATGTCTTCCTTTACCTCTGAAATAGGAAGAAGATAGAGCCAGCGCCTGAAGGACCAAGGCTGCGGGGGCAGCCAGGGGAGTGTGGTTTAAGGAGCATTCATCACACACACACACACACACACATACATACATACACACACACACACACACACACACACACACACACACACACACGCATACACACACAGGCACCCGTAGAATGTACTGAATGTTGGAACTCGAATGTTGACCCTGTTCAGATGTTCACTAGCCATGTGACTTGGGCAAACCCCTCCCTTCTCTGAGGCTCAGTTTCCCCATCTTCCAATCTGCCCTACCTGCCTCAGGCCTCCAGGAAGGAAAGGCTTGATATGCCCTAAGGTACTCTATAAACCTGGATGGGGGCAGGGTTGATATGCACAGGACACACTTCAAAGTGTACTCTCCATCACTATGTTTTTCCACTGCTTCCTTATGTCTGGGCAATCCACAAAACCCTGAATCAAGCCCTGATCTGTAGTGTCTGAAGGCTAACCCTGAACATTTAACAATTTGCTTTCACTCTCAGACCTGGTGGAGCTGGCTCAGCCTTGGGCCTTCAGCTCTTATCTAAAGGGCCTTCCTTCCAGCTCCTCCTCCTCCACCACCTTCAGCTCCTGCCTTTCTCTCAACCCTCTCTCCCACACACCATCCCTTTGAGCACCCCACACCAGGTAAATGTCCCTTCTCTGCTGCTGGCCGGGATCCAAGTGCCCACAGCCAGACTGTCTGGGAGGCTGTGCTGAGCCCTTTGAGGATGGGAGGAGTCCACACCAGGCGGTCACGGAGCTCCCTAGTGGTCAGGACCGCAGTCGGAGCCTGGGGAGCCCACTCGGGGTCCCCTAAAGTCCTGGCTCTTGTGGCATCTGAGCACACAGTGAAACCCGCTTAGCCACCTCCTCCTCCCATCCCTTGGGTTAGCTGGCACCTCCTTCCTCCTTTAGGGCAGAAATGTCAATATTGACCTACTGGTCTCCTCCTTCCTCAGCAAGGCCATTCACCTGCTGGTCCCAGAGGAAGGGCTCATGCTGACAGCACCAACAGGTCCTCTGAGAAGGCTGGGGCCTCTTCTTACCTGCCCATCACTGACCAGGGAAAGTCCTGGGGAGGCCCAGGAGCCATGAGAGTCCTTTGTGGAGTGAGCAGCCCCAAGAAGTAGGAGGTGAAATCCCCTTGGCCAGTCCTGTCCTCCACAAGGGAGTGCCAGGAGGACGTGCCCCTCCCCCCCCCACACACACACACACAATCCCAAGGGGGCCAAAGGGGGCCTAGAGGGGAAGGCGCTGTCACAATCTGATGCCACACCCATAGTACCAACAGCCTCCCTCCACAAAGCCCCCTTTCAGGCAGGCCCCCCACTCTGACGTCCACCTGCAACAGGCTGAAACTTTAGTGATCCAGGGGACACTCAGAATGGAGAAGGGGAGGTGGAAGAGAAGGAGAAGAAGAGGGGAGGAGGGAGAGGGGGAAGAAGGAAAGAGAGGGGGGGGAGGAGGAGAAAGAGGTGGAAGGCATGCATCTCTCTGGAAGGTGAACTGCTGGGCCCGGGTGCTTAAATACTTATCATCCAAGTTAATTTGGTCTGGGGGGACCAAGCTCTCTGAATACATTATTTTTAAAATACCCACCATCAATCCCCAGAGATGTCTCCTGAATCTCATAGACTTGGAAGAGACCTTAGAAGGAGAGGCAGGCAGTGAGGTGCCAAGGACAGATGTCTAGTTTAGGAGTCAGAAGACCCGAGTTCGAATCCCACTCTACTGGGGTAATACCTATGTCAGCTAGGGCAAATCCCATAGCTTCCCTGAGCAGTTTTCCTCACCTGTAGAACTGTACTCAATGACCTGGGCAGGAGTCCTTCCACATTGAAAGTCCCCATCCTAGGACCCTAACCTAATCTCCTGTCCCTTTGCCATTTTCCAAAGGAGGAAACTGAGGCCCAGAGAGAGGCTGGGTTCTATTAAATAAAAGCTGACCTATGTGACCCTGTAGGATAAAAACAGACTGTGTTAATAATGGGACTCAACCAGCCATTTGGAAAACAAAACTCCCATCTTATGGGCAGGGGGAGCTTGGCCCTCCACCAGCTTACTCACTGAAACAGACTCGAGCCACAGGAAGCACCAGCTGCTGACCCCTGGGCAGCAGCAATCCCAACAAGGCTGAATGGTGCCTGGTGCCACTGAGTCACAGAAGTCCTAGCAGCCCCCCAACCAGCTGGAGAAGCCAGCCAGCCAGCTAGCCTGTGCCCCCATGCCTGAGGCTCTGAGGGACCGCACCTGGCTTCTGACACACCACGTCTTCCAAAAAGTATCCCTGGGAGGCAGGTCTCCTGGAGGGTGCCAGCCGACAATGACACTGGCTTTATTTAGTCTGTGCTGGCCCCAAGCTCAGATGTCAGAAGCCCAAAATACCTTTCCTTGCCACACCCCAGACTGTCTGTCCTTGCCACACAGGGACAGATTCCACTTAGCTGAAGGACAACTTTGGGGAAACTCAGCCCAAAAGGGAACAATCCAAAGGCAGGCCGTTCGCATTCTCCAGGTATAAGGAGGAGGACCCATCACAAGCAGAAAGGGGATCAGTGTAACAAGGCCTAAGAGCATCTATCCATCCATCTATCCCCTCATTAAGAGCACAGCCCTCAGCACTGATTAATATAATTAACAGTATGCTCCAAGTCCTGATTCCTTTATTAGCTGAGGACACCTTGTGACCGAGTTACAGAATGACCAATGGCAGGTGTAAACAAGTGTGAACAAGGCTCAGACCTCCCTAGTGAATCAGTCAAAGGCATAAGCTAAGAGTGACCTTAATCAATTTGGAAGGAGGAAGGTGCTTCAAGTTATTGGGTGAGATCAGATGAGGACACTGATCAAAACTGACTGAAACAATCTGCCACCTCCCTGGGCTCAGATTCCATAGGAGAAAGGAAGTTAAGCTTACCTTGAGAAGACAGGGCAGGGGGATGGAGGTACTGAGGCCAGAAGGGTGCCACATTCCCTTCCACCTACTGACCAGAAAACAACTCTGTGGGGAGAATGGAAGAGCCAGACCTCTGACTGGCACCAGTGGTTCTGCAGCAGCAGTGGCTGAGGGCATATCTGTGCCAGGAGCCTTAGGGATGCACCAGGAACAAGGCAGGCACACCAAGGGAAGGCAGCTTCAGGACTGAATGAGGGCCTCAGCCCACAGCCACCTACCAACAGATACCCTAGGGGAGCCCCAGGAGAATTGCACAAGAGGAGAAGAGGGGTTCCACACTTTATCACATGTACTAAGCTGGAGCCCACTCTCCCCAGAAACCAGGGAAGAACGTTTCCCTCCCTCCCTACCCCCTGGTTTGGGAAATGGGTACATTTCTCTTCCCATGCCATCTCAGTAAATACCCCTTCCTAAAAGCTACTTCAGTCTGATTGTCAGTGGGGAGCCCACGGGTAAGGGCTCATGAACAACAGTGTGAGAAAACCACTCCCCACCCATAAGAGTTACTCTGAGAATCCCGGGAGAGAAGCAGCAAATGCCCCCTGGGGTCCCCACCTAAAGTCCCCAGGAGAGCCAGGAGAGCGGCTCTGACAGCTCTGGCTGCGGTCTCTGTCTGCCAAAGCAGCCCCCCTTCACTCGCTTCAAAAGACGGAGGAGAAGCACTGTGGGGGGGCTGCTGCACCCCCTGTCCGATGTGACTGCTGGGCTGGCAGCTTTTTGTTAGCTTGTTTTCTTTGTTACAAGGGGAAGGGTCATTGTGAAGAGGGAGTCAGGGATGAAGGGAGGGGGGAGGAGGAGGAATTTCTGAAAATGACTGATATTTAAAAGTACATCAATAAAAAACTTTAGTTTCATTTTATTTCTAAAGTTTTTATTTAAACTTTTAAAAAACGAAACTTTTCTGGCGCAGCTAGGTGGTACAGTGAATAGAGCACCAACCCTGGAGTCAGGAGGACCTGAGTTCAAATCCAGCCTCAGACACTTAACACTTACGAGCCATTTGACCTTAGGTAAGTCACTTAACCCCAACTGCCCTGCCTAAGAATCTTAGTTTCTCTGCAAATCAATGAAAAGTGACTGTTCTCCTTAACAGTGGCCCTCCAGGACTGGGCTGCCCAGAGTCACAAAGATGCCCTGGCCTGAATCTCTTGGGCACTGAGGAGGGGTTATTCTCGAGAGTGGGTATGTACCTATCTGACCATCTCACATACAAATCAAGTCCCTAGCCAAAGTTTCAAGGACATAGCTCCTTCCCCCCACCCTCACCTTTCTTATTCCCCATCACAACAACTTTCATCTAACAGACACTTTCTGACCATTTTCAAACCTTGTGACATGCCTTGGGCTCCTCATCCCCTTCCTTCTGGGCTTTTTCCTTATCTTGTCCAGAACCAGCTCTGGCATTTCCCAACCACGTCTGAACCATGGTACCTTCACTGACCACCCTCCACCACAGCCCCATTTCTGCCACCATGTCCTATCCCCCCCATTAGAATCATGGGGTTCCTTGTATTTCTCTCCCTAGAACACCACACATGGTAGGCACTCCATAAATGCGCATTCCCTTCCCTTTCATATGTACAAAGATGTAAACCTTAGTGGAACGCCCTCCCCCCAGCCCTGCCAGTCTATCACCTAGCTCGTGGGCCAGACTACCCCGTGATCAATTAGAATCTCCCAACAATGACTTCAGACAGACTCTGGAAGGGAGCCCCTCCCACCCATTTCAGCTCAATTTAACAGATATAAAACACTAGCACCCCAAGTCCCAGAGCCTGCCTGACATGAGGCACAGCCTGTGAAAAGTACTGGAGATGGGAGGTAGCAGGCATCTTATAGGGAACAGAGAGCAAGCAGACCAGTCTGCCCAGACCATAGTAACTGGAGCTGAGACACAGACAATCTGTCTGGAGGAAGAGATAGATGGGGAAGTGGGGTGAAGTTACATGCTTAAGTACCAGAAAGGGGAGGCTGTATCCTGTCCTGGAGGCACACATAGGCCACAGAGGCTTCTCCAGCAGGGGAGGGGCCTCCTGGGCCCTGGCCCCATCTGTATCTCCAGTGTGGAGGCTGATGGTTAGGCCAGGCCAATAAGAGGCCAGAAGAGGATACCTGAGAGGTCTTGGCAACCCCAGATCTGCTTCACCCTCAGACTGGAAGGAAGCATGGATATGCATTTCTTCTCCCAAACAATCCCTGTAATTCAAAGCATAAAAGTGGCCACTCACCAGTGCTAAGAACCGCAACCAGCCTGGGAGACACACTTTTCCTCGATGCACCTGGAAAAACCAAGAAAAACAGGTCAGCTACACACTTGCAGAATTTGTATGAGATACAGCAGCCCAGCACAGCCAGAACAGGGGCTTTCCAGGGACAGCTGGCAGCCTGAGTCTGAGTCTGGGGGGAAAGCATGACCTGGAGGGCAGAGGGACTGGGCGCCTCCAGGTTCCCCCCAGCTGAGGGCCAAACAGCAGGGCTGTCCACTTAGCAACTACAAATGGCACCTCCTCTGATGCCTTCCCACCCAGCCCGCCCCAGGCCATGGGGCACCTGCCACCGTCCTTCACCTTCAGGACAGACAAGACACGCCCTGTGGCATGGCTGAGAGCTGGCAAGGTCGGAAAGCCCTTCCCAGTCTAGGAGGAGAGATGCTGTGAGGCATCTCTACGGCAAGGGGAGACCAGAAATACAGCCAGAGGCCTGGTGTCCAGACAGTGGCCCCTCGGGCTGAAGACAAACCAAAATAAGGAGCAGCTCAGAGGAGACAAGCTGCAGGAAGCTATGGGTACATTTTACGGTGTGTGGGGAGGTCTGCAAAGCTTCAAGTGTTATTTTATTTGATCCCAACAGCCTTGGCAGGCAGGTGCTATTATCCCCACTTTACAGTTAGAGAAACTGAGGCTGAGCGTTAAGTGGCTTGCCCAGGGTCATCTAGCTTGTCTGAGGCTGCATTTGAACTTGGATCTCCTGACTCCAGTGTTCTCTGCACTGCAACACCAGCTGCCTCCCCACCACTGCCAGTATGTACCTCCACAGAGGTGTCCGGCAGACCCCAAAGCACTTGGGAAATGGGGTGAAGACCTGCTGGATTCTCAGCACGTCCCCTGCCTCCAGCCCTTGGCCAGTTCCCTCTGAAGGCCACCCTGGAGCCACCCATGGGGGGTCAGCCTGGGAGCACGGGAGCCCTGGCTGAGGAGGGGCAGGTCGTCAGCACAGGCAGGATGAGCATCTTCCCAGAGTCCCAATCCTCACAGTACCACGGTCCCACGGTCCCACTACTTTCACCTCTGGCCTAAGCTGACACCAGTGGCCAGCCTTAGCTCTTGCCTCAGGAATGCCAGGAGAAGACTCCATTCAAATCCTTGCTGCTGTTGCTTGCTACCTATATGACCTTGACTAAATGATGCTCCCAGCCTCAGTTTCCCTGCCTGTAAAATGAGAATGGCCTTAAATAGATGACCAGTCTCCAGGGTCTCCTCCAGCTCTGAGGCCCAGGAGGGGATGAGGACTCTCCTTTGGTCCTTTCCCTAAGGTCTAGGGCCTGGCTTTTCCTCAGGCTGGTCATCTTCCCTAGGATACCCCCACACCTGACATGGTGCCCGTTGATGGACAACCAGAGAGCAAGGACCCACTACCATCAGGGAAAGTCTCCTTCCGAGAACATTGCTGTGGGGGCAGGGGCAGAGAGAGCCTGGAGACTTCTCAGAAGAGGAGGAAGTCCAGAAGATGGGACCTTTCAGCCTCTCTGTCCCTGGCCTTCCCTTCACTGGTTCATAGGGAGAAGCATGGGGGCCAGACCTCAGAGAGAGCTCCCAGATGAGGGAAGCCTTCGTCTCTCTTCCTGTGGCTGCCAAGACTTAATAAGCAGCCGTGGCTCCGAGCAGGCACAATACCTGCCCAGGGTCACCCAGGCAGCATGGGACCTGGGGGAGACGAAGCTGACCCCCCACTCCCCCACCTCAAGCTCAGCTCTGTCCTCAACATGCTGATGGCTCCATCCCCCTCAGCATCAAACCAAGGGGAGAAGCCATGTGAAACACAAGAGGGGAGGGAGACACACACAGATATGTGCATATGTACATGTATTTGTGCATTATCCATACACAACCACTGCACATATATATGTATATAAATTCATACATTGGCCACACATCTTTCCAGGGTCCTTCTAGCTCCCCCTGAACAACGTAATTAAGGGGACATGACTCAGGCAAGGCCAGGGGGCAATGGGGGTCCCTGTTCACTCCAAGGGCTCCCCCACCTTCTGGTTAACCATTAGCACATCACACGTGGAATGGACAGCATTATACAGTCAGGAGGGGCCCCTGCCATAGGGTTCAAGCAAACCTTTTATCTCATTTGATCTAATTGAAGGGGATGATAAAAAAAATCAAAGTAAAGATTTAAAAGGAAGAAAAAAGAAAAGAAACATGACGGGCGGAAGCAGGAATCCCTGGGACTTTCCCCATTACCACAGATGGAGGCATTTTCCACCCCACCTCCCTTCAGACACTAAATGTAAGTGACCCCCATCCCTGATAGCTGAGGCTGCCCAAGGGTACCAACCCACACAGAAAAACCTCAGAAAGTAGGACATGCTCTCCAGTCCAGGCCTCGAGATGGACATCCCAAGCCTGGCATGGAGAGCCCAGGGAGTCAGGAGGCCCCTGGTCCTGTGGGGGGGGGCTAGGTGGGCTGGGAGGATCTCCTGGCCTTGCTGTGGGCACATGAGCAAGGAGAGGGACCCCACTGCCCATGAGACCTCTGCAGAGGAGCCTAGCACTCTCCGGACAAGAGGGAAGGCAGGAGGCCAACCAGGCCCACTCAGACCCAGCCTGGGGAACAAAGGGGTGGTGATTCTAATGAACAACGTAGTTGTTATACAGAGCTTCAAGGTGTGCCAAGCACTTTACAAATACTATCTCATCTGAGCCTCACAGCCACCGTTATTCCCCCATATCACAGATAAGTAAACTGACGCCAACAGAGGTTAAGTGACTTGCTCAGGGTCACACAACTAGTAAGCATCTAAGGCTGGATTTGAACTTTTTCGCTCCAAGTTTGACGCCTTATCTATAGCACCCATTAGTGGCCACAGGCAATGCCACCTGCAGAGCCTGAACAGAGAAGCCCTAGTCTAGAAACACATGGTCTTAAGTACCATCTCCCGCATTTGCCTGCTACACAAAATATAGAGTCTAGAATGAAGGTGAGACCACTGTGAGGGAAGGCTGTTTGGTGGCCCCTTTGCTGCAGGGGCTCAGGCCTAGGCCTACTCTAAGCTTTATGTCAGGTTAAATAAAACTGGTCCCATAGCTGACATCTTCCTATTGTCCTGGATGCTTATAGAGGACTAGGGAGGAGAATAAACTTTTTGAGAAAGACAGGAAGCAAATTCAGTGCCCATCTCTGGCACATAGTAGGCACTCATGATTGCTTCAACCAGTAAATGCAATGCTGTGCCAGGTAGGCCTTGGGGACTGGACTGGAGCACAGCCCATGGAGGTTATTACTTAGAAAGAGGGTCCTACAGTTGATGAACCTCGTTCATTGTGTCAGGGCCAGGGGGAACAAACATGCCTTTGATCAATCCATCTCCAATGCCTAGACTCCCTTCCAACCATCACCTACACTTATCGAAGTCAAGGCCAGCTCCCATCCCAAATGCTTGTTGAGCTGAAAGTCCATTCTCCGCATCCTCTGAAATCAGAGCCCACTGTTGGCAGATATCTTGTGCAAGGATCTCATTCCACTGGACACGTGACTGTCTGCTCCCATCTTCTCCTCTCAACAAGAGGGCAACTCCTGCGGGCAGGACTGCACCTCGTCTGAATATGCTAGAACACCCCCATGACTGGGGCCGCAGCCACCTACTCTGTGGGTGCTTCTGGGTTCTTCCAAGGCGGCCTCTGCCTTGGCACCCATTCGGGGCTGACTCTCCCTTAGACCTCTGGCAAGGGTGTGGGGAGGGGATTTCTCCCACCCCCCTCTCCCTTAGCCCCAGTAGCTACCATAGCTACACTGGTACACAGCAAAAACAGGGGCTTACCTAGATAACCCTGAGCCAGGCCTCAATCCCCAGGCTGCCCTTGGGGGAGACCTCTGGGAGGCATGTAAAGCTGAGGGACTGGCACCCAAGCCCTAAGGAGGCCTTCCAAGAGCTCTGGTCTTGTGACTACCCAGAGGGCATGTGGGGGGTGGTGCTCCTGCCCACTCAGCAACCCCACCAAGTGGCCCCTGGTTTAAGTATCTGCCCAGGAGCACTTAGGAATGTTCTGGCCTTTAAACACAGCTTTTGTGAGGGAGGAAATAAACCCTCCCCTCTGGTGGAGCACCCACCCAGAAGGACCCTATTCATCCCCTGAAGAAGAGATCCTATCATGAGCCATCCCTCAGTTTTATAAAAATGATCCCCAGGAACGTGGGGCCAATGAGCCAGAGTGGGAGAAAGGCCCAGTTCCCTTTTGGGGGGTCAGGCTCCCCCGGTTTTGCTCAAGACCCGAACTCTTTATGGAAGGGGGCCCCTGAGCTTCAAGTAACAAATTGAAGGAAAGGAAGGGAGGAAGGAAACAGATACAAGGCCAAAGCAGGAAAACGAGCAGAAGGCCGGAGCTCAGAGCCAAGGGCAGCCCAGTGAGCATGGCAGATGGACTGAGGGCTCCGTCAGGGGCCAGGGACTGACTGAAGGCACAATCAGGGCAGGAGAGACAGGAGGAGAGAGCTGCCATGCTTCTACAGTCCACAGACCTGCCTTCAAATTCCACCTTTAACAACTAGACTACCTAACTAACTAGACTACCCAGGCAACCTCTTCACCTCCCTTAGCTTCCTGGGCTAGAAAACCGGAGCTTGGCCCCATGCCCTCTGAGGTCCCTCCTACATTCAGGGTTAGCATTTTCCTCCAAGGCAGCTGGGTGAGGCAGTGGCCAGAGTGCTGAGCCTGCAGACAACAAGGCCCAAGTTCAAATCCAGCCTCAGATGCTGAGTGTTTACAAAAAGGAATCAGACAAGAAGAAATGGGGAAATCAACTCCCAAAGACAAGCTGCCATGCCTGCTGAGGGCCAAGGAACCCTGCCAAGGCTGCTCTCCAAGAGGCTTGAGGGCTCATCGAGGGACTGGCGATGCTGTGCTTCCTGACCACACAACCTTGAGCCTCTGAGGCTCCCCAAGCCTATAAAATGGGGGCAGCAGTGCCTCTGGCACCTTCCTCACAGGTGTCTGGGGATATCAAGTGATACATTGCTAAGTAAAGTGGTTTGTAAACCATAAAATCACACTCAGGGTAGTGCCAGTGCTTCTAACAATCCTCTGGGTGCTTCCAAATCCTGTGACCCCAGACAACCTAGCAGCACATTTTTTTGGATTAAATTGAAAAGTATTTTATTTAAGAGCCAAGAAATCTGCAAGCAGATGGATTCCTTGTTGTGCAACAAAGGGCTGTCTGAACCCAAAGAGAAGGCCATGAATGCCTCATTCTCCAAAAGTCCCCAGCGAGTTGGAGAAACATGGAAAAAAATCTGACAGTCTGTTTACACAAACACACACACACACACACACATCTATCCATCACACACACACACACACACAACCATCTATCCATCACATACACACAGAGATACATACCTATACACACATATCCATCACACACATATATCCTTCACACACACACACACACACACATACACACACACACAGATACATACCCATATACACATATCCATCACAGACACATCTATCCATCACACATGGATACACACACGGATACACACACACACACACACACACACACACACACACACACACCCTCCCTACCACC
Organism: Gymnobelideus leadbeateri; assembly: GCA_011680675.1. NCBI lineage: Eukaryota > Metazoa > Chordata > Mammalia > Diprotodontia > Petauridae > Gymnobelideus > Gymnobelideus leadbeateri. Next base: position 474,378 of record WOXC01001284.1, on the reverse strand, counting down.
CCTCCAGGGGCTGCTGCAAAGCCAGCCTTCTGTCCATCTCTTCTGTTTGTAGGCAGGCTCACTGGTTTGTTTACCCTTGTATCAGACCATTAGACACCCAGCTGCACCCAGTGCCAAAGCAGGGAGAATGCCCGCCTGACATCCAGGCACTCCAAGCACCTGCTACAGCTGAGGCAGAGAGGCTGGCCCTGCCCACCCACCCCCAGCTCCCCAGGGCTCCTGGGCATCTCCTTAGGGCACCTAGGCTCCCCAGGCTCAGGACTCCTGCTGCCCTACACCAGCCAGCTGGCTAGCTCTCCCTGACCTAGTCCTGAAGGGTACAGCTAAAGGGCTTTCACAACAAAGGAATGAGCTGAGTCTGCAAGAAAGCCCACCGCCCCTTTCTCTGCTCAGGGCTTTCAAGTCACTCTGGAAACAGAAAGGATTCTCCAACAGCCCGAGCTTCCTTGGAGGGGGTAGAAACAGCCTGATCTCATCATTCATCATCCCAGGCATGAGAAGTCGTATGACCCGGGATCGATCGATCTCTCTCTCTCTCACACACACACACACACACACACACACACACACACACACACACACACACATTTCTAACGGTATTCTCCACATAATTACACACAGAACTTATTTACCACCCCCTCACCCCCCCCCCCATCTTCTCTCCCTCAGGACTTAAAGCTCACCGGATACCCTTCTGCGGGACAGCTCCAGGTTCCTGCTGAATCCCACGGAATGTGTGACCCAAATCCTAGAGACCTCCTTGCCAAGGGGCCCTGCCCATGCCAGGATGCCCCTCTCGAACTTCACAGGACCCCATCCCTCCAGAAGCCCATGGGGCCGGCTTCCCCTCCCCCGGAGCGTGCCCCCAGCTCGCCCCAGTACCACCCTGCCTCAGCCCTTCAGAGAGCCTCAGAACGCAGCCCCCACCAGCAAGCCCAGGGCTTAGGGAGCGCCGGAGACGAGGCGGCCACCTACTTCTCCTCCCCGCGAAGGTGGCTAACAAAGGCGCCAGACAAAGGCTGTAGGAGCCCAGCAGCAGCAAGGTCAGCAAGGTGAGGTCGTAGTGTCTTTGCGCGTCGGCTGGAGCGCTCAGGGTGGAGTTGATGAAGCCCCGAGAAGAACCTTCTGTCTCTGTGCAGCTGCGGAAGCCTCCGGGGCCGCTCATTTAAAAAACGGGAGCCGGCTCAAGCCCCGCGCGCTGCAGCCATGTTCCCTCGCTTCACTCCACTGCTGGGTCCCAGTGAATTAGGAGGCGGGGTGGGGGCACAGCTGTCTGCCTGCTCCGAGGTAGCGGGAGGCAGAGCACAGGATGGGGATGCGGCTGGGGATGGGGATGCTGAACCCACCTCCGAAGGGCAGGCACCTCCACACCCCCAGCAGGGCCCGGGAGCCCTTCCGGGACAGGGACAGGGAGCCCCTCGGCTGAGGGGCACCGAGCAACACGCAGTGGGGCTTCTGAGCCGAGGCAACATGGCTGGCAACTTCTGCGTGGAAAAGGCCGGCTCCCCCAGACCTCCACTCCGCCTCCCAGCCGCTGCAGCCTGGGGGCACTGCACACTGCACCAGTCCTGCATGCCAAGGCGTCTAGTGGAACAAGGACTTGTATCCAAATCACACTCACACCCTGGGGTTCCATGGGATACCTCATCCTATATTCATCTTTTATCATATCATCACAGATTCAACGACACCCCAGGGGAAGCATCCTCAAGGAGACAGGCTTAATTACATTCCATTTGAACCCCTCCATTCATGACCCGGCATAAGCACCCCCAATAGAAACCACACACAGTCTTCAAGTCCAGATTCAGTGACTGGGAGGAGGGGCAAATTCAATGGAATTCAACTCCGGTGTGCATTTATTAGACACCTTCTATGTACAAGTCCCCATAAAGAGCTGAGACAGATACACTGTGCCAGGAACATTTCATGCAAACAGGATCTCTCCAAGGATTGCTAGTGCAATCCAATCTTCTTCAAGGCTCCACTCCCCAAGCATCCAGCCATCTAAACCATTCTACTGTTAGGATCCCTAGCATTCTTCAAACACAGATCAGGTGCCCCTGATGAATAAAGCCTTTCCCTCCATACACCTAATTTCCTTGTGTACCTCTCCTCTCTCTCATCCCCCACCTTCCCTTCCACAAACAATTGCTTCATTTTCATCTTTATTTCCCCATGAGGGACTGATTCACACCAGGAATGCAAAGTCAGCTCAGTATTAGGAAAACTATGAGCATAATGGATCATATTCATAATTCAATCAGTCACATGTTTCTTTCAAAATACTTTATGGAAGGAATGGAGGGGTGATGTAACATACAGAAGCAGAAAAAGCTTTGGACAGCATGCAAAACCCATTTCTGCAATTAAAAAAAAAATACTAACCAGTACAGGTTTCCATGGCATACATGAAGTGTAGGTGAAGTATTATCTAACTAAACCCAGAGGGCTTCCATTAAAGCAAGAACATTCATTAACACTGCTATCAATTAGCATAATACAAGAACTACTAGCTAATGAGAAAGATAAACTTCAGGAATGAATAGAGGCAAAGAGGAAATACAAGTATTCCATTTTGTAGATGATCTCAAAGTTTTAAACCCAACAGAGTCAAATAAAATATTCATTTCAGTTGTGTTCAACTCTTTGTGACACCATTTGGGGTTTAGTTAGTAGAGAGACTAAAGTGGTTTGTTCCAGCTCATTTTACAGATGAGAAAACTGAGACAAACAAGGGTAAGTGACTTGCCCAGGGTCACACAGCTAGTTGAGGTCATATTTTATTCCTGACTCCAGACCCAACATTCTATCCCCTGCACCCCTAGCTACCCAATAAAATATTACCTGAAACAACAACTTCAGCAAAGTAGAAGAATATAAAACAAATCCATGCAAACCACCAGACTTTCTAGATATTACAAGCAAACCCCAACAGGAAGAGATGGAACAAGAAAACTCCATTCAAAACAAATAAAGAATGTATATAAATATTTAGAAACCTACCTATCGAGACAAAAACAGGAAATCTATGAATTTGACTATAAAATATTTTACAAAAATAAAGTAGACATAGTAAGTGGAGTGATATTCATTGCACATGGTTGGGCTGTGACAATATAAAAAAATAACAATACTACCTACATTATTTTATTTCTTCAATGCCATGCCAATCAATGGATTACTTTAGAGTTAGGGAAAAAAACAAGAAAACATCTTCAGAAATATCAAGGTTCTCAAGGGAAGCAATAGGGGAAAATAGCAAGAAAGTATATCTAGCTGTACAAAATCTCAGAACTATATGGAAAAGGAGTAATCAACCTTATTTAATATTGGTTAATACTTCAGCCATGTTCCACAAAAACTGTTGGGAAGCGGCCTGGCAGAAAGTTGGTAAAGACCAAGCTATACACCATATGGTACACTAAGCTTCAAAGGGACACGTGGACTAGATAGAAAAGGTCACATCAAAGGAAAAGAAAGAAGAGCAGGAGAGAAAACATTTTCTGCTACAGTGAACATGGGAAGCACTTGTGACCAAATATAAAAGAAAAAGAGGATCATAGACGCTGTTATGGGTAACTTAGGTTACATAAAATTGAACTGACCTTGTACAATAAAACCAATACTATTAAATTAGAAATGAAACAGCAAAGGTCTGATAGTCAAGACATACAAGGAGCAGAGCTGGAGACAGACTGTCCCAAAAGTCTTTATGCATTTTAAAGCTTAAAACTGTCCTGATATTTTTAGGACTACCTATATAAGAGTGACAGCCAGCCCCCAATGAATCGAGTCAAAGAGGATGAACAGGTAGCTGGTTGTCAAAGGAAGAAATCCAAGGAATCAATAGCTATATGAAAAGATGTTCCAAATCACCATTAACAAGAGAGGCTCCATTTCATACTTATCAGATTAGTAGAGTTGACAAAAAAGAAAAATGACATTTGCTGGAGGGGCTGTTGGAAAACAAGTATACTGGTACATAGTTGGTGGAGCTATGAATTAGTATAACCATTTTGGAAAACCTCTTTGTAACTGTGCCCAAAAGCCACTGAACTTTTGACCTAGCAAGACTGTCATTAGGCCTATATTCTCCAAAGAGATCAAGAACAATGGGAAAGTCCTGCACATGCACAAGCATTGATAACAGCTCAATGGATAAACACGTTATGTCTTTTGTCTTTCTTTGTAACCCTATTGTTTAGCACAGTGCCTGACACATAGGAGGCACCTGATAAGTGCACATTGATTGATTAATATAATGGGTATTGTTAAGTCATATGAAATGGATGGTTCTTACTGTTGCAAAAAAAAAAAAAAAAGGCATAAGGGTCATTGAAACAACTTTCAAAAATACACAGAATGGAAGAGAAAAGTTCAGAGGGAAGGACAAACAGGGCAACTGGGAGACAACCCACTGGATGCAGAGTAAAAACGTTTAAAAGCAAATTGAACATAATACTCATGGGCTCATGGCTTATGTTTTTTTTCAATCTACTTTGTATGTACACTTAGGTATTTCTGGGGGAAGGGGGTTAAATTCAGAATAGATGATTTAAAACCAAAAAATGCTTGTTAATCATTTTAGAGGCAGCCTGACACAGAGGCTGGGGAGCCAGAAGGACCAGGGTTCCAGTCTCACCTCTAACACTTGTTGGCTGCCTGACCTTTCAGTAGAGGGGGAGAGGGAGAGGGAGAGGGAGAGGGTGTGAGTGTGCGTGTGTGTGTGTGTGTATACACAAACGCACTTTCAGTCATTTCACAGTGTGCCTAGGGGAGGACAGCACTCCATGGAGAGGATCCAGCTTAGCCTAAGCCCAAGACACGAGCATTTCTCTTCTGGCCTTGGTTCGGCCCTCAGCTGGGCTGCACTCTTAGGCTGTAGTCTTCCAGTCCAAACCCCAGCGCCTTTTAGACCTTCCTTCCCCACAGCATCCCCAGGGATGCTGCACCAGGCACACTCCCCCAGAGCTCACTTCAGCACATTCTAGCCTAAGGAGGCACGGTGCTCCTAGAAGCAACATCAGATCTTCCTACTCAAAGGCAAGATTCCGAAAGCGTCTTAGGAATTGTGTGCAATCGTCTCCTAAATAAAATATGTTTATGAAGGTCAGAAAAATAGAAACGTCTATTATTTGGAGGACATTAAAATGTTTCACAGGCCAGACAGCATCTGGGCTAAGGGAAGGCGGCCAGGAAGGTGCTACACAGGCCCAGGGCTCTCAGAAGCCCAGGGCTAGAGCTGCCAATTAGATCATGGCACTCATTTTACAGAGGGGGGAACTGAAGCCTACAGAGGAGTAGTGACTAGTGGAAGCTTGTTCAAGGATGAGATGTCAGCGCCAGCCTGGAAGTCCAAGGGCCACACTTGCTGACTGAGTTCTGACCATGTGACACTGGAACCCAGAGGTACTTTGGGCCAACATTCCATCTGAAAAGAGCTGTTGGACATGTCTGGGGAGAAAGTCTGGGAGGACACTAAAGGGACAGAGGATGTGCTGTGAGGAGGGCAGGTCTGTGAGACATGGATTGTATGACCCCCAACACACCTCCCACGACTAGAAGGCTTGGGGCCACAAGGAAGTCGGGTTGTCAATGAGCCGCCTTGAAGGCCTCCTGCTATAAAATGAGGGTCCCAGGTGGCCCCTCCCAGCTCCAAGGCTGGGATCCTGAGACAAGACTAATATTGCTAACCACAAGTACCTTTGGGTTTAAATTGATTTTTTAATGTTTTCCCCAATTACCAAGCATTTATTTCCTCTCCCTCCCACTGCTGGTTCCTAAAGCATCAAGACTGGAGACAGCAGATCCCACTGCTGGGTGGGACCAGGCCCTGCCACCAGGGGGCACTAGACCATTAACAGCAGCCATCCTGCCTGCCATGAATCTGGGCTCCCTGCCCCTGGGGTGGGATTTCATGTCTAAAGCTCAATTGGAAGCAGTGTTGAGCCAGGGCCCCCCTGCTCTGTGTGACATCCACCCCACCCCCAGACAGGCCTGAGCTCTCCTTGGCCACATTGCCCCAGCTCCCTCTGGGCCCTCCCTCCTACTGGGCCCTCCCTCCTACTGGGCCATTCTGGACCCCAGCCTTGGCTCCTCTCCCTGCTCCCAAGCCTTAGTCATGAGCAGGCTAACTAGTGCAGCCTACCAAGTGCCCTGTGGACCCTTCATCAGTTCCCTCCTCCCTGGAAATGGCACCTCTCTCGGGCATAAAGGAGGGCAAGAGGCAGGGCCTGGGGGTGGAAGGTGGTCAAAGGCAAAGGTGATTGGTCATTTCTTGGGGTTGCTTCTGGGCATCAGAGATGTGCTAGCAATCTGTCAAGAAGGGACACTGTCCATCCCAACCGAGCAACCAGCTAAAAGCCCCCCAAGCTACATAAGGGCAGCTCTGCTGAATCCGAGTAATGGAAACAAGGAGGGTGAAAGGCCCCTCTGCTCCCCCAGTCCTAGTCTGAAGCACATAGCCGGAGGATGTCCCCAGCAAGCCAGCAGCCTCCTGCTTCTAACGGCAGCCCCCAGACTCAGCAGGCACAGAAAGTTGCCAGGGTTCTTCAGTTCCCATGTATGCGATGGTGTCTAAGGAGGGCTGCCAAGTACACTGTGCTATCTTTCAGCCCCTAAATGGGGTTCTGTGCCTATCACACAACCAGGAAAATAGAGATCCACCCCACTGAGTCAATTGCTGCCCTGCTCCTATTCGAGGGCCAAACCCCAGCCTCACTTTAGCCTAAGCCCTGCAATCCACCCTGGTTTAATGACCACCTCCCAGGCCCCTCCCTCTATCCTTCCCTTCTCCTTCCTCCTGGGCTGCCAGTAGACTTGTCTTCCCACCAGCTCCTGGTCATGGGGCCCTCCTTTCACAAAACCATCAAGGACCTAAGGGGAAGGCTTGCTTAGTCAACTGCCCCACTAGACTGGGCTGGAGTTGGGAAGGGGCTGCAGTGACAGTGGCTGCGGAGCTCTGGGTCCAACCTACACTGCTCTGCATGGCCTCCCGGGCCGAGAAGGAGAGCCCCCCTGAGTCCTGCTCAGCCAGCCTGGGCTGGCAGCCTGCTGGGCTCAGGCACAGACCCTAGATCTGCACCCGCCTCCAAGGAGCACACCCCCCAGGCACTCCCAGGCTGGAACAACTCCTTTAGTGCCCGCCTATCCCTTTACCTTCCCTGCCATTTCTAGTTTCAATTCCTTATCAGCCTTTATATGTCTCAGCCTCATTCCCCCAGTCAGAAGGAATGTGTGCTCCCTGAGGACAGGGTTCATGCCCCATCCAAGCAGGTCCCCACCAATGCCTCATGCCCAGGTACCCTTCACTAATGATCACCTGCTATCCGCAGAATGTTGTCTGTGGGCACGGCCAAGGAAGTCACAGTTATTCAAACTACCTTCTTTGTGAGTCATGGCCTCTTTCCCCAACCTGTTGGGTAGGGCTGGGAGGGCAGAGCTGCCTTTACAGGGCAGCATGGCTCAACAAGCCAGGGGAGCTGCTTCCATGCCCAGGGACGCGTTCATCGCCTTGTCTCTGCACGCACAGCAGGTCTACAAACCACCGCCTAGAGCTCTAGTCTCTCAGAAAGCAGTCTGGTCCTCAGCTCCCCATCCATGACTGGTGCCCCACTGACCCGGCCCTTGGTAATTGGGCAGCCATATACCCTCCAGGATGAGCGGCACTTCCTTCCGTGTCACCTCCACCTTCCCCACCTCTTACATTGTGTAGCCATGGTCATTAGCCACCAAGGGCACAGCGTGGACCACACACAATTAAGTGACCCTTGGCAACGGGGGCCAACCATGATGAGGACCACACCTACAAAGCCACAACCTGACCCATCCAATCACATCCCACACTGAAGGTGCCTACGGACACAAACTGACTGCTGGCCCAGCGGACCTTCCTTTCAGCTTTCCATAAGACTGTCAGGAGGACAGGCATGTGACCCTGTGACTTTTGTGAAGGCAACGGGTAGCAGGAGGACATCACAGAACCAAACAGCAGCTGGGGTGGCCTCAGAGAGGGGGGGTCCTCGACCCCAAGGTCATGGTCACCCCCTGTTTTTCTGCTGCTTCCTTGACTGAGGCAGGAGCTCCAAAGAATGAGAGCTGATTAGGAATCACAGCACAGAAAGATTTCTTATAGAAAGTCATGCCCACTTAAGCCCTAAACTGAAGAGTTCCCAAGTTAGAGAAATCACTGATTGAAATGCATTTTCTGATGTATGTAGAGTGCTTCTTGGAGAATGAAGAGAAGGATCCACACAGGGGTATGGGGGTCACTCATCAGCATGGAAGGATCCCTGTGGCCTGCGGGCTGATTTGGTTTTAAAATGTAATATCTGTTTTGTTGTAGTTTTATTTCACTAAATATTTCCCCAATTACATTTTAACCTGGTTCAGGCACTAGGGAGTATTGAGAGCCCCATGTCTGATGCCCCCATAATACAGTATCCTACCTGACGAACAAAGTCAGTACTTAGACCAGAATAATGCCAGGAAGTTGCCCTGTTAGAAGCCCAAGCTGACATTTCTTTTTGAGAGGGGGAGGTGAGCTGACTTACATCTCTTTATGGCCTCCTCTGTCATCTGCCTGGAAAGCCATCCTCTGTCCTATATGGATTTGATAACTTGGGTGCTTGTAGAGATCTAAGGATCTCTTTTGATGCACATATGCTTGTGGGCTGACAGGTGTTTTTGCCATCACTGAAGGTTTTCAAGTGGAAGGTCACTTAGAAAATTGCTATTCATGTTGAATTCATTGACCCTTGAGGTCTCTGCCATCCCTGAGATCCTCCAATTCTACCATTCTATGGAAAGAGTCTTGGATTTATGGTCAGAGGACTGATGTCAAATGCAGGCTCTGCTATCTCTAGGTTTTGTTCTTGGACAAGTCACTGTCCCTTCTCTGGGCTTCACTGTCCTCATCTGTAAAATGGGGAGGCTGTACAAGATGATTTCTAAAGCTCTCTTTCCCAGTTCTAAGTCTTATAATCATGTGATCCCATGTTTACCTAAAGTTTTAAAAAATACAAATCAAAGGAAATAAAAGCCTTACTGTTTCAGGAATAGGTATTTTATATTATTATGTTATAATGTAAGTATATAAATATATATGTATATAAACTATAGCCATCAGCTATTTCAGAATCCGTTTTATTCTTTGGTGTTTTTTTTCCCACAGGAAAGGAGAAACTATAAGTAAATTAAGAATAAAATGTCTTAATAATTAGTCAGAAATATCAATTAAGTTAACAATGGCCTCACCATAGGAGCAAGGGCCTCATATTATGGGCCTTTAAAAGGAGCTAGGTAATGGTTACTGGGCTTCGAAATTAAAGCCAAGAACTAAACCACTCCAGAACGTCCCTCCCTTGTTTTCTACGTTAAAATTTAATGATTCATCCATTCCAAGAAATGGCTGAGTACTTTTATACATACACACACACACACACACACACACACACACCCCTTGGGCTGGGTTTCTACCTCCTACCTTTTTTAGGCGAAGGTCTGGAAGGGCAGGTAGGCTTGGGATAGAGGAGGATACAGCCTTTGGGAGAAAAGTGAGAGTGTCTCAGGGACTCCCCAAATACTTGGGATAGAAGCAGCTCTCCCTAAAGAATCCAAGAGCCCACTGCGAGGAGGTAGAGCTGCCCCTCCTTAAGGGAGGCAAGCCCTGCTCATGGCCCCATTCTGTGGTTGTGTGGAATCATCACTGGTGCAGATCAAGCCCAGAGCCCCCATCACATCAGCAGGCCACCAGTGCCTGAGCATGCAAGCCTCAAACCCCATACAAAAGCATTTAATTAAGACACGAAATAGCGTCACTCACAAGAGTACACGGAAACAGCCTCTTGGTGCAGGGGAAGACACAGGGCAGGACGACCAGGGGGTCCCCCATCTCCTCTCAGCATGATCTCAGGCCAGGGCAGAAAGCTGGCTATCACAGAGCCACAGAAGGGCTTGGCTACAGCTCCTTCCATCCACAGTCTCCTCCTCCCATCCATCATCCCCACTCTAAACCAGCCCACAGCTTTGCTTCTTCATCTCTGCTTTCTCCCATGGGGCTTCCTTGGAAGGCTGCCTTCAGTGAAATTCTCTCTGCTCAGCAAGCCCCCAGGATGCCTCAAGGCTGAACCTGGCCCCCATTCACACCCTCGGTTCAGCTCCCTGGGCCAGTCCATCCACGCTTTGCCTGAGGCTCTGGCAGGGCTCTTCCATGGAGGAGAGGCCATCCTTGCCCAGGTTGCCAGGCAGAGCAGAGGCTACAGCCTCTGAAAGCCCCAGAAACAAGGGCAGCTCCCCAGCTCCAGGTGTGTACAAGGGGGCCATCCTGGGAAGGTAAGAAAACAGGCTCTGTGATGTGTGTCTGCGCATAGAACTGATGGCACAGACTTGGACCAAGTTTAATGCTCCCGTTCTGGAGAAGGGGAAACTGAGAGGCCCAGAGAGTGGCAGAGGCTCTGCCAACATCACAGTTAGCCAGCAGCAGAACTAAGACTGGAACCCAGGACCACTGACTCCAAAGCCAGAGCTCCTGCTGTGGCCCTACTAAAGTCAGCAGCTCTTAGAACCAAGCCTGATTTGGTCCAGTCATTTTCAGTCATGACCAGCCCTTCATGACCCACTTAGGGGTTTTCTTGGCAGAGACACTGGAGTGGTTCACCATTTCCTTCTCCAGCCCATTTTGCAGATGAAGAAACTGAGAAGACAGGGGTAAGTGACTGACTCCAGGCCCGGCACTCCGCACTGCGGCACTACCTGGCCACCCAAGGTTGACTCTGATTAGTGTCAAGCTTTAAGTACCAGCCGAAGTTAGGGATGAAATGAGATCATTTTTGTAATGCACTTAGCACAGGGCTCAGAACACAGTAGGCACTTAATGAATGCCTATCTCTCCCCCGCTCCTCCTACAGTTAAGCAGGTTCTGTCTACCTAAGCATCTCCAGGTACCCAGACTTCATGCTCTCAGAAGCCCTGGGGCCAAGGCAGCCACGCCTACCAGTAATAGCAGTAACATGATTGCTAACATTGACATAGCACCTGAAGGGCCCACAAAGTCATCCTCCCATCATCATCCTCTTCCTCCCTCTTTCACAGATAAGGAAACCAAGGCAGACAAGTGAAGTGACTCTCCCAGGGTCACACAGCTAGTAAGTGTCTGAGGCTGGGTTTGAACTCAGGGCTTTCTGCCTCCAGGCCCAGCCCCTAGCAGCAGATCAGTGAATTCCGACCAGCTGATTGATGTACAAACACCCACTTCCCCAGTTCCTCGGGCCTCCTGCAGAGCAGCGCATGAGAAGCTTACAGCTGGACTCGTTTGGGGGCTAGCCATGTTGAGTGGCACTCAAGCCTCTCCCCAGGCTCCTCCCTCTCCCTCACCATCCCCATGCCTAGCAGTGTGCCACTCGCCTGCACACACCCCCACCTGCACGGTGTCTCCTTGCCACAGCCCAGCGGGACAGGTCATGCAGGGATCAGGAGGCCCAGAGTGGGGAGGGGGGTGATTCAGCTCAGGGTCAGACCTGGCTCATCACTACAGCTGACCACATCATGGACTAAAGGACCCCCAGGGTGCCCTCTGAAAGCCGCAGAGCTGGACTGGCCACAGCAGGCCATGCTGAGCCTTCCTGAGACCCCCAGCCCTGAAGGAAAACATCGGAGACGTGAACCACCCCTTAGGGTCCCTCCTGGAACCATCCAAGGTCACACGCTTGAGAGGACCAGCTGATCACAGAAGGAGCCTTGGAGGCCACCGAGTTCAATCCCTCCCCCATTTTCAGGGGAGGAAACAGTCACCAAGGGTTAAGTGACTTGCCCAGGGTCATACAATGCCTAAGGCTGGATTTGAACCAAGCTTCTCCCAGTGCCAAGGCCAAAGCCCTAACCACTGCTCCACACTGTCTCTGACTGAAGCTTCCTGGGAGTCATGCTTCTGGCAGAAACCCTGGGCTCTAGGCCCGAGAACCCAGTGAGGCTTCCAGAGACAAAAATGCAAACTCTTCCAGACACACGACACACCAGCCACCTCTCAGAGCCACTGAGGCATTTCCTGTGCTGCTATCTCATGGGGCAGGGATGCAGGCCAGCTAGGGACCCAGGCCTGCTTTCAAATATGCCTTTGGTAGACCCCTCAGTGCCTCCCCAGGCTCTGCTCTGGACAGAGGAGCCAGCACTGCTGGCAGCTCAAGGTTGCCGGAGAGGCTGCAGGGGAGGCCGCTGGCCAGCTCAGGCCCCGGAAGGACTGATGGAAAGTGAGGAATCTGCCCCAGGAATCCCTGCTGCGTCCCTGGAGCTGCCACTACAAGGGAGGGCGAGGGGGCCCAGCTGACAAACATTTGGTTTCCACTTCCCACCAAAAAAGCTCTCTTCTGTGTACCCAGTTTAGACCCATGGCCGCTTGGCTGGCCCTGCCTTAACTCTTTGCTGACCAGCCCCTGCCTCTCCCCAGGCCACCACCCTCCATTCCCACCAAGGCTAAAGCTGTCCTGTGGATGAGCTGAGGGTCTTTGGAGGCAGTCAGGATTTAGTGACTTGTCCAGGGTCAGCTAGTAACTGACTGGATTTGAACTCAGGTCCTCCTGACTCTAGGGCTGGTGCTCTATTCACTGTACCACCTGGCCACCCAAAAAAGATTCTTAAAGTTTTATTTGGTATTTTGAGTGAAGGGAAAGATGAGGGCATTTGCAGTGATGACTAGAGGCAGTGCCAGCCTTAATCCCCTGTCTGTGGCTAAAATGGTGTAAGTAACTTATGTCCGTGCTACGATTGATTGCACTGTCCATAAGTTCTATAGCCAGTAACTTAATATCAAATTAATCACAGGAGATGAGGAGCTTTGCTGCATAGAGAGCTGTGCTTTCTCCTGCTTATGGGAAAGAAGATTTTCTCGTTTATTAAATAACACATAATGAACCAGGACAGGGACCTTAAACCAGCTGGTTAATTAACAAGAGATGCTGTGATGGTACTTATTCCCGAGGACCACCCAAACCTAGGCCTACATTACCCTGAAACTCTGGCTAGTATGGAAACATGTGAAAGCAGGCTGAGGGGTGGCCCACAAGGGAGGTTGGCTGAGCTCATAGCCTTGCTGTGGGAGAAGGCTAAAGCCCAAGCCAATGGAGACTCTCAAGGTGGCCGGAGGCCACCTCACCAGAAGCAGAAGGCAGAGAGAAGGCAAAGGCTTCTGAGATAGGCTAGGTTTCCCCTTCTACCATGTTTGCTCATCAACCCTCAGAAAGAAGCTCACCCAGTAAGCTCTGTGGCCCCCTCACTCGAGGCCCGTGATGGCCTGCCATCCTGAACACTGCTGCCAACACTCAGCTAGAAACACCAGGGAGGCAGAAAAGCTGCTCCCACTGACCCCCGCCTCTCAGTCACTTTTCTGTAAAATGGGGAGGTGTGAGTGCTGGACCACCTGCCCCCCTACAATCACCCTGCCCATTTCTGACATGGACTTTCCATACAAAAAGCACCACAGAGGGGAGGCAGGCCAAGCAGGCAGTTCCCAGCTCCTGCCCTGAGACCTAACTTGGGGTTGCAGAACCAGGTACACACTGGACCAGCACGTTTGAAAGTCTGGGCCTTCCTGGGCAGTCATTCACACCCCAGTGGGCTGTGGGGAAGGGCCATAGCCTAGGGAATATCTGGGCACTGCCAGGAACCAGGGTCAGATCCTCGGACCCAGGCCTGCGTTCTGGAGGGGCAGTATGAAGGCCCAGATGAGGGAGCCTGGCCTCAAAGTCAAGAGGACCAAGGTTCAATTCTGCCTGGCACATATTGGCCACATGAGCCTAGGCCTGAGATTTAACCTTTCGGCTTTCACTGAGAAGCGGAGACGAGAAGGTACTGGGGACTGCGCTGATGGAGAGAGATGGCCGAGACCCCAGGAGCTGCCCGAAACAGAGAAAGGCCTCCCTTGGCTGTCCTTCTCCAGGCTTGCCCGAAGAGCAGCTGGGTCTTCAAAGAGACCAAAGGTTATGCCCCTACCCCTCCAAAGGTGGCAGCAGGGACTCAGGAGCAGCAGCCCGGCTCTGGTGGCCCCTGGTGCCTGGGCTGCCCATTCTTACCAGAGCTGGACACAAGCCGGGCTCTCTGAGGAGACACAGCCGACTCAGTGTGGACATTCCTGGCCTCAGTGCTGCTTCGCCTCCGACAGGAAACCAAAGGCCAGACTTTTGTTTTGGGCACAGGAATTTTACTCAGTCCCAAGGGGTCATGCCTAGACCCATTTCTGCCTGCCACAGGTGGTGTTTTCGGTGTGGAAGCCTGTGGGAAACAGAAAACGGTGAGTTCCCATAACTGGACCAATCCTCTTTTGCTTCCCCATGGGTACTTGAGAGATAAACAGACATTTAAATAGCACTTTATTTAATACAATGATTTTTTTAAAGGAAAAATCTAAAAGTAAAAATGATGCTGAAAGCAATAGTCAGAATCCAATTCAAATCCTGTCCCTAATTACCTCTGAACCCTTGGAGAGATCACAGAGGCTCTCCCAGGCCTTCCTTTCCTCCCACTGAGAATCTTGACAGTTAGGACAAGGCAATATGGAATGTCGCTTGGCCTCTCAATCCTAGACAATGGCAGGGACCACCATCCCCTCCAAAAGGCAAAGTTGCTTTGCTTGCCTTCAGTCCCAACCTGGAGCCTCTGGGAGAAAGCCTGGAGGGGGAACAGGTGCTGGCCCAGGGCAAGAGCCTGGAGAAGAGCCTCCCCTCAGCAGGGACCCTCCCAGACCTCCAAAGGCCAGGCCCAGCACCAGCACATACGGGGAAGGCTTCAGGAGCCAGCCCAGAAGTGATGATCCCAAACTGCCAGCAGTCAGCCTTCTCCTCAAAGGGGGACCAACTGAAGCCTTAGCATTCTAGAGGAGGGCCAGGAAACCAGAGCAGCACTTCAGTCCAGCAAAAACCAGCCAAACTGTCTCAAATGGTCACTTGGGTTTGGGACTTAACAGAGTCCCACTGCTCACAGGCTGCCCCCACTGATTGATGCCCAATGCCCTGCTCTGTGTCCAACACAAGCACCTCGGCATGGGATGTCTGTGGATCGAGTACCAGGCTTAGAGTCAGGAAAACTGGGTTCCAAATCTTGCCTCAGACATTTACTAGCCATGGAAAAGAGGCTAAGCCACTTCCCTGTTCTGTGACTCAGTCTCCTCATCTGTAAAATGAAGGAGCTGGACTCGTATGAAGGCCTAACGTTGCTCAAGAAGGCTCAGGTCAGCCCTGATGCTCTGGGTCCCCTGCTCAACGCTGACCCAGAGTTTCCCAGATTTCTGGATACCCATTCTTCAGATGACCACCTAGCGATGGAGTTCCCTGTCTCTGCCATAAAGCTCTGCCATAAAGAGACATACAAAGTCTCCCTCGTGAGCTCAGGCTATGACCCCTGAGTGACAAAGCTTCCCATCCCACCCAGGAAAGACACAAGGCCAACACTTCCCTCAGGTGCAAGGCCCTCCCAGAGTGGAGCCGGCCTCTCCTTCAGATGCTAGAACAGCCCATGAAGGTTCAGAGAGACAGCTGGCCAAGACCCAAGGGCATTTTTAGAAAGCTGAAGGTTAACGGGTGCAAAGCTGGCAGATGAACTTTAACCTCCTACATCCCGGGGGGTCCCTAAGAGACTGCCATCGCCTCCTCATCCCTGCAAAACCCAGAAGTATGTGCGTCTGATGACTGCTCAGAAGCAAAGGGACTGCTTGAAGACACCTGCTGACCATCCTGGCCCAGGCAGGGCCCACGGCTAGTTGGCACAGAGGAGCCAAAGCTGACTTTCTCCCACATTTCAATGCTCCAAGAAGGCATGAGGAGGGGTGGCAGCCTCAGATGCCACAGCCAGACACTCCTCCCCACCAGACAAAGCGCTCTCAGCTTAGTCAGGCTGACCCTCGAAACCAGAATCACAGGATCTCATTTAAAGGGACCTCAGAGACTGAATTCAAACCCTTAACTCAACCTCAGCCCAATTAACAAATGGTCATGTGGCCTCTGCCTGAAGACTCCCAAGGAAGGGGATCCATCAGATCTCAAGGTGGCCCCTTTCACACTGGGACACCAGCCTTAAGAGATGGAAGGGTTTTCCTGGACCTGCCTCATACCCCCCGATGGTTCTTGGTTCTAAGCTCTCGAGCCAAGCAAAGCAAAGTTAACTCTTCTTCCATGGGATGGATGGCTCTTCCCAGGTCAGAGACTGTGAGTTGTGGCGGGGAGAGGTGCCCTCCCCAGTAATGGGGAATCTGGGAAGAGGGCAGGGTGTGGGGGTCAGTTGGGGACATGCTCTACTGAAGACACACCCAGCCCCAGACAAGTTGTCTTCACCTGGTGGCTGACCCCCCAGGGGCTGGCCCTCCAGCTCACCTACAGCTGGGTCTAATGGATGCTCACATTACAAGCAGGTACATTCTACCAGTAGAGCCCTCCCTGCCAAGGGTGAGACTTGGGTACATGAGTACTAATTGGTGCCAAGTGCTAGCACATCTATGTCCTCTGAGCTCCTGTCCCTCTGCCCCAGCCAGGGCCCACTGGTCCCTTCTAGCCCCACCACTCCACACTTCTGTGGCCCAAGTGGAGATGCCAACCCAGTCCGGAGGCAGGAGAGGACCTGAAGCCCTCCATTTTCGTCAGCCACCACCTGCACATCTAGCGTTCATCCAAGCTTGCAAAATACACAGAGGCATTAACCCACTTAAACATCATCAGCACCCTGTGGGGTGTGTGATACTGATATTACTGCCCCAATTTTACAGATGGGGAAACTGAGTTCCAAGGGAGCAGGTTAGGGGACTTGCCCAGGATCACATAACTAGTGGGTGGGACACGCAGGGATCTGAACTCAGGTTTTCCTGTCTCCAAGTCCAGCTTTACTGCCTGGCTGCCAGCCATGGTAAGAACCCTCCAATAGAAATCTACCTCCATTTTGAAATCACACCATCTTCCCACCTGTGAGTGTGACTTTTGAGCCATTTCCAGACCTCCCCCATCCCAGTCTTCACAAAGGAAAACTTACCAGCATAGGAGAACAGACCAATGGAGAGATCGGTGCCTCCCAGTGCCCTTCCTGAGTGCCCAGGGGCACTGGGATGCCTCCATCCTCACCCTTCTGCCTCTCAGGGCTGCCTCCATCAGAGGCTGGAGCTTGAGGCTCTGACGGAGCAGATTCCACCACTTTCATGGGGGCATTTGGGGCCTCTGAGCCCTTGTGAGGCCCCATAGCTGCCACCCCGGACCCCGGCAGGCACCCTGCCTTGGCCCGACTGGCCCTGCCTCCTCTGTGGTTTGCTCTCGACACCTCCTGGGAACTGCTTCTGAAATGGGTTCTGACTTGCCCGACCTGGCTGGCAATCAGCTTCAGGAGATGCTGCCTGTGGCCCTCACTTGGGAGGATATCTGCCTTGGCCCCCGCCCTCCTGGGCCGGCTGCTCCAGGAAGGCTCAGCCAGTGGAGGCCCAGGGGGCAGCCTAGGCCTGGGGGTCGCAGCAGCTGCTGGCTCTCGGGGCAGCAGCACCCTGCGAGAGACTACTTTGGCCTTCACATTCTTGAAGTTGGGTCTGGGAAAGCTGATCTTCTCTGGCTTACACAGGTTTCCTCCCTGTGGGTTCCCTGGCTTAGGCGCTGATTTCCCCAGATCTTTGCCTAGGGCAGGTTTCAGGGCCTTGATGGGAGCCACTTTCCTGCTGGGGTGCTTGACCAGATCTTGAGTGTTTTTTTCTTTTTCAGAAGGCCTCTCCTTAGTTTTTTCAGGAAGCAAGACAGAAAAAGTCTCATTGGGGCACCCTGGGATGTCTGGGGGGCAGTAACCAACATCGTTAGGGCTGGAAGTGCTCCCCTCCTGCAGTGACCCAAGTGAGGGGGCCACTTCCCAGTCTGGCGGATGGCTTCCTACCAGTGGAGCTCCCACAGGATGACTTCTGATGCCCATGCTGCCATTAGGAGAGGCCATCTCATTCAGCCGGTCTCCTGGCTGGCACAGCTGTTCTGCAGGGTCACTGAAAGGCGGCCTGTCCACAGCACAGTTGGCCTCTGGACAGCTCCCTGATGGGGGCACTTCTGGGACACACAAAGTCTGCAAAGTGGTCTCCCCATTTGGTCGGTCTTCACACAAGCCAAAAGACTTTTCCATTAGAGACGTATATGAACCGTTAAGCACTTGCAAACCCGGCCTAGGGGCACTGGTCATTTCCGGCTGAAAGCCACTGGTGAGAGCACCAGGCATCTTCCCTGAGGAGCCCGGGCTCTCTGCATTAGCCGGGGCATCTATCTGCATGACTATCTTTGATTTGACCAGATACATGGTGTTGAAGACCTTACAGGGAGGCTCCTGGGCAGTAGCCCCCGAGGGGATCCCCAGGCCCTCGCTGGCCGACTTCTCGTCTCTCAGGCACACCTCAGAATGGTGAGGGGCTGCCGTAGCCTGGCCACGGGGGAGCCCCGGGTGGGGCAGACTTCCCTGCAGAGCAGACACATTGGGGGTGCCAGGCGATGTCAACATGCTCTGGCCTCCACCCTTTATTTCCCACCCTTCTTCCAGGTGGAGTGCATCATGGCCCACCGTCCAGTTAGCATCTCCATGGTCATATCTCTGATCTCCGGGCACCTGCTGAGCTTGGGAGCTACTACATTCTGGCTCCATCAGCCCCATTCTGTCACTCACCCAGGGCCCCACTGGGGCCTCACTAAGCATCACTGACCGTGGGGCCTCCTCCCTGGCAAGCACTTTGATACGTGAATCGGCTAAGGAAATCCTTTCCCCATCAGTCCCCAGTGCGTGCAAAGGGGCTTCCTGAGCGGTGTGTGGGCCGAGGTGGGGGGCCGAGTCCCAGCGTGCAGGACACAAGGCTGGTGTTCCTTCAGGAGCCAGCCCATTCCCACATCTCTCCCCTTGACAGAAGGACGGCTGGGAGGACTCTTCTACTTTCTCTCCTGAGCTCTGAATGTTCATTGTGCATCGACCTTTGCAGCTGTTCCAGAAGGAAGGGGAGGGAGGCTCAGTTCCTTAAAGCGCTTAAAATCCAGCTAGTCTCCCGCCTGCCAGGTGAGAAGGCTTGAGTCCTAAGCTACGCAGGCTATGGCTCCTTGTCTGACATTCACCAAGAAGGGAAACACACCTCGTTTCCTAAAATAAATAAAGACCTCAGTGTAAATGAATGTCTGAGAATTATTCATCCCATTTGACAATGCCTGCCTACTAAAGATTCAGCCTTGGAAACAAAAACTCACTCACCTAGGAGCTTATTACCAAGCTCTCAGCCCCACACCCTCCCCAGGATCCTGTCCCCACTGTGAGGACCCAGAATGGGGGAGAAAGGAACAGAGGGGCCAGGGCCAGCCCCCAACCCTGTCTGCCTATCTGCTCTGAGAGCCTCTGGGAACAGCCCAAGCCCCCACTACCAGGCACACCCGAGGCTCACCCGCCAATCAGGAAACCAGGAAGCCGGGAGGCCTGCATCCCAGGGGAGCAGACAGACAGACATGGGAGCCCTTCCAGATTTGAGCGGAGGCCAGGCTCACCTTCCACTCTCACTCATGTTGTGGAAGCTAATGATGGGTGCTGGCATATTCCAGGCCTGGATTTTGGTAAGCCCTCAATTCCCCCCACCACTGACAAAAATCCCCAGTGGGAATGCAACCAGAGAGTAAGAATATGTAAGACAGAGTCGTGCAAGATTGAAAAATAACTGTTATTAAATTCTGTTGTCAGATGTGGCAGAAACCTAAAGCACCTGAGGGAAAGCACAGAGTGCCGGCTTCTGAAAGGTCCACAGGACCAGGGAAACTCAAAGCTGCTGTCTGAGCAACCAGCTGGTAAACACTCCAGAGCTCCCCAGCTTCTTAGATGCTTCAGGCCAGCACTGAAAGGTCCAGCTAAGCCCAGTCTGGCTCCAGTCTCCACCGAGATGGTTGGCCTCCCTCTCCAGGATGTCCCACTGCAGCAGCTCTAGGCCAGAGCCTGGTTACTCTTCTGCCTCCAACACCCCCATACCTGGCCTCTGGCAAAGTCCTTGTCTGTCCTCTGGGCACAGCTCAGGTGCCCTCTCAGCCCACAGCCTTCTCTGATCTCCCCCACTGCCTAGTCCTGCCTCACATTCACCATGCATGCCCTCCTGCCAACAAGAGACTCCCTGGGGTCAGCTCGGGGTCTTGGACTGAGGAGGCATTCAGTGCAGGTTTGCTGATATGAACACAGCTCTAAAAGCAAAGCCTGTCTGCAACCAGGCCAGCTTCTGTCCAGGAAGCCAGTGGGAGACATGGGCCTTTCCAGGTCAGCCCTGGGGGCAATACCTGTGTCTGTGCTTCAGGGGTCACTGACAGCTAGGGGCTTATCCTCAACTTCTGACCCCTTGCTCTTCTGGCCTGCTGGTCCATAAGTCAGGCTCCAAGGAAGCCAAGTCAAACATCCTAGAAATCTGCCTTGTGCCCCTCAATGCCTCCCTCATCCACGCCTACCCCTCACCCCAGCCCATCCAGCCCCCTTCTCATGTTATTGGCAGATGTGTTTGTCCAGGCTGGCCAGGGGTCTTTGTTTCTCTGCTCCATCAGTGATGCAGCCTGCACCAGGCCAGAGAAACAAGGCCCACCCCAGGGTGGAAGGGCCAGAGTGCCCACCCTGAATCCAAGCAAGTATTTTCAAAGGTCCTGTGTGTCCCAGGCATGCTTAGCACAGTTCACAGAAGCCCTGGATCTAGGGAAGAGTTCCCAAGGAAGCTACTGGGATGCTTGTCTGGCCCTCCCCTCACTCCCCACAAACATGTCATCTGGCCTGGAAAGCCCCACTGCTGCTGCTACTGCCAACCTAGCTCCTGCTCGCTTAAAGGGGGTTCTTGGAGTATACAGACTGCACTGCACAACATTGTATGTTCCACACTGCTTTCTGGACCTCCCCAAAGGCGACCTACAGAGCCAATTTGGGGCAAGAACATCAGCCCTGGATTCAAATCCCACCTCTGAGGCTTAGTACCTAGTGACCTTGGGTAACACACTTCAGCATCGGAGGCCTTTATTTCCTTACCTCTAAGATGAGGGCATTGAAGGGGCCGACTCAAATGAGGTAATTTTTGTAAATCACCTTGTAGACCTTAAAGTACCCTATAAGTGCTGGCTATTGTGAGAGCTATAATAATGTCCCTGTTCTCTATTTAATCCTCACAACAACCCCAGAAGTAGACACAATTATTATCCCCACTTTACTCAGGTCTTCCAGACTCCAGACCCAGTACCCTATGCACTACTGGCACCTTCCACCTCCCTCTTAAGTGTGGGGGGTCAATACATGCTAAGAGTCACAAAGGCTTGAGCAAGAATCAGAGGACTCTGGAGCCCAGGTGTGAGCCCACTTGTGCATCCTCCTCCCAGGAAAAGGCCAGGAGGTCTGACAGAGGCCAGTTTGGAGAACAAGAGCAGGTGGGCACCCTGTCCTTCCTCTCCCATCCCCCAAGTGCTGTCCATCTGCCAGGGCCATGGGCCTCATCACATGGCACCTGCCCCTCCTCTGCACTCCTCTGCTGCAGATCTCCAGTCCCCTGCTGCTCTGATGGGGCAGTCTTGGCATCTGGGAGGCAGCAGAGCAGCTGGGGTGGGAGCCAGCCACTGGAGCTGTCCAGGACCTCAGAGGACAACCAGTCCAGGTGAGAAAAGTGAGGCTAAGGCAGGTGACCACACCCGTCCCTAGCCCAGGGAAAGTCTGGCTCCAGTTTTGCTCTGAGGATCTTATGGTGACCTCCCTTGGCCTCATACTGCAGGTAGCCAGGCCCACGTCCTCCCCACCCCTCCCTCCATCTGGACCTCTGGGAAGAAAGGCTTGTGTCCTGTCACTGCTGGTGGACAGCTGAAACTCAGCACACAATGTTGTCCCTTTAGGGGGCGGGGAGAGAGGGGGGAGAGAGGGGGGAGAGAGGGGGGAGAGAGGGGGGAGGAGAGGGAAGAAGAATCAGGGGAAAATAGGATGGAGGGAAATACACAGTTAGTAATCATACCTGTGAATAGGATGAACTCACCCATAAAATGAAAGGGGGTGGCAGAATGAATTAGAAACCAGAACCCAACAATATGTTGTTTATATGAGACACACTTTAAATAGAAAAACAGTCATAGAGTAAAAATAAGGGACTGGAACTGAATCTATCAAGCTTCAGATGATATGAAGAAAAAAAAAAAGGCAGGGGTAGCAATCATAATCTCAGACAAAGTAAAAGCAAAAATAGACCTAATTAAAAGAGGTAAGGAAGGAAACTTTTGTTAAAAGCATCATAGATAATGAAGTAATATTAATACAAATTTTCATTGTCAGTCCTATCCAACTCTGTGACTCCTTTTAGGGTTTTCTTGGCAAAGACGGAGTGGTTTGCCATTTCATTCCCCAACTCATCTTACAGATGAGGAAACTGAGGCAAACAAGGTTAAGTGACTTGCCCAGTGTCACCCTGAATCTAATTTTGAGCTTAAGTCTTTGTGACTTCAGGCCAGGTACCCTATCTACTATATCATCTAGCTGCCCAAATCTAAACCAAATAGGTACCAAATGACATAGCATCCAAATTTCTTAAAGGAAAAATTAAATAAGTTAGAGGAGGAAACAGCAAGTAAAACTATACTGGTAAGGGACCTCAACTTTCCCCTCTCAAAACTAGATAAATCTAACCATAAAATAAGAAAGAAAGAAGTTAGGAATATGAATAGAATTTTAGAAAAGTTAGATATGATCATTTTCTCTAAAGAAAACTGACTGGAAAGATAAAGGAATATACATTTTCTCAGCTATACATGGCACCTTCACAAAAACTGATCATATATAAAAACCTTACAAATAAATGCAGAAAAGCAAAAATACTAAATGCATCCTTTCCAAACCATAATGCAATAATAAATTATTCAATTCAATAAAGAGAAGTGGAAACTGATTTAAAAATAATTGGAAACTAAATCTAATTCTAAAGAATGAGTGGGACAAAGAACAAATCACAGAAACAATAAATAATTCCAATAAAGAGAATGACAACATTGAGACTACATACCAAAATTTGTGGGATGCAGCCAAAGTAGTATTTAAGGGAAAATTCCTATCCTTAAATGTATATCAGTAAAAGAGAGAAAGAGCAGATCAATGAACTGAGTATGCAATTTTTAAAACTGGGAAAAGAACAAATTAAGAAACAAAAGCAATTAAATGCCAAATTAAAAATCCTAAAAAATCAAAAGAGATTTGATAAAATTGAAAATTAAAAAAAAAAACATTGAATAAAACTAGCTGATTTTATGGGGGATGGGGGGAACCAATAAGACAGATAAACCCTTGGTTACTTTGCTTTAAAAAAAAAAACAAATTAACAGTATCAAAATGAAAAGGGTGAAATCACCACCAATAAAGAGAAAATTAAAGAAGTTATTAGGAAATATTTTGCCCAATTATATGCCAATGAATCTGACAACCTAAGTGAAATGGATGAATATTTACAAAAATATAAATTGCTTAGATTAACAAAAGAGGAAATAGTTAAATAACTCCATCTTAGAAAAAGATTGAATGAGCCATCAACAAGCTCCCTAAGAACAAATCCCTAGGACCAGATGGATTCACAAGTGAATTCTACCAAACATTCAAAGAACAATTAATTTGGAAAGTGGGCAAAGAAGGAGTCCTAGCAAATTCCTCTTATGACACAAATGTGGCGCTGATAACTAAATGAGAAAAAGCAAAACAGAGAAAGGAAACTATAGACCAATTTCCCTAGAGAATATTGATGCAAAAAATTAAATAAGACACGAGCAGTGAGAGTACAGCAATATATGACGCAATGTGTACACCGTGACCAGGTGGGATTTCCATGAGAACGCACGGCTGGTTCAATGTCAGAAAAACTAGCATGACTGACCACTCAACAACAAAACCCACAAAAATCATATGAGTAGCTCCATAGATGTAGAAAATAAAACTTTTGATAAAAAACAACACTTGTTCCTATCAAAAACATTGGAAAGCATAGAACTTTCCGTGCAACTTTCCTTAAAATGATAAGTAGTATCTATCTAAAACCATCAGTAAGCATTAACTATAATGGGGATAAATAGAAAGCTTTCCAATAGGATCAGGGGTGAAATGCCCATCATCACTACTATTACTCAATATTGTACCAAAAATGCCAGGTATAGCAATAAGAAATTGAAGGAATTAGAATAAGTAATGAGGAAACAAAATCATTGTTCTTTGCAGGCAATATGGTATACTTAGAAATAAATAGTTGAAATGATGAACAGTTTTAGGAAAGGTGCAGTGCATAAAATAAAACCATATAAAATATTGGCATTTCTATATCTTACCAACAAAGCCCAGCATCAAGACATAGAAAAAGAAATTCTATTTAAAATAACTCCAGATAATATTAAATACTTGGGAGCCTACCTGCCAAGACAAACCCAAGAACTATATGAACACAATTAAAAATACTTTCCACATAAATAAAGTCAGATCAAAACAACTGGATCCCCAACATCTGGGCCACATCAATGTCCAGGGGCTATCTCAAAGGCCAGTGAAAGCGACAGAGCCACAGCCTGGCCCTTGGCCTTGGGCAGTCAGCCTGGGAACCTCCCCGATCCATCCACACCACACCACATCACCCCGGTTTCACAACTCCACCTCAAGCCTGGTGCCCACACTCCTGAATTACCATAACCCGCCCTGGAGCAAATAGAACAGGTTGACCCAGCATGCTTCTACCCCCCAAGAAACATATCCAAATGAGTCTGCCTCCTTTCCAATTTCCTAAAACCCTAATTACTTGCCATCATCCACGTGACTCAGGAGAAAACTAAGCATCAGAGGGTTTAATGTGTTTTCAAAGGATTGGCAACGGGGCTGAGCCACTTAGTAGGGACGATTAATAATTCAGAAGGCAAAGGCAGATTTGAAATTATGACCTTTTACCTCCCTTGCTGCCAGGTCAGGGATTAACCGTACAAACCGTCTGTTCTGTGTCAAAGATACCCCTCTCTTACCTGCCTCCGGCGCACCCTCCCACACCAAAGAACTGAGAGCCACCAAGTCCTCACCACTGGACTAGGAGCCCCTCAATGGCAGAGATTGCCCCCCTCCTCCCCGGACTTTCTGTGAAGCTCCATGCCTTGTATAGCACCTGGTACACAGCAGGCGCTCAATAAATGATTGTTGACTTGACTCCAAGGGGGCAGGTGGCCCTTCCAGGCTATCAAGAGTCACTAACTTCTCTTGGCAAGACTGGAAAAGGTGAAGGCTCAGGCCTTACAGCAAAACCCCCCTTCAAGATAACAGCACAACCCATGGGGGAGGCTAATGTTTCAAGCCCCCAAACTACAACTAGGTCAGAGGATCTTGGGTCTCGAGCCAACAGGTCCTTAAAGGTCCCTGAGGCCAGTCCTCTCATTATAGAGAGAGGGGGCGATTGTGCTCCAGAGAGGTTCAGGCCAGCATTGAACTCAGGTCTCCATCTCCACCTCTGAGTGCGTGTGTACACACACACACACACACACACACACACACACACACACACACACACACACACACACACACACACACACACTTTGCTTGATGCAGTGTGCCTGGCCCACAGAACACACTTCTTAAATGCACATTGACTGACTGCCCAGGTCACAAAGACCATGGTGGGTCAGGGGGTGCAACCTCTCCCCAGGCAGGCACTGCTCCTACTGGGACGCCATCACCACTCACTTTTCTTGGCAGACTCCAGAATGTGCAGTAACCCGCTTTTCCATTTCCGACTCCCTGCTCCAAGCATCTTCTCCCTCTGATTTGTTTTGCTTCTTAAATTAATATTAAATTAATATTTCACTCTATGTGGGCACGACATCTGGCCCCAAGCATGGAAGGGGCCCATGAGGATGACAACCCCTCCCTGCTGACCCTTGCTGGTCAGCACCTGGCAAGCCCACAGCAGGCCAAGGCCTCTGCAATAGCTCTGCTGATAATTTAGTCCCAGCACACACTCATAAAGGGATAATTTAGTCCCAGCACACACTCAAAAAATCTGTGTGCAGATGCCCAAGAGAAAGCTGCCTGTAGCACTTTCTCAGAACCATGTCCCACTCCCAGGCTGAGGTGACCAAGCCCCATCCCTAGTCCTGAGGGAGGCCTGGATGGCATCAGACAGCTGCCAGCAGGGCTGGCCCAGTCATGAAATGGACAGCCTCCTGGTCCTCTCTCTGGGCAGCCCCAGGCCTGCTGCTACAGGATCACCTCCCCTCCTCTGGCCATGAGGTTTTAAGAGCCTTGACTCTGAGACACCCTCTTAGTGCTTCTCCCCACCAAAAGTCATGCCAGGGCACCAGGGCTGGGTCTGAGGGAGGCAGCATTCACCAAGCCCTTAACTTTCTTAGCACATTTACAAACAGGCTTGTATGCACCTTTCCATGAGACTGGGGGAGCCTCACAAATCATGATTCCCATTTTACAGATGGGAGAACTGAGGCTCAGGTAAAACCCCTTCCTCACAGAGATCACTAGGTGACACCACAGAGCCCAGAGAGCTAGGTCTGAAGTCAGCAAGATCAGAGTTCAAATTCAGCTTCAGACACCCAGACCAAGCTGTTTGACCTTTGTCTGCCTCTCAGAGGTCTCAGCTGTAAAATGGGCGCAATATTAGTCCCTCCCTCCCAGGGCTGTTGTGAGAACCAAGCTAGATAACTGTACCTAGCTCAGGACTAGGCAGGAACAATCACACCTTCATGGTCACTCGGTTCACACGCATCCAAGGGAGGATCTGAACTCAGGGCTTCATGACTCAAAGTCTAATGGCATCTACTGTTCAGCACTGCCTGGGAAGGACCAATTCTGACCCCAAGGAGATGCTCATCTAAGGGGGAGAGATTTGATGCCCCCCCAAGGGCTTAACAAGCGGCAAGGAGTGAGGGGGCAAAGAAGGGGTATGTGGGAAATGCTCTGAGGCAATCTGAGGAAGAGATCCATCAGCTGGCCAGAGTAGGCCGGGGTCCCCCCACTGAGCCTCAGCTTCTCAGTACCCATCACACTGTGCCAAAATGCACTTCTCAGCCCACTGAGTCAGCCCCAAGAGACATTCCCCAGTCACTGACTGGCCTATTCTGAGCAGCAGAACACAAGCCCCCTGAGGACAGGAGGGGCTGAACCAGACTCAGAGAGGAAGAGCCAAATTAATGGCACAGGCCATCTGGTCCAGTCTCCTGGGAAACAGACTCTCAGGGGGTGACTCCCCACCTGTGCCCTCCCCCATGAAGGGGTCAGTGAAGCTTAAATGTAGCTGAATATCCCCTAGCACCCAGGGACCAATGTTGGGTTTGTCCCTGACCAGCCACTGCCCTGGCAGAGGGAGCTCCCAGGTAGGGGAATGCCCTCCACTGATGTCGCTCTGCACCCTCTTGGCAACCTGGGGCCTTAGAAAGTTACTGGGGCCAGTGAGCTTTTCACTGACTTGTCCAGGGACATGCAGAGAAGAGATGTCAGAAGCTGTGCTTTAAGGCAGGGCTTCAGGGGCAGCTAGGTGGCACAGTGAGTAGAGCATTGGCCCTGGAGTCAGGAAGACCCAAGTTTAAATCCAGTCTCAGACACAACACAAAAAACTAGCCTGTGATCTTGGGCAAGTCACTTAACCCCAATTGCCCTGCCTTCCCCCCTCCAAAAGAGCAAAAAAAAAAAAAAAAAGTAGGGCTTCATGGCTCCCAGGTTGGCTCTCTGCCCACTGTGCTGCATGGCCTCTCCCTGAATTAGGCTTAATGTCAGTCTTTGTCCTTGTTCTAATTTTCCCAGAAACACACCCATTTATTACATTTAAAGGACTGTTATTTAGAAAGGTAAAGCATGGTCTGAGGAGGGGCTCTTAACCTTTTCTGGGCTCTGCCCTTATGGACAGGTGAGGCCGTGGTATGGATGCCTTCCTCCACATCACATTTTTAAATGCCTGATGGAAATCCTCAATAGAGTTCAAGGTGACTGAAAATAAAGCTGGTGTTTTTCCCCATCCAAGGTCATGGCTGCCTAAGATCTACCCTGGCCCCAGGTGAAGGGCTCCTGCTGGGAAGGGGGAACCACTATGGGCCCAGGGTAGGACAAAGGGGATGCAGCCAGGGAAGATCTCCATGCCCCAGGGCAAGTGAATACATGCTTGAATACCAAGGGAGAGTCTGGAGAAAGGCAGCAGAAGAGTCATACAAGAATTCTCAGGGCACTCAGGCAATAAGAATGGCCCCCGAGTCCCTTTGGGTCACCCACCAGGGCACAAAGGCCCGGGCTGCCCAAGGTCACACAGGGTTAGAGCATAAGAGGCAGGATTGGAATCCAAGCCTTAGCTACAGGGTGAGTGTTCTTTTCCCCTGGGTCAAGGAGTGTCTCTCTGTGAGGCCTGAAAAGCAGAGTGAAGCCCCAAAGAAGAGGGGAGAGATAGAGAGAGAGGGAGACAGGGAGAGAGAGACAGAAGGAGCAGGCAGCAGGTACCCCATGGAAACCTCTGACTGAGGGAAAGTAGAGTTGTCCCTAGTGCCCTAGGAAGAGCAGAAGGAGGGGAGTGGAGGGAGGAAGGGAGAGAGGAGAGGAAGAAGAAAGAAGGGGGAAGGGGGATGGAGGAGGAAGGGATGGGGAAGGGATGGGGAAGGGAGGGGAAGAAGAATGGAAGAAGGAAGAGGAGGAAGAAGAGGAAGAGAGGAAGAAGAAGGTACAAGGGGAAGGGGAAGAAAAGGGGAAGGAGGAGGAAGACTACTCAGGTAACCCTCTGGGACACCCTCAGTCAGGCTCCTGAAGAGCATCCGTCCACCAGGTTCTCCTCCCCTGCACAATGGAAACCCAGGCAGCTGACTAGGGCAAGGAGCCCAGCTTTGTACGAACAAGCTGGCTGGAGCCTCTTGAAATGAGGAGAGATCAGAGAGTGGGTAGCACCAGCCCCCCAGAAAACTGCATGAAAGTCCTGCCTCACCCCCTTCCTAGCATCTGTGTGACCTTGGCCCAGGGCCTGCCCCTCTGGGCTTCCTCAGTCTCCTCTAGTATAAGGTGAGGATGCTGGCCCAGGGGGCCTGTGAGGTTCTTCCTTAAAGGCTAACCTAAGGGAGCTCACCTGGTGGTGAAATGAAACCCCAGAGACCTGGGAGTCTGACCCCTCAGGACTATTTGGAAGAGGGGCCTTCTTTTGCAAGGTGCCACCCCCACACACACCCCAAACTTAGAAGGCTACCCCAACCCCACCTGGCCCCTCCTCCAATGCTCTTCCTAGAAGAGCCTTTGAAGCTTTGCTTTTTGCAGGCCATGAAACACTTTTTTTTCCCCTTTGAAGGAGAGGACAGGACAGAGCCAGGAGCTTCCTGTGGTCCTGAAGGGTTTACAGCAGGGCTGTGAGGAAACCAGCTGGCTGCCTTCTTGCCTGCTCCCAGCACTCATCCCTAGCCAGGCAGTGCCCCCTGGCACCTACATTCCCAAGGACAGGAGAGGAAGAGGTGGAAGGGACCCCATCCGACACCTAAGCCCATCCTCCTCACTTTGCAGCTGAGGACAATGTGCCTCAGGCACTTGCCCAAGGTCTCACAGGCATTTGGCAGGATTTGAATGCAGGTCTCCAATCTCTGCACCTCCCTAAGGCTCAAGATGCTCCCTCTCTGTATGTGGGGGCCATGGGCAGCAGCCTGCTCCTCCTCCTCAGCACCAGCCCACAAGCTCCCTCAGGAGAATCTGAGCCTCCCTACAAGACCCGAACCTCGACTGACGGGACCTTCCCGGGAGCAAGGACAACACCCTCTTCTTCCGATCTCTGGCCCGCTCAGGTCAGGGCCTCCGTGCCCCATGCCCTCCGTGTCTAGAGCCCAGCAGGACTCGGCAGCAGAAAAGGGAAGCAAAGAAACATTTACTGAGCCTCTACTATGGGGCACTCACTGCACTAGGGATCCACAAATATCGAGTTTGCTCCTTGGAAGAAGATGGGAGAAAGGGAGAGGAGAAGAGAAAAGGGAGGAGAAGAAAGGAGAGAAAGGGGAGGGCGGGGGAAGATGAGGAAGAGAGGGAGATCGGAGCAAAGAAGGGCAAGGACCATGAAGACAGAGGGAAGAGAGGGGGACAAGCACGGGAGGAAGGAGGTAAGACGAGGAGAAAGGGGAGGAGAGGAAGAGGAGGAGCCGGGACACCATACTCCCTCCTTCCTCGGCTGGCTCACAGACTCACCCCTTTGGGGGACTCCCGTCGGGTAGGGGGGGGGGCGGGGAGGGCCAAGTTCAAGTCCAAGTGGGGCCGGCACAAGGGGAGCCCTGGTGGTGGGCGCTGTGTTTCCAGTGCAGAGGGGCTCCCTGGGGGGGCAGCCTCAGTGGGTGACCGCCTCCTCGATCAGCACTGGCCCGTTGGGCAGGCAGGCGGGCAGGGATCCAGCGGGCTGGAGCCAGGAACACCCCGCTCCCCGCCTCCTTCCACAGAGGCTGAAGTCTGGACTGGCCCAGCCAAGGCAGGCGGGTGGCTGGTGGTCCAAGTGAGCACAGCGGCAGCGAGTGTCAGGGCGTCCGCCTCGGGCTGCGCCTTCCCCTCTCCCCGGGGACCCTCGTGTCCTCAACCCTGGCAGCCCCTAGTTGCCCCTAGCGGCCGAGCACCCCCCTACTCGCCCCTCCTGGGCTGGCCCCAAAGGGGAAGTCAGCAGCTCCGGGTGGCCCAGGCACTGCAGTCCTCCACTGCACAGACAGCTCCTGGAGCACGCCTTTCTCTTGGGCAAGGATCATTTCCCCAGTCTGCCCACACACACTCAAGCCCCTGCCTGGAACCAATGAGCAGGTACCGCTCCTTTCATCCCTCCGCATGTCCGTCCCCATCAGCCAACATATGGTAGGTACTCAACAGAGCCCTTCCCATTGGCTTTCAAAGCCTTCCCACCAGGCGACCCGACTTAGGAGTTTATATTTGATCCTTAGAGGTCACGGAGCAGTGTCTAATTTTATCTAGTACGGTAGTGTGCCTCACTGAGATTGGTCATACCAGAACCCTGCCCTCACTACCGAAGCCACTAACCGGGTGATGGGGAGATAGACCCACACTCTCAAGGTCCTTCATTGACCACAAATTGAGCTAACTACTCTCGCCCACCAGCCCTCTCCAACGGGGAGCCCAGCCCCAGCTTCCTTCTGCCCTGACCCATGACCAGGACAGATGTGGCCCTGCTGCTCCCAGGCAGCAGGGACAGTAAAGTGCCAAGTCCAATGAGATCCTATCTGTAAAGCCCTCAGCATACCCAGCATCTAGTAGGTGCACCATAAATGTGAGCTCCTTCCCCTTCCAGCCCATATAAGGAAAGCATGGTGGCTGGCCACCCAGGCACCAGACTTCCTCTCCATTCATCTCCAAAGATGAAAATAGCCCCTTGTCGCTGTCACTTCGTCGTCGTCACCCCCACACACCTCTGAATTCTTCATAATCCAATAACAAGCCCTCAGATCAAACACCAGGCCCAGGAAGCTGGGGGGAAACAATGCTTCAGATCACCTCCTCAGGTGAGTAAACAAAAGTGTTCCAGATTCCTCCCCATCCCATCCACCGGGAGAATTTTTAGCATACCCCACAAAGAAAGAAGAGGAAGAAGGAAAAACTACAAGAAACAAAATAACAAACCCACACTGACCCAGAGGCTAATTCCTTGAAAATCACAAAAGTTAAAAATTGAGAAATTTTTTTTTAAAAGAGGAAGCAGAAAAAAATCTTTAAAGGAATCTTTTCTTAGAGAATGAAGATTTCTAGAATCTATCTCAATTATGGAATCTAATCAGCATCTATTAAGGAACTAGGGTTCCACTGGCCCGCACACCCGCCCACCCCAGAGCTATCTTGTTAAGAAACATAGAGCATAAAACTGAAATACTACCAGCTGTCCATCCAGTTTCCCATGAAGCCATATCAGGAAAAACCATTTTTAAAAAATGATTTCTATTTCCAACATCAAAAAGGCAGTACAGTGGTTGGTATGGAAAGTTACTTCAGTCTAGGAACCTGCCCTTCATTCCTCTGCCCTGAAAAGTCATTCATGAAGGTCCCTGAGAAAGGGAAGGGAAGAGGACATAGGAACATGCTAGAAAACCCTGAGCGTCGAACAGATGGCTTTCCTCATGGCCCAATTCAAATGCCACTTTCCTCAGGAAATGGTGCCCTCTGAGAACTTCTCCTAGGCCTGGGCCTGCCTACTCTGCCCCTGGCACTCAGGGGCCCCCTCAGATGGGACACTTCGGGAAAACTGAGCCCGGCTCCTGGCTGCAAATCATTGTGTCCCCTGCCCTAGAACCTCTTCCATCCTAGTGCCCAACTAAAGAACAGCAGAGCTGGGAGGGGCCTTAGAGACTTTCCATGGCCCACCCATCCCTGCCCAAGGCTGACCAACCTCTGCTTGGATATCTAGCCCCCCACCTCCCAAACAGCCCCCTCCACTCTGGGACTAGCTCAGTGGTCAGCAAGTACTTCCTGCTATGGGGCCTCTCGGCCTCATCCCCAGGATTCTGTCCTCTGAGACTAAGCAAGAGAAGTGGAATCCCTCTTCCCTGGTCAACCCTTCAGATACCTTTGTCAGCTACCATAGGCCACCCCAGTCTTCTCAGAGCTCTCCAAGCTAAGCAACTTCAGTCTTTTAATCCAATATTCACAAGGTGAGGACTGGAGGCCCTCCTGGGGACACTCTCCACTCCTCAAACTGTGCTGCCCAGGACTGGACACACTCCAGCTAGGGAGGTCTGACCAGGACAGAGCTCAGAGGAACCCTCAC
The DNA here is from genome assembly GCA_011680675.1 of Gymnobelideus leadbeateri. Taxonomy (NCBI): domain Eukaryota; kingdom Metazoa; phylum Chordata; class Mammalia; order Diprotodontia; family Petauridae; genus Gymnobelideus; species Gymnobelideus leadbeateri. The sequence continues at coordinate 441,656 of WOXC01001284.1, read as the reverse complement.
CTCCCTCTCCAAGGGCAGCCTTATTGGCTTCCCCCCCACACAGCTGTCTCGAATTGAGCTCACATTGAACTGGTGGTGGGTGCTGTGTTCCCAGTGCAGAGGGGCTCCCACTAACAGCCTCCGGCTCTTTTCTAATCAAGGGCAATCTCAACCCAAGATAGTCAGCCACGTAAATTCTACATTCTCCTCTGCCCTACTGCAGCAAGGCACTTTTTTGTTTTTTTAATTTTTAATTTTCAGCATTCACTTTTATAAGATTTTGAGTTCTAAATTTCCCCCCTCCCCAAGAAGGCAAGCAATCTGATACAGGCTATACATGTGCAATCATATTAAACATATTTCCACATTAATCATGTCGTGAAAGAAGAATTAGAACAAAAAGAAAAAACACACAAGAAAGAAGAAAAGAGAGAGCAAACAGTCTGCTTCACTCTGCACTCAGACTCTAAGTTCTCTCTCTAGATGTGAATGGCATTTTCCATCCTGAGTCTTTTGGAATTATCTTAGAACCTTGTGTTGCTGAGAAGAGTTAAGTCCATCACAGTCAGTCATTACATAGCATGGTTATTACTGTGTAATGTGCTCCTGGTTCTGCTCCCCTCACTCAGCATCAGTTCATTCAAGTCTTTCCAGGTTTTTCTGGAGTCTGCCTGCTCATTTCTTATAGCACAACAGTATTCCATTACATTCATTTACCACAACTTGTTCAGCCATTCCCCAATGGGTGGACACGCCCTCAATTTCCAGTTCTTGGTCACCACAAAAAGATCTGCTATAAATATTTTTGTATATGTGGGTCTTTTTCTCTTTTTTATGATCTCTTTGGGATACAGACCTAGAAGTGGTATTCCTGGGTCAAAGGGTATGCAGTTTTATAACCCTTTGGGCATAGTTCCAGATTGTTCTCCAGAATGGTTGAACCAGTTCACAACTCCACCAACAATGCCTTAGTGTTCCAGTTTTCCCACATCTCCAGCATTTATAATATTTCTGTTTTGTCACATTAGCCAATCTGATAGCTGTGATGTGGTACCTTAGAGTTGTTTTAATCTGCATTTCTCTAATCAATAGTGATTTAAAGCATTTGTTCATATGACTATAGATAGCTTTAATTTCTTCATCAGAAAATTGCCTGTTCATATCCTTTGACCATTTATCAATTGGGAAATGGCTTGTATTCTTATTGATTTGACTCAGTTCTCTATGTATTTTAGAGATGAGGCAAGGCAGTCCTTTTATTCTTCCCTAACTGGTTCCATCTTTCACTCCCTATGGAAGCTATTCCAAACCTTTTCTCCTCTTCCTCAAGCCTCCCACCCCATGCTCTCTCAGCCGAGACCCTCCCCTCTTACTTTACTAAGAAAACTGAGGACACTGGACAGGAGCTCTCCCTCTCTCCTCCCATTTTCTTCATCTCAGTACCCCCTGCACCCCCCATACTCTTCTCCAGGATCTGACAGAGATGGCTCTTCTTGCCCAGACCAATCCCTCTATCACATTCCATCTTTTCAAGACCATTGCTCTAATGCTCACATTCTCCAGTGTGTTCTCTCTCTGTGTCTGTGTCTGTCTGTGTCTGTCTGTGTCTGTCTCTCCTCCCTCCCTATGATTGGTTCCTCCCCTCCAGCCTTCAAACAAGTCCAATGCTCTCCCATCCTTAAAAAGCCATCATTAGACCCTCCCTTCCCTTGCTGTCTCTGCCTCCACACCTTCTCTCAGGTCTGGTCTGACCTTTCCACTGAGCCCAGCCCTCATTGCCTCTAGCCTATAGCTTCCCACTGGGCCTCCCTGCCTCCAGGCCCCCCTCCACACTGGGGCTGGTGCCTTGACACAGTGCAGATCTGACACATTACTCTCCTACCTGGCCCCAACCTACCCTTCAGCTTCCTTCTTGGTGATCCCTCCACATCTTCTCCCCTTTCTCCCATGTCCCATGTGTGCATTTGCCCCGGGGACCATCCTATGTGCTGGAGTGCACTCTGCCCTCCCCTCTGCCTCAGTCTTCCTTCCTTCCTCCAAGATGCAGCTCAAACACCACCTTCTACATGACACCTTAACCAGTGCCCCCAGGGTCCAGCACCCTCCCTCCCAGCCTACCTTGTGCTCATCTGCTGTGGACACCTGTGTTTGCTAACCTCTCCAAACACACCTAGTTCTGTGGAGGGCACCACTGTCTTTCAAGTCCCTCAGCCTTACCACCTCAGTGTCAAACTCTCCTTCTATGTCCCTTCGATGGCCACATCTTGGCCTCTCCCTCTCTCCTGTCTGTCCCCTTCCATCTCCTCTCCTGGCCAGCCCCCTAGATAAGTCCCATTCGTCAGCTCTTCCCTGGACCGATGCTCAAGCCTTCTGCTCAGTCTGGCTGCCTCAGTCTCCCCACAGGACTGGCTGCCAAGATTTTATGGGAGCACAGGTGTGACCATGACACCGCCTGCCCTCCTCAGTAACATGCAAAATGGTCCCTATAAACAATTAGTAACTTTTCTATTTGGTGCTTAAAACCCCTCCCTGCCTTTCTGGTCTACGTGTGCTTTATTCCCTCCACCTTCTCTGGGGTCCAGCCACAATGTTCTTCTTGCTGCTCTCCTACCCCCTACCCCCTCACACACACGATGCTCCATCACTTATCACTATGACCTTGGACTGGCTGTGCCCTATGCCTGGAATGCCTTCTCTCTTTACCTCAAGCATCACCTCCTGCTTGAGACCTTCCTGGGTTCCAGAAACTAAGAATTACAGCAGGTGAGAGGGGGAAGGGGCCTAGGTGGCTATACAGGCCAGCCCCTGCTTGAAGGAATCCCTGCTCTAGCACTGATAAGGGTTCATACAGACTCCACATCCTCCACAGGCAGCCCAGGACTCTGGCTGGAGCTGGACTTAGCATGGGGAAGGTTCTGCTTGGCTACAAACCTAACCCTTTGCAGCTATCCCTCTTGCTCATGGTTCTACCCTCTGAGGACAACCAGGACAAAGTTGAATCCGTGTTCCCTGGCCCTCAGATGTAGGCACCCTGCCACCAGAGGCTTCCCCTCCAAGGCCATCCCATCTAGGAGTCCCATGAGCCTCATACATACCCAAACGCAGACTTGTTATCTCCCCTGCTAAGTTCTCTGAGGGCAGGGTCTACCATCAATGCTCAGGATGGAGCCTGGCACAGAGTCGGAGCTCAGGACGGAGCCCAGCACAGACCTGGGGCTCCACTGATGGTACCCTCTACATTTTAGCTCAAAAGTGATCTTGCTGTTTCCTGACCCAAGCCTCAGTCTTTCACCTGGGAGCCAAGGCCTGGAATGCACTCCCTCCCTAGGGCAGATGTGGCTCCCTAGGCTTCCTCCTGATTTCAGGGTGTTAATGTGCTCTGTGTGTCACACTATCTGGCATGTACTGACCTGTGTACATATGGTTACCTTCCCCCACCAACAACCACCAATAGAACATAAGCTGGGGGGTGGGGATGGCAGGAGCTCCCTCTGCTTCGCCCATGTCCCAGGTGCTTGGCATACAGAAGGCACTTACCAAGCTGCCTATCCACACCATTTGTGGGGAGACCTGAAGGAGAATGGTCCCTGAGGGATCCTGCAGTCTGGTCACTCAGGGCATGAGTGTGGCAGCTGGACTAGAGAGGAGGAGAGGCTAGGGCAGAGATGCCAGGCAGGGAAGAGGGAGCCCAGGCCTGAACCAGGGTGGGGACAGCAGAGGGAAAGCTGTCTCCAGGCCTGGCAATTAATTATGTTATGGGAGGGAAGGCAAGAGTCGTGGTTTTTTGGGAAGCTCAGAGAAGAGACTGGCTTTAAAGAGATTTTAGGGCTAGAGGTGGGAGGGGCCTTAGCGTCCATGCGTGAGGGGGCCACCCCCCTCACTTTAGAGATGAGGAAATGGAGGCCCGCCCCTTTGAAGTGTCTAAGTCAGGATTCAATTCCAAGGCTAACACTGCCTTGACAAACTCAACCGTCATTGCTTCTACCATATACAAGGATTCCAAGATGTGCCAATGGGCCCCAATGTATGAGAGACCAGGAGTAGTGGCTGCTGCCAACCAGGGAATGGGGAACCATGTCCTAACCGGGGAGACCTGCAGACTTGGGGGCTGCCCACCCTCCCTGATGACCCACAGAAACCGTGGCCTGGAAATCCTTTCTTGGCAGAAGCTGGCCGGCAGGCCCTGGGAGCTCAGCCTTGTGCCAGGAGCTCCCTGGAGGGGACACCAGAAGGCCCCTGGAGGGGCTGACCACCTGCCTCCTCTCTAAGCTTAGTATTCAGAGACAGGCCTGCTAGCCAGTGCAGAAGGAGGGTGCTTGGCAGGGGTTCTGCTGCTCACTCCACTCACCCCACCATCTCTCAAGGAGACCCCCTAATCTAGCCCTGGATCCTAGCAGGGCCAAGGCCACAGCCTCTTCTGAGCCAGCACGTCCCCGGGCCGGAGCCAGGTCTGTGCCGCCCTGTAGGACCCCTCCTTTGGCTCCTCCCAGAAAGCTCTGGCTAACAGAGACTTTGCTCAAAGGGCCCATTTGTCCAGTGCCTTCAAACAATGCTCTTCTGTGACATCAGAAGCTCGAAAAAACAAGATGTGTCTTTCCCTTTCTGCTCCAGGCCTCCTGGGGCTTCCTGCACCTTAGAAACATCCCAGCAAGCCCAGTGCTGCCCCAGAGACCCTGGCCCAGGCCCCCAGAGTCAGGAGAGCTTTGTGACAGTTGTCTCCTCCTCCTCCCTGGTGGGCAGAGTGTGGCAGAGGGCCCAGGACAGCAGCTCATGCACCTCCGCCCCTCCCCAGCACACACACACTCAAACATACACACACTCACATACACACACACACTCAAATGCACTCACACACATACACATACAGTCACACTCACTCACACACATGCACACATATTCACATATACATACTCACACACACTCAAATACACACACACACTCACACACACACTCATGCCAGCAGTGCTATTTTTAGGTCTTTGGTCTCCAGAAGGCAGAACTCTGCTGGACCCTGGGCCCCCTTCTCTCTCCCTCTCCCTGCCTTCCCTAGGCCACCCTGGCACAGAGCAGGATGGCCTACAAGGTGAGGGTCTGGAAAACTGACCCAGGCCCCCAAGAAAGGGGCCAACAGACCCCACTGCAGCCATAGCTGGACCACCCCAGCACAGGTCAGTGGAAGCCAAGGGCAGCAGGCAAGGGCGGTCAATGCCCACTGAGCCCCTTCCACACACAGGGCCCTGCTAGGCTCCCACACAAGTCGGTGACATGGGCAGGACCCTCAGTCCAAAGAGAAGACACTGAGAATCTGGAGAAGGGAGAAGTCAGCTCCTCTGGGAGCTTCGGCCGAAGGCGCCACAGAGCCGAGCAGGACGGCACTGGCTCACACCAGTCATCAGCCACCTTCTCACTGCTGCCTTCCACATGCTGGCCTTTGGGGCCCCTCCCTCCTTCTTCAGGAAGGAGGACCAGTGGGACCTTCAAAGTCTACAAAGTGCCCTCATCAGGTCCTCAGGACAGCTGGTGAAAAGGGAGGCCATACCCCCACTTGACAGATGAGGAGACTGAGGTGCAGAGAGGTCACGGAACTTGCCCAAGGTCACTCAGCTCAGAGACAGGATTAGAGCCCCTGTGTCTGTCTCCCTGCCCTACCCCCTACTGATAGAGGACACTCTGCAACACTCAGGGTCCATCTGTGTGGAGACCTGGGCTTGGAGTCAGCAAGACCTGAGTTCAAATCCTGTCTGAGACGCTTGACTAGCTGTGTGACCCTGGGCAAGTCACTTAACCACAGTTGACCTCAATTTCCTCCATTGTAAAATGGGGATAATGATAGCCTCAACTTATCAAGGGTGTTGCTTTCTATCAATCCCTCTTAGACTGAGGCTGCACTAGAATCTCCCTGAGGGCAGGGACCAAGGCTTGCTCACTCCCAATGGGTCCTCCATTAGATACCCAGCCTTCACCCAAGGGTCCAGCAAGGAGAAAGCCGAGACAGGGCTTTCTGCCTTGCTACAAGGGCGTGCTCTCCTGTGCTTCCTCCAGGTCCCTGAAGGCCTTCCCCCTGAGAAGAGGGGCCAGCCTTCTTGGCACCAGAATTCAGAACTCTGAACAGGGGGCTTGTAGCTACACAACCCAGTTTAGTTTTGACACCAGGACAAAAAGGCTTCCAGTGAGAGCTGTCCAAAAGGGGATGGGGGAGGGGGAGAAGAGGAAGAAGTTTCCCCACTATGGGTGTCTGAGCGGAGGCCCAAGAACCACATAACATCCAGGGGGCCAAAGAGGCAATTCTGGAGAATCTAGATTAAAAGGAATGGCTTCTGAAACTATGGGAGAGGCAGAAACCAAGGGAACAGAAAAGCTAACTGAAATACCTGCTTAAACCCAATAACTTATTTTAAATCCATTTTTCTGCTGGAGGCTGGGACAGGGGCCTCTAAACTGAACACCTTTAGCAGCTCGGCCCAGCCCATTCCCTCAGGGCTGGGCTAGCTGGCTCCCCGGAGTTACAACATGTCTCCAAAGTCCACTTGGCTGAAATGAAATAAATTTTCCATTCCGACAGTGCCAAGGACACATTGTGCACCCGAGGGAGAGCTGGTTCAGCTCCTCCTCCCTCTTCCTCTCTCCTCCTCCTCTTCCTCCTCCTTCTTCTCCTCCCCACCCCCCCTGCTCCCCAGGAAAGGCTAACTTCCTGCTACCTGCTTCTTGGCTAAGTTGCCAAGGTGGGCCTCTTCCTCGGAAGGTCCAAGCTTCTGATTCAAAGAGCCATGTTGGTCCAACCCCTGCCCAGCAGCCCAGCTTCTGTCTGGCCAAAAGCAGCAGCCTGGAGAAAGCTGGCCAGCCCTAAAGATAGCATGCTGGACATTCCTGCTGCTGCCTGGGGCTGGAGAGCTCCCTGACCTTCACCAAAGGGGAACCAAGGCCCGGAGATGGAGAGAGGGGTGATGGAGTGAGAGGGATTCCTCCCACTTCCAATCAGCTCCCAGGTCCCCTTCCCTGCTCTTCACAATCCTGGGCTGCTTTCAACTCCCCTTGCTCCAGGGCCTCCTTGCAAATCAGCAAGAGGGGCCAACAGGCAAGCTTGCTCTGAAGAAACACTGTGGGGCGAGCAGGGACAGGCCAGAGGACCCGGAGAAGAAGCCAAGGCTTCATCCAGCCCCAAAGGGCCCTGGAAGCCTCCTCTGAGGCCCCAGAAGTCAGGATGGCGCCTGGCAAAATTCTGTCTTCTGGAGTGAGTTTAGACAAAGAACAAGCCTGCTAAGACCTATCCTGCTAAGCTGTACGGCTCCTCTCCCAGCCCTGCTCCTGGCAGGATGCAAAGTCAGGGACTGTCTGCCTTGGTTTGCATCCCTGGAGTATCTTAGCACAGGGCTAGGTATGCAGAAAGCACTCCATAAATGCTATCTCACTCATTCCTCAATGTCGGGCTTCCCTCCCATTTCATTCAGTGAGCATTGCTGAGTGCCTCCTGTGTGCCCAGGACTGTGCTGGTGCACAGGACAATCCCAGTGCTGGAGTCCGCCAAGCGTGCCTGAAGGTCAGTTTGAGGAGGGAGCCCCAGGGACCCGGGTTCTAGTCCTCTGTCTTTGGCTCCTCTCCTTCCATCCATCCCTCACCAGCTCGGCTCCCCCACTGGGAAACAAGGAGCATGAATCAGATCGCCCAGGAGGTCTCCTCCATCTCTCATCATCAGACTGGCTGGGCGCCCCAGGGGCAGCACCCGCTCCCCAAGTAGAGCCAACGTCGTGCCCTTCTTCCTGACTGTTCCTCCTCCAGGACGCCCTCCCTCTCATGAGCACAAGCAGGCTGGCACCGTCCTTGCCTGAATTTTAAAACTGCATTTCTGAGTTCACAGCGATTTCCTTTGTCTCCTCCTCCTCCTCCATTCCTCACACCTAATGGGTCTGTGAATGGTCAATTCTGCCTCTTCAGGTGCATCTCATATCTTTCTCCATCTGCTCACACTGGCCTCGTTCAAGCCTTCATCCCTCCTCCCCGGAAACAGCCTCCGAACTGACCTTCCTGCCTCCAGTCAAGCCCTCTCCGAAGAGGGTCCATTCCTAGCACAGGCTTGCCTGACCCACCCGCTCTCCTTTGAGGCAGTGATCCAGCTCCTCTGCCAGCCATGGACCAGCCTGATGCCACAGTACTCCCCTCCAGAAAACTCGTCATTTCCCACCTCCCTGCGTTTGCACAGATGGTCCCCAAAGCTTGGAATGTCCTCAGCTACCAATGCCACCGTTAAGGTGTTCCTGACCCCCCTCCTCAACCATAATGCCCTCTCCCTCTTCAAATGATTCTCAAACTCAGAAGGGCCAAAGAGAATTCATTAGCTTTGCCATCTCCCAGACTTCCCTTCAGCCCCCAACTCAACAGTTATGCTGGATCCTCTTGGCCCTCCCCACACCCAAGCTGTTGCCCACTTCGTCTCAGCAGCATGTCTCCAATGCCCCCTTTTCTCCTCTGACGCTGCCCCCCACCCTGGGGTGGACCCTCATGGCCTCACACCTGGACAGGTGCAGTGGCTGCTGGGGGCTGCCTGCCTCAGTTTCTCCCCATTGCAGGCCATCCCCCACTTAACCACTAAGGGGATTTGCCTAAAAGGCAGGTCCCACCATGTCAGCCCCCACACTGGAGAAACCCCAACAGTGGGGACAATAGTCATTATCTTTGTGCTTGTAAGAGCTAGAACCCACAGTTCTCCTGCCCACATCACAACCCTCCTGTCGCCATTTCGATTTATCATGGGGGACATAAGAAATTAAGCAGGAATTCTGGGACAGTTTTTCAGAAGCTGCAGATGACGCAGAAAAAGCTTAGAAACTCAGAAATGCATCAAATACATGTGTAGTATTGCATAATAGCAGCACGTCTTGCCTTTGGCTGGCATCCCAGCTCGGACTTCTCTGAAGGGAGGGCCAAACCCCTGCCCCCCAGATGCGAAAGGGAGAGCAGCAGTATGTTGTGCCATCTCCCCACGCCTCTTACAATGGACTGGCTCCTTCCCTACTGCCCCCAAAGAGGGGCAGCTGGATGGCTCAGGCCTGCAGTCAGTCAGGAAGCCTCATCTTCCTGAGTTCAAATCTAGCCTCAAACACTTACTACCTGTGTGACCCTGGGCAAGTCACCTAACCCTGTTTGTCTCAATTTCCTCATCTGTAAAATGGGCTGGAGAAGGAAATGGCAAATCAGCCCAGGGTCTCTGCGAAGAAAACCCCAAATAGGGTCTCTAGGAGAAAACAAGCGAACACACAGCAGCACCACATCAAAGATGCCCACATCTTCCTCCTCCTCTGCTAGGCCCTGGTGTCCCTGCAGGCTATCAGCCCATATTTCTTCCCCATTTGGCCTCCTCAGCCAAACTCCTGGAGCAAAAGCACAGCCCATCCACTATGGCTCTCACCTTCCTCTACTCAGCTCTGCACAAGCTGGGTCCAACCGCAGGCACCCACAACTCCTCCTCATCTTCAGACATGGTGGCCTTCTCCTTCCTAGCCCCTCCTCATCCCTGCACTGCACGTGGCACTCCTGACTGCTACCTCCTGCCCTTCCCCTTTCTGGCTTTCCACAGCATTGTCTCCCTGTCCTTCCTCCTGCCAGGCTGACTACTCCTTCTCAGCCTCCCAGGCCGGCTTTCCCCAAGGCTCCTCTTCTCTTCTCTGTCTCCACATTCTCTCGGCTATCACTACGCTGCCACTGCCGGGGGCGGGGCTAATCCCCTTTATGTCAATGACGCCTTAGCCCTGGCTCCCCGGCCCCAGCCTCAGTCCTGAGCCTTGGCCCCATATGGCCAACCGCCTCCTGGCCATTCCCAGGAGAACAGCCCTGCAGACATCCTCAGCTCAGCCTCTCCCAGACAGAAGCCCAAGCTCGTTCTGTCCTTCAGCCCCAAGCCTCCCTCTTCCAGACTTCCCCATCTCTGCTGACCGCACCGCCATTTTCCAGGCATATGACCAGTACCTTCAGGTCCTCCCTGCCTCTCACCCATCCATCTAACCAGTCGCCAAAACGTTGCTTTTCATAAAACTCCATTTCTCGGGGCCAAGGCCCCATGAGCGAGGGGCAGGGGGTGCCCCAATGGGTTCCTCCATTCTCCTCACTCATGCCCCCCACAGACTTGCAAGAGCCAACCTCGCCAGTGCCATAGTCTCTCCCCAGTCGGTTGAGACTCCACCGTGCTAGTGGGGGCTTTCCATGACCCAAACTAACCTGTAGGCTTCCCCAGTTACTGTTTTACTGCTTGCTTTGGCAAAGAGCTTTGCTCACCACTGTGACTTTGTGTGATGAGTATGGTGGGGGTAGAGCTGAGATCACTGAAATTAAGCTGTGATTCTCCAGTTTGGGAAAAGAACTACTCTCCCCCAGAATGACCAAAGAAAGCAGCTGTTGTGGGCCCCCAAATCTAAGTGTGTCCCCAGAATTCAAATATCTCAAGTACCGTGGCTCGCTAGAACTCCAGTTCAATACCCTTCAAGAACACAGGAGTGTGAAGGAGTGAGCTCCCTGTCATGGCCGTCCACCGGCCCCCTTGTCACATGCTACCTAAATTAGCTCTTGTATCATAGTCAACTGGTACACACTTACTAGGGGCCACGCTCTGTGCTAAGTCTTGTCTAAATACAAAAAGAGACAAGAGATAGTCCCTGCCCTCAAGGAGTTTAAAATGGAATGGGGAGAAAGCAAGGAAACCAATATGAACTCACAAGCTGTAGACAGGAGAGGTAGGAAATAATTCACATTTCTACGGATCCTCATTGTGTCTCTCCTTTCAAATGAAATCCTCTTGAGAAGTGAGATTGTTTCATTTTTGTCTGTGTGCGCCCCAAGTGCCCAGCCCAGTGCTGGTACACAGGAGGCATTTAATAACTGACTGACCACAGGCTTAGTATATGCATGATTCCCCTTCACAATCTGCATTTAACAAACAGCTCTCCAGAGCCAGCAGGGGCCAGCTGCAGCACACCCTGACCAGGAGCCCTGGGGGCAGCCTACTGGGCAGAGTGTGTGAGCAGGCAGCCACAAACCCAGAACCAAAGAATGACTTCAGAGAAATCAAACAGATCACCTGGGAAAGGCAAGGGAAGCCAGGGGCCCTGCAGCAAGCCTTGGGGAGGACACGGCTGGGCTGTGCCCTGCAAGGGGAGCCCAGATCACCACGCCTATCAGTCAGAACAGCTGTGTCTGCATCCCAGTTCAGCTACTCACTCGCTGTCTGACCCTGATCAAGTCCCTTTACCTCCCAGGGTCTTAGCTCCCCCCTCTGTCAGATGAGGGGACTGGATAGGGCTTCTTCCTTGGGTCTCGGTCCCAATCTGTCAAGTGGTGCTTGGACCCAGGAGTCATGACGGGTCCTTCCAGTTCTGAATCCCTGTGCCTATGCCCAAGTGACCCCCGGGGTCCCTTCCACCACCTTATGGGCTCTAGCAGCCTGAGTCCTAAGCAGGCCCCAACAGTCACACCCACAATCCGAGTGGTTCCCAGGCATGATGCACTCCAGGCCAGGGACAGTCTGGATTTAGAATGGCCTCCCCAGGGAAGCAAGAAAAAGTATAGGTGACCCAGGAGGGCCGGCTCCAACCCCTTCTCCTCCCTCCCTCCCAGTCCAGGGTCCTGCCTCAGACCTCACTCAAGGGTACCCAGGAAGAAAGCAGACCCATCACACGCTCAAGTCGCCTGCCCAGGAAGGGGCCCAGATACAGGGCCTCTGCCTTCCCCAGCACTTGTGCTCCACTGGTTTCGTGGACAGACCCAGGCACCCAGGGGAGCCCAGCCCTGACCTGCATCATGGAGCCCTAGCTCAACCCAGAGCTTCAGTCCAAGTCCCACCCCCCTTCTTAATTCAGTTTCTATCCACCCCATCTCTACTTCTTGCCCCCAGAGCTGAATTGTCCAAAGCAGTGGCCACCAGAGGGGCATCTTCCATCAATTCTGTATCCTTGCTTCTGGGCATTTCTGTGCCCATCCCCCATTAGAAGGGAAGCCCCTTGAGGTCAGGGACCATGCTTCTCCCTTCCTTGGCATTCCAGGTCAGCCCAGCACAGAAGAAGAGCTTAATAAAAGCTCATTGGCCAATGGATCTCCATCCAGCATGCCATGCCCAGGAGAGCAAGGGCTGGGTGATCAGATTCACAAATGTCAACCAGGCAGTGCCCAGAGGTGGGGGCGGAGCCACCCTCCCTCCCTGACTACCCAACAGGCAGTGGATCAGCCCTCTGGAAGAGCACCCTGGAAGCAGGTCCCACCTTTTCCCCAGCTTGCAGGGAAGTGATTCTCTGGGGTTAAATATTTCCAAGACTCCTGGCCGTTCACAGGATCGGGTTACCATCTGACAGGTGGCAGGGACCCACAATGGCAAGAGGGACTGGGACCAAGCACAGCAGGAAGCGCCAAAGGCTTTGGGCTCCACTTCGGGGTCACTGGCAGCTAGCAATATTCTGGACTTTGGAAGATCACCTTGGCAGATCACCCATTTACACAAAACGTTAAACATTAAATTGCTTTTTAAAAAGCCAACCACAAATCTCAACTTTCCCCTGCCTAATTCATGCCAAGGAAACAGATAATGCTCTCCCACACACCTGCCCATGGCTTCAGGGCCCTGAGGGGACAGCCGAATCCCTGCTCCTCAGAAGGCTGCCCCCTCTGCTTCCGACTATGCCCGGGCACCTCTGCTCAGAATGAGTGTGAGACAATAGGCTGGCCCAGTCCTCCGCCTTCCCCTCACGGCCAGACTGCACCACAGGAGGAGGTCAGGGCATGGCACCACCTGATCTGCACTGACTGGGGGTCTAGCCCTTCCTCCTGAGCACCCAAGAAGCCCTGGGCCTGGATCATCCCTCCCATGCCCACAGACTCTCCTCTACCCAATGCATAAGTAAACATGCCTTCTAGGACCAAACACAGAGAGAGCACCGGACTTAGGGTCAGAAAGACCTCAGACACATCTGGTGACTCTGGGCATATCCTGTCCCTCTCTCTGCTTCAGTTTCCCCGGCTGTCAGTGAGGACTAGACAGCCTCTAAGATATTACCAGGTCTAGAGCTGGGCCCCCTTGTTCAAAATGGAATGCTCACTCCTGTTTTAAAGTGAGCTCATTGATCTTTCTAATTCACTCAGCAAACAAGGCTAGGCTACATTATCAGAGAACCCCCCAGGGAGGCCAGCATTTTCATCCATGCCTGGACTCAGTATAGGGTGCAGGTGACAGACAGGCCAAAGCTAAGAAGATGAAGTTTGAAGACTGGGTCTCACAAGCACAGGATGGGGGAGGCACAGCCAGATGGCAGCCTGCCCGATAAAGATCTGGAAGTCTCAGTGGGCTGCATGATCCTCTAGTCAACCTCAACATTCAGGGGAAGAAAAAGCTGACCAGACTGAGGCTGCTTTAAGAGAGGTCTGAGGGTCAGGCCCTGGGCAGACCACACCTGGGCCCCACATTCTGGGGAGGCTAGGGTCAAGCAGGACAGGAAGGGGCCAGAAGCAGTGCCCCAGGAGCACCAATGAAAGGAATTAAAATGGCCTAAAGATATTTAGCCTAGAGAAGAAATGGCAGGGGAAGGAAAGGCCACAGGCTCTGGGGCCACTAGACCCCCACTTCCCCGCTCCCCCCCCCCAAACCTTCTCAGTGGCCTCCATTGTCCAATCAGACACAGACCAGCTACTGCCTAAGATCCCTTCTCATTCCTGTGACCATGAACCAGGCCTGAAGTCAGGAAGACCTGAATGCAAATCCTGATTCAGACACTTAATAGTCATGTGACCTTGAGCAAGTCACTTAACCTCTGTCTGCCTCAATTTCCTCATCTGTAAAATGGGTGCAATAATAGCACCTATCTACCAAGGCTACTGTATGGATTGAATCACATGTTTGTAAAGTGCTGACATACGTGACCTCAGGTCATCACTGGCCAAGCGGAGACTGGGTCAGAAGGCCTGCTGATGTCCCCTCTGGGACTCAGCTTCCTCGCCTGTAACGTGAGGGTTAGACTCCATAGTCTCTGAGTCCTCTTCCAGCTCTGTCCCTTGGCCTTGATCTATAACATGATGACCTAGTGGTGTCTCCTCCCCCATGAGGGACTGCATGGCCCTCACCTTCACCCACTTCTCTAGTGTACCTACTGTGCATCAGAGAGGAGGGTTTGGGTCCATCGGCCAGCTGGACTGCTGGAGGTTCTGGCCCAGTGTGCCTCTCCTCCAGCCTTGGCCTGTGTGTTGGAGGCATGAGAGGCAGTCTGCACAGATCCCAAGTGCCCACAGATCAGTCTAGAGCTTAGCAGGACGTGGTTATCAGCATGAAGAACCAATAAGGGGCAATGCTCTCCTTGCCCATCCTCTTTATCCTTGTCACATGCTTCCCTAGGATTCTGGGGGCCTCCACATTCCTCACAAGGAGCAAAGTCCACCAGGTTAAGGCCCAGCTCAAAAAAGCCTGTGTGGCCTTCAAGGCCTCAGCGCCACCCTACAACTCTTCACATCAGGCTAGAACTTTGGGGTAAGCAATTCAGGGCCAAAAAAGGCAGTGTTCTTGTGAGTCACATAAAGGCCAGCCAGCAGAGAGAGAGAAGGAGGGCCCTCACAATCGGACAAGCCACAGGGCTGTACAGGCTGTTCCCATAAAGTGTAAAGCATTCCAGGTCCTGGAAGGTCCCAAGTACACTGGGTGGTCAGAATAATAGGAACAAACGCCCTGCCCCATGGCCATGGAAGTCCCCCGAAGGGCTCAGAAGGAATGTAGTATCTCCTGCGATCTTCACAAGGAAAAGGACAAACATATAGTCCAGTCAGTCACCTGTGGAGGTGGGGAAACCGAGGTTCCAGAGGAGTCACACAAAGTGCCAAATGGAGGTCTCCCCTGGCAAATTCTAAGAGGCTTTCCACACAACCTCCAGTCTACCAGGGTTTCTGGGAGGACCAAACACTTAGGGAGGGGCAGGGGCAGGAATGAGTGGTGATCTGCCTCACTGGAAAGAGTAACATCTGGGCCAGTTTGGAAGCTCCCACAGAAGCTTTTTCTTTTTAGAGGGAAAAGTCAGCTTCAGGCCAATCTTGGCCCAAGGGCTGCCAACCCCAAAGCCAGGCCTAAGGCTCAGTCTGGGGAGGGTTTGCTGTTTCTAAGTGGGTCCTAAAGGCCACACCCTAAATCTGTCTCTCTCTAGCCTCCAGCCAGGGCTCTGGTCCCAGAATGGGTCAACAGGAGAAAGTCATGCAAAAGGCCAAGAAGAAAGGAGCATTCTCAGGCCTCCCAAGGACTCCTTCCAAATTCCCTGGGCCTCAGTGTGTTCATATGATCAATGGGTGATCTTCCAGCTCAGAAAAGCTACAAAGAAAGTCCCAGTCACTGCCCCAGCACAGGCTTGGAGCAGCTTGGGGGGTCCAGGATATGAACAGCAGGAGTTAGTCACTGCTCTCTAGAGTTCCCTGTGCCTGGCACTGAGCTGGGCAGGAAGCCTCTGCCCTCTGGGAGCCAATGCCCTCCCAGACCTAACCAGTGAGGTTAGAAGGAGTATCGGTAGGAGCTGGCATTATATAGCACTTCCCAAAGCCCATCTGGCTCTGTCCTCACACTGCCTGGGGATGGAGGTAGGGAGGATGTTATATCAGCAGAGAGACCCTGTCCAGGGTCCCACAGCGAGGATGGTCCAAGGCTGCATTTGAACGCTCTGGCCACCCAGCGGCCCTTAGCAACATACTCTCCTTGACAGGGGGATTCCAGAGGCATAAAAGAACTCGAAGGATGGAAGAGTAGAGAGACCCCTCTCTTCATTAAAGGGAATCCTGAAATCAATCATTGCGGGGCGGGGGGGGGGGGCAGGGAACACCACAGAGTAGACTTGGAGAGTGCCAGACAAGGGCCAAAATCTGGCCTCAGGCCCTTCCTGACTGGGTGAGCTGCTTGGCCTCAATGTGCCTCAGTGTCCCCCTCTGTAAAATGGGGACCATCACAGGCTCCAAGAAGAGGACCCCTGCCAGGGACCCTGAAAGTATTAACAGTGCAGATAGAGACAGAGGGGGCCTGGTGGTCACTAAGACACTGACTGCCATAGAAGTGGGAGATGCTCCCATTTTGCAGATGCAGAAACTGAGACCGGTATGCCCACTCTGCCCCCATGCACACATTCACAGACTGCCAGGGTCAACAGAGACTTTCTCCGTATTACAGGAGGGGAAGGGGCCAGATGGGGAACCTGATCGCCTGCTTAACTACCAGGTCCCAGACCCTCCCAGATTCCTTGTTAATGACCAGGACCTGGCCCAGTCCACACTCGGGGTCTCCCCTTGGGAGTCTGGCACCAGGGGAGCCCAAGGCGTGAGAGGCAGCAGAGATGCCCCCTACCTCCTGCGTAGGCTGTGTGTCCGAGGGCTCCCGGGCACAAATGTGCCCGCCCGTGCAACTGGGCTTTGCTGGCGCACGGGCTGGCCCGGACCTCTCCCTGGACAGCTGGGTAAACTGAGGCTGGGAGGGAACAGAGCTGTAAGCCAAAGTCTCCCCTGGAGTAGGTGGCCAAGCCGGCTACCCCTTGGCGACCAACCCTGGGGAAGGTGCTCCTTTCCCCGTTAACACCCCGTTCCCCCAACACGCACGGAACCGGAGGCAGAGCGCCCAGAGCGGCAGTGCGTCCCCAGAATCAAGGAGTCACGGGCCTCCCCCTCCCCACTCGCCTCCCGCCTCTGCTCCTCTGCATTGGCCGTACCTGGGAATTCGCGGGGCTGCCAGACGCTCCGTCCTAAAGCCCCGGAGTCCAGGGGTCCAGAGCTCAGCCAGATCGGGGACCAGGGCCGCGCTGGCCGTCCCTGCCCTCCAGCCTCTGCCTCCGCGGATCCCAAAGCGTCCAGCAGCTCGGGGGGGGCTGCTACGGACGCGCGCCCTCCGCCCCGGGTCACTGTGTCCTCACCTGTGCGGCCTCGGCCGCCCCGCCCCCATCCCGTGGCCGCCCCGGCTCCGCCCCCAAGTCCTCCTCCCAGGGCCCCGCCCCTCGGGGTCAGTCCCTCCCCGGTGTCCTGCGGTGCCTGGGGCGCTTCCCCTTTGCTATCGACGCATCTGCGGGACCTGAGCTTGATCCTGCGTCCAGTGAGATCCCGGCGCCCCACAATAGCCCAGCGGGCCCGGATCGCCGCAGAGTTAGGCCCAGCCTGGGGCTGGAGCTCGGCGGCCCAGAGACCCAGCAGGGCCCAGCCCAAGGTCACCCAGCAGCCCGGGCTGGACTCTGGGACTCCCAAGCCCGGTGAGTGGCTGCAGCTCTTCTGCCCCCCCCCACCCCCAGCCCGGGCCACCCCGGCCCCGCCTGTACAGGGTGCCCAGGGGCAGGGTCAGTGCCAGCTCGGAGGAGCTCTGACCCTCAGGTAAACCCGAGGATCGCACCCAGCCCTCCCATCCCGTCCCAGTCGCCTATTGTGTGCATCCCGGGGGAACCTGTTTGACTTCATTTTTTCCAGGAGATCCACAATGGGTGGGGAGAGGGGGAGAAGAGAAAGCCCAGTCCCGAGCTGAAGCTGCAGGGATCCCTGGAGCCCTGCCCCCACCCCGCGCTGTCCCCCCACCCTCGAGATGCCTTCTGGGGGGCGACATGGGGGTCCCTGTCAGCAGCCTTCACCTGGGCACCTCGGAAGTGCCACGGCACCCATTGGGGCAACACATAGAGTGTCAGACCAGAAATTCAAAGAGCCATATGGGAAAACTGAGGCCCAGGGAGGAGAACCTACTCACCCAAGGTCATATAGGCGGTAAGTGGCAGAGGCAGGATTTGCTCTCAGGCCTTTAACTCCAAACCCACCAATCTTCCCACTGGGTTTTCTTCCACTTGCTAGTTAAATGACCTTGGACAAGTCCCTTTCACTCTCTAGGTCTCAATTTCCTTCTCTGTAAAACCTAAGTCATTCCATCCTAGCTCTGGATCAGGGGAGGGTCTCAGCCGCCCTCTGGTCCAACCCTCTTGTTTTACAGGTGGGGAAACTGAGGCCCTGGGCAGAAGAGACTTGTCTAAGGTCACACTGTTTCCTCAAACCATTTACAGCTAGGACCCCTAGCTCCAGACCCAGAGCTCCTAGTCTCCCAGGCACCCTTGGAGCAGGGGTCCTTGGACTTGCCCCAGGATCTTTCCGAAAAGATGCCAGATGAGGAGGCCTCGATCCCTTCTGTCTTCCAGCCAGGGTCCAGGAGCTACACACCAGTCCCTCCACTGTTTTCCTTTGACAGGAGATGGGTATTACAAATAGCCATGTGGTTATTCGTCTTCCCCACCGCAGGCCTGACTCACTCACCCCCTGGCATCCGTTCTGGCACCTCCAGGCATCACATAACCCTGGTCAGTGAAGTTCTCCAGGCTGTGTGCTCCCTGAGGGCAGGCCCCGGGCTTCCCCTCAGCCCCTGGGACCCTGCTGCTGGATAACAGCACCGCCCCGCCCCCCCCGCACCCATGGGTAGGGATGGAGGAGGAGGAGCCCAGGGTGAGAGGCTGCCCACTTCTCCAAGGCTCCTAAAGTGCTGTCCTGGCAAGAGCCTCCCTCGGAGAGGTTGCCCTCTGCCTCCGATGCCGGGCCAACCTTGCGCTGTGAATCCTGGATTGGAGACTCCAGGGTTCTGCCTCCCAGGGACTCTGCTAACAAGGGAGGGGGAGAATCAGCCCGTCTACTCTCCTCCAAGGTGGCAGAAACCTCCAGGCCATTCTCAAGAGCCCAGTTCTAGGCGGTGGGTGCCCATTTGTGACATAATGCCTCTGATGTCTGTCACACTCAGTCTCCCCCGGAGAGGGGGAGAGTTCCACTTGGTCAGTCAACAGGCTGGCTACAGGCCAGTTACCTTAGGAAGAAGGCCCTCTCACAGAAACTGAGGCCAGTGCCACACCCTCGCTGTGCCATATAGCCCCTCTGTAGAAACACCAGCCCGAGTCATCTGACATTTTATGGCTAAAGAAAACAACCAGGCCATCCCCCTCAGAGGGCAGTGACTCACAGCTGGGTCACAGCCTGTGTCGGAGGAAGGCTTTGCTCTTCCTGTAGAAGAGGCATGTTTGTTGGGAATGGGTGTTCAAAGCCAGCTGTGGGCATGACCCACTGGGGCATGACTGTCCTTGGCTTTATTTGTCCTCTGGGGGAGTCTTCCTGGAGATTCTGATGCCAAGACTAAAAAGCGCCTGTTGATCAGGCCGCTGTTTCCAGGCAAACTGAATCCGGCAGGAAGGACGTTGTCCATTCACGTGGCCCAAGCCAACTCTCATACCCTCCACTAAACCAGAGTGGGCAGAGTGTCAGACCTCCAGTCCTTACCAACAGTGTGACCCTGGGCAAGTCACTTAGCCCATCTGACTCAGTTTCCTGAACTGTAAACTCAGGGTAATAATAGCATCTACCTGCCAGGGTTGTTGTGATGGTCAAATGAGATGATAACTGTGAAGGGCTTAGCCCAGCCCTTAGCACACAGAAGGTGCTTCATAAATGCTTGAGCCCTTCCCTCCCCTGTGCCCTGGGCTCATCCAGTGCTCTGGGCCCCTCCTTTGGAGAGGCGGGCACAAGGAGGGAATGTCTGGCATCTAACACTGAACCTCTTGGTGTGGGCTTGAGCCCAGCTCGATGGCAGCGGACAGACCAAGGTCTCTCCCATGGTCTCTCTATGACCAACCATGCAAGCCCTGCAGAACCACTGCCTCCCAGGAGGTAGAGACCTTCAAGATTTCACCATCAGGCTAATTACCATTCACCCGATCTGCCATGTAACCCAACCCTCCCCTGCCTTCCCAGGGCCATTATTCCCATCCTGAATGTTGGCCTTTCGCTCATCAAATATTCATCTTCTCCTATGCATTCTGGAAGGTGAATGAATGCAGCTGTCTGAGTAAGGAGAGGGGCCCTGGCAAGTGATGGAGTTGAGTAGAGGACAGCAGGACCCAGATAGAGGCTGAGAAGAGACTGGGACTAAAATCGATTGGGCAAACCACAGCACCAAGACCAGTGAGGCAGCCACGCCCACTCACAGCCCCTTCCTTTAAAAACATCTCTTTATTTTATTAGTTTGTTTTTATTTTTTTATCTCCATTTTAGTTCATTTACCTTTTTCTTTTTTCTTTTTTTTTTTTTTTTTTTGGAGAGGGGAATGCAGGGCAATTTGGGTTAAGTGACTTGCCCAAGGTCACTTAGCTAGTTTTGTGTCTGAAATTGGATTTGAACTCAGGTCCTCCTGACTCAAGGGCTGGTGCTCTATTCACTGCACCACCTAGCGGCCCCCATACCATATAATTTTCAAAAATGTAGAGTTTGGGCAGATTCAGGATTTTAATTTATTTTCTTATTTTTCTTTCTTTTTTTCTCCTCCTTAACATTATTTTATTTTCCCCAATTACATGTAAAGATAGTTTTGAATGTTCGTTTTTGTAAAATTTTGAGTTCCAAATTTCTCTCCCTCCCTCGCTCCCTCTCTATCCCTCTTCCTAAGACAACAAGCAGTCTGATAGAGGTTATACATGTTAAACCTATGTCCACATTAGTCACATTATGAAAGAAGAATCAGAACAAAAGGGGAAAACCACAAGAAAGAGAAAACACTCTGCTTGGCTCCGCATTCAGACCCCAAAGTTCTCTCTGTCATGAGTCTTTTGGAATTGTCTTAGGTCCTGACATTGCTGAGAAGAGCCAAATCTCTCAACGTCACTCATCACACAACGTTACTGTGACTGTGTACAATGTCCTCCTGGTTCTGTTCTCTTCATTCAGCATCAGTTCACATGAGGCTTTTCAGGTTTTTCTGAAGTCTGTCTGCTCACCATTTCTCATGGAACAAGAGAACCCCACAACTTGTTCAACATTCCCTAATGGATAGGCATCCCCTCCATTTCCAGTTCTCGGCCACCACAAAAAGAGCCACTACAAACACTCTTGTCCGCAGTGGGGTTGTTCACAGCCCCTCTCTTCCCCTGCCTCTCCATCCCTGGGAGGGGAAGCTGTTGCTTCTGTATCCATCCACTCTCCTTCCAGCCCAGGAGGATGGCAGTCCCCCACCCCCATTTGTAGGCAAAGCAGCTTTATTCCTGGAATTGCTTCTACATGTTTCTGGACTTTTGAAGCTGCTCTTAAAACTGGATGACCACTTACCACGAGTTTGGTTGCTCATGATTGTGGGCAGCAAAACTGACAAAGAAAATTCACCCACCCAGAGAATGGACTTTCCTCCAGAGTGGGCTGGGAGTGGGACTGAGCCAGTGAGAGAAAAAGGGACAGAGACAGTCAGAAAGACAGAGACAGAATCAGAGAGACAGTCAGAGGGAAAGAGAGTCAGAGGGACAGAGACAATCATAGAGACAGAGAGACATAGTCAGAGGGACAGAGAAAATGATAGGGACAGAGACAGAAGGACAGAGTCAGAGGGACAAAGTCAGTCAGAGGGACAGAGACAGTCAGGGACAGAGACAGAGTCAGGGGGACAGAGACAATCAGGACAGAGATAGAGGGAGAGAGACAGAGTCAGAGGGACAGAGTCAGTCAGAGGGACAAAGAGTCATAGGGACAGAGACAGAGTCAGGGGGACAGAGACAATCAGAAGGACAGAGATAGAGGGAGAGAGACAGAGTCAGAGGGACAGAGTCAGTCAGAGGGACAGAGACAGAGGGATAGTCAGAGAGTTTCCATCTGCAATTTTTTAGTTGGACATTTGAGCCAATTCACACCCAAGACGGCTTTTTCCAGCTTGGAGAGAGAGAATGATAAGGAGCCAGAAAGCCACTGGCTGTTGGGGGGGTGGTGAAGGTCTGCTGCTGCTGCTAATAGCTGTAGCAGTTTTCCCTAAGGGCACTGAGCCACAGGCAGCATGGCTGCTGAAGCTGGGGGTCCCCTTGCCAGACAGTGCACTGCCTCTCCCCAGGGGCCCTTTCTCTCAGGCCACTCTCACCGCCAAGAACACCCCGGGGATTTTCCCCCAAAATCCTGCCGTTTAGGGGTCACTTTCCTCTCCTCGCCTTCCTGTGCAGACGGCTTTGTCTCCTAGCTCCTCCCTAGCCTCAGTGTCCTCAGGGTTCCATGTTCTCTCTCACCCCCAGATCCCAGCTGTGGCCAGTTGACCATCAGAGCATCTCTCGAATGTTTGCCAGCCTGGTGCAGGCTCTCATCCCCTCCCACCTGGACTGCTGCAGTGGCTGCTGGCAGGTCTGCCTGCCTCGGGTCTGTCCCCCATCAGGCATCAAAGTGACCTTCCTAAGGCCCAGGTCTGACCATGTCACCCCCCCTTCAGTGACTGCCGGTGGCTCCCTGTAGCCTCTGTGTGGCCTTCAGAGCCCTTGACCACCTGGCCCCTGCTGCCTTTCCAGGCTTCTCACACTCACTTCCAGTCTTTGATCTGGTGACACAGGCCTCCTGGCTGCCCCTCCAACAAGGGCCTCCTCTCTTGGCACCCTGCCTGGGACCTCTCCCCCTCATCTCAACCTTCTGCTTCTTGGAAGCCCAGCTAAAGTCCCGGGTTGCCCAGGAAGCCTTCCCCAGCCCTCTTCTTTCCAGGCCCTTCCAATGGTCACTGTCTACATCTGCCCCACCCAACTGAAGACTTAAGTCACCCTGAAGGAGAGAAGGGAGCTAGCTTGGGCTCCCTCACCTGGACCACCGAGTCTCCTCAGACCCTGATGCGAACAGCCTAGAGAACCCTGGCCCCAAGAGCCTGGGGCGAAGCCTGGCTTCCAGCCCAGTGCCTGGGGCCTCCTCCTAGGAAGTGGTCCCTGAGGAGATACAGTCAGCCACGGCCTGGGCCCAAGCCCTCCAGGGGCACCAGGCACTGGAGCCACATGAAATCTGAGGCCAGAGTGGCTGCTGCCCCTCCAAGAAGGGGGCCCTCCCATTGGACTGATGGCTGACCCCTTCCCTCCATGGAATGGGGGTCCTGAGAGTGTGGCTTGTCAGCCTGTGCTGCTTGCCTCCCCAGGGCTTGGTATGTGACTCATTCCTTCCTTCCTTCATTCATTCCTTCCTAGCTTGTCTGAACACAGGTGTTTACATCTCCCCCCTCTCCCCCACTTAGACAGAGCTCCTTGAGAACCAAGGACATCTTATGCCTCTCTCAGCACCCTCCCTTAGCATCCAGTGCTTACTGTGGCCTGGCACACAGTAGGTACTTAATAAATGCTTATTAACTAAAAGTAGCCCTTAACACAACACAACAAATAAGACATGTCGTTTAATACAATTAAGTTAATGATACTACATATATTTAAGGGATGGAGGACTCTTTAGGATGAATGGAAAAGCACTGATTAAGGACAAATTAAATGTGCCTAATCCATTGGGAATACAGCCAGAGACCCTCTGCCATCTTTCTGTTGTTCAGCCACGTCTGACTCTGCCTGACCACGTTTGGGGGTTTCTTGGCAGAGATACTAGAGCAGTTTGCCACTTCCTTCTCTGGCTCATTTGACAGACGAGGGAACTGAGTTAAACAGGATGCAGTGACTTGCCCAGGGTCACACAGCTGCCATACTTGAACGTAGAAGGGGAGTCTCCCTGACTCCCGGCCTGGTGCTCTATCCACTGAGCCACCGAGCTGCCACCACACTCCCCTACCCTCTAGCAATTTACTTTCTAATAAGGTAAGAAAACACCTGTTCCAGAGTGGTGGCCCGGGAGGGAGGCACCTTCTGGCAGGGAAGTGAGAGGGCGCTGTGATTAGCATCAGAAGGTGTTGATAACGGTGGCCTATGGGTGTAGAATGAGGCATACACTGTCAGCCAGGGTTCATGGGGATTTGTTTACCCTAACTGTGCTATAGAATAAAATAAAAATAATGACATGTTGTCGGATCCTTTCGCGGGGCCTTCCGGACGCCATGTGGCGGGGAGCGCCCAGCAGAACAAAGCACACTTACACAGCAACTCAGGGGGCAACTCCAACTTTATTTCCTGCTCTTCTACATATATAGCCTATCCTACTCAAGCACTTTCCATTTTGGCTCTTGGCCAATTACAACACCTTTTGCCTTTTAAGGTCAAGCACACCTTAACCCTGGGACTCTTATCTCGTGATTTCTACCTGGAGCAAGGATATTCCTTGTGGACCCGGATGTGCCTCACTCCTTAGAACAAGGCGGGGTCAGCTGGGGGCCTAGCAGTCCCTCAAGTGCCTAGAGGGTTAATGGGGGCGAGAGGCCTTGCCATCATCGCCTAAGCCCGGAGGCAGTGCCGTCCCGGGTCCAGGGACCTCTCAAGGGCACTGAGGTAAATCTGCGTTGGCTCTCCCACAATGACACAACCTAATTTAAGGACAGTGGGTGTCGTCGGATCCTTTCCTGGGGCCTTCCGGACGCCATGTGGTGGGGAGCGCCGAGCAGAACAAAGCACACTTGCACAGCAACTCAGGGGGCAACTCCCACTTTATTTCCTGCTCTTCTACATATATAGCCTATCCTAGGCAAGCACTTTCCATTTTGGCTCTTGGCCAATTACAACACCTTTTGCCTTTTAAAGTCAAGCACACCTTAACCCTGGGACTCTTATCTCGAGATTTCTACCTGGAGCAAGGATATTCCTTGTGGGCCCGGATGTGCATCGCTCCTTAGAACAAGGCGGGGTCAGCTGGGGGCCTAGCAGTCCCTCAAGTGCCTAGAGGGTTAATGGGGGCGAGAGGCCTTGCCATCATCGCCTAAGCCCGGAGGCAGTGCCGTCACAGGTCCAGGGACCTCTCAAGGGCACTGAGGTAAATCCACGTTGGCTCTCCCACAAGTGGGTAGAGCATGGGGCCTGGAGTCAGGAAGATCTGAGTTCAAATTTGACCTCAGACACTTCTGAGCTGTGTGACCCTGGACAAGTCACCTAATCCTGTTGGCCTCAGTTTCCTGCTCTGTAAAAAGACTGGAAGGAAGTGGCAAGCCCTCCAGCATCTAGGCCTAGGAAGCCCCAGGGAAGGCACCGAGTCACACAACTCAGCAGCAATAGCATGTTTGGGGCTAAGGGATCGTCCTTATGCCAGGAGAGCCGGTGAGTCCGGGCATGGAGCTCAGCCTGCCTGACAGGGCCAGCCTGGAAACCGCTCTAGGGCTCTTGTTGGAGGCATTCATGCAGTGTTACTGTGGGGACAGGCTGCAAAGAAAGGATGTCATGGCGTGCCCATTGTGTAAGACAGCTGTGCCCATAATCGCTAGCTTTGAAGTTGGCAAAGTGCTTTTCAGGGTCAGTGACTTGCCCAGGGTCTCTCAGCTGAAGTGTTGGAGGCAAGATTTGGGCCTTTCTGATTTCAGGTCTAACCCTCCGCCTACCACGCCACCATGACCATACACAGCAGTAATCTGGCAGAAAGAACAGAAGATGGGGAGTCAGAAGACAGGGGCTCAATGCTGCCAGTGCCTCTGGGAAATGGAAATGAAGAACATTGTCCTGCTACTTTAAAAGAAAAGGCTCTGTCCAAAAAGTTCTGGCTCCATCCCTCGGACGCTGCACCAGCCCCCCCCCACCCCGGCACCCACCAGTGTCTCCATCTTGGCACATCTCTCCATGCTTTAGTGTCCTCCTCTGTCACCTCCTCACATATCCCCTCCCCTCCCTTCCCTCTGCTCTCGCCCAGACCACTGCAGGAGCCTCCTAGGTGGTCTCCAGTCCCTTCTCCACTCACCTGCCAAAGTCACTTTCTTAAGACCCAAGTCTGACTGTGGGATTGGTGGAAGGAGCAACTGTGGCCCTCGGGCACAGTCCAGACAAAGGAGACCCCCCCGAGGTGCCCAATAATCGGGCGTCCAGCCTGCACACAGGATGTCCAAGGCCATGGGAGGCAAGCTCAGGCCACTCTGGGAGAGCTCCGGTGATCAGGAAACGGCCCTGACATCACATCCAGCCCCATCAGGCTTTGTCTCTGATTCTAGCTTTGCTGAGAAACAGGATGAGTCACCAAGCACTTATTAAGTGCCTGCTGTATATAATGGAGAATGGACTGTAGTGGGGGGAGTCTGGGGGCTATGTCAATAATCTAGGTAAGAGGCATGGGCCCTGAACCAAGAGGTGGCTGTGGGAGTGCACAGAAGGGAACTCATTTGAGGGACATCACAGAGAGATAAGTGAAAGCACTTGGTGGGGGAATCATGGGGCACTGAGCTGGCCAGGCTGCGTAGCTAGAAGAGCAATGGGAGCCCCGGCAGGAATGGGGGTGCTTTTGGGGGCAGGGTTGAGGGGAAGGACACAGCTCCATCTGGGAGGTGGGGGGTCTGACGCGGCTTCGGGCCGTCTGCTGGGAAATGCCGATGACGCAGGCCTGGGACTCAGCAGAGTCCAGTTCTCCCCCATGCCCGGCCTTCCTTCATTCAAACACAGCTGGCCTTTTCTTCTCTTGGCCAAACCTGCTCTGTCCCGCAGTGGTTCATCATAGGCTGAGGCTCCTGGCCTTCCTAAGTGGTGCCACCGGAGCCACCCACACTGGGAGGGGACGAGTCTGGTGGGCAAGAGGCTGGGACTGTCGTCTTCTTCCTGGAAGTTCTGCCTCCCTTCTCCTCGTCCGGCCCAAGGCTCTAGAAAGCTTGGACATTTCAGAGCCGCTCTGCTACCGGGTCTGTGAGTACGGTGAGTGAGCTCATGACCCGGAGCTGGCTTCTGGCACAGGGTGGGGGCCCCTTTGCCCACCCACTCCCCGTCCAGACCACCTTCCATGAGGACCTCCAGACAGGTCCATCCTGGACTGCCTGAGTCCCTGCTGGTCTCATGTTTGGGCATTGCAACTTCCTTGGCCAACACTCTGAAAATCCTCTGGACCTTAAGAGAGACTGGCACCTTCTGGGGAAGGGGGAGGGTATTCTGTCTTATTTGTAGTGTGAGGGAATGGTCCAGGCTGAGCTGCTCTCCTCTTGGAGGGGGATGGCACCCCCAGCCAGGGTCTCCGTCCCTCTGCCCCAGCACACTGCCATGTTTGCACTGGCCCTCTCCGGAGGCATTCTCAACAAGGGCATTCTCAGCCTGCAGGCCAGGGATGGATGAGCCATTCCTCCTCAGTGTATGAATTCTTCCTTGGGCTCCTGTTTCCCAGCACCCTAACTTTGCTAGTCAAGGACTGGAGGAAGGAGAGGCAATGTCTGGCACACACTGCCCCTGAGGGCTGGGCTCCAGCTGCAGGCATCTCTCAGGCTGAGTGCTTTTCCACAGTGTAAAATGCACATTTACCACATAAATGACTCACCCTTGAGCCCTGTGAAAGCCTGCAGACATTTCTGGGAGCTCCCCTGCTCCACCCCATTCATTGCAACCACAGTCCTAGGACCCAGATGCAGGTCCTGCCCAGGTACCAGCAGAAAACTGCTAGGGCTTCCTTTGAGACTCCCACTCTCCCATGGAGCTTGTGTCTGGAAAGACTGGAAACCAACATGGGGAGTACCCTCCCCCACAGACAGCTGAGACACCATTCCCCGACACTGGGGACCAACAAGGGGGTGCTGTCACAACTGGCATCCCAAGTGGATGTATTTCCAGCCCTTGCAGGGCCCCCATGGGGATGGGAACCCCAACCCACCAGAGCTTGAATGAAGACATTTCTGCCTACTGCCTGAATACGCAGATGTTTCGCCCCCTCCCCACTTCTCCCTCTGTCTTCTCTTCTCCCGGCATGTCCCTTGGGACTTGAGGGCACTGGGGAGATTGGTGCCAAGATTTTCTCTTCATTTCTCCTTTCTTACCCTTCAGCTGGCAGGCAGCTTCATGCCAGCCCCTGATCCATTTTCACTTAGTCGACACTCTCCCCATCTGCAGCAGGGCTGCCCTCTGGACTCTGCTCCCCTGGAGAAGCTGCCAGGAGCCCACCTGATCTTCCTTGGCTTTGGCCTCTCAGCTGTCCCAGGGCCAGCTGCCCATCAGAGTGAATCCTCTGTCCTCCAGCATTGCCCTTTAGGTCCTTGAAACTAACTGTGACCACAATCAGTCATCAGTAAGCATTTATAAGCCAGGCATTGCACAAACACTGGGGAAGAAAATGCAGGAATGAGGTTGTTCTGGCCCCATGGAGCTTGCATTCTATCCAAGGGGATGTGCCTGGGTTGACCTTGGTTTCGCCTAGACCCGTGTGACACTGGTTTAGGGACCTCGCCGTGAGCCCAGCCTCTAACAAAGGAGATCAGCCCCTGGCCTGCAACATTGAGCCTGGGGCTCTGTAGGTGGGCAGGGAGAAGGACTCACCCAGGGTCACACAGCATCCACATGTCCAAGGCAAGCCTGGTTCTCAGGTCTTCCTGCCCCAGGGGCTGGCTGTCCTGGACCCACAGAACCTCAGAGTTGGAGGGGACCTCAGTAGCCACGCAGTGTAGCCCAGATCTGAAGAGGAATGCCCCCTTTGGTGCATACTTCACCCTCTCCTAGGAGACTTCCAGTGATGAGGACACCCTCTGCCCAAGCAGCCATTCCCCTTTGGCACACTTCTGATCAACAAGGGGCTCCAGACGCCAAGCCTGAAGTGGTCTCTGCGCACTGGCTTCTGGTTTGGAGCCCGGGGCCATGCAGCATAAGGCTCATCCTTCTCCCCCTTCCCTCAGCTCTCTCTAGACTAAACATCCTAGGTGGGGCAGACTCAGGTCCTTTACCCCTGCTGGCTCTCCATTGCTCTCCACAGCTTAAATGTGGCACCCAGAACAGAGCTGAGTGGACCTGTAGGGCTGTCTGACCTCTCAGGTCCCCAGTTATCCAGTCTGTAAAGCGGAAGGGTTGGGGCAGGTGACCTCCATGGTACCTCCCAGCCCTAGCATTCTAGGACTCCATATTATTCAGAGGAAGTTGTCTCTCAGAGCCTTGAAAATCCCCAGGGAAGGAGGCGAGCACCCCAGCCCAGAGATTCAAGGCTGGGTCTCTGTCTGCCTGCAGCTATGTCCGGGATAGAAGGAAGGGACAGGGCTATAGGAGGGAGAGGGCCTGGACCCCAAAGCAGCAGCTGAGTCAGCTCCCCACCAAGGCTGGGGCATCACTTTTGGGAGGCCAGAAGCCACAGGCCAACCCATTCCCAGGAACCTGATCCTGGAACACACCATGAATTTCGACTGCTCAGCCATTTGGGGCCACTAAGGGTTCCAGGCCTAGGGCAGTGGCACCATGGCAGCCTACCAGCCTTCTTCAGGGTGCTGGGGAGCCATCGAAGAGAAGATGGAGCCTGGAAGAGGGGGCCGTGGAGGCCCCTGGCCACAGCCAAAGGAGAGTACGAGCAGCTCCTTCCTGGATTTCAGGGCATGGGGATGGCAAAGGTCTGAGGAGCAGAGACCAGGGGACTAGTGCTCTGGGAATTCTCATCTCCAGACCTCAGTGTCCCTCCCAGGCTAGACAACTCCAAGCTCTCAGTGCCTATCAGTGCATTGATGAACAAGCTTTTCTTAGGGGCCTACTGTGGGCTGGGTGCACCCTCGGTGATGCAGTTACACTGACAGGCTGCCTACTCCCGTTCTCAGGGGAGACAGAATGAACTTAGCCGAGTCCCAGGAGAGAGCCTGGCCCTGTACTTGGCTGACACAGGGAATTCCTCTGCCAATGTGAGGCACTCCCTTCTCTACAGCTTGAGTCTGTGGTGAGTTGTCTGTAGATGTGGGAGGTTCAGTGACAGCCTGGGGTCACCCAGGCAGGACCTGGACCCTCAGTGTCCTGGCTCTGAGGCTGGCACTCCACCCACTGGGCCATACTGCCTCTGCGTGAAGGTAGACAGAAGCAATACAAATTCGACCCAAGGCTCTTGGGAAAGGTAGAGGATGCTGGCTGCCAAGAATCAGACCATGGGGACTTCAGGAAAGGGGTTATGTCAAAGGCCGTTTGAGCTAAGTCTTAAAGAAAGTAAATGGGGGGGAAGCACACCAGGCAGGTGGCACAGCTGGTTCAAAGGTACAGAGTTGGCAGATGGAACATCAGAGGACAGGAATGGCCACTTTCTCTTGACCTGAGAGTACAGAAAGGGAAATAAAGCAAAGGGCTGTATATGAAATCCTAGCAGCAACCCTGGGCAATCATGGCAGTCTATGGAGAGGGGAAGGGAGGCCTTTGTTTGGGAAGATGATCAGTCTGGGAGAGGGGAGGCCTTTGAGGCAGGGAGACCAGGTTGGGGGCTGTCATGGCCATCAGATGAGAGGGGATAATGGTCTAAACTGGCGGAAGTGACTCTTGGATGAAGTACAAGTCGTCCCAGCCATGGCAGGTCAAGGTCCACCCAACCCCAAGAGGCAGGAGTGAGCCTCATCTGGCTCACACAAAACCAGGACATGAGTGCAGAGCTCTGGGTTCAGGTCCTGGCCTCGTCTGTTCTCCTACACACTGCTGGGTCTGCATGACCTTGGGCACAGCCCCTTCTTCTCTGCAATAAAGCCCTGAACTTCATCCTTGGGAGTCAGGAAGAACTGGGCTTAAACCTCACCCCCAACCCCAACACTCACTGGTCATGTGACCTTGGACAAGTCACTTGACCTCTCCAGACCTCAGTTTCCTTTTCTATAAAATGAGGTGACATCTGAGGTCCTCTCTAGCTCTAAAACTACAGTTCTCTGAACTCCCAGGACCTCAGTTTCCTCTCTTGTAAAACAAGGGACATAGTTGGTGCTTAATAAACGCATGTTCCTGTTCCCCCTTCCCTTTTCAGCTCTAGATCTATGGCCCTATGTGACACAGGGGTCACCACAGCATGTCCTCTCCCCGCCCCTGCAGACCTGGCTTCCTCCTGCTCCTTGCCCAGTCATTCCAGTCACCCCTCTGTGTCTGATGCCCCCCTACTTTGGCCTTCTCCCCCTACCCTGCAGATTTACCCATCATCCTCCAACCAGAAAAGGCGCGGGTTAACGGGATCCCCAGGGGAGAGAGGTTGGCAGGGATGAGGAGCTAAGGTCAGGGAATGAGCCCAAAGGCCTGGAAAAGGGGCACAACCACCTGGGCAGGGATTCAAACCCAAAGCTCTGACTCTTGGCTTCTAATCCTGGTCTGGACCAGCTCTGCCATGCTGAGCCCAGTGCATGAGCACTGGGTGGATGCTGGGATGGCCTGGGATTTTCCCAGCAGGCGAGCATCACCACCCCACCTCACTGAGTGGGCAATGTGTAGACAGGCTGCCCGGGGCTGGTGACCTTGGGCTCCCTAGTAATCACGGCCAGGTGTGGGCACTGCACACATGCCCACACTCTCACAACTGAGCTTAGGAGACAATGTCCTAAGCCCTCTCCTTTTTGGAGGCCAGGTCTTTCCATGATGCCCAAGGAATTCAGTAGCTACCTCTGGACTGTGATTGGAAAGGCCGTAGCCCACCTGGGATGCCGCCATCAGCCGTAGCTCTGGCTATGGGCGTCAGTGACTAGGCTCCTTGAGGGAAGACGTTGACGTTCCCAGAGAAGCATGGGGCCATCATCGGTGGGAAATGTGTGTTCATTCCTGCTGGCTGAGTCAGACCTGGGAGATCAGGAACACTCCTCCAAACAGCCCGCCAATCCTGCTTTGCCCTGACGGAACCCTGAGTCCACAGTGCCACCAGAGCTGGAGCCCAGGAAGATGGGGAGCCTGTCTGCTGAGATGCCAATGCTAACTGGCCAAGCATTCCCCTCCCGGAAGGAATATGTGGGACTATTGGAGCTGGAGTAGGAGCCCACACAGGGGCAGGGGCCCTGGGCTGGGAGGGGACCTGGAGGCTCACCAGGCTCACTGTCGCGTTTTACAAAAGGGGATGTTGAGGCCCATAGAGGGAAAAAGACTTGCCCAAAGTCATATAGCCCAGAGCTCTCAGAGCAAGGCCTTAAACCTGGATTTCTGGCCCCAACACCCTCCCCTATCCTTGAAAGTGCCAATTCAGAGCAGGAAGGGCCAGGGATGTGATCATCCCTCTTGCTGAGAAATGCCCAAGGTCAGAAACATTGATGCCTAACTTTGATTCAAAACCTCACATGGAAAAGAAAGCAGTGAGGTGAGCAGGACCCCAAGAGGGACACTTGGCTCCTGGGGGTGGAGAGAGGAGAAACAGACAGGCAGGAAGATAGGAAGACAGGCAGACAGACAGACAGACAGACAGAAAGGCACACAGACAGGTAGACAGATAGAAAGACAGGCAGAGAGGCAGGCAGGCAAACAGATGGGCAGACAGACTGACAGGCAGACAGACTGACAGGCAGGCAAGCAGGTAGACTGACAGGCAGGCAGACAGGCAGACAGATAGACTAACAGGCAGACAGTCTGACATACAGATAGGCAGGCAGACAGACTGTCAGGCAGACAGACAGACTGACAGGCAGGCAGACAGACAAAGAGGCTCTCCCCTGGGAGCCCTAGAGGCTGCATGCCTCTCCTCCATCAGCCCTGCAGCTTCCCAGACTCCTTGAGGCCAGGGCCTTGATTAAGTCAAGGCCCGCGCCCCATAATCAGTCTTGATGAGGCAGGAGAGGGCTCTAGTCCCTGGGCCCCTTCCAAAAGCCAACCCTGCCCATCTGGGAGGCCACCACTTCCCTGAAGCCTGCCCTGCTCAGCTCCCACCCCTGGTAGCAGTCCCCTCTGGCTCAGGCCTCCTTCTCCAGTCTGGTCTTCAGGGTTTTTTCTTTCTATCAGAGCTATTTCCATATTAATTGCAGCCATCCTTCCTGACCAAGCTACAAGACCTCCAAGCACAACAAAACGTCATTTTCCTCCTTTTCTCTCCCATAACCCAGGATGGCACTCTATAACTATGAGGGTCTGGGGGTGGGTGGGGGAAGGGAGGAAGGCCGGCCCTTTGATGCCTCGCTGTGCAGTGGAAGCTCTCTCGGTCACTCCTCAGCTGTTGGGAGCTCCTGGCATAGAGAGGCTTTCTCCTGGCCAGCATATGTCATGGTAGAGTCCTGACAGTCCACTGAATCCCACCCCTTCACTTTACAGACAGAGAAACTGAGGCACAGGGGGCCTGGGAGCTTGCCCAGCTGGACAGTGTCTAAGTGAGGCCCTTGCCAGGCCAGGGCTCCCTCCCTCCTCTGCACCATGGCTACGGAAGGCACGCTGTGCAGCAAGTTGGACTGACCAGAGTAACTCCCTGACAAGGATCCCATCTGCCCAGAGTCCCGGGGCTGCCCCCAGACAGATGCTGGCTGGCTCACCATGGGGGGCGGGGCCAGAGAAGAAGCAGGATGCTGAGTCCCCAGCCTTCTCTGCGGCCTCTCCAGTGCCACGTCACCACTCTGGGCGAGATGCGGCAGGTCGAGGGCTCCATCTAGTGTAAGGTTCTCCCCGGAGTCCAGGGCCAATGAGGGAGTAGGGAGGTGTTGAAAATCAGTCATGTTTTCAGAAGATGGGGGTGGGTGCTCCTGCCAGGTCCATGGTATATAGAAGACCAGGGGCCAGTGAGGGCTGAATAAGCCCCCTTAGGCAAAGGGCCTATGGCCAGGCCGGGTTCCCCCCAGGGAAGAGTTCAGGCACTCAGGTATGAGGACTGGATCCTGGAGATGTGGTGTTCTCATGCCCAGCCTGGGAACACTGATGTGCCAATGTCCACAGGGGAAAGCCATCAAGAAGCGTCCTATGACAATAAAGGAGACTGTTTTCCACCACTCTGAGTCCCCATCTCTCTCTTAACTCACAGCACTCTCAGCCCTGCTGGGGGATGGCAAGGCCCCCACAGTCAGCTCTGCCATGGATGACAGCCTTGGCCCACCACCATGGAGCCTGCATCCTCCCGTCCTCACCCTCCTCCCACCCCTTCCCCTGAGCACAGCCCCTCTGCTCCTCTCCTGGCCCTGACCACATATTGGTCACTGCCAGTGACAGCAGGGATCGGCCCGCTCACGGGGCACACGGCACACATCCTTCGCCTCTCCATCACTCTTCTGTTGCTCTTTGAGAGAGAGATGGTCTGGTTTCCATCTTGGTATGTTGGTGTCTGCACTTAAAAAATGCTTCGTCTCCATCCCCAGCACCAGGCACCGTTCTGGGTTTAAGGAATTCTTGTTGAATGATCTGTAGCCCTAATCACCTGAAGAATATAACAATGATGTGGAATCCCAGGGAAACTTGCTACAGAATAGCAGACCTAGAAACTGCATTAGAAAACAAGGGTACCCAAGCACCTTTGGTGTCTGAGACAAAAAGGAAGGTGGGATCATCAGAATCTTCGCAGGCCGTCAGCAGACTCCAGAATGGGGCACCCAGGACCCCAGGACTGCAAAGCAAACCCTTAGATTGGAACAGAGTCATCAGTGTTTTTAGAAACAAGCTCACAGACCCTTGGGTTAGAAGATGGACCCATGGGCAACGTGGAGGGAAATAACCATGACTTAATTTAATAAACTAGGTAGGTCCAAGTAAAGAAATATGAGGTTGAATGGAGAATGTGCCTCCCCAGGACTCCTCATGCTTGGACCAGCTTGTATTTTCTCACCTTCTGCATGTTGATGGGGTCCCAGTAGAATGTAAACTTCCTAATGACAGGGATTGCTTCATTTTGGGCTTTGTATGCCTAACCCAGTGTCTGGTATACAGCAGGCACTTAATATTTGCTTGATATTTGAATGGAATTAAGTTGATAGAGCCAACTTGGGTAAATTCTTCCTCTCCATGTCTGAGCATAGGGCATGGCATTTCAAAGAGGGAAAATGCTAAGCAGGGAGTCAACCCAGCAATCGATTCTGGTTTTGTCTGCTCCTCAGGGTCCAGAGCTCTTCATGAGGAGGGGGGCCTGGAGGCCAGAGAGAGCAGGTGGAGGAGTCAAGGAATCACCAGAAGGTGGGGTTCCACATAATCCTGACATGGCTCTGGCAGGAGGGAGGGTCTGGAGGCAGCTGAGCTGAGTGTGGTGGCATATAGTAGCCATGCGTGCCAATGCTTGTTTTTGCCTTGATTTTGGAGGGGTTGGGCAGAGGCTGACGCTTTCTAGAGAACGGAATGAGAATAGGTCTGCTAAGATGCAGTCTGTCTGTCGGCAGACATACATGAACCTCCCACTACTATGGGCCAAGGACCAGGCTGAGGCCTGGGAATGCACAGAAAGGCAACAGACAGCCTGTGGGGCCAGCTTTGTGAGCCCTGATGGGGCTGGGTCTCTGGCCTCGGCCTCCGAGCCCTTGGGAGCCTCACAGGAGGAGGAGGACCGGCCGGGAAAGGAGGGAGGGACCAGGAGTCCATGTCTGATCAATTCAGTCCATTCAGCCCTGCGTACTCCCACCTCTGCTCAAGAACCTTCCTGGGGCAGGGGTCTCCCAAACTCTGGGCCTTGTGGACCCGGGTGGCCAGAGGAAGGGAGAGACCTTGACAGAAAGAGAGGCTCAGAGGGTGCTGGTTCTGACACCCCTGGGACATCCAGGAGGGAATGCCCAATGGGAAGCTGGAGATGAGAACAGGGCTCGGGAGAGGGGTGAAGCCTGGCTGTGTGGGCCTGGAGCTGGCAGCTGGAGTCATAGGAGAGTGTCCTGAGAGGAGAGCTCCCCTGCTCATGGGCGTCCCTGAGCTCTGTCATGAGGAGCCCATGGGAGCATCTTTGCAAAAGGGCTTTGACAACCTCAAAGCATGTTAGAAAGGAATGCCGTTACTGTTCTCACTATTTTGACTGCTGGGTCCAAAGTGCTTTGCAAACCATAAAATGCTTAAGAAATAGGGGACTGAAGAACCGATGCCCTCTGGGCCTCCTCTCCCTCCCCTCACCACTCAGGTTACCTACTGCTGTCCCTTCACTTCTAACTTGGCCCTGGCCCTGAGCATGGCACTGTGGCTGCAGTCTGGCAGGGCCCAGGGCAGAGGGACAATCACTGCCTGGTGACCTGGTACTAGGCCCTGGGGCATTGCCCTCAAAGAGGCAGGGGGCTGCTTTCACTGCCACCGAGTTCTGGCACAAGAACCCAACTTTTCTTGGGTTTCCGTTGGGTTGTCTCTCTGAGGACAGGACCCCCACACTGCTTCCCTGTTTGGTCAGTACCGTTTATTTACTTAATATCCCATCTCAGTTTTTCACTGAAGGGGCTAATAATCCCCATTGATGGCCTGCCACAGAAGGAGCGCTGGCCATGCACTTTTAAATGATATTTGGCACAAAGTCACGGGGCCGGATCTTCATGACCACAGATTTCAGAGAGTACCACCAGCCGTGCCAGGTATACCAGACGATGCCATTGTCCGTTTCTCCCGTGTAGGCTCCTCTGTAGTATAGACCATTGAGGTTTGCTGAGTGACACCTGATGGGGAAATGGAAAACACCTTGTCAGTGATGGGAGGAAGAAAGCCTTGCTCGGCCCCCTCTGTGGGTAGCACGTTGTACCAGGCCTGGGGATGGCAGGGAGAGAGACCCGCTTCTTTAAGGTGAGGCCAGGAGTCCCACTGGGATGAGGAATTCCTCTCCACCAGTGCAAACATCCACTTGTTCTGTGACCTGGAGCCCTGGAGGGTGACTTCCCAGGCTCATCCATTTGCTGTGTTAGAGGAGGATTAGAACCTGGCTCTGCTTTGGGCCAGATTCACAAGTCTCAGAAATGGCCCTCATTAGGTGAACTCCGTACCTCCCCTTCACTCTCATATTCTATACTGTGGGGTCACATTCTCTGGACCCTCTGAAGGGAGGCAGAGCCTGCAGCGGGGAAGACCCGAGTTCAGATCTGGCCTCAGACACTGAATAGCCTTGGGATGGGGGCAGCTCACATAATGCCCTTTGCCTCAGTTTCCCCCACTGTGAAATGGGGATAATAGCCCATCTCCCAGAGTTATGGGGGTCGAGTGAGATGATATTTCTAAAGCACTTAGATGCTATGTAAACACTAGCTATATCTTGGTATTAATTGCATCCTATTGTTTATGATTGTTTTGGCCCTTGTACAGAGGACTGACTAGAGAAGGAAGGGCCTAGAGCCGGGGAGGCTTCAGCCCAAAGAGCCCCATCAGTAAGGCTGGCCACTTACAGCCTCTGCTCTCCCTTCTCCCCAACTCCAGACAACCCCTTCCCTGCCTTGGTCAGCTCAGGCTCCACCTTTGGACTCTTCCCTGTCCCAGACAAAGCCGTGGAGGGTGGTCTGCAGAGGCTTAGGAGTGGACCCAGGAGGCCACTCCCTGCTGACTCACTGGCCCATTTTCAGGGTCTGGAGGCAGACTTGGCTTGAAACCCTGCCTGCGGGGTTATCATTGGATGCAGCCTCCAGGCAACTTCTAGCCCCCTCCCTACCTCTGGCAAGAATCTGTTTGCAAATTCAGCAGCTGGAAGACAGCCTGGGTAAGAGCCAGAATAAGGTCTCCTGGGCAGCCCCACTATCATCTCCACTCCTGGCCAAGTTCCCCCTGCCAGCAGAAACCTCCCCAAGCCCATTAATTCCAGAGCCACCCCCCCCACCCAGTCTCATTTCTGGCTTGCTGGGGCCCAGTTGTTTGAACAGGAAGCCCCTGGGGGCAGGAAGGATGCTTTCTACCTTCCCATGTGTCCCAAGCACACTCCCCGGGGTGCACACAGTAGGTGCTTCGTAACTCTGTGACCTGTTGTACCACCAGCCTGCACGGTCCTCCTTGGCACAGCTCCCCGAATAGTTGTCGTTATCTCTGTCCCAAGTGCTGAACTTCATCCGTAGGTGGCTAGCCCACCACTGGATCTCAGGGTGGGAGCTTCCAGCCAGTGAGTCTCCCGCGGTGCCCAAGTATTCCCTGAAGCTCAGCTCATAGGCACTCTGAGGGGACAGAATCGGCACCTCAGAATGGGCCACCCTGAGGAAAGAGGACGAGGTACCATGTGCCTCCTGGTGCAGGGCAGCTGGCTTCCACAGCCCCTATCCTACCTGCTCACTGCCAACCCGGAAGCTCTCGTACTGCGCGAAACGGCGCTCGCCTTCAAAGTCGGCCAAATCGATCTTCAGAGTGTAGTCTCCTGGACAGACAAAAAGCGGACTCCCATCCTTGGCTGGCTCTCGCCCTGTCCCAGAGCCTGAGACTGGGCTGACCTCAGCCAGAGGGCTGCTCACAGTCCCAGCCCAAGCAGACTCTCCCTTTCTGGAGAGGCAGTGGTCACCAACTGGCCTTTGGGCCACAGGGCCCCTCTGGCTGCTGCTGCTTGGGAGAGGGACTGCTGCGCCAGCTAGAGCAGGGGAGCCAGATCCAGGAGGAGCGCCAATGAGGCCTGGCTTCAGCAAGAAACCATGCCGTGGGGTCGGAATGGGCCATGCTCTTCCCCATACAAATATGAAGAACACAAGGAAAGCAGGAAAGACACAAAGTAACTAGAAGAAAAGAGTGCTGCCCCCCCCCAGAGCTAGCCTTGGAAGAAGGCCTGGGTTTGCAGAACACCGCTCCTGCTTCACCTCATCTGATCCTCAGAAACACCTGGAGAGGGAGGAGCTATTAATAGCCCACTCTACAGGCGAGGAGACTGAGGCTCAGAGAGTTTAAGTGACTTGTTCAGGGTCACACAGCTAGTGTCTCCAGCAGGATTTGAACTCAGGTTTCCCAAAAGAAAGTGCAGGGCTCTGCTAAACCCCAGGACCTCTCCAGAGCACAGAATCTGAGCAGAGATGCATGACCACAAAAGCAGCAGGATCAGAGGGGTGGTCCACAAGAGATTTCGGGTGGTCTGCAGGCAGCGACCTGGGATGCCTGGCCTAGAAACCGGGAGACCCCGGAGGACCCGGGCTAAAGGGCTGTGTCCCCGAGGGCTGAGCCAGGGCCTGCACGAAGGGCGGGCAGAGGCAGGAGGTCCCGGACAGCTGGAGCCAGTGCCCAGGGGATCTCCAAGCACGGACTGAACGCCCACAATGGGGTCCAGAACTCCTGCCTCAGCTTCCTCATCTGCAAAATGGAGATTACACCAGCAGGTGCTGCTTCCCTAGGTTGTTTTGAGGCTCAAAGGGGACAACCGATGTCTAGGGCTAGAGAAGCCAGAGCCAAGAAGGTGAGAAATTGGGTGTCAGGTGGGGAGAGGAGAGGCTGCCCAGCCCCAGACCAAGGCTCTGCTCTTCAGGGGCCCGAATTACAGCAGCCTCTCTCTGTCTCTCTCTTCTTTTTCTCTTCTTCTCCTCCTTCTCTTTGTGTCTCTCTCCCTCTCTGTCTCTGTCTCTCCTCTGTATGTGTGTCTCTCTCTCCTCCTTCTCCTTCTCCTTCTGTCTCTGTCTCTGTCTCTCCCTCTCTCTGTCTCTGTCTCTCTCTCCTCTCTCTCTCTCTCTCCTCTCTCTCTGTCTCTCTGTCTCTGTCTCTGTCTCTCTCTCTCTCTCTCTCTCTCTCTCTCTCTCTCTCTCTCTCCCTCTTTCTGTCTCTGTCTCTCTGTCTCTTCTCTCCCTGTCTCTCTCTGTTCTCTGTCTCTCCCTCTCTCTGTCTCTCTCTCTCTCTGTCTGTTTCTCTCTCTCCTCCCATTTCTTTTTTGCTTGTTTAGGATCTTTTAAACCAGACATTCAGAAAAGTTTTCTTTCTGAAGTCAGATGTTCAGAACCAGCCCCCTTCCTTCAGAAATGCTTTAATGTCCAAAAAAACCCAAAAGGGTTGAGCTCAAGCAGAGAGAAGCAGAGGCCAGGTTGGGCTGGTTTCCAGGGACCTCATTTCAGGAGGAAGCCTGTAAGTGGAAACATCCAAGGGAGAGAGAGCCCTGAGGCTCAAGAGAGGGACGGGGCTCCAATAGCCCAAAGTCCAAAGAGGACCC
Organism: Gymnobelideus leadbeateri; assembly: GCA_011680675.1. Classification (NCBI taxonomy): domain Eukaryota; kingdom Metazoa; phylum Chordata; class Mammalia; order Diprotodontia; family Petauridae; genus Gymnobelideus; species Gymnobelideus leadbeateri. The sequence goes on along the minus strand of WOXC01001284.1, from coordinate 402,197 downwards.
GAGGCCAAGGGAAAGAAATCTGGGGGAGGGCAGGGGCTGCTCCAGGCCTGGGACTCTGTTCTGCCTGCTCAGAGAAGAAGAGTCAACCTTTCAGGCCTGGCCGCCAGCCAGCGGTCAGACACTTGTCACAAGGCATGGCCCTGGACTTGGGAGCTTTTGGTCAGTGCTAAGTCCACAGTCCACACTTTGCTCTTTGGAGAAAGGCCTAATTTGGGCTAAGAAGCAGCTCTCAGGGGCCCGGCAACCCCCTGGGTTGTTTTTTGTTCTCCAAAAGGACTAAATGGTACCACTTTGTTGGAGTCAAGCGTGGCCTGTCCAACTGTGGCTGATTAGACCCACAAGAGCAAGGAGGACGCCCAGGCACCCAGACCAGTGGCCAGGGGCAGTCTGAAGGCAAATTCCCAGCCCTCCCCCATGGGCACCAAGGTCCTGCCCCCAGCAGCGGCTGCTCCCAAGTCCTTTCCCCCATGGAGAACCCAAGAAAACAGGCTTCTCCTGCCTACAGGTGGAGGACCCACAGGGAACGAGGAGAGGCTCCAGCTGAGGGGCCCTCCCTTGTCTCCCTCTCTCTTCCCTCTCTGCCTCCCTCTCTCCCCCTCTCTCCGTTGCTCTTCTTGGTCCCCCTGTTTCTGAGTCTGACTCTCCCTCTCTCCCCTACCTCCCGTTTCTGCTTCTCTCTCCTTCCCTTTTGCTGACAGTCATCAATCCCACCCTCATTTCTTAGCCAAGCATCCTCCTCAAAAGCTTCAGGCTATAGGAATTTTACTATTGAATAAGACAAGGTTTCCCCGTGTTTCTCTTACGCTGGGTGGTCAGGAAGTGGAGGTTCTTATTCCCAAGCCAGTATTCGCCATCTTTTTGGACAAAATTCCCAAAGCCTTTCTCATAGTCATTCCAGTTCCTGAAAATCCAAGGGAAAATCAAATGCGGCTCCAGCTGCATCCTCATGCAGCCCTCCCCACCTCCCGCATCCTCCCAGCTACGCTTGTGCTCCCAAAGGGCTTCCACACACTGGGAATAGCGTTGTTTCTGTTTCACAGATGAGAAGCTGAGGCCAGAGAAGGCACTTACTGGACTAAGACCACTGAACACATCCACAGCAGGATGAGAATCCCATTGTCTCTGCCCCTAAACCAGGTCCATCCCATGCTCCCCAGCTCCCCGGGGCCCACGTCTCTTTGCCCTCTTGGTCATTTTTGGGAACAGGCGTGAGATCCTCAGGAATTTGTCTCAACTGGGAGGAAAGGTGGAAGTTTGACGCCATAGCTAGCTGAGAGGAGTCCAGTCAGAGTGCTGAGCTGTGCCCACTGCTCTAAGCTAGGCTTCAAGTCCCATCAGCATACCGGTCAAAGCTCTCGGAGCCATCCGAGCGCCTTTGCACCACCGTCCAGCCTCCTCCATCCGCCATGTCGCAGTAAACAGAGAACTCTTCTGGACTTCGAAGGGGCTTGATTTTATAGAAACCACTCAACTTGTGGCCATCGTTGAATGCCTCCGAACAGTCTGTCGGCAAAACACCTGTCAGGAGACTCCCAGCCCCTCTCCTTGTTCTGGACCCCAGGTTACACAGCTAGAAAGTGGCCAAGGTGTCCAGTCTCCAAGTCTTGCAAACGACTGCCTGCACAAGTCTGTCTGTTACAGATAGTCTGCGTGCTACGCACTTATCGGAAGGGCTACCTCTGAGAGAGCAGGGAATGGAATGGGCCCTAGATGGGGCCAAAGAGACAGATCGGGAACCGTTGGTTGCTGTCTGGTTCTGCTGTCCCTCCAGTCAGGACCCATCCCCACTCCCCACCATGGACAGAGACAGCAGGCACCAATGGGGAGGCCCAGGGAAGGCCGCTGGCTCACTGACCTGCGTACTGCCTCCTGCCCCCAACATGGGTGAAGCTCTTTTCGGCTCCTCGGTCCAGCAGCTGAAGCTCCTTCTCCTGGAGAAGCTGTTCAATCCTCACCTGCTGCTGCTTGACCTGTGCCTCCAGGAGTCTCAGCTGGTCCCTGAGTCTCTGCTGCTCCTGGAGGCAACTCTCCAGGGCCTGGAGGGGAAGAGATAGCTATCCATGGGCTGTGTCACCTGGAGGGCCAGACCTGATGTCTCCCCAGCACCCGCCTACCTCTCAGGTGCCAATATTCCTCTTCCCTGGGCCCAGGTGACCAGACCCAACCTGGTGAGTGTTCTCAGTGAGACAGTGTCCTGCCCAGATGGAGTGTGCTGCCTGCTGGAGTATGGAAGGGCTCTGGCCAGTATCTGGGCCAGCGCCGGCCACCTGTGCTGAGGAGGAGAGCAAGGCCTCTGCCATCCCTCCAGCCTCCCACGTCCAGGAATTCTGTGTCATCCTCAGTACCTTAGATCCGATGCACTGCTGAACCTTGCCTCAGCATTTCATATTCAAACCAATCTGACCATGTAACTCCCCCACTCAATAGCCCAAATTGGTTTATATCCAAGACCAAGTCATAGACATAGTCTCAGTTATAATGAAGTGGCCTTAGAGGCCTCTAGTCCAACCCACAAATGAATAAGAATTCCCTCTCAAATCTCCAAAAGGAGGTCATCCCACCTTGGCTTGAAAATTCCAACAAAGGGGCACTCGGCATGGCCAGTTCCATTTTGTGGGAAGATTTTCCTGACATCTAGCCTCAGTTTGCCTTTTTCTAACTCCTGGTCCCACCCTCTGCAGCCACAAAGACCAAGCCTAATCCCTCCTTCAGAGGACAGCCTTTCCAGTAGCTGAAGACAGCGACCACGATTTTCTTTCGCCTGGCTTCCTTCAAGGACCGCTAAAATCCCACCTTCTATGGGAAGCCTCTCCCCATTCCCTTTGAGGCTAGTGCCTCCCCTCCATGGCTCTCCAGTGTATCCTGAATATAACTTGTTTAAATCTTGTCTGATGCTGTCTCAGCAGTAAGAATGTAAGCTTCTTGAGAGCTGGGGTCCTGCTTTTGCCTCTCTTTGTATCTCCAGCCCTTAGCACGATGCCTGGCACATAGCAGGGACTTAATAAATGCTTGTGGACAGCACCTCTGGGCAGGGAAGCACCAAGCCCCAGCACTCTTCTCTTCCTCCTCTGCCCCTTTCGAGCCACTGCCATGTGACTAGTTCTGTGGCTCTACTCTATCACCCTTTGGACCACAAGCTCCCTCCTTCTCGGGAAGAGTCTACAAGCTGCATTTGTGACTTTGTCTTGGTCTGAGTGCTCACTCACCTTTTCCTTCCTCTTCTCTTTTTGAGGACTTGCATTTGTCCTCAGTTTACCTTCCCCTCTGCCCTTTCCAATCATATTTTGCCCCACGGAAGTTGCATTTCTGTTCCTTGGAGGAATGCTTTGTTGTCCCAATAACCAGGAGTGTGAAGATTTATCACCACTGCCACCACCCCAACACATATCAGCCTTCACCTTCACCTCAAAGAGGGAAGGAAAGCTGTCTACACTTGGAACTTCACGGTCTTGTTTATGACCGAAAAGATGTGGAGATGGATGCAGAGGATGCACAGCCCTTTCTGCTGCCCGAGTTCTCAGCTTTGTTCTGAGATGCTTGAGACCAGGTGGGTGTGAAGAGCTGGCTCAGGCAAGTGTGAAAGCTGGCTTCTCAGTGTGAGCATTTAAACCTTGGAAAGGAGCAAATTCAAAAAACTGGGGCTTGCTTTATGGTTTTGTTGACTGTCCTGACTTAAGAAAATAATGGGGGGGGATGTTAATAAACTCAAGCGCTGTGTCCCATAGTTTTGTTTTGTCTGAAAACCTGTGAGACATCCACCAGCACACTGCTGGCTTCAGGGTATTTGAACCTCACTTTCTAAGCACCTCCTAAAGACTTCTGTAGTCTTTGAACACTTCTGGGTGGCACAGTGTATCGATAGAGCTCTAGGCCGGGAGTTAAGAGGGCCTGAGTTGAAATCCAATACCAGACACTGACCGGCTGTATTACCCTGGGCAAGTCACTTTACCCTGTTTGCCTCAGTTTCCTCATCTGTCAAACGAGCTGGAGAAGAAATAATAAATCAGCCCATTGTCTCTGCCAAGAAAACCCCAAATGGAGTCGCCAAAGGTCGGCAGGACTGGAGGATGAACGATAACTTGACAAGGCTCAGCTCCCTCTCCCTTGCCTCAACAACAGCCCAAATCCCTCCTCGCCTTTCCCTTTCACCATTATCTTCTATTTACCCATTTGTTTAACTGATTGTTCTGCTACCATATCTCACCTTGCCAAACAACTCCCCCTTTTCTTTCTCTTAGAATAACTCTCTAGGGTTTTTCAGCTGTTTTCGTGACTCTTCCTGCTCCCATGTGGGTTTTTCTTGGCAAAGATACTGGAGTAGTTTGCTATTTCCTCTTCCAGTTCATTTGACAGATGAGGAAACTGAGGCACACAGGATGAAGTGACTTGCCCGGGGTCACACAGCCAGTCAGTATCTGAGAACAGGTTTGAACTCAGGAGTATGAGTCCTCCTGTCTCCAGGCCCGGAGCTCTGTGTACTGGGTCACCTGGCTGCACCCTCCCCCCCCCACTCTCCAGGTCCTTACACTTTAGTCCTGCTCGTTCTCCTTCAACCTTCTTTCACCTGAAGCCATAAAGGAAGTCTAGACCAGCCTGGAAAATGTTCTCCTCCCAATTTCCCCTCTTCCTATTCAGTCTCCAGCCTTGTCACAAATCCAAACCCCTCCATGTCACCTTGGCACTTTCCTGCTCCTTCTTACCCAGCTGAAGCAATCCCTCCTTTCCTGCCCCTTCACCAAGGCCACCTCTGACAGTAAACATCTCATCTACTTCCGCTAGTCTGAACTGAATGAGAAGAACAGCCATGCCTGCCACGGTCTGGTTGTGGAAGGGGCTCCCAAAATGCTTCGCTGAATTCAGTGAAACGGTCACAAAGCAGAGGGGCACCCTTATTTCATCTGACCCCCAGAGTCACACTGAGGTGAACTCATCAGTAAAAAAGCACTCATTAAGCCCCCCAAATTTGCCGGGCATGGAGGTCAGCAAAGGGTAGCCAAACCCAAGCAAACATGGCTGTCCGAACTCTCAGGGGGCTCACAGGGGAACAAAAGGCAGACAGACAGAGAGAGAGCATGAGGTGGGGGTAGAGGGGGTTAGGAGGTGAGAATTCATGATTTGGACATTCCCAGGAAAGGGCATGGTGTGTTTAGAGGCCAAAACTCAACAACCAGAAAGCCCAGATTCCCAGGAGAAGGAAGGGTTTGAGGGGCTGGCATGGAGGTGGCCAGGAAGATGCCTGTAGCTGAGGCCTGTTAGCCCGTTTTAGAAAGGAGGAAGCTTAAGTTTGTAGTCACACTGCCAGTAAGCTCTAAGGCTGCGACCAGGACTCAGATCTCTTGACCGTCTTTATACAGCCCACTGTGCTTTTCAAAGAGCAAAGATTCTCAACAATGAGGCCACTCAGGTTTTTTGTAGTGCCCACAAGCTCCCAGAGCTCAGGGACCGAAGGGTGCCTGAGAGGAACTCTGTCTCTCTCCCGGCACAAGCAGAAGGAATGAGTGAATGTCAGAGACAGCAGCATCACACATCCAACCCCCTTGGTGTGCCCTATAGAAATCTCACCCAGCTTCTCCAGTCCATCATCAAAGTCACTGTAAGGATGGCACCGAACCACTTCACCATCTTCCTGCTGGAGAAAGAAATGACACAGAGAAAATGGATGCAAAACCCCCTTTTCTGAGCCCAGCACCAGGTCCACACTGTCGGGAGGAGAAAGTCTGACCCAGCCTTGGGCCTCTCTAATTTGGGGGACTCTTGGACCCACTCTGGCTGGCCTCCAGCTGGGAGAAGGGGTGGGGACAAAAGGGGAAAAAGTCATCCCTACCTAGAACATTACTACAGCCTGCTGTTGGGAAATAGTGTGTCCTTCTGATTCCTACTTGTGTTTTCTTCCCTATCGGCTTCTGCTGATAAATCACACGGCTGTTAATGGTGAATTGTCATTACTCTGTAAGTTTGGGGAGGTTGAGATTGAAGCAGACGCTGTTCCAAGAGAAATGGGGGTTCAAGCTGAGTGAATAGGGAGCCTGCTATTTGTTAGTCATGCCTGAGTCTAATCCAGAATATATGCCCCTAGGCTATCAGTGAGCCTGGAGTGAGAGGGGGTGTGTAAACAAGCCAGAGTGGGCATGTGGTGCTGCATGTAGCCTACTACCCCATCTCTCTCTCTCTCTCTCTCTCTCTCTCTCTCTCTCTCTCTCTCTCTCTCTCTCTCTCTCTCTCTCCAGGGCTTCAGCTGTGGCAGCCTGGGAAAAGAGTGTATCCTGGGAAGGGAAGACTGGGTATTGCATTTCCAGTGACTGGCCAAATGGGAGGAGAGCAGGCAACTACCCTTGAAGGAAAAAGAGGGGCTGTATCCTGAGACCTCTGTTTTAGGGTGATGCCAGAGTTAGTGAGTTTAGATGAGTTATCTCTAAAATAAAACCCAAGAAGTCCATTGGGGGTATTCTCACATGCACAAAACCCCCGGCATAGAGACAAATGGTAAGACTTGCCTGGGGAGGTTCTCCAAGAGTCAGTGGGGCAACTTGGGCTTCCTGCAGGCTTCCTCCTGGATTAGGACTCCTCAATGGGGCAGCCCCAGGGTCTCCAGCAGCTGGCCACACCCCATTAGACACAGATCCAGTGAGGTGGTGCCTGAGACCTGCCCCGGAAGCACGGGGTCTGAGAGCCCTGGCTGCCATCCAGCAGTCATTTGGGCCCAAATCCCAGTACTCTGATGACCACATGCTAGGCCTTTGTTCAGACTTTATAAAATCATGAACTTTGGTTTTCTTTAAACAGACTTTTGTTGTTGCTGCTGTTTTCAGGAATGCCTGGATCCATTTTGATGACTGGATATTAACACGGAAAGGATCTATGCAAACACCAAGCTAACCTCCTCATTTTTACAGATGGGGCTCCTGAGGGTATTTCTGGCTCTTGGGGAGGGCTGAAAAACTGAAGACTCAGGGGGCACTGAGATGAAACTATGAAAATGCCTTCCGGGGTGGAGAGAGAAAAGAACTGCAGTAGCTGCCCCTTCTCCCACCCAGTTGCCATGTGGCCAATGCATACAAGGTGCCTCTGTGGTGACTCTGTGTCTTCTACGTGGATTCCTTCCTAATCTTAGGGGGATGGGTATTTTAAGAGAGGAGTGCCTGGGCAAGAGGTGAGTGTGGGAGATCCATCAAAGCTAGGAGAGGCCCAACCAGCCACCACATTCAGTGACAGCAAGTGTCTGGCAAGGAGTCAGTGCTTCAGATGACTGACATGTGTGTATGACCCTGCTAAGGAGTGCCGTGTAGCTAAGACCCTGCAAGGATCCAGCCTAGCAGATCCAAGGGGAGTGACTAGTACACAGCCAGCACCTCACTCAGGGGCTGTTGGTGGGGAGTCTGCAAAGGAGCAAAAGGACTCTCAGAGCCAGGGGTCATAGGGTATGCCTGGACCCATATGTTGTGGACCTCACTGCTTTATACTTTAAGGTTGAGTTGACTCTCCTTATATGTGTATAAAGGTAGAGTGCCTCCTAATTTAGGGAGAACAACAGTTCTTGCTCAGAAAACATACTTCTGTAAAAACCTATTGGTATTAACTGGCTGATTGATACTGGGAAGCACACTAGGTAGGGGCCTCTGTTAGAAGTCACAACTCCTCAGTATTACCTGGAGAAGTACTGAGAGGAGACATACTCTGGGCCAGTGCACTGGGAGAGTGAATGTGAATGTGCTACATATTATTATATTAGAATTATCCATTATTAATTATATTAGAATTTTTAAAAAACCTTTAAAGGGCAAATAAGCTTTTGATTTGACATATGCTCTCAAAATGGGAGAGAGTGGGGGAGAAGGCAGCAAATATTACAATCCAATCTGCTCTCTTTCAGAGGCAAATTTAGCCACGCCTGGTCAGGACCTGAGTACCTATCCTCTGGACCTTCTGAGGCCACAGAGGTGAAAACAGCTTGGCCCTAGTAGCTGCCTCAATGCCCAGCTCACATATCTCATCTCTCCCAGTTTTGTTCTCTTTTTTTCCCTCCTTAAAATTTGAGCCCCAGAATCCCAGTTCACTTCTTCCTCTGTTTCTTCTTCCATTTGGGATGAGAGGAGAAATGACTAACTGTATTTTCAGAGAAGCCCAGACTCAGCATTGCCAGGAGCTCCCATAGACAAGCCCTGAAGACTTGGCCTCTTTGCCCTTGCAGATCTAGTCTCCAATGACTGGCTGCATTCATGTAGATGTACAAATATGCAGATGGTGTCTCCCTGTTAGACTGGGAGCTCCCTGAGGACAGGGGCTGCTTTTGTTCCTCTTTGTGTCCCCAAGGATGAACACAGTGCCTGGCATGGTAGTAGGAGCTTACACAATACTTGGTGTTTGATTCTTGTGGTAGATGCTGTACTGGTTCCATGGGAAAGCCCTTTTCTCTGACTACACTGAAATGCAGAAACTGTCCCGACATCCAGAACAGTGCTGGGTGCAAGGAGGACTTCAATGAACCTCCTCAGTCTTACCAGGGGGCTCTTGGTTTACAGCAGTGAGAGGTGGGGGTTTAACGGACAAGATAGGTTGACCCATAAACGTCATTTAACACTTTTTGAGACATTTCAGTCAGAAAATCCAGGTCTAGCATGTTTTCCTTTCTGACCCCTTTCCTACTGTCTGTAGTTTGTTCTGGGACTGCCAGAGATTGACTCCAATTCCAGGAAGGTCAGGTTGTGTTTGCTTTTGCTTTCTCATTTCCCAATTTCCTGAATTCAGCCCTGTCCATGTTTGTCTCTGCTGCCAGCACACATTGTCCAATGGCTCTATTGCTCAGGGGTCAGGAAGCAGCTCCTGAAAAATGTGGATCTGGCCTTTCTGGTGTGTGTAAGCACACATAGAGTCAGCAGGGCCCAAAGGCACAAGAGCTGTGAGTGTAGACAACAGAAAATGGAGGGTGGGAGAAAATACTGGGAGAATTCAGGCCCCAAACCAGATGAGTGAGAAGCTTTGAAGTTCTGTCTTTGTACAATGGCCTTGGCTCCATCACAGCTGAAGAACAAGCTTGATTTCTTAGCCTAGTGAGCTAGATTTCACATGCTTGGAAGCTGGTTCATATCAAATAACAGAGAAAGGTTTGATGGGGGTTTTTGAGAGGACATGCCCTGAAGTCACACAGAATGAGGGGGTGTGGATGGGCTGCAATCTGTACCACTAGAGGGAGAATCCACCCCGGGCAAGGATCAGTCCTGGGCTACAGAACCTTCTAGCTACAACACCGAAAGTCTGTAAAATATTACTAAGTACACTGCAATATCTACTTAAACAAGAAATGAGGAATTTTGATCAAAGCTTCAAATCAATTCAATAAATTTATTAAATACCTACTATTGTTGGACACTACTCCACCCTTCCCTCCCCCAACTGATCAGCGAGCAGGAATTTCAGGCTAGGGTAAATTCTCCATCACCCCCTTGTCCCCTGCCCCCTTCTAATCGCCTGATTTGGATGTCCTCGGCCCCTCCTAATCATCACCTGATCTCAATATGTCTCCATCCCCTGGCCCCTCTTAATCACCCCACTCTAGGCTTCCTGTCTCTCAGCCTAGGGTGAACTTCACGCTGGCGGGAAATTCAAATGTACCAATCACTGATTGTAGTTTCGGCTTATGTAACCTGGCCATTGAATCTCTTTAAAAACCGTCACATGGTCTGTGCCAACCCACTGTCTGATTTGGGTAACCATGTACCCTGACAGTCCCTCGGTAATAAATCCACTTCAAATTTAAACTTGGGGATCTACTGTCTTGGTCCTTTGTGCACTTCAGCATGAGCTGACTAGGAAAAGAGAGAGAAAACCAAAACGAGCTCCCGCCCTTGAGGAACTTACATTCTTTTTGGGGGGAGGGGGTCATTAAGTAAAAGAGGGGTCTAGGAGGACACGTGCACCATTAGAGAAAGCAGAAGAGACACACAATGACACTGATATCCCCTGACAGCCAGCCTTCTGGGAACAAACTTGTCCCCTGCTCCTAGAAGGGCTCACAATGGCCAGGCCCTGACCAGGATCTGTCTCAAGACTGATCTTTTGCCCAACTTCCAGGAGCCACATCTTCCACTAAGCAGGGCATTGCGTTCCCAGGAAACCTGCCTAGAAGGTTGTGAAGGGGATGAGGCTACATTCTAAGTCCTTGTTCACTTCAGAAGGTTCACTGTCTTCCCTTAGCAGATAAAACAAGACTAAATGCCAGAGCGCCCAGAGCAAAGCCTCAGAAGGGTCCCCATGGGCTTTCTTTACCATGCCACCAGGAATGTCTTTGGTCTGCTCTCCTGTGATAGGAGATCTGAAAAGCTCCCTGTGGTGGGCACCCCTGCCCACTCAGCCTCCTTGCCTAATATTAGGCTGGACCATCACTGTTACCTCATCTGACCTAGGCAATAATCCACTGTACAAGCTCCAGCAAGAGCCCATTGGCCTCTGAGTGGGGGTCTTTAGTAAACAGGAGTCCCTCTACTTCCCAAGGCAGCCCCTTCATCTCCTTTGGGATGCAGTTAGGGAGGTTTCTTTGACTTCTAGCCTCAGGTGACATCTTGGCAGTTTCTACTCTTTGCTCTTGGTTCTATCCTCAGGGGTGGAGAACAAGTCAAGCCAGGCCACACCAACCAGCAGTTACTAAGCACTTTCTGAATGTCAGGCTCATAGAGACTAGTCAGCAGTTATTAAGCACTAACTTCATGCCAGGCTCATAGACACTAGTCCTCTCCCATGGGACAGGCCTTCTAATACTTGCCAAAAGAGTCCCAGGTCTTCTCTTTTCCATACACAATGTTCCTGTTGCCTTGAGACTGATGGTGACATTTCTCCCCTTTCAGTGTGTCTGTGATATCCTGTTTCCATCTTCTCCAGAACAACAAACATCACTTCTCAGGCCTTTCTCCTCTTCAAATGCACAGTCGCATAGCTCCCAACCCTCTCCTCCCATTTCTTGCCACGATGGTCTACCCTCTGCCCTGCCAAGATCAGCATCCTTAAAAGCAGATCTGACCATGTTGCTCCTCTCAGTAAGTTGGTTGGGTGTCATCCTTCATTCTCGAAGGACCAAAATGATATCACCATACTCAAATCAAGTTTCACTGTGTCAAACTGTGGCTGATCAGACCAACTTGAGCTCAAAATGTTCCACCATAGGTCTGGCGCAAATAGCCCATATGAACATTTGGGGTGGGTTCTCCAAATGCACATCCTGCATTTCCTCTGAGCTGCTTCAATTCTGCTTTGCTCACAGAGCACAGCCTCTGATGTGGGCACACTATGCTAAGCAGTCCTGGGCCAGGGTCTCCCATGTCACACAATCAATTCCAAAGTTCTTGAGTATGTCCTTGTATCCTTCTTCTGACCCCCAGGTGAATGCTTGCCCTGTGTGAGTTCTTCATGAAACAGTCTTTTGACAAGGGCACGTTTTGCATTCAAACAGCGACCAGCGCAAAGGAGTTATGCTCTCTGCAGTGGAGTATGAATGCTTGGCAGTTCAGTTCAAGTAAGGACCCCGGTGTCCAGTCCCTCATCCTGACAGGCGGTCTGCAGCATCTTCCTAAGACAGTGCATACAGAAGTGGGTCCTGGTGCTGGCCTGGCGCTGGCAGACTGTCCGGGTCTTACAAGCTTACAATAGTGAGCTCAGCACAAGGGCTCTGTGGGTCTTCAGTCTGGTAGGCAGTCTACTACACCTTCCTTCAGAGACTCCCAAACACACTGAGCTGCATAGAAACCTCTCCATTTGGCTTTTAAAGACCTTAACAAACCCTTCTTTCCAGGCTCATCGTATGTCACTCCCCTTACAGTGCCTCCTAGCAAGGTGCCTAGCATGTAGTAGGGGCTTAATAAAGACTTGACTGATTAAGATACAATAATAACAATAATGAAAACAGCTGACACTTCTGTAGCACTCCCTCGGTGCCAGGCAGGGCTAACTGCTTTGCAAATACATCTCCTGGATTGGGCCGGAGCTGGCCAGCCAGGTAACAAGAGGAGGAAGCCGGCCTTATGCCTTGCACGTGTGCCGCCTTCTCCCGGGAGATCCTCAGGCCCTGAAGGATCTCACTGGACTTCTTCTGGTGAGCACCGGGCGCACTGCCCGGTCTGCACCAAACCCTCCGCACTGTGGCTACGACGCTTCTCGGCTTGAGCAGCGACAGAGGAGTTTCTGCAAGGCAGTGGGGGGGCAGCATCCGTGTTTCTGGAGCCTGGGGACGCCGGACACGCGGCGGCTTTAAGCCTGTTCTGTGTGTGTGCGCGCGCCCGTGGTCTCCCCGGAAGCTCAGCAGTTTTATCTCTATTTTCGAGCGCCTCGGGGAGCCAACCCATCAAACGCTTTCTCCTGCGTGGGAGACAGGAAGCCGCACCTTGCTGTGCTGAAGCCGGCCTTGGCCACTCTCGAGCTGGGTGACGCCGGCAGACCCTGCCCACCTGGGCTTCCTCGTCTGTAAAATGGCACCCCGCTGTACTTTCTCCGCCAGGAAGAGGGAAGGGGCTCTGCCCTGCAGACAGCAGCTCCTGCAGGCGCTGTCCCGGTCTCTCCCGAACCTGCAACGGGGCTGCACCTTCCCTCCTCCCTCTGGAAGCCCGCAGGCCCCCGGGGCTGCAGCAAGCAGAGAGGACAGGGCCTCCACTCCCCCAACTGCACACCACCCCTCATGCAGGCACGCCTCCATCTCCACCAACAAGGAGGCCCCTACCAAGGGACCTGGAGGAGAGGGAGGAGAGGGCAGCGCGGGTGGGGCCAGGCCTGCTGGCAGAAACCCCACAGCGGTGAGTCAGCGCTGGCCTTGGCCCGGGGAACTCAGCCCGCAGCTGCCCGGGCCTGAGCAGGGAGGCAGGTACCCAGGATGGGGGGCGGGGTCCAAGGGGGGGGGTGCCGCCCCCCCCAACTGTGGGTAGGGGGGAAGGGAGGGAGAGGAGGCGAGGGAGAGGCGAGGCAGCCCCGGGGGGCTGCCAGAAAGGGGCCCGCCCAAGAGGCCCAGAACGGGCTCGGTGACGTCCTGAAACGGTCCTCTACCTCCTCAGGGCCCCGCCCCGGCCTTGGCGCTCAGAAGGCAGAACCCTAGGCGTCTGAGCCGCCTCGGCAGTCGGCCCCCGGCAAGCATTGCACCGTGTGCTCTGAACTCTGGGACTTGTAGTTCTCCCTCACGTGGCAGGCTCTGCCCGCCTTACGTCGCGCGTCACGTCGCAGGTCGCAGCAAGTGATCGCTCCCCTGCGCCGGCGTCAGCGCGTGCCTGCCTGCGTCGTGCGTGGGTTGCCGAGGCGACGGCGCAGGCCTGGGGACGAGCCCCCTCCCCTCCCCCGCCTCCCCCCTACCCCACCACTATGAGCTCCTAAGATGGCGGTTGGGCCGCAGGCGCCGAGGTAGAGGAGGAGGTCTGGGGGCTCCGGGGGGCGCCGGGACGGGGTGGAGGTGCGGGGAAGCCGGGAGGACTCTGTTGGGGTGTGGAGGGAGCTCACGCGCCGGGGAGGGGCCCCCGCGAGACCCTCCCTTCCCCCACCCCACAGAGGGGGGGCGGGGAGGACGGTCGCCCCCGAGACGGAGCGAGCGAGGTGCCGGTCCTCAGCTTACCCGGCTTTCGTGCGCCTGAAGGGGCACCTGGGTGCTGGTCAGGCTGGTTGGGGAGGGGGTGGGTGGGTGTGGCGTGAGCGCCCCTCCCCCACCCAGGGTGGAGGGAGGCTGCCCCCTCCCCCCGCTCCTCCATCTCGCCTGTCCCGGCCTGGGCGCGGGGAGGTAGAGGCGGGAGCCGAGGGCTGGGAGGTGCCTCCTCTGGGCCGGCCCCTTGTGGGCCTGGAAGAGTGGCCTGAGGTAGGCCTTGCGGGAGGGGCCCAGCTGGGGAGAGGGGGCGAGCTCTGGCTGCGGGCGCGGGAGGGTCAGCGTCCTCTGTCTTGGTCAGGTGATCCGCCGAGCAGCAGCATGGCCACCGGAGGAGGCCCCTTTGAAGAAGGCAGGAATGGCCAGGACTTGCCGAGTTGGAGCAGTGAGGGCGGGGATGACCGTCTGAACAACATGGTGCGGCCTGGGCGGGGGGTGGGCAGGCGCGGGGCTGTTAGACATGCGAGTGAGGAGGCCCAGCACAGGCTCTGATGTCAGCGTGTGCAGAATCCCCAGGCCTCCAGCCAGTTCCTGGGCATTAAGGGCATTGGGCAGGGGTTAGGGCACAGCAGGCCAGGCTTGGAGCTGGGCCACAAGCATGAGATACACGGTTTCAGGGTGAGCATGGACCGGTAAAAATGATGTCAATCTATGAAAATACTTAATTGCTGGAAAACTGACACATGAGGCCAAGCAGATTTTGTTTCCTGAATAAAATATCTGCCTTTGCTAGAGGGTTGATTAACCCTGACTTTGTTGTTCTTCTTTCCCCCTCCTTTGTAAGGACTGGGGTGGCCAGCACAAGAAAGCAAACAGAGCAGCAGAAAAAAACAAGAAGAAATTTGGGGTCGAGAGTGAAAAGAGGGTAGCGAATGACATTTCCCCCGAGTCGTCCCCAGGAGTTGGACGGAGAAGGACGAGGACTCCTCACGCCTTTCCTCACAGTAGATACGTGACGCAGATGTCTGTTCCCGAGCAGGCCGAATTGGAGAAGCTGAAGCAGCGGATAAATTTCAGCGACCTGGATCAGGTTTGTGTGATCCTGGGGGTATCCCTTGGTTAAAGCCTTGGGGGTGAATGCTCTGAGATGCCTGAGGCCTGCTCCCGGGGCAGGTGCCTGTTTTGGCAGGCAGGGTTCTGAGGCCACGAAACGCAGAATGCTCTTGGTGTCCTTCCCCGCTCCGCACTTTGTGACCAAGCACAGGATTACATTGGCTTGAGAGCCTAGATCTAAGACCCGTGGCCTAGGTTCAGAAATGCCAGATTTGGTGACTGCAGCGGCAGAGCTTGAGTTTTTAGAAATGGGTTTAGTTTTCCCAGCAGACTTCCCTGCATCGGGCCTCTCTCGTTCAGGAAGTGCTCCGTACTGTGTGAGGTTTGTGCTCTGGCAGATTCAAGCCCAGGATGATGGAGGCACTTAGCAGTTTGAACTGACTTTTTTAAGCCAGCCTCTTAACATTGATGTGCCAGTGGCCTGTCAGTTCTTAGGCCTGCAGCCCTCCCAGCAATCCTGGGGACAGGTAAGACTTACAGCTGTAATTCAGAGACATCAGGTGTGTCATGTCTGACCCAGTGTAGGAAGAGCCGGCTGGTAGCCATGTGTGCACTGCCTGGCAGGTCCCTGGAGGGAAGTGTGAAGTGGCTTGGGGCGTGTCTATGCATCTTCACACTGGCCGGTTTCTGTTTCACTCTAGAGAAGCATCGGAAGTGATTCTCAAGGCAGAGCAACAGCTGCTAACAACAAACGCCAGCTCATGGAAAACAGGAAGCCGTACAACTTTCTGTCGATGCAGATTAATACCAACAAAAGCAGGGAGGGCAGCGTGAGTTTTAAAGCCAGGGAGCCAAGTGGGGCACCCCAGTGTAAGGACTTGTTTGCATCTGCTTTGACTAAAGATCTTTTACAAAACTGTCAAGTCTCTGAAGAAGATGGGAGAGGAGAGCCCACAATGGACAGCAGCCAGGTAATGCGCCTGAGTGCCCCTTCTGGGTTTTGCCCACATTTTCCCCTCCCCAAAAGAAATCTAACTTGCTTGGGGCTTGTACACATGGTTAGTTTTGTTAGATTAAGTGGAAATTGATTTTTATTTTTCTCCACTAGAGAAAAAATTCTAATTAATCTTCTCAGTGTGTTCAAAATATATGAAGTTGGCAGGATGGTGGAGTATTGTGCCCAAGAACTACTGCTGAACACACAGGCCCTTCAGAAATGGCTGATTTTCAGAAAACTAGAATAGACTGAAAGATCCCAAAGTGTATCATCCAAGTCTGGTCGCTATTCTGTTGAGAAGGGCTCTGAGGACCATGCAGGCAGGTGGGGACTGCCAGCACCTATGGTTGTGTGTAGAGTGTTGGACCCAGTCCCACTTCCCTGGAGGTCCCAAGCCAGCCCCTGCTTCTCCCTGAGCCATCATCTCACAAAGGGCTACGGTCACATCTTTACCACCTACTTTCTAGGATGGGGGAGAGGCTTAGGTGAGGACATTTGGGTAAAAAGCATTTTGTAGATTTTCAGACATGACAGCAGGAGGGTCAGCTGCTCTGCTGACCTCTGGGTTGCATCCCCAGTGCCTGGCTCATAGGAGTCACCCCAGCCAAGCTGGTGGACAGATGGACAAATGAGACATAGAGGTCTGAGGTGCATCCGTGATGGACACCTGCCAGAAGCTGCTTTTTAGACTCCATCACCCCTATCAGTTTGTTAGAGTTTTATGGTCCTTTTTGGATTCTTTATGGATTCTTTTTGGACTTCAGTGTCTCATTGGAAGCAACTGCTTCTTGCACCCCCCCCTCACCCCCCGCCACAGCCTACACCGTTGTCTTGGGTTAATTTAAAAAAACAAATTTATGAGCCTGCCTCCTTTTAATATTGCTCCTTCAAATGAGTGCTGTTGCCACCATGAACACATGGCCGGGTGAGTATGAGACCCCCAGGGTCAGTGCCTTGCCTAGTGCGCAGACTTACCCAGGCTTCCCTGTCATGCCAGCCTTAACTGATGGAATGTCCTCTCTGCAGATTGTGAGCAGGCTGGTTCAAATTCGGGACTATATTGCCAAGGCTAGTTCCATGCGGGATGATCTGGTAGAGAAAAATGAGAGATCTGCTAATGTTGAGCGCCTCACACACCTTATAGATCATCTTAAGGAACAAGAAAAGTCCTACCTGAAATTTCTACAAAAGATGCTTGTGAGTTTTAGACCTTTTGAACCTTGATCCACTTTCATTCCTGCACAAGCAGAAGTCATTACCTGATGTGCATTCTAATGGTATCGTGGGAGCGGTGTGTTAATTTTCAAGACAAAGTACCATCCATTTTCGTTTTCTGTTGTTCCTTTTTAATAGTTGTATGATTTATACCACTGCAATATTTCAGGCTAGAGAAAATGAGGAGGAGGATGTTCGGACTCTAGATTCCGCTGTGGGATCTGGTTCTGTAGCTGAGAGCACATCGCTAATCATAGATGTGCAGTCTGGGGCTTCAGATACCACGGTAAGCTGCCTTTCCATCCTTACAGTGCTGGGAATGGAGATGCTACTCCTTGTCGCTCTCTGGTTCCACAGTGTGTCTCAGAGCTGGGTGGCTGGGCTCAAGTGCCCCCAAGCAAGCCCAGATCGCTGGGGCTGGGTTAGAGAGGCACTCAGGGTCTTTTGTTACAGAGAAAGAGTTGGTTTGTAAGAACATTTGGGCTTCACGTTAATTAGTGATACTTAGAGTTGCTATTCCAGTAGGGTTTCCTTGTTGAGGAAGAAATCCCTGTGGTCTCTTGCTGTTGCGTGAGATGTCAGTGTCCTTAGAGGCTTCTGGCCAGACAGCTCCAGGTCAGGGCTGCCAAGCCCCAAAGCCTCGGGCCTTGGGAACCTTTTGGTAGCTTTCATCTCTTCCAGGATAGCCCTTGCACTCAGAAACCTTGAGGAAAGATGTTTTCTATTCAAGCTGCTTTCCCCAGTGTTGGGGGAGCTTACTTGGGCACTGGTAGGTCAGAGGGGGATAATTAACTAAAATGTTCCAGAAAAATGGGGGCTATCATACATGACTTTTCCTTGGAAAGAAGAGGGATTTCAGAAACTTTGGGCAGCCAGTTGTAGAGTAGACTGACTGGTTAGACTTAGGAAAAGGGAGAGTGCCAGAACCGGCCACACGGACAGCCCCTCTGAGGTATGTGATGGCCGCATCTCTCGGCTCTGGGCTTGACGTGCAGTTCTTCCCCAGGGGCTCCTGTGTCTGCTTGGTCTTTGCTCAGAGCCTCACCCTTGAAATGGCCCTAGTAAAAGAAAGGGGCTAACAGAGGAGTTGTCTGGGTTTAGGGGGCACAGGGGAGGGGGCTGAGGATAATATACGGGCATTCCTGGCACCAGAAAGTAGGTTATGTTCCCTTTGGGTATGACATTGGGCTATCTTCACCCACACTTCCTTTCCTCCCTTCCTTGAAGAGGAAACTCAGGTTTTCTCATCCTTTCTGTTATTTCTACAACAGCCAGGGTAAAACTGGCTGCTTGAACAAGTTGAGTAGCTGGGTGGAAAGGGGCTTCGGTGAGGGGGATCCCATCCTCCCAGCTAGCACAAACCTGCCCCAAATCGACCTTCCCACTTTGTTTATTCTGCCAGTTGTCAGCAGGGGTGGGGATGGTAGTGATAGAGAGGCCAGAGGAGGCCAGCTGTGAGGATGTGAGGGGGCTCAGCCCCAGGCAGGGGTCACTTGGCTGCTGCTCAGAGCTCAACCCCAGTTAGCAGGCAGGCCCTCGGGGACTTGAGGAGCTCTCTGCCTGGGTAGGGAGGGGAGGGCCAGCAGGGGGGCTGGTGAGTGGGTGGGCCTTGTTTATGAGATTGCCTGTAAGTAGGTATTAAACAGAAGTGTGTGTTCAGAGAATTAACGTGCTGCACTATTTAATAAAGGAGGCATCTTGTAGTCTGAGAATTCGGCCGTGCATTGAGGACAAGCTAGGGGATTCAGCTTCCCAAGAACAGGTTTCAGACATTGACGTCCCCACAAGTCCAAAAGGGAAAGGTGACAGACGTGCTCAGAATGACAGGGAAATATGGCCTAATAGGAAGTATAGCCAAGGACGTGGACTATCCTCAAAGGTACAGATGCTGTGCCCCTCATGGGGGCCTCTCCCCGGAGAGCTTGGCGGGGGGTGGAGAATGGGGGAGGTGTCTCTCTTGTTGTGTGCCTGCTTTCTTTCTGTGGTGATCACTATTTAAAATGGTCACTATTATTAACCTCCTGGATTTTTAAGGGTTTTTCACATTGCAGAAAGCTAAGCCAATCCCCTTTCTCTGGGTGGAGGGCTCTGCATTGAAAAGGTCTGCTAAGCTTCCCAGCTTAACAAGAGCTGTCTCTGGGGTTTGTCTGATAATCTTGGAGTCAAAGCTGTAATCATGTGGGGGAACCAGTCCCTTGCTGGCATCGCAGCTCTTTCCTGGAGCTGGCAGAATTTAAGATCCAGCAGATCATTTTTTCCCCCTGCCTTTTGTTAGAAGGAAATATTTTTACTGTTTCCTTTTATTTATTTATATGTTAGTTGAATGTTCTTTCTACTCATTATTTCATGGTCAGATTGAGTGCTGGGATCATTTCCTCAGGCTTTTCTCACAAATGTTTTCTGTTTTAATTTGCTGTATTTTGCCCTTAGAGTGCATAGGGTTTCAAGGTAACTATCCATCAAAGTTAGCCCCATGGAAAGTAATTTGACTTTAAGTATGTGTTTAAATTTGACAAGAAATGTTGTTTTGTAAGACTTTCTTTCTTTGTTTGCTGATGAATATTTCCCTTTTATTTATATGGGATAGGGATTCATTGGTTTCATTTTTATTGGAAATTCCCACCCCAGGAAGAAACTTCTCCCAGGGCACGTGGGAATCTCCAGGCCAGCTCACTTAAAGTCTCAAGGAGTTGCCTGGAGCTCTGAGACAAGAAGGGATATGCTTATGACCAGTACGTGGTCTTGTACCTGATCCAGGCCAGCTCTCTGAGCACAGAACCATTCTTGCTGCCTTTATTTATGTGACTGCTTTAAAATAGAGACAGAACCATACAGCTTAACCAGCATTGTGCTGGTGGTTTGGCTGGACCTCTGTAGGAATTGGGAGTTGTCGATGAGAGGATGGCTGGGGATGGTGTGTAGGAGGGAGGGCAGCCAGGCCTGGGAAGAGGCATGCTGGCGGAGAGTGGGACATGGGTGCCTGGGGGCCGATAGACTCAAGCAGGAAGGAAATGCACCTTAATTTTTCTCTACGTTCTAAGCAAAATTTAGCATTTCCTTCAGTTATTCAAAAATCTCATTCTGAGAAAGGGCCCTAGGTTTTACCAGATGGACTGCCACAGAGTTTGTGCTCTCGCTCTCTGTCTCTCTGTTCCCCCCGCCCCACTCTCTCTCTCTCTCTCTCTCTCTCTCTCTCTCTCTCTCTCTCTCTCTCTCTCACACACACACACACACACACACACACTCACACTCTCAAAGACTCCTGTTAGAGAAGTGTCTTATTACTCACTGGCTCATTTCCCTAGTTCATGGTCCTAAGGTGGTTAAGACACTGTTGTCCGCTGCAGTCACAAATTCTAGTTCATAAATAAACATGTCTGTAGGCAGCATATTTAGTTTGATTTACTGTTTTCATTTGATGCCTTGCCAGATGCTGCTTGGGCTAAAGTATAAGCTGAATAGAAAGCTAAATTTGTATTTAGGTCAAATGTTTCAGTTGTTTTCTGTTTGCTCTTCTGTTATCCTAGTTAAATATTATTTTTCAAAATAATCTTCTTCTGAGATGCTATATGGCAGAGCAGCTACAGAAAATTGGACTTCTTGGCAGGAAGACCCAGGTTCAAGGCATGCCCCTAGCCCACCCCCCTGGGCAGGTAATTTAGCCTCTTGAGGCTCCGGGACAACTTTCAAAGATCTATTAAAGTCCTTGAGTGTCATGGATGTTGTCCCCTGGTCTCCCATACCAGTAAGTCCCAGAGAGCTCTTCCTCTCCCTACCCACCCCTGGTAGGTATATGGACTAAAAAATAAACTTTTGTCTTTTTGGATTTGCTTGAGTTTCACTCCCATTTTCCAGCTTCCTAATGGATAATGCCTACTCTTCTTTATGATGTCAGTTCCACATTAGTCAGAATGATTTATAAGCCATGATGATTTATAAGAATGACATCCTCAATGTCAGACTCACCTCATTGCCATTTCTTTAGTCTTCCAGAAGTCTCGTGAGTCTTTCTTCCTGGATCCCCTTTCAAATGTTGTAGTATTCTGGCACTAAAAGGGGAAAAGAAAACTCAAGATTGTACCAGAGAGCCAGAAGTTTGCCTTGCCCACTCACTAGGTTTAATTAAGTGCAGTGTAGCCACTATGGAATGTTGGTTTAGCGCCGGGAAGATCTGAGTTCAAGTTTCACTTTGATTGCTGGCCATGTGCCCCTGAGCAAGTCCCTTCTCTTCTCAGCACTGTCTAGAAGTTGCAGAGGAAATGCTGACAAGCAGGCTGTTTTCCCAAATCTCCCCTTCATTATAACCCATAGGTTTTAAGTGGGGTTTACACCGGATGAGTTACCAGAACATTGGAGAACATTATCCCCCATCTCTTGGGTCAGGCTCTTAACTTTCTGTGCTGTGTATAATATGGTACAGTTCGACCACAGTGTGCCATCTCCTTTGGGCCAGTTTTGTCATTCTGGAACTTTGCAGCTTTTCAGTTTATCTGTATCACAGTTTGGAGTTCTTCATTCCCTTAATTACCAGTCAATTGTCTCCAAGTCTTCTAGGCTCCCTGGAAATTGAAGGAAAGAAAAAACAAACCAAACGTTTTGGGGTAGTGGACACTTTACAGACTGATGGAATTGCCTAAACCTTAGAGCTTGACCTACAGCTCTTCGAATGACAGATTTGGCATAGTATAGTCTGGGTTGAGAAGTAAGCTTCAGCCCAAGGATCACCTTTCTCCAGTCTCTAGAACACCAGCCTTTGTGTTACCTTGACCACAACAATGACTTTTTCTTTTTTTAGAGCCAGTCTTTGCATGGCTCTTCCAATTTGAAGAAGCCTACATAGCATTATAGAGTGAGCAGGGACAGCCCTGCCCCTGTCAGATCTCTTCTGACATGCTCACATGTGCTGTTTGTCAGGTCTGACCACACTTTACTTTGTCCTTGGGTTTGGCTCCTGCTGGCTCGTTGTGGCCTTGAATGATCCTTGAAATGCTTGGCTTCAGTCTCTCTAACAGGCACTGAAGTGTGCTCTGGGGGAGCCACTCATCTTACGTTTCCTTGGGGCAGTAGCCACTCTTGTAAAGCACCGAAGTAAGAACTCCAAAGAAGAGAGC
This sequence comes from Gymnobelideus leadbeateri, assembly GCA_011680675.1. Taxonomy (NCBI): domain Eukaryota; kingdom Metazoa; phylum Chordata; class Mammalia; order Diprotodontia; family Petauridae; genus Gymnobelideus; species Gymnobelideus leadbeateri. Next base: position 380,281 of record WOXC01001284.1, on the reverse strand, counting down.
AGGGTGTCTGTCTGTACAGAGTGAAATCTGCCACAAGGGGCTGAGGGAGCAGCTCCCTTTGGGTTCATTTGGACCATGTCAGCCTGGTGGCAGTCAAATGGGCAGAGCCGTTGCTGCCACCCCCCCTGAGGCCGGGCCAGCGTTGTCATTCACACACCACTCTCAGGAGAAGATAATTAACATCTCAGGCCTGTTTTTAAGACAGACATGATCACTCCCACCCCCAAGAATCACTGTGCTTTAGTTAGTGCCTGGAAGAAAAGTCATTCTTCATCTCAAGTCTCTCCTTGAAACTTTGCCTCATTCCTTCAGACCCCGCTGGTTTTCCTTGATCTGGATTCCTAGAGTGCTCACACCACTCTTGCGCAGTCTAGTTCTGGATTCCTTCCTGCCTGCTTTTATTTGTTTCTTGTTTCTGAGAGGTACAGTTGGCTTTCTGGGGGAGCACTGAATCCTTCCACAGGAACTGCCCTTGGCATCTTGCCAATGCTTTGTGCACAGGCACTGAATGCTAAGTGTTTGGTCACATGGTTGGTGCTGGGGCAGTGGGCCTCTTTACATTGGCAGGAGGGCCACTGGGTTACCAGCCCAGGGCCCGCCCCCCGGCATCCTCAGCCATGCAGAAAGGACTTTTACCCCATCCGCCAAGTAAGCCAGCTTCTCTGGTCTCTCTTGACCTCTCATATTTCTTCCTCTCTAAAATAAAATGCTAAATTTCCTGGTTTCCTGGGATCTCTTTCCATTCTGGAATCTCTAGGGAAGCTCAGCCTTGCCCCAATATGGGAGCGGTGCCCATAAATTCTCCACTTTCTCTCGTTTTATTTTCATCTTGCATCTGATAATTGTGTATATATGTTTAGGGCTCTGAGGGTCCTGCTGATCTAGTCTGGGGGTCAGTTCCTGCACTTTGGTTGTGTCTGGTGAAAAGGACTAGATTTTAGCAGGTATGGGCAGGGCGTCATGGCCTCCTCCAGAGACAGTGGGGAACAGTCGTCAGCCATAACCTGCTGCAGGAAAGCCTCCAGCCACTCACACAGCACGCCATGGGCACATCCCCACTTCCTCATTCTGGGTGGTCCCTTCAGTGATGGAGATTGCGTCCTGTCCATGTCTGTAGGCCCCTGCTTTGCTTCATCACAGCAGCTCCAGAGCTGGCCTGAGGCTGCCCACCTGGTCCCCTTGGCCTCAACCACACTGCCCGGCCCCTCTTTTTGGATCTTAGGTTACCTCAGTGGTTTTCCCAAGCTACCCACCTCTCCGTGGGCCTCCATGTGATCCTTCAGTTCCTAGGATTCCAGCCCTGGGGCTGCACAGCACCTGTGAGGTCGCCAAGTCCAGCTTCCTCCATTTCCAGATGAGGAAGGTGAGGCTAGTGCAGGGCCACCCAAAAAGTGTTGGAGACAGGCCCAGCCCCCAGTGAGTCCCGGCCTGTGTGGCCTCCTCCCTCCCTCTCTCCCCTGGGCAGCGCCAATAGGATGCTGGTGCTGCAAAGACAGGCCAAAGGCTCGGGGTCATGGGTGCTCTGCCGATTGCCAAAGGCAGCCCAACCTGCCTGAGTGTCCCCCCACCCTCCACAGGGGTGCCTCTGTCTGTGGTGTCCTGGCATCAAGACCTCCCACGTGGTGTTGGGGGCGAGCTGGGCCCCACTGCGAGCTCTGCATTTTCAACAAGTCATCTTCTTTTTAAATAATCAGCGAGCAAGCCCCAGGCAGCCTGTGTGTCCTGATGTTCCTCGGCCTCTGTCTGCCCCAGTTGCCCAGCTGTACAGGGGACATCCTAGGAGTGCCTTCCCGGCAGGGTGGCTGTCCTTGTCAGTGCCTAGCCTGGGGCCCAGGACCCAGCACCATCATGGTAGCTCGTCTCTGGATGCTCGGTCCCTTTCCCTTCCCCCCCACCCCCACATGGGCAATGTTGCTTGGGAAAGCCTGCCCACACCCCTCACCAGGAGGCCTGTGATATGGAGGCAAGCAAGCAGATGCATCCTTCAAGAAAGGAGGCGGGGTGCTTGGCATTAGGTCTGTCCCCCTCTTCCTCCTAGCCTCAGTGCCCTCACGCTTGGGCCAGCTTGGTCCAGCCCTGCTCTTCCTGGGCTGGCCCACAGGCTCACACAGCCCTGCTTCTGGGCCTCCCCTTTTACAGACGGGCAGCTGAGGCAGGCAAAGTCACCAGAGCTAGACCCCAGGGCTCTCATTGTGGCAGCCCCCTCCACCGTCCAAGGCGACAGCTCTGTGCCTTTGTTCTGCCTCCATCCTCATGTCTGTCATCACCGTCCCACATTGACGAGGCACTTCTCAGGCACTGCGTTGCAGGCTGGGGGTGCAGAGACAGGCAGAGATGGGGCGTGTGCCCCCGAGGCACTCTCTTGGCTCCTGGGGGTGCCGAAACTCGAGGTCTGACAGAATAAGTGAGAGGCTAGCTCGGGGGAGGCAGAGGCAGAGGTGGCAGCTGCCTTATCTCATCTTTTCCCAGGCTTTCTTTAAGCCGGCCTGTTCTCTGCCTCTGTGCTTGGCGGTGGTAAGCGTTAGTATGACCACTGCTTCTCTCTGTGACGAGCTTTCCACAAATACTGAGGATCTTGGTGATGCAAGATAGTCCTGTAACCCCCTGAGATTCTGCCTCTTGCAAAATCAGCTTGGGCAGGTCCTCTCCTTATACCCCATCCTCCCATTTGCGGCAGCTCCCTTCTTCAGTTCTCAGCGGTGCCCAGACCGCCAGGGCAGACACACTTTGCTTCCCTGCTCTGGTATGGGCCAAGTTCAGGTTTTTAGGCTGCCTGATAACTGATGCTCAGCCCCCTCTGCCCTCTGTTCCACCCATACAGCACCTGGAACCCTTTGATTTTAAGGAGACTTCATCTCCAGTCATGGGCCAGCCTTCTGCTAGTGGAGGGCCTGGAAAGCAGGCTCCTCCCGGTTCTGAAGCTTTCCAGCCTGTGCTCCTCTGGCACAGCCTTCGGGAACCCAGCGTTATCCCCACCGTGAGTGATGAGAGGAAGATGGCCTGGGGGGCTTCTCCCAGTGAGTTTACAGCAAGAAAGCCCCAGAGTGGAGGGGAGAGACATGGCAGCCCTCAAGCATCGGCCTTGGGAAGCTCTGACAAGCCGGACTCTGATTGAGCAGAGACTCAACTGCCAGAGGCCTGGTGGGGGGAATCCAAAGGGTCCAGCAGCATCACCGAGGGAGGTTTCACCCGTTCTAGTGACCAAAAAGGCCGATAAAAAGCTGGGCACCTCCCAGTAAGATGGAGAATGCCTCAGCCTTGAGTATTGCCTCAGCTACTAGTAGCCCTTTTTGGGGTCTGACTGCCCTCAGGGTTTCTTTCCCCTTTATCATCTCTCATCTCTCTCTCTCTCTTCCCTGTACTCACTTTCATTTTCTGTAACTCTTCGTGAAAGCTGTGTGGGAGGGCATGGTGGCCTTTGGGATAATGCAGAGCTTCTCTCTTGGTGCTGGGGCCCTGTGGGGCGGGCATGTGGCTGAGGGGCTTTGAGTGCAGAGCTCCAGCCAGGGTGTGCAGTCAGGTTGTGCAGGGCTGGCAGCTTTAGTCCTTTGTCTGTTGAGGTCACCCTCTTTGGGTGGGGAGTCTCTCTCCTACTCTCTCTTCCTTTGGCCAGAACGTCCAGACCCAAACTCTACTGACCAGCAGGAGGGTCCGGAACTGCCACATTTATCAATAACTGCCTCCGAGACAGAGTACAGCTTTCCACAATGTAAAATGGGGGGGATCGTGTGTTTCATGTGCTGCTTTTCTCACACCGTCATTGTGGAGCTCAGTTGTTGACTGACTCCTTTTCATTGGGAGTCCTAGTATGGAAAGGGTCTCTGTGGTGTAGGGGGCCCCTGAAACCTCATAGTGGCCTGGCGTTGATGAAGGGCTGGCGCTCTAGGAGGCTGTGAGGGGTAGTCATTCTCACTCACAGGGGGTGTCAGTAAATGTCTGTGAGTGGAACCAGCAGGGCAGTCATAGATGACCTTTTCTTCTCCCTGATTTCTCCAGAGAACCAAGACATGTCTGTAGACTAGCTCAGGGCAGTTTGGCTTTACAGAGAGAAGGTACAGTCAGTGAACAGGTTAGATTGTTTGCAGATTCTAGATGTTGTTATTCATTTAAGAAAACCTTAATCCTATAAGACTTGGGGGTGGAACTTTAAAGTTCACCAAGTTTAAGTTCAGATTTAGGGGAAAATTTCTTATAAAAAGGCTAGGTAGAAGACATCTTATATTCTGTTTAAGATGCCTCACTAAAAATATTCTGTCAGAAAGTTGGTGATAAAAAAATCCACCGTTTTCCAACTTGCCCTGAAGCAGTTAGGCCTTTGGAGGGGCCTCTTATGAGGCCTGCCTGTGACTTTACGAGTTGTATTCTTCCTTGTGCAGGGCTGCCATTAATTCTTGAACTAAGAGTTTTCAGAATGACATTTAAAATGTGCTCGTGAATTTTAAGCAGGATAAGGCAGTTGCACAGGTAACTCTGCTTTTGGGCAGGACCACACTGAGGCTGAGCCTGTTGGCATTGGTGAGAAACTGGATTCGTTGATGGCCGAGCATCATGGTTATTTGGAGAGAAGAAACCCGAGGGCCAGTGACTTTCCCTTGAGATGCAACATTGTGCATTTCTAAGCCGTCTCCATAGTCTGAGTATCCACCATGCTAATAAGATAGAATGAATGACTGGAGTTTAGTGTAATTGAGTTCACATTTCACTGTATAGAAGAGTCCCAGCAGGGCCTCCTTTCTGTCCTTGGTCAGGAGTGCTTCTGAAGGCTTTGGGAGGTTCTGTTCTGGTACAGCTAGAGGAGGTGCCCTAATGCAGCTCATCTAAAGCAGGTGCTGCGCAGGCACGGCCCCGATCTGCGCTTTGGTGACCCTTCCCTGCTTCTTCCACAGCCGTCTGCTCATGTAGGCCCTCTCTTCTCTGTCCCCTCCCTGTGTTTCCTGCCTTGGTGCCTCACCCTCTGGCCTTTCAGATCTCGTGCTCTTATTCCAGACTGTTAAAACTTCCTGAGGCACTTACATTTTTAATGGTATTTGAAGATTCGGTTGTGTGTCTGGGGGCATAGCTGAGCAACTGGACAAGTCGCAATTAAGCATGGTTTGATTTATTCCCCAGGTCAGAGATCCTCAGCAGCAACAGCCAAGGGAAGAGCTGGAAAACTTGAAGAAACAACATGATTTGTTAAAAAGGATGTTACAGCAGCAGGAGGAGCTGAGAGCTTTACAAGGAAGGCAGGCTGCTCTGCTGGCTCTACAGCATAAGGCTGAGCAGGCCATCTCCGTGATGGATGATTCTGGTAAGCATGGCAGGCTGTGTCCTGGTGTGGGATCCTTAGCACTCCTGTGCCCTGCTTGTGTACTCGCTGCTCGACACAGCCAAGGCAGATAAAAACCTGAACAGAGTGGCCATGGTCTCTGATGCCCTGGTGTATCCTCAGGTATTAGAGCAATTCCGTCAGAAAAGTTAGATTCTTCTCATTTTCGTAGTGACTTCCACATTCCATATTGAATTAAGGATGGTTATGTATTTCTGATTCCTTTCTCTGTGACAAAAGGCTTGTACCTGGGTGGTGACAGTGTCAGAGGAGGGAAGGGAGATGTTTTGCAAAGGTAAAAATGACAGGATTTGGCAGCCAGTTGGATTTAGGAGAAGAGAAAGAATGAGAGGTCATGGGTGACACCCTGGTTGTGAGCCTAGGGTGCTGGGGGATGGCCGTGCCTTCTGCAGGTCTAGAGAAGGGGGTGGGAGAGAAGCATGTAGGGGAAAGAGAATGCATTCTCTTTGGAATGGACATCCAGTTTGAGGTTGTCTAATGGGTAGCTGGATGTAAGAGACTAGAGATCATCTGAGAGGTTAGGACCATCTAAGTACATTGGAGAATCATCAACATAAACATGATTAATTGAGTCCTTGGGAGCTGATGAGATCCCCAAGTGAAGCTGTCTAGAGGGAGAAGAGGAGAGGGTCCAGGACAGAGCCCAAGGGGCACCTGTGGTGGGAGGTGTGACTTGGGGGAGGATCTGGCCAAGGAGACAGACAAAGGGGGTGTGCTGAAAACCCAGAGAGGAGAGGGGCATCACCCAGGAGCAGGACCAGGAGGACCGAGAGGAGGCCACTTGCTTTGGTCACTTTGGTGAGACAGGATTCAGTGGAACGAGGAGGTGGGAAGCAGAGTGTGAGGAGAAACAGAGGCTTGTAGACTCGTGGAGAGAGAGCAGGGATGGATGGCTCAAGTATGGCTTTTGGAGAACAGAGGAGCTGTGGGTGTGTGTGGAGGTGGTAGAGAAGGAGCTGATGGTCGGGGAGAGTTAGGAGATGACCACACCACTGGACAAGGCATGGAACCTCAGGTGACTTTGGTGGGACTGAGCTGTCTCTAGGGTCCTTTTCATTTCCTGCTCCATGATCTGCAGTACCAGAGAGTAGAAAATAAATTTAAAGAGGCTTGTCTCTGATTTTAAAAGTCAAGTAAAGTCATGAAATGTGCATTGTGTTTTATTGTGGGCTTTTAATATTCTAAAGAATTGTGGCATAGATTTAAAATCACATTCTCCATATGTCTCAGAAACATCTTGGAGGCAGCTCATGAATTCTGTGTTATTATTGTTAATGAGGATAAAAATAATAAGGTTTAGAAAACACTTCCTGTCCATCCTCAGGCTTCTTCACTGTCAGCCTTCCCTCCCTCCTTGCAGATCATCCCAGGGTGGGGGGCACTCCCTTTTTAGACCTTCCAGAGGTTGGCATGGGTTGCATGTACCACTGTGGCCTGAGGTCGCCACTGTGTCCCTCCCTGCTCCACCTCCAGGCCAGGCCCAGCTCCTCAGCACTAATAGCCTTCAGCCCTTTGATCCGCACTAGAAGAAGGCTGCACCTATCAACGCTGTTGTACATGGCTTTTGTTGCCTCTGGGTCATCTGGATTCTACAGAGATTATGGTTGTGAATCACAGCACCAACGTCCCACTCTGTGGCCTGGCCGGTCGGCGATTCCTGTGCTGTCTGTCCTTCCTCTGTGTGTCTCGAGTCATTACAGTTCTTGTTGAGGAGGCTCTGTAGTGTTCCAGTGTCTATATAGCCAGTGTGCTCTCAGCCACAGAAAGGAATGTCTGGCTGGGTCCTCAGTCTGAGAAGGCCAGACAGGCCCTGGGGGGGCTGCATGTTCTATCACCTTGTGGGCACTCAAGAGTTTTTCTTCTGACATCAGTTTGACGCTGTGCTGTAGAATGGTGAATGGGAAAATGTTGAGCAAGGTTGGATCTGCCTGCTTGGTGCTCCATTTACCTTCAGTGCCCAGAAGGTTGTTGGGCAGTCTGTGCCTCTGTGTTCTTCCTTTGGCTGCCCAGTACCCCGTACACAAGAGGCGCTTAAGCAATGCTGACTGAAGTGTAAGCTGCAGGACAAGGACAGTGGGCCAGATCTTTATAGTTAGAAGACCATGTTTATTGTTTGCTGGTGACAGAAAGGAAAGGCCTCTCCCAGGGCCAAGCCCAGGGGCACCCCCAAGGCAGGCAGGTCTTCTCTCAGGCGTCACTCAGGCCATAGGAGATTTCTTAATAGCCAGATGATCCAAGACCTGAGGTGGAGGCAGAGGAAAGACTTGATTGGGTGCCACTCTGGGCTTGCAGACTTGCCTGGCAGAAGCAGAGAGTTTTAGAGTAGTGGGTTTAAAAGGAAAGGCACAGGCTTCACTTCAGAGATGCAGCAGGATGTCTGGGAAGAAGCTCCTGCAGGCTTGGCACAGCAGCATCTTTGATCACCTCTGATCCAGGTGCCAGAGTGATTTTCCTCTAGGACACGTCTGGCTACACACCCCCTGTTGCCCAGTGCCTTGCATGAGCTTTTAAAGCCCAGGGGCCTGACTTTCCCATCCAGCTGCCCCGGCCTTCTTGGTGTGTCCTTTGGAGCATGCTACCCCCGCCTCTGGACCATATCGAAGGCTGAGCCCAGGTTCAGAAATGGAGGCCCCTTGCAACCCCCTGGTAAACCCCCAATCTCACACGGTGCTCAGCAAGGGGCCCTGGGGAAGGGGAGAGCCTTGTTCTGCCAGATCAGTGGCCGGTTTGTAGTGAACTGCTCCCCACACCCCCGGGTTTCTGTCCTGTCAGTCAGGAAGCATTGACTTAGTGCCACTTTGTGCCCAGCACGGTGCCAGGTGGGAAAAAAAAGGCACCCCTTGCAGTCCAATGGCGGGGACAGCCTTCAGAAGGAAGGTGGAAGGGGCTGCAGCCTGGTGAGCCAGGGCTGCGGGGCTTGTGGAGCCCGGGCGGGTGCTGGGCTTCCTTGCCACCCATCTCTCCCAGCCCCAGCACTGGGCGCTGTGGTGTTTGGCCAACAGCGCTTCTGGCTTGAAGATACCATCGTGCCAAACAGCAGTAGGCATCCCAGTTAGGAAGTGGCTCTGTGCATCCATTAAGCTCTTGCTGTGTACCTGGTACTGTGGCAGGGGCTGCACGGCACTCTCAACTCTGCCACAGCCCCACGGTCACTGCTACACTCCATCCTCATTTTGCCCAAATGTAAATTGGGAACAGTTACTGTTGTAGACCAAACATCCATGCCAGCTGCCACTGGTGTTGGTGTTTTTCACATTGTGAGTCTTCTGAGCATAAGGAAAGCTGAGGGCTGGGGTGGTTAGGTGGTGTAGTGGATGGAGTACCAGCCCTGGAGTCAGGAGGACCTGAGTTCAAATCCAACCTCAGACACTTAACACTTACTAGCTGTGTGACCTTGGGCAAGTCACTTAACCCCAATTGTCCTGTCTTACCCCCTCTGAAAAGAAAAAGAAAAAAAAAGGAAAACTGAGGGCTTTGGAGGCCAGGATGGGCGTGGAAGGAGAGAGGGACCCTTGGGTAGCAGGTGGATGGAAATGAAAGGAGTTGTGTTGTCTGTTTTCTAGTGGTGACGGAAACCACGGGAAGCATATCAGGCATCAGCATAACATCGGAGCTCAATGAGGAGCTCAGCGACTTAATCCAGCGTTTCCACAATCAGCTGCATGATTCTCAGGTACCTTCCTCCACCTCCCCTGGAGAGAATGACAACTGTGGGCTCCCCTTGGTGCCCATGTGTGCTGAGGGTTTGTCTTGGCACGTTGTTTCTTTTAAAATGACTGGGACTCGTCTCTGAATATCTCCATGTGCCTTTTGACTTTATGAGGATCTTTAGGAGAAAATGTGTGTATAACTTGAGCTCTTCTAAAGGGAAGTGGTGAAGGTTGGCAGGCAGAAACACATGGGGGTGGTCGGGGAGAGCTCTCTAGAAGGAATGTTAAGTTACCAGCCCTTCCTCTGGGCACCCAGGGCTAGGCGTTCCCAATGTGTAAGACAAGGAATGTTCAGCACATCCAATGCCAGGGTCAGAGTGGCACATCACAGAAGCAGCTAGTCCCCTCTGGGGCCTGTGATCTGCCTATTTATAGTACAAGAAAGCAAGCCAGAAAATAAACTTGCCTTATTCAAAGTAATTTCATATTTATTATAACACACAAATATATCCAGATAAGCAGACTTTTTTTTTTCAAGGCTCCAGCTGTTCCAGATAATAGGAGACAAGCAGAAAGCCTTTCATTAACCAGGGAGGTTTCCCAAAGCAGGAATTCATCTGTCTCAGAGCAACTGTCTGATGAGAAAGTTCAACTTTTTAGCAAAATGCGAGTGTTGCAAGAGAAGAAACAGAAAATGGACAAATTGCTTGGGGAACTTCACACACTGCGTGACCAGCACCTGAATAACTCTGCTTGTAAGTACGTCTGTGTCGGCCCCAAGGAGCCTAGAGGACAGGGCTGTTGGAGGGGCAGGACATCTTCCTAGACCAAGAAATAGCCGTGTGGAAAAGCCTTCTGGCCCTGGAGTCCACTCAGTTAGCAGGCTTGCATTTATTCACTAATTTATCTGTTTATTTTTGGATTCCATTTGATTTTGAGTTCCAAATTCTCACTCCCACCCCCCATGGAGAAGACAAGAAATACAAAACCCATTATAAATATGGAGTCATAGGAAACAATTTTCCCCATGTAGTTAACCCTTGCCCCCCCCAAAAAAGTGAGAAAAAGAGAAAACAGATCTGTTTCATTCTGTGCTCTGAGTCAGTCATTTCTCTTTCTAGAGGTGGATATTTTTCATCATGGGTCCTTTGGAATTGCCCTAGATCATTGTTTTGATCTGATTAGCCTGGTCATTCACAATTGTTATTGTACAATTTTGTTACTGTGTACAGTGTTCTCCTGGTTCTGCTCATTTCACTTTGCATCAGTTCACATAGGTCTTCCCAAGTTTTTCTGAAGCCATCTTCCTTCTTTTTAAAAAAAATTCATTTATTTTTAACTTAAATACTAAAACTTGGGGGCGGCTAGGTGGTGCAGTGAATAGAGCACCAGCTGGAGTCAGGAGGACCTGAGTTCAAATTCAGACACTTAACAGCTGTATGACCTTTGGCCAAGTCACTTAACCCCAGTTGCCCTCCAAAAAGCAAAAAAACAAAACAAAACTTATGTATACAATAAGAAAAGAAAAAGAAAAATATTATAAACTTAAATACAGAATAAGAAAAAAAGCATTTCCATGTGCACAGCAGGACGTAAGAGAGGATTCAAAATATACAGCAATGCATTTCCACTTCAAGAATGCCTGTACAATCAATAGTACCCATTGTGTTCAGAGCTGTCCATCTTTGCCTCCATGTACATTTTCTCTTGTTCTCTGCTGTGCACTTTTTGCTTTGTTCTTTTTTTCCCCTTCCTCTTCTCCTTTCCCCAAGAAGGCTACAATTAAGGTCAGATATATTTATATACATACATGTACACACACACACACATACACATATACATGCACATAATACAAACATATACACATCTATACACTTATATACGCAGATCTATACTTAGGTGTCTATAAGTATACTCATATATAGACACCTGCATTCATATGCATCTGTGTAAGACAGTACTATGCTTGTTTGCCCTGTGTTTCTCTGAGGGTGGATAACATCTACCTAAGTCCAAGTCTTTCTATTTTTCTAAGGCCACCAGCTCATCATTTCCTGCACCACAGCAGTATTCCAGCCATTTACTATCTAGTTATTTAAATAGTCTAAAGCAATATTGACTAATATGGCTGACATACAGTGTAGTTTCCCTGTTTTTCTCCTTTGATTAAATCTATTTTAGATTTAGTTTTGCCTGAGATCATGATTACTACCCTTGCTTTTTTCCTCCAGATCTTTATTTTGTTTGTGTGTCTCACTTATTTCCCATCCTCCTGATTTTGTCTACCTGCTGCTTTACCTGCCCGCCTCTGAAGATCCCTCCTTTGTCACATTTCTATTCATCTGAACACTTGTCTATACCTTCCCCCATCCTATTCCTTCACCCTCTTATTTCTTTATAAAGTGAGAAGACTTATTACCTTGTAAATACATTTATTGTTCTTTCTTTAACCCAGGTCTAATGTGAGTAAGGCTCCCTCCCTTATCCTCTCTCCCCTCCCCATCCTCTCAGCCTTTCATCTCTTTCTCAATTCAGAAGACTTTTATACCCTTCCAGATAGATCTGTCCCAGACAGGTTATTCCCTCTTTCACCCATTCCCAGTGAGAGCAGTTCCTGAGCTAGCAGCCTTCCTCCCCCATCTAATTCATCTGGGCCAGTCTTTCGTCTTGCATCTCATTTGTATGAGATAATTGTTCTTTTTGCCTTTTCCTAACTGGTTACTTTTTAGAATCACATCATCCTTAGGCCTACCCCAGTCTTTCCTTTGCACGACCCGATTACTAGTAGCAATCTTGGACATACATTGTACTTTCTTTCTATTAAAAGTAAGAGTCTGTACTTATTGAGTTCCTCGTAACTAGTCTTGGATCTTATATGTCACATTTCCTATTGAGTTCAGGTTTTTCTGCAACAAAGTCCTGAAAGTCTGGCACTTCATTGAATGTCTTTTTTTTCCCCCATTCAGGATCATGTTTCACTTTGCTGGGCTTGATATTTTTTGCTGCAGCCCTAATTCTCTTGTTCTTTGATAGATGGTATTCCAAGACCTGTGGTCTTTTAGTGTCGCCAACTGTTAGGTCTTATGTGATTTTAATTGTGGCCCTACCATATCTGAATATTTTCTTTTTGCTCCTAACTGACCTTGAGCTGGGTGTTTCAGAATTTGACTATGATATTCCTGTAGGTTTTCCTTGTAGAATCTCTTTCAGGTGGTATCAGTGTTTTTTTTTTTTCTATTTCTACTTTACCCTGCTGTTATAACACTTCAGGACAATTTTCTTTAATTATTTCTTGTATTGTATCAAGATTCTTTTTGATCGTAGCTTTCCAGTCATTCGATTACTCTAATGCTTTCTCTTATTGAACTGATCTCTAGACCTGTTGTTTTTCTTATGAGATATTTCTCTTCTCTCTTTTTTCCCCACTCTTTATATTTTGTTTTATTATTTCTTGGTCTCTTATAACCTCATTGGCTTCTCCTTGCCCAATTCTAATTTTCAAGGAGTCGTTTTCTTCCTTAAGATTCTGGATCTCTTCTTCCAGTTGGTTGACTTTCTTTTCATAATCTTCTTGTTCTTTTTTTCCCCCTCAGTCTCTTTCATTTGATTTTTAAAGTCTTTTGTTTTTTCAGTTCTTCTGTGAATTCATTTTGGGCAGGTGACCATTTGGCATAACTCTTTGGGGTAGGAGAGGCTTTCTTTGCTTCAGTCTCCTCCTCTGAAGAAGAACCTCAGTCTTCTCTATTCCCACAGTAATTTTCTGTGGTTGGGTTCTTTCTCCTTTGCCTGCTTGTTTTTTTAAATATATTTATAGGGGGCGGCTAGGTGGCGCAGTGAGTAGAGCGTCGGCCCTGGAGTCAGAAGGACCTGAGTTCGGATCTGGCCTCAGACACTTAATGCACACACAAACAAAAACCTAGCCGTGTGACCTTGGGCAAGTTACTTAACCCCAATTGCCCTCCAAAAAGCAAAAAAAATAAATAAATAAATAAATAAATAAATAAATAAATAAATAAATAAATATATTTATAGCTTTTTCTTCCAGTCTCTTCCAGTTGTCCCAGGAGGGACAACACTCCTGGTTTTGTTTGTTTGTTTGTTTGATATATTTGCCCTGAGGCATTGTTCTGTCGACAATTCTTCCCAGAATCCTCCCTGCTTGTTATAGTTTTACACCACAACTCACTCAGCCATTCCCCAAGTGATGGGCATCCTCTCCATTTCCAGTTCTTGGCCACCACAAAAAGAGCTGCTACAACTATTTGTATAGATAGGTCCTTTTTCTTTTTCTTTTCTGATTTCTGTGTGATACAGACCCGGCAGCACTCTTGCTGGGTCAGTGGGTATGCAGTTTTATAGCCCTTTGGCCATGGTTCCTCATTCCCCTCCATAACACCACACACAGTGCAGTAGACATTTATTAAACTCCTACTCTGTACCAGGTGCCACATTCCTCCTAGCTTTTTCACTACCAAACTTGCACCTTCAGAAAGTTCTTTTGCCTCTCCGGATTTCTGCATTTTGGTAAATAAAATGGCCTTGCAGTAGGGTGGATAATAGCATCACACATTCCTTTTGGCCCCCCAAAGTTGAGAGTGATGGTAACTTACATCACAGGTGTATCTCATGGTGCCAGGGCAAGGGATCAGAGCACCACGGGTGTGGAGAGGAAGGGCTTTCTAGTTTAGCCCTGCCATTTTGTAGATGGAAACCGGCCCAAAGAGTTATTGACTGACCCAAGGTCACACAGACAGACCCCATCTGAGCCAGGATCTGAATCCAGGTCCCCTGATTCTACGTTCAGTGCTCTTCGTTCCTTTTACATGAGAGACACAGAAAGGAAAATAAAATGGGGGTGAAGAAAGAAGTTAGGTCACATACCAAAGTTTGGAATTTGGAAAAACAGGAATGTTCACGGTACTAAAACTTTTCTTTATGTGTTTAGAGCACTGGGCTTGGAGTCGAGAAGACCTTAGTTCAAATCCTTTCTTGGTTATCTAGTCTCAGCCTAAGCTTCCCCATCTACAAAATAACCCTTCCAGCTGTGATTCTGAGAGGGTTGCAGAGATGTGCTGCTCTCCGCCCCCAGGCCCCCCATCTGGGCTGCCCTCGTGGGTCTGGACCCCTCCACCCATGTCTCACGGCAGCCTCAGCTCTGCTAGTCCCCTTGGCTTGTGGTTTTCACGGTTGGTGAGCAGTGAAGCTGTGGGAAGACCGAGGCAGCAGGCAGTGTGGAAGGGGACCTCAGAGGAAATGGGTCTTTGTGAAGGGCTCGGTGTGCAGGGATGCTTGAAGCCACATGAGAGCCGTAGCGTGTTTCAGGGGGGAAGTGTGGCATCCCTGAACGTGGTCCTAATTTGGGCTCCAGCGGGTACTGTCTTCCCATTTTTAGTTTTGCCCTCACCTTCACCTCAGAGGAACATGGATCAGAGGAGCACCGGGTCCGTGGCTTCTGCCCCAATGGGCTTGGTCCCAGCTACCAGCGGAGAGTCCTCAGCTGCCTATCCCTCCGACATGCTGACTTCTCAGAATGAGAGTGAGAATGAAGAGCGTCTAAACCCGACAGAAAAGCTCCAGTAAGGACGTGATACCTGCAAGGGGCCCGTGCAGGGGGGTGGGGGGTCACTTAGAGGGTGAATGCAGGAAAGATGCTTGGGAGCGAGCTTGTGCAGCTGCTGAAATGTCCTGCATGTTGTTGAGGGAAACAGCTGTTTGTGCTTGGAGTCCTTCTGGAGGAAGGCAGGCTGGCCACCATAGCCTTGTTGCTCCCCTGACCTGCCCTGACCTCCTGGGATCAGGATTTTGTTGCCATTCTTTGAAGCAGGATTTTATGTGGAATTATTTCTGGTGGTGCTGGCTCTGTGGGGGGCTTTCTGTAGATGTAGGCTCACCAAGCAGCTCCTGTAAGCACACAGCCAAGGAAAAGCCTGAATTCTATTTATCATTGGTGATGACCAGACCCTTTCTAGAGCCATCCAGGAAGGAGACTGGTTCTCTGTGCCATGTGGGCTCTGGGGTGAGGGACATATCAGATCTAGAGCCATGCTGAGCACTCTGCTTCCGGAGCCTTGGGAGGGAGCGGCATCTTGCTGAAATAAAGCGGTTAGACGTGGGGCGGCTGGGGAAGCATTGGAGAGAGCCCGGGGTCCAGAAGCCTCAGGATTGCTGGGAGGTGACAGGCCTTAAAGCATTCTCTAAGTGCTACATGGAGCATGATGGTCTCTGTCCCATAGAAAGTTGAATGAAGTTCGCAAGAGACTAAATGAATTAAGGGAGCTAGTTCATTATTATGAGCAGACGTCAGATATGATGGCCGACGCTGTGAATGAGAACACCAAGGACGAAGAAGAGACAGAGGAGTCCGAATATGACTCGGACCATGAGAACCCAGGCCCCATTACCAACATCCGGTGAGAAGCAGGTCTTGTTTCCTCCCTCCCTGAATCCCTGCTTTCTCATGGGCTAGGGTTGGTGCCAGCTCTGTCAGTCAGGGGGCGTTGAGGCACTTAGCATCTCAGTCCCCTGCCCCCTGAACTACAGGCTACCCCACAGGGCAGGGGAGTCTGAGCACCTGGGAGTCAGTAAAGGCATTCAGTGCTCCCTGGGTACCAGGCACTAGGGCCTGCCCTCTGTGTCCTCAGGCTCCATCAGGGAGAGCCCCTGGAGCCAGCAGGGCAGCCCTGGGAAGTGCTGCTAAAGCCCAGGGTGTGGGGTTTGGCCTTCCTCATGCCTCCGTGGTCGTCCTCCCTGAGGCTGCACTCCCAGATGAGCCCAGAGTGAGAGTGGAGGGGTGCACCAATGCCCAGGCAGAGGCAGGAGCCCCAAGAAGCTCTCGTTCAGTCCTGTGATTCTCTTTAGAAACCCCCAGGGTGCCACAGGCTGGGCTGAAGTGAACAGTAATACGAATGCACAGTGCATCACCAACAACAGGGACGGGAGGACCCTCAACACCAACTGTGAGATCAACAACAGATCTGCCTCCAACCTTCGCACCCTGAACATGTCCTCGTCCCTCGGTGAGCTCCCCACATGCCCCTTGTTCTGGACACGAGCCTCCGGGATCAGGTGCCAGAGGCTGTGTTTGGCCTGCAGAGCCCTTCAGCCTGATGCCCTCCAGGGTCCAGTGTTCTGAGGCCTTGCTCCTCGGGGAGCCTGGCCTCCCCGAGGTCCCTGCCCCTCTTCATTCCACAGCCTTCTCACTCTTACGATCTCCTCTTTATCCCATACGGAGCTTTCCATTGGATTGTTTGTATTCCCTGGGAGCTTAATAAATGCTTCTCCACTGAGGAATTAGTTTTCCCTGCAGAATGCCGGTATAACAGAGAGGGGGAGCAAGATATCGACAGAGGACAAGGAGAGGAGGAGGAGGAGGAGGAGGAGGCCGAGGAGGACAGAGGCAGTGAGGCCTCGCTGTCCAGTCACCGGAGCAGCCTGGGGGATGATGCCCCCGAGGATACTGACTTTGAGCAGAAGGTCAGCAGGCTGATGGCAGCCAAGCAGAAGCTGAGACAGCTGCAGGATCTGGTCACGATGGTGCAGGTGAGGCCTGTGGAATGTAGTCATGGCTCGTCCTTTGCTGTGTGGAGGATAAGACGTCCTGCCCCGTTCTTTGTAGGCCTGTTCTCTTACTGAAGCCTGTGAGCATTCCATTAGAGCAGTGGTTGGTCAGCCCTCGAGCTTTCTTTAGCTCATCTGTGACAAAACTTTATTTTAAAATGTACAGACCAGGGGCGGCTAGGTGACCCAAGTTCAAATCCAGCCTCAGACACTTAACACAAAAATTAGCTGTGTGACCTTGGGCAAGTCACTTAACCCCAACTGCCCTGCCTCCCCTCTCCAGAAAGCAAAAGCAAAAAAAGTACAGATGAGCCATGTAACCTTGAGCAAGTTACTTAACCCCAATTGCTTAAAAAAAAAAAAAAGTACAGATGATTCTCAGCTTGGGGACTGTACAGGAACCCTCAGCATGCCAGATTTCTGGCCGACCCCTGCAGGAGGGGTGGCTGGCCTTCCCTCTTTACTGGGGCCATGGATGGTTCAGTGTCCATTCCCACATCCCTTTCCCTTCCATGTCCTTGTAAGAAGGTACTCTTCTTAGCTCTGTGGGTATTGTAAGAATGGGGCAGGTGATCTCTGGGGGTGTCAGGATCCCCCTGATGGAGCTGGTCACTTCTGTCACAGGAGGACAATGGCGAGCCTGGTGCCGTCTCAGCCAACGTGCCTAACCTGGGGGACTTCTTCCAGGCAGAGGAGGCAGAAGCCAAGCAACAGTCCAACAACTCGAGAGCCAGCAGCAGTAAAGCACAGGAGGCCGGCCTCAATGACAAGGCAAGGTATGCACAGTGGGCCCTGGGGATTTGGGCCTTTGACCATGGCTGCTGCTGGCACCCACGCTCGGGGGCAGATGCATCACCTTCTCTTACTGCAGGGAGAAGTTCTATGAAGCCAAGTTGCAGCAGCAGCAGAAAGAGCTCAGACAATTGCAGGAAGAAAGGAAGATGCTGATTGAGATTCAAGAAAAAATCCAGGCCCTCCAGAAAGCATGTCCTGACCTCCAGGTAGCTTTGGCACAGAGTGGGGGCAGGGTTCAGAGAGACTCGGCCTCAGCACTGAAGGGCCCCATCGGCCACTCGTGATCCCGGTGCTGAGGACCTGCGTGACCCCTTGTTCCTTAGCTCCCATTGGGGGTGGAGGTGGGGGTGGTTATGGCAGAAGTCTGATGCACACGGTGCCCCGTGAAGCAGGGAACGTGTCCCCTGGTGGGAGGCAAACTGGTCTGTCTGCCTTTTCAGCTGTCTCCTGCCAGTGCGAGTAACTGCTTCTCTAAAAAGTACACGCAGGCACTGACCTCAACGCCGGCAGTGAAAGAGACCGAGAGCAGCCCCACCAGCAACGCAGGCTTTGTAGCTGAGGAGCCCTCGGGGGCGGTGGGGGCAGATAATGAGGTAGGTGGGGCAGCTGCCTTGCAGCTCCTTCCTTCAAAGCAGCCACACAGCAGTGCGCCCACTCCTCCAAAGCAAGGTGAAACCTCAGGCTTTAAGAAAAGAGAGAACTCTTAGAAATGTAAGAGGCCTTAACTTGTCAGACCTATAATGCCTATAAATGGGGAGCTGGGGCTCACCTGGCCCTGTTTCATAGGGGTTTCAAGATGCGTTTGGTTTCTTTCATAAGATTGTACGTACCAAGGAGGGAAGTTTGCTGAGGGCATGATTGTCCTAGGTTTTACTTTCGTATATGAATTTGTTTAAATAGAGAGCCTGGTCTTTTAGAAAAGTGTGTGGGAAATACTTGTCTTTGTGAATGTCTGAAGCATTTCACTTATTATCGAAATGTCACCTTGACCTTGGTTGCAGACCCTCAGGTGCCTGCTGTGTGCTGCCCAGTGCTGGGCTGAGCGCTGCCAGCAGAGCTGCCAATAAGGGACAGAAAGGGGGTCTTCATTTAAAGTTGGCTGTTTATCCAGTACTTTTAGCCCTCGAAATTGCTGTTTTTAAAGGGTCAATCGAGAAATCACTATCGACAGTACATTTGCTCAGGTGTTTGGGTGAAGCTGACTCTGATTTCCTTTTTTTATTTTTGAACAGTTGTGGTCAGAAATGCGAAGACATGAGATTTTAAGGGAAGAATTACGCCAAAGAAGAAAGCAGCTGGAAGCCCTCATGGCTGAGCACCAGAGGAGGCGAGATCTGACAGAGATAGCGTCCACGGCTGCCATGTCAGTCAGAAGCGATGACTCCGAGAACCCTTGCACAGCTCAGCAGAGCAGAACGGAGAAGTAAGAACCCTGCAGCTCCCCGCCCTTCCTGGCCAGGGAGGCAGGCTTTCTCACTCTCACTCCTTCTTTCCCTCCTCTCTGTCTTACTCCCTCTGTGTGTGTGTCTGTGTGTTTCTCCCTCTCTCCTCCTTTCTGTCTCTGTCTCTCACTCCCCCATCTCTCACTTTCTCTCTCTCCCTGCCTTTCTCTGTCTCTCCTCCCCTTTCCCTCTCCCCCCATCCCTCGAACTGTCTTCTTCTCTCTCTCTCACCATCCTTCCTGGTGGCCTGCTGGGTCTCTCTCACCCAACTTGAAGACAGAGCTCCCTTCCTTGGGCACCTCCTGGTCTGTCCTTGGTCTTGTAGAGGGATGGGAGCAGGACTGGTCCCAGGTTCGGAAGAGGCAGGACCGAGTGCTTTGCTTGGCAGCTGGGTGCCCACAAGCAAGGTGTCTGCCTCTACTCTCTCCCCCACTGAAGTGCCACTGGTGCGTCGCTGTTGCCAGGCTCTCCTGGGGGTCGCTGTCTGGGAGCTGTGGGGACTGTGGCACCCTGGTTCTCGGCCTTGGGCCTCCTCCGTCATTGGAAGGCCCCGATGTCCTCCAGTCCTCACTGCTGTCTGTTGGTTTGGTAACCAGACGCCGTGTCTGCCCGAAGCTGGAGCACTCCTGGTGCCCTTCCTTGGAGGCTGTGCCTCATGCTTCCTTTTGTCCCGAGGGACACTCAGGCAGCCAGTGTGGCTGAGCGCCTGTTCTGGAGTTGGGGGGCCTGCGCTCAAATCCGGCCCCAGACTCAGACTGTGACCTTGGGCAGGACAGGTCACTTCACTGCCATTTGCCTTGGCCTCTTCAGGCATGACAGAGGGATAGGAAGAGGGCCTGGCTCCAGGGGCAGTTGTGATACAGCCAGCTGACCGTTGTCAAATGTTTAGCACAGAGCCTGACATGGTGTGGGTGTGCTGTGTGAATGTGTGCTGCAGTGGTGCTCGCCTTCTGCCTAGATGTTACCGTTCTCCTTCCCCAGCGCCATGCCTTCTGTGCCGGCTTGGGCGCCCCCCGAACAGGCTGGGCTCTGGAGAGCAGCCATCATGAGCCTGCAGCCACACCAGCCCCAACGGCTCTCTGCTGCTCCTCCATTTCCTGGATCCTCTGGTGGGCTCAACGGCACCCTCCTCCTCTCAACCATGTCTTCTGTGCTCTGCTCTGGCCTCTGCCCTTCCGCTTCTGGGACCCAGGCCCCTGAGGCCATCCCGCCCAGCTTCAACTCAGAGGGCAGCTTAGCATTGTCTTAGCCATTGGCACCCCACGTTTGTGTGCAGGTGCTGAGGGCACTGGGCCTGCTTCCTGGGGTGGCTGTGAGGTACCTGTAAAGCACTTAGCCCAATGGCCAGCACACAGTAGGGACTTAACAGATGCTGGTACTCTTGGGAGGTGTAAGTGCTGTTATCGTCTCCAGGTTACACTTAAGGAGGCTGGGTTTCCTAACAATAGCAGGCATTTCTAGAGCACTTACTAATGCTGAGCACTGTAGAATCATCATCTCCTTTATTCCTCACATCAACCTGGAGAGTAGGTGCTGTTGTGATCCCATTGCCCAGGGTCACACAGCGAGTGAATGTCAGAGGTTGGGTTTGGGTTCTGCTCTTCCCAGCTGAAGGGCCACTGCTCCCTCCCCATCTTCACTGACCTTGACTTTGACTTTACCTGCCTGTTCTGGATGGTCTCCATGGTGGTCTTAGGTGGCAGATTTACATCCTCCCCAGTTCAAAGCTCTTTTGCTAGCATTCTTAGACTCTAGACAGAGAGGTTTTCACCATCCTTTCTTAGAGGCGTTCCATCCCTGGCCAGGAGCCCATCTTGAGTGCCCACTCGCCTTCCTCTCCTGATGTGACAGCCCTGCCTGAGCTCCCGTGGCCTTGAGCTTCATTTCCATGAAGCACCAAGTAGCCCAGGAGCAGTGAGGAGAAGGCCTCTACATAGACTCAGAGCCGGGGAGTCCTGAGTGGAGCTGGGGCACTGTTCTGCTGGCTTGTCCATTCTTGGCAGCAGCAGAAGGGGATTGAGAGATAGCTCCAGGGGCCAGGACCGAAGCCACCAGAACTAGTCTGGGGTGGCGGGGGCAGCCCCCCTGCCGCTGTGGCTGCATTTGTGACAAGAATTGTTGCTGAAGATGTTTGGCATGTGTACAAAATTGACTGTTTTATGTCGTCATCATTAGAACAATGGCCACGTGGGGAGGTTCTTCCCAGTGTGCCCTGGATGAAGAAGGCGGTGACGAGGATGGCTACCTTTCTGATGGCCTTGTTCGAGCAGAAGAGGAGGAGGAGGAAGAGGAACAAGATGCCAGTTCCTGTGATCACTTTGCCATGTATCCTCCTAACGGCGTGACTCATCATCCCTACGGTGTCAAGGAGAGCAAGGCTAGGTTAGTTTGGGGCCTTTTCTCTGGAGGGACAGGGTTGAGAGGAAAGGTTGTGGAAGGCCAGCATCCCTTTCTGAGCCTTACCAGTGCCCTCTTTGTCAAAAGTCTGGCAAGAAGGAGTTTGGATAGTGTGGTCCATGAGGTCCTGGTCACGAGATCGAGGATGCCTAGGAAAATCAAAAACAGCCCAGAAGGTGGGCACTGGCAGGGAGCCTGTCTCTGCCCGAGGACTCTGCTGTCTTAGACATGAGTTGACTTTGGAGAGTCCCAGAGAAAGAGGTGGATGCATGTTTGTGGTGGGGTAAATGGCCCCCACCTTGGTTTGTTTTTTTGTTTTTTTTTTTGTCATTTTCCATGTGACATTTTCATGTTTTAGGGAGGAATACTTAGTTCAGTCTTCCCCAAGGTCTTTGGTCCAGCTACCTGTGTGTTAGCACATGTTAGAATTTAAATAAGTTATGAAACTATGACATTGTAGGATGTTGTTAGGGTCTTTTCTCTGTAAGAGGGAAGGTGTTTTCCACTTATGTATTTGAAAACAAAAAAGCCTTGACTACTTTCTTTTCAACTCTTAGTCAATTATATCATATCTTAATTTTGCAAAAACACTGTAAAATGGTGTCAGGTATTTATAGTAGTGGATGAACCTTAGGCAGCATTTCTGTTTTGAGATACTTTTCAGAACCAGAGGGTCTGACTTACTCAGACAGATGAGTGTCCTTCAGGATGGACCGGGCTGTTTGTGGTCATTTCCTGCTGTGCCTTAATGAGGGCAGCATACCCTCTCCCACCCATCGGTGCAGTGCCCTTTGACCTGCCCCAGCATTGCTCATTGTCCTTGTTTGGGAGGCTACAGCGACTTCTTCAGCCCCTCTTTGGGAAACACTTCTTATCCAAAGCAAAAAAAATTCTCATAACTGCTAGAGGCTTCCAGAGTCCCCAGCTCCCTACTTGTGTTCCCACAGAATAGGAAGGGGAGCTGGCCCTGTGATTTCAGCAGCACCACAAAATCTTAGTGAGGAAGCTCCCTCCACCGAAGCCTGGCACCAGAGAGCATTGCCTGGAGGTGTGGGGGAGAACCCCACCCAGTAGTTACCTGGGTCATACTGCGTTTCCATTTACTCCGTTCAGTTACATTTGTCCTCATTGCACTGTCATTTGGCTGGTGTACACTGGCCCGCCATATGGGACCCCTGTGGCCCAGAGTGCTGAGGGATCAAAGTGCCTTCCCAGCTTCAAGTCTTGCTTTCTATCCATTAGGCCATGCTGCTTCCTTTCTCAGAGAAAGAGTGGTATTAGCGGCTTTTCCCACACATCTTGCTCTCTAGAATACTTGTCTGCCTTGGTTCCCAGTGAAAACAAAAAGTTCTGCCAAGGCTGTCTCCCCTAGCCCCAGCAGCTAATTAAGGAAGGACTGGGACATCTCAGGAACCTTTCTTCTCTGGAATTTCAAGTTGGGCTTTTAGCATCCTAGCATACAGGTCAGAGTGGGGAGGAGATGCCCATCATCCCAGTCTTCCTCCATCAGCAAGGCTTTCCCCTCCCTTGAGATCCCTTTGGTCCTTATCTAGCCATCACAGTTGATGTCAGGTGACGAGCTCAAGGAGGCTCCAGTATCTCATCTCGTTCTTCTGTGAAGGCTCTCGGTAGTTCCTTTATGTTCTGCTCAGCCTTCAGTACTGGAAGAGCTGGTGGGCAGTAGCCTCCTGCTGGAGTGGCACACACTTCTGTCAAGTGAGCCGCCGGAGTGACCAACCCTGCACAAACTTCTGTGGTGGCGTCTGAGGCCTGTGCCCACCAGGGCTGGGGCTGGCCACCAAGTGCCCTGGGGCCTTCTTCCCCGGACACACTTTGTGCCGTTTGCACCTGGTTGAAACGCTAGCAGAGAGGATGTCTTGGCCCCCCACACCCCACCCTGTGAGGTGGCACTCAGTGGCACATGTTGTCCGTTTCCCCGCAGGTGGAAGGCTGGCCGCCCTCTCTCTGCAGATGGAAACTACCGTCCCCTGGCCAAGACAAGACAGCAGAACATCAGCATGAGGCGGCAGGAGAACCTGCGCTGGCTGTCAGAGCTCTCCTATGTGGAGGAGAAGGAGCAGTGGCAGGAGCAGATTAGCCAGCTCAGGAAGCAGCTGGATTTCAGCGTCAGCATCTGCCAGACTCTGATGCAGGATCAGCAGGTGGGGCAGGGCCTGGGTCTGGGTCTGGCTCTGGGAGCAGGGCCAGGCCTGGTGACAGCCGGCCCTCTGCTCTTCACAGACCCTCTCCTGCTTGCTGCAGACTCTGCTCACGGGGCCGTATAGTGTCATGCCCAGTAATGTGGCATCCCCCCAAGTGCATCTGATCATGCACCAGTTAAACCAGTGCTACACTCAGCTGACGTGGCAGCAGAGTAATGTTCAGAGGTAGGAGCCACTCTTCCTTCCCGTCGGGATGGAATTGTCTGGGCAAGGGGGACGGGGCTCTCCCAGGTCCTCAGGGTGCCACAGAGCCGTGCTCCCTCCACTGCTAGTGAGTCCTTCCTCCCCATATTTGTGAAGTGACAGATCCAGCAAAAGCACTGTGGGCTCTCCATGACTAGTGTTAACTTCTGCCACTGACAAGCTGTGTGACTCTGGGCTCAGAGTTCCCAGTCTCCTGCCCTGGATGGCAGAGAACTCAAGAGGGAGGGAACCTGAAAAATGGGGAGGGATGTCAGGCATTGCATCTGGTGGCTGGTGGCACTTTGGAGCTGGCGAAGCTTTCTTCCCTGGCCTCAGTTTTCAGATTGCTACTTGAGAAAAGAAATGGGTGCTTACCCCCCATCCCTGGGAGAGAGAGGCCCAGAGGGAGGAGTGCCCCATGGGATGGAAGCACATGCCTGGCAGGCCTGGTGCTATGGCTGTGTCCGTTTTTGTGGGGCAGTCACAGGAATAGTGTCAGGGGAGCTTTTTGAAGACACTCACGGTTGCTTTCTTTCCAGGCTGAGACAGATGCTGAGTGAGCTGATGCGCCAGCGTGAGCAGCAACCTGAGAAGGCGGGCAGGAAGGAGTGTGGCAGCAGTGCACCGCCGCCACCCTCTCCAGCTTTGTTCTGTCCCTTCAGCTTCCCTGCCCAGCCCATGAGTCTCTTTAACCTCCCCGGATTTGCCCATTTCTCTTCGTTTGCACCAGGTACATTTTGAGAGCATAAAGGGAATACAAATAAATAGCCTTTTTTTTTTTAAAGGCCATTGTTAAAGGGGATTATCTGCTTTTAGAGACTGCTGGTAATATTTCCATACTACACAAAGCAAGAACTCCAGCTGTGGTTGTTTCCTAGGCTTATCTGAGAACTTAATTTAATTGGGAAATGCATTTTGTAGGAACTGCTTTTCCTTCTGTGGGGGGCCCTGCAGTGTTTGCTTCCATGAGCCAGCATCTCCATCCCACTGCACTCTTTACCCAGGACTTCATCTCTTCTCTCCAGCAGGCTCTTGAAGCCCACCTCTGGTGTCTCCTTATGGTAGGGATGTGGTTGGCAGAGGGCTTGCTCCCTGGCAAGGGCCCCCTCGGTGCTGTGGAGAACAAAACCAGCAGCTCTGAATTGGAATCAGGGTTCCAGGGGTTCTCCTTTAGAAGCAGCTGAAGCCCTCCCAGGTCTCTGACCTCTTCTGTTTGGAGGCAGTGCAGCAGTGATCCCAGTCCATCCTGACACCAGCTTTTGAAAAGCTGCAGGCTCAAGATGAGGTCCTAGAAGGCCTTGTTTCCCTAGGGGCAGATGGAGCACATTGGGGAAGGTTATGGGGCTTACTTCTGGGGAGGTGTCAGAGCCAGCAGGGAGCACTGCCTGCCCACCAGGCCGAGTAGGGAAGAGCAGAGCCTTGGTTTGGATCGAGGTTCCTTGCCCTTTCCATCACTCTTCCTAGGAGCAGCTGGGAGCAGGGACTTCCTTCTGTCTGCCTCTGTACCCCAAGCACTCCCCGGGGTGCCTGGCATATAGGGGTTGCTGCTGACTGACTGTCTGGCAGCACAGGTCTGCTGGTGTCTCCTCCTGGCTATAGGAGGCCTGGAGTCCAGGCCTGGAAATGGCACGCTCTTGGTGGGACTTTTGCCCTAATCACTCCAGAGGCGGCCGCCTTCAGCTTCTGCATGGCCAGGGTGCAGAAGATGTCAGCACATGCAGTTTGTAGGCTCTCCAAAACTCTACCCAGGAGAGCCTTGTCTAGGCACTGGTGTTCACAGACTGTAGACTCACTGGAGCAAAATGCACATGTTCAGATGGAAACAGGAGGAACGTGAAGAGGCCTCATGAAACATCCATCAGTCTTGGTCACCAGTGTTTCCCATGCCAGCTTAATGGATGTAAGGCACTACTCGAGAAGGGCTCTAGCAGAGCCTGGGAATGACCTCTCCCGGTTGGGCAGCACTTGCATCCTTGCCAGGCAGAGGAGAATGGCAGCAGCTGTGGAGAAGGTTGATGAGCAGTCTTCAGAACAAAGCTGTTTCCGTTTGAAAAGCATCAGAGGAGGATGATGGAAGCTTCTGAGTAGTTTCCCCTGACAGACCTCCCCGGAGAGTAATGTAGGGTGAGACCTGAATTACCCCATCCATTTCAAGGGAATTGAGGGATGACACTGGAGGTTGAGCCCCTGCTCCCAGTCCTTCCCTGGTCTGAGCTGTCACAGGTGCTGGTGTTTCCTCTTATGAGGCAGAAGTCACCAGCAGTCACTGACCATTCATTGTTAGTGCTACTGAGAAAAGGCAGGTCAGGTGCAAGGTCCCAACTATATAAAATAAAGGGATATAAAATGAGACCAGCTCTACCAGTCCTACCAGTTCTCCCTGGCCCTTTATTTTCTAGATGAACTGCTGAGAATCTTCTCATGCTTTTGGAATATTGGTGTATTGTTCCCTCACTGCCCTTGTAATGGCACTGCCTCTAGCACAGGTCATCTCTGTGAACACCTGTCTGGATGCTTCTCCTGTGCTAGGTCTGTTAACAGCTCTTCCATAAGGGGCTGTGATGTCAAGAGAAATCTCATTACAAGAGTCCTTGCAGATCTTTTCCTATTTTGTTGTTTTCCGCCTTCTGTTTTATCACAAATACCTCAGGATGACTTGGCTGGTTGGATATCTTCCCAGTCTTTCTGTTAACTTGTGTTTTCCTTTCTTCCTCCTCTTAGTTTCATGAATTAGGGTGGCTCATGGTCTTCATCATCATTTTCCATGGGGTTGTACAAGCCAGTTTATATTTTAAATCAGGGTATCCCTTGGGGACCGTCTCTCTCTGGCAGATGTGTTAGGGGTTTGCTGACCAGGCTTTTTAATCTTGGGCTCTTTCTCATGGAAACTGAACGGCTTCTGCTAGACTGTTGTATAGAAGTAATTATCACCACTATTTGTGTCCTTCTGTTCACCTGTAGGAGCTGGAGCAGATAACTCAGGAGAGAACTATGGCTTGATTCTTGATGTGTCTGTTCCCCATTTTCATTCCAGTTTTGTGCAGATTTTCACCTGTGCTGGCCTTGAGCACCTGCAGAAAGCTTGATTTAGGAATGATTTCCATATCACACACAAGCTCCTTCCTCTGTTTCTAGTATAATCGCTTTCAGCTTTTCTGGTCTCACTGCGTGCTTGACTTGTTTGGCACTTTCTGGTTCTTTTCGTAAAGAAACAGTTTCTGATCTCAAGGTGCTAGTCTGCGAGAGCCGTTCCCTATTCTTGATCTGGTTTCTCTCCACCTCCACCTCTTCCCCGCTTTGTGTGGGAGACACCAAAGACCAGAATACATGGGATTTTCTTTGGAGGGTCTTAGCAGGTTCTCTGGGAAAGAACCACCCCATTGCCCACAACAGATGTTGGAGCTTGGACTGCAGTCATATATGGTGGTCTTTGGTGTGGATAACTTGTCGCAATCCCTATGAAAGGAGCTGACTAAGTGGCCTGTGTCCCATGACCTTCCTCTTGCCTTGGGCTGTAAGCTGAGACCAGCTCCATCACATTTTCCCAAAGAGAATCTTTGAATCCTTCCTTCTGTTGAGTTATAACTGCTCCTGCCTTCTGGCTTCTCTTATAGCATGAATGGCTCTGAGATTGATAGCACTCTGGACCTCCTGGCATATGTCCACTTGTCAGCCCTCGGAGGCCTTGATCCCTCACTTAGGTTACCAGCTGTGAAGTTAATATCCATTGACTGTCTCATAGCCACCAGATTCCTAGCCCTCTGTGCACCCCCTTTTTGCCGGTGCACAGTCAGAAGGGAGCCAGGGATGGGACAGGGCCAGTGTGTGTTTTCACTGACTAGGTCCACGACCCAGGAGGTCCCCTAGTCCAGGTGGCCTCTGGGTGCCAGTCACTTTGCCAGGTGCCTGGAGTGCATTGTTCCGCATCAGGGAGCTTCCGTTCTGATGGGCAGAGTAGGGAGTTGGTCTCCTGGGTTACTGTAGCCTCCTGGTCACCAGGGATTCTCCTCCTTAGATTAGCTGGTCCTTGGGTGGATGGGAGGGAGTATGGGAAAAGCAGTGTGATGGTACTTATGGAAAGAGAGCCTTGTTGGGGGTCACAGTCATTCATGCAGTCAACAAGCCCCAACTATGTGCTTCCCATCCCAGCATTCCAGCTTGCCAGATATCTGGCTTTCTCTGGGCCTTCGTGACCTGCTTGTAAAATGAGGGTCATTTCTGGCTCTGAATCTAGGGTCCTGTGGATCCTGTCTGAGCTAGCCTTGAAGAAGCCCTGAGGAGAGGCAAACGGGAGAGAAATCTACTCTCAGCCAGCATTTCTAGAGGCTCTCTTGTTATCTGTGGCATGGTTCTTAGGGCACAGAACTTCTGTATTGGCTAGGAAAATTAGAAATGGCTTTTAAGGTGATGAAGCTAGAATGCCAGGCTGTAGTCATCAGACACCCATAGAAGAAATGCCTGTGCTGGAGCCAGCATCCAAGGGTCGATTTTCAGTACATCTAAAAGAGAAGATGATATTTAAGTGGAAAAATGACATGCCAGTTGTGAAAGACAGTACCGCAGACAGCCTTGGGGACTGCTGGCCCACGGGCTTGTTTTTTTTTTTCGGTTCTGTGCAGTCTTTGAGAATGAACCTTGAACTTACCCAGGAAAATTGGTTACCAAATTGGATTTGAGCGCCTGCTCCATCCACAGTACAGAGCTGGTCAGGCTCTGCCTTTGTTCAGTGACCCCATCGTGCCTCCCATGTCCACCCTGAGAGAAAGGTCCCTCTGGACTCCTGCTGGTCAGGCCCCTCTGAAGGCTGCAGACCTCCACAAGGTCTGTGACCCCTGAGAAGAGATTAGCCTTGCCCCGCACACAGACACAGCCAGCACCACACAGACAGGCTTCCTCTTCCCATGCAGGGTGGCCCACAAGTCCTGGGGTACCCTCGGAAGGTTGGCTGAAGGAGGTAGGTGGGGGGGGGGGGCGGTAAGAGAGGGACCACGTGGGTGAAGATGACTGCAGCACACACTGGCAAGGTCCTGGGCTGCAGAGAGGGTTTCATGACAGGGACTTGAGTGTAAAAAGTCAGCTTCCAAGTGAATGGAGGGTTTTAAAAGTTTTGTTTGTTACAGGCTTGGGATAACCTTGTATTTTAAAATTTGCATTCATTAGTATTCAGGGTAAAAGCTTCCTAATGTCTTGTCACACCTGTGACTTTCTTCTGACAGGTATGAATTTCAATCCTTTATTCACATCTAATTTTGGAGATTTTGCACAGAATATTGCTACATCCAGTGATCAGCAACAACCAGCAAATCAAAATATTCCAGGAAAAACTGAGTATGTGGCATTTCCAAAACCCTTCGAAAGCAATTCTTCTATTGGAGCCGAAAAGCAAAGGTATTTAATTCAGAAAGCATATCTCAATCTAGACTTAAAGCACAGTTGTGCAGGATATTCACAGGATAGCAGAGAAGGGGAGCTATAGCCTTGAGTGGCTCAGGCCACTGCAGGCCCTCCTGTTAGCCACAAGGACTGCCCTGGGGCCTTTGATAAGCTGATTGAAGGGGACCCTCAGAACAAACACTTGGTTCTAACTGGCTTCCTGGCCTAGGATCCCCCAGGATGCCTCTAGCCTTGGCCCATCAGTGTGCAGCCCCCTCTTACTGTGCTCCCCCACACCCCCAGGGGCTGGGCCTGCAGAGTGCAAGGGGTCCATACTGTGTGGGCATCACAGCAGGAGGAGGGCGTCCACACAGAGTTTTTGAAGAGGCTCCTCCCAAGATTTGGTTTGTGGACGTGTTCCTGGGTCCATGCTTCAGGACAGCTGGACACTGAAGAATGGGTATTGTAGGGCAGGGACAAGTGCCCTAGAATACTCTTTGGACAGTTCTGCTTGGTTTCCTGTTTCTGAGTCCCCAGACAAGGCGGTTCCACCTGACATTCTAGCCTAGATGTTTTGGGATCCAGGTTTGGGGGCTTTAGGAGGAATGAAACTTCCTGTTGGACAGAGCCAGAGAACACACAGCAGATAAGCCCAAGTGGTTTTGTTTTGGCCTATAACAATCATGCACTTGCACAGAGAAGTAAGCCAGGCTTTCTTTTCCTTCATCTTATTCTCCGCCAGGTCCCCTTTTTCCTCAGCCTTGACCTCAAATCAGCCAGCTTGGCTTGGGGGATGTTCTCAGGCTTTGGCCTTTTGTTGGGTAGACAGATATTGGGATCTCCTTCCAGCCTTCCCTACCTCTGGAGCTGTGCGAGGAATGCATGAGACCTGGATGTCTGCTTTGATCCAGCATCTGTGGGCATCACTGGGACCCTGGTTTCCTTGGGCAGGATCTGGGACTGCACGTGATAATGGGCTACTCTGAAGTCTCCCCCACACTGTGGGTGTGTACCTTTGGGTACACATAGGCCCAGGATAACCTTCCAGGTGGGGGTGGCTCTGGACAAGCAGGGCAGCATATGAGCCCTGACAAGCTTTGGTTCTGTTTGAATTGGCTTGCTCTCCGTCCTCCAAGCCCATTTCTCCTGAGTCTGCACTCCTGCCTGCTCTCTGCTGCCCCCTCATGCCAGAGAAAGGCCTTGTGCTTTGGGGGCCAAGGCAAACGCAGTTTGTAGCACCATGTGGACAGCATTCCCCCAGGTTCTAGTGCAGAATTCTGTGGAACCGTCCTTGTGACTGGCCCCCAGGTCCAGCTCTTGGTGTGAAATATGAGGACTTAACTCTGGGAGTGGAAAAAGGAGGAAAATCTATCAAGGTAAAAATTCTTTTGTTTTCCTGGTAAGAAATCAGAAACAGCCTGAAGAGGAGGTGGAGAACAGCCGGCCAGCGTGGCTATTTGAGCAGGAAGGTGGCCTGGAGAAGCCGTTTATCAAGACTGGATTTGCAGTATCCATGCAGAAAACCGCCCAGAACAGTTGCCCCGGTCAGCTCGACACCAGCCGGCAAAGGCGCCAGTTTGATGAGGAGTCATTGGAGAGCTTCAGCAGCATGCCTGACCCCGTAGACCCAACCACGGTAACCAAAACATTCAAAACTCAGAAGGCATCTGCACAAGCCAGCCTGGCCTCCAAAGACAAGACCCCCAAGTCAAAGGCCAAGAAGAAGGCTTGTGCACAGCTGAAAGCAAGAGCTAAAAGCACCGGTAAGTGCTGGGGACTGGGACCCTGTGCTTACCAGCCACAGACAGCAGGAGCAGCGGCCAGCCCAGCCCATGCATTTCTGGCCATCACAGGAGCGCCTATGGGGTACAGGCACTGCAGGGCCAAGGGAGTGTCCAGAGGGAGTTTAGAACCCCGGCCTGGGCCTTGCTCTTGCTAATGCTGAAGTGCTTGACATAATTAACTTCTTTTGAAAATTCAGTAGGTCAAATTTAGGAAGGTTATGTTTAAAACCACTTAACATTCCAGTCTACTTTCTTTTGTCAAGTCCGTAACAGATCAGCTCCGCCATTCTTGTAACTGGACACGCAGAAGCAATCTGCTGCCCCACAGGGGGCTGCTGTCCCAGTCCCCATTTATTCAGGCTCACCGTAAGGTCAGGCCACATAACCATTCTGCCTTCTGCCAAACGTCTGTCCTTATCTTTAACCCTCCTCCTTGTCCCTGGGCCGCTCCAGCCCCATTGAAGCGTCTTCTGCTCCCCCATCCCATCCCTCTGAGCTAAGCCCTTTAAGATGCACGCTGCTCCCTCACAGTCACTCTGCAGCCTTCTCAGTGGCTGCCTCTGGACCAGAAACATTCACAGAACTGACCACCCATTCCCCATCCCTCCATGAGCCTCATGCTTGGGCAGTCCTACCTCCCTCCTAGGTGTGTGTCTCAGAAGGAAGGGCAGCATTAAATGCCATGGTCCTTCTCATGTCCAGACTGTTAGTACCTAACCTCGGGCCTCTGCACCCATTGCCTGTCACTCTCTTTTCTTACATGCCTCCAGGCTTCACTCTCCTTATTAACTTCTGCTGCCTATAGTCTCTTGCTTTTCTTCCAATGACAGTGTGGGGTATCCCTAGTGATTATCACTGCAGGAAGCTGGGGAGGCTGGCAGACTTCATCCTTGGGGACTTCTCTGCAGGGCCTTGGCTCAGCCCTCTTCTCTTACCCTGTGCACCAGATGGGCCCTGGTGCCCAGCCTATACACCTTCCCCAATTCCCCTTATGGCTGCCATGTGTGTGTGGGTCTTAGTCCCTTGTGAGCTCTGTGAGGGAACAGGATGTCTTCTGTAAATGATTTCGTTTACAAACAAGCAACAGTTATTTATTATGGCATTAGTTATAAATTTGTCTTGCATATTCCCTAGTGCATAAAGCAGTTCTTTGCATATACAAAATGCTGAACGAATAAGAAGAATATAATTAGCTTTAATTGTATCCATATATATTAAGTACCTGTCATCCTTAAGAGACTGCTAGATGCCAGGAATGCCAACACAATAAATGATACAGTGCCTGCTTAAAAAGAGATGATGTAATCGAAAGCAGACTCTCTAGCATATAAACAAATAAGGCAGAATGTAAGAGGGGCCCCTCGAGGTCAGAAAGGGCATTCTGGGGCCATCTTTGCACAGAAGGTGGGCCTTGAGGGCAGGGCGACAATCCCTAGGAATTCAGCCCAGGGGAAGAGATGGCCCAGCTCCTGGTTTGGTGAAGAGCCTGTGGTTTCACGTGAATGCACTGGGGCATCCATGAACGTTGGAGAGGGCCTGCAGTGCCAGCCAAAGGCCCTGGAGTCCATAGGCAGAAGGGAAGTGAGGATCTGGAATAGAGGAGTGACACGGCCAGCTGTGTGCCTTAGGAAGCTTGTTTTGGCATCTGTGGGAAAGGGAAAGGGCCTGAAAGCATTGAGACCAGGGAGATGACAATTAGAATAATGCAGGCAGGAGGCAGACCCATGGGTGTGCAGTGGGGGGCGGGGGGAGGATTGTGACCCCAACAGCCAGGACAGCAGCCATCCAGACCAAAGGTCCCAGAGGCCCTGGGAGTACTGCTAAGGCAATGCTTGTTTTGGGTTGCTTTCTCTCAGTGCGGGCAGGAGGCAGTTTTCATTCATTTGATTTCCGTTCTATTACTGACAAACCTAGCACTGACCCTGAGTCAGGAGCACATGTTTGCCCCTGCGTCCTCAGCCAGGTGCTTGAGGGCCCCAGATAAGCAGAGCGAGTCTTGTTTCTGCCTCCTTCTGTGGCCTTTCCAGGGCTCCTCGGGCCATCCCTTTTCCATCCACAGCCCCCGCCCGTAATCTCTTACCAGGCAAACGGGGAGATAGGAGCCATCTCTCCGGGGGCGGGGGGGAGGCGTGCTGATTGGCCCCCCTTCCCTGCCTGATGGCTGCCCCGTTCTCCTCTGCCGAGATGGTAGTGACTCTCAGAATGACTGCGGACATGACCTAGGGTTTCAGCGAGCTAGGCACCCTGATGACAACGCTTGTCCCTTCTTTCACTTAAGGGTATGAAAGTGCGTATGAGCCTTGCAAGAGTAGGAACAGGCATGCAGCCCAGACCGAGGAGCCTGTTCCAGCAAAAGTGTTCAGCAGAAAGAATCATGAGCAGCTGGAAAAAATTATAAAGTATAGTCGATCAACAGAGATGTCCTCA
Source organism: Gymnobelideus leadbeateri (assembly GCA_011680675.1). Taxonomy (NCBI): domain Eukaryota; kingdom Metazoa; phylum Chordata; class Mammalia; order Diprotodontia; family Petauridae; genus Gymnobelideus; species Gymnobelideus leadbeateri. Next base: position 347,122 of record WOXC01001284.1, on the reverse strand, counting down.
GGTAAGGGGGCGGGCAGAAGTGCAGGCCGTGCCCGGCTGGCATGGGCTGCGCTTGTGTGTGCAAAAGCATCTTCTGCTTTCTTCTGACTTTGTCCCTGGAATCCAGAAAAGAAAGAGCCAGAAAGTTTGGCTTAGCTGGCTGGCAGGAGACGTTTTACAGACTGTTGAAATGAGGTGTGTGCTCAGCCAGCTGAAATCATCTCTGAATTCTTTGTGCTAGTTGTTCTTGGACCCTCCCCATAACGCCCTGAAGGGCGTTCTGGGCCAGATCTCAGCCTTCCCTCTGGGGCCTGCAGCACATCCCACAAAGGTGCTGCCGGGGGGCGCTGTGGCTGCTGCTGCTGCAGCTTTGGCTGCTTTGTGCTTGATGTGGTCACCTTGCATCACCTGCTTCAGGCCTTCCATTTTGCAGACCCTCAGGGTCAAGTAACCTGTCTGAAGTCACACGCTTAAGTGGTGACTCCAGGCCATGAATTACAAACCTCTGGCTGCACATGCAGCAGCTGCCCCATCCAAAAAGGATTCCCCACCATGTCTATGTGCCATGTCTAGTAATTTGTCATCCACTGTTGGGAATGGATGGCGTGACTCAACAGTGAGTGGGCAGGGCTGTGCAGTCACCAGTCTCACTGTCTCCTATGGGGCCAGACATAGATCAGGGAGACTGGAGACGGCCCCAGATAAAGCGGGAGGCCCTGGCCTTTTTAAGTTGAGGTCTTTCCCAGGTCTCAGTTTGATTGAAACAATAACTCGGTGACTGAAGCTGGGTAAGAAATGAGGTAAAGCATGGCCTCTTTCACCTGGTTAAAAAAAACACAAATCAGTCTGGGAGTGGAAGGCCCTGAGGTTTCTGGCCAAGATAGAAACAGTCACTATTTACACTCACTCAGCCATCTGAACCCAAATGATGACTAAGTGAGGTTTGGGCTGGGACATCAGTTAGAGCCGCCACGATTGGGGTTTAAGGCCTGGTCCTTAAAAAAGAAATCTAGGGGCGGCTAGGGGGCACAGTGAATAGAGCACCGGCCCTGGAGTCAGAAGGACCTGAGTTCCGACACTTAATCCACACAAACAAAGACCTAGCCGTGTAACCTTGGGCAAGTTACTTAACCCCAATTGCCCTAAAGGGGCGGCTAGGTGGCGCAGTGAGTAAGAGAGCCGGCCTCGGAGTTGGGGTGACCCAAGATCAGATCCAGCTTCAGAAAATGAGCACCCACGCATAAATAATGACTAGCCGTATAACCTTGAGCAAGTTACTTAACCCCAATTGCTTTAAAAAAAAAAAGAAAGAAAGAAATCTAGCCTGTAAGCCTCAGATAGCTAGCAACCATCCAGTGGATGCTCCTATGGGCAGAGCACCCACAGGAAAGGGTATGATCCCCATCCAGCACCCTCTGGGATCCCTTTCTGGGCAGCCAGAAACTGCTACTGTTGGATGGGTCTGATTGTTGGTGAATTGACCTTTGCCACAGAACAAGCCTCTTGCACATGGCAGCCCCCAGGCCCCAGACCCTCTCTTCTCCAGGCTCTTTCACCTTATCTCTTAGGGCATAGCCTGGGGCCCTCCACCCTCCTGGCTGCCTGCCCCTAGCTCTTCTCTCACTTTCCAAAGTCCTTTCTGAACTGTAAGCCAGACCATGGCCTTCTGATCTCTCTGGGTCCTGGCCTGCTGACCCAGGGATGCCTCTCAGCCTTATGTTGTCCCCCTTTCCTTGGCTGAGCTGCTACCTTTGCCTTTAGCCACCCCCCTACCCAGCTCTCTTCTGTCAGCCTGGGCTGCAGACCAGCATTGAGCCCACTCCCAGCCCCCACCCTTGGTGATGTGTCTGAAGATCTTCCCCAGGCTCCACTTTCCTAGTTCAGGTTCATACTTTCCAGTAGGCTGTGCAGGGCTCACTCTCAGAGACGAGCAGCATCTGGGGTGTGGAGGCCTGACTTGGAGTTTGACTGCCGACACTTGGCGGGCTCTATGACCTTGGGCAAGTCACTTCACCTTTCTCAGCCTTTGTTTCCTCAGCTGTGAAATGGGAAGCATGATAGGCCGTCCCTGCCAGGGCTGTTAGGAGGATCAGCTGAGATCTTTGTGGAACGTTTGGCAAACCTTACAGCACTTTAGAAATGCTAGCTCTTTGTATTAGTTGTCTTTGGAGTAAATGAAAAGAAGAAACACAGTTGGAAGGGACCTCAGAGGCTGGTTAGCTCAGCCTGCATCTGAACACACATCCTACTTGACAGGTCTTTACTTAGAGTGCACCCCATGCAGGGCAGCTCAAGTGCTGTTCTTCTTAGCACAAGCTTCATTTGGCCTCTTGGTTCTGCCCCTGGGATGTCATCCTTTAAGGTGATGGCATTTCTGATCCTTGAAGGCAGTTCTCTTATCTCCTGCCTAAGGCTCCTTTTTTCCAGGCTGACCATTCCCTATTGTTTCAGCTGGTTGTCTCCTTGATAACCTCCAGCCTGCCAGTGGCCTTTGTAAAATGTGGCTCCCAGGGTAGCCCACAGCTACTCACCTCCCCAGGCAAGGACACTCCTTGTGCTATCAGCCTAAAATCAGATTCACGGGCTAGCTGCAGTGGCACACCATGGGCTCACTTTGAACCCACAGGTTTTCTTCATATGAATTGCTTTCTAGCCATTCCTTCAGCATCTTGTATTTCTGACATTGATGCTTTGAGTCAGCGTGTCAGATTTAAGCTGCCTCCCTGCCCTCCCCAGCAGAATGTCGGCTCCTTGTGGAGGTCAGCACCTGGTACAGAGTGAGTGCTTGGTGATGCTTGTGGATGGACAGGTGAATGGTCCCAACCTTTTTTTGCCAGGCTGCTTTCTGGTTTCTTGTTGTTTTTAGGTGGACGTGTTTAATGCACGCTGTGTCACGTAATTTGGTTTCAGATCTGGTAATGGTAGGTCTCCCTTTGCTTCCTGCCCTTTTTCTCCACAAGATTCTAGATGTTTTTGTTCCTCCGGGTGAATTTGTTTAGTTCTATAGAGGCCCTTCAGTCGTGTGGGATAGCACTTGATGAAGGTGGGCAGGGGTGAATGGATGAAACAGTGCTTAAGCAAAGGGTTGTGTGTCCTCACTGTCACTGTGTTGGCACGGCCTGCAGATGAACAGTGAATGTCGTGGCAGAGTAACTCCAGAATGTTTCCTGGGTTGTGTCAGGCTGTTAAAAAATAGTGCTGCTCGTCTGGGGGTCCTTTTGTATCCTGCTACTTCACTGACAGCATTCATCCATTTTAGTCGTTTTTTCATTGATTCTCTGGGGTTCCCTGAGTGACAGGGGACCTCTGTCTTCTTTGCCAGTGTCCTCACCCTTGCCTTCTCTCCACTCTTCCTTCTGTAACTAGCATTTTCAGTATTCTCTCAGATAAATGTGGGGAAACTCTGCATCCTGCACTTCCTGGCAGAAGCGTCTAGGCCGGCTCCTCCTTGCAGCTGCGTGCCTTCGATCGCACCCATGATCCTGAGGCCTCGCCGTCTTTTCCCTTGCCTGCAGCTTTACCTGGTCCTGGTGCCTGGGGCTCCTCTGGGCAGCTCTTTTTTCATGTCCTTGTCTCAGGCTGCTTTTGTCCCATCCTCTGCAGAAGAGCTCCCCAGTCCGTTTACCAGAAGAGCTTAGCCCTTCTTTCTCTGTACCTTACGGCCATGGAGAGTTGCTTCAGGCCCCAGTGTGGTGTGTGTGACTTGCTCAGGGTCACACAGCCAGTATGGGTCAGAGGCAAGATGCTCCTGTCTTTTCCCTGAATTGTCTCAGCCTTGCTTTCCTGACATTTAGGAAATATTAAGTCTCAATGGGAGCCCATGTCTAGCTTTCCAGTGCTAGCCTAGAGCAGTCACTCTCCTCCCAAGGTGGCCACCACTGCCACCCCAGCAGCCAGCCCCTCCTTGTTGGTAAGAATCAAGTCCAGAATGTGGGGGGGGTTCCTCATTTCTTCCTTTACCTTTGGAAGGATGAAATTATCAGTGGTCAGGGAGGGAGGAGGTATTCTACTGCATGCAGCAGAGAGCTCGGGCAGCTGTCCTCACTAGAAGAGCTCCTTCTGGGCCAGGCTGATAGTGGGCCTTCCCAAACTCCTCCTTACCTGTTTCCTGTTTTGGTCTTGAGTGGTCCACTGCCATCCCTCCATTGAATTGTTTTAAGTAAGTTTTTAATTTATATTTTTTCTTACATCACCATAGTATTCCACTTCCCTTCTCCCTCTCAGAGAGCCCTCCCATATGACGTAGTGGTTTTTGGAGAACATTAAAAAAAAAAAATCGGCACACCTGATCAGTTCATTGAAGAAATCCGCAAGCATGTGTGATGGGTAGCACCTGTGGGCCTTCCCACATCCACTAAAGGGTGTGTTCCTCGACTAGAATTGATTTACTGTGATAGATTCTTGCTCTCTCCCTCAAGGGCTATGCAGTTGTGAGCATGGCCCGCATTGTACATAAGAAGCAGAAAACTAACCTGAAGTGTGAAATGGAGATGAGCTCCCTAGGCATCGCCAGGAGCTGTGTCCATCAGGGAAGCCATGGGTGAGGCCTGGAGGCCAGGGCTGAAGGGGAGTAGACCATCCTCCTGTCCTCCGAGGAGCTGGCCAGAACCACACGTCAAGGGCCATTATGAGGGACACTGGTGCAGAGCCTCGAGATCACACCCTGTGGCATGTGGCTACATCGGGTTGCTCAGCAGGGAGAAGAGGAGAGTTGTGGGTACATGACAGCTGTCCTCAAGGGTTGGAAGGATGGTCCAACATGAGTGGGAGTAGAATTGAGACTACAGGGAGCAGTTTGTAAAAAGCCCAGGGGTAAGGGTCTGGAGCCGAGTGGCTTCCCTCTCCTGAGAAAGCTTCAGGCAGAGACTGGTAGCTGTCTCCTAGGTGGCAGAGACCCCACAGAGCACTTTGCAGCTCCCAGATTCCATGGTGGTCCTTGAATGGCCCTGGGCCTCCAGAGGCACTTGGGGCAAGTCTTGCCTCTGGGGCCAACTGCAGCAGAGCGCTTCAGGTGGACAGAGGGCAGGTTTTCTCCTCCTTTGGCCTAGGAAGGAGGATGCCTCGTGCCCCACCCTGAACACAGAAAGTAGTCACACTTCTGGTGCTCGTTTCCAAGCAGTCACCCTTTCTTTCCTACCATGGATCTTTTGACAATTGCCTTCATACGGTAACAGAGTTTTAAATGAGTAAAACTCTGCAAAAAGGTTCTCCTTTGGTCTCAAAAACAACTCTTTTTTTCTTTGGAGGGAGGAGACAAGGCAATTGGGGGTAAATGACTTGCCCAAGGTCACACAGCTAGTGTCAAATGTCTGGGGTGGGATTTGAACTCAGGTCCTCCTTACTCGAGGGCCAGTGCTCTCTATTCACTGGGCCATGTAGCTGCTCCTCAAAAACAACTTTAAAGAGAGTTTTGTTTTGTTAATTCCAGTGATTCACAGATAAACCTTGTGTTGTATCTGTCCCTTCCCCCTCTCCCTACAGCACATGCTAGGAGAATACTTCAGCAGTCTAACAGAAATGCATGCCATGAAGCACCAGGTAATGCACCCACTTCTCCCCTACAGCGTTTCAGGAATCTGAGCACTTTCTCCTCTCAGTTACTCTCCGCTTTCACTTGGTAGGAGGACAGTGGCTATGTCTGTACACACGTGTGCCTGTGTGGGAGGGCCTGTGGACACACTCACAAGTATGCATGTGTGCTTGGCACTGAGCGGCTGGTGTCTGGCTTTTTCAGAGATTGAGCTTGTACTTGGGAAATGTTGAAAGCACCATTTTCCAGAAATTGGAATGTATAGTTCTTCCTTGTATTCACTTTGTTGTTCCTTGGAAGTCCCCAAATTGTAAGCTTGCCGAGTTTTTAATTAGTAATATCTCCCATAGACATCGACAACAAAGCAGATTACATGGAGCCCCAGGTGAGACAGGCTTTCAGAGAGCTTTCTGCAGTGGCATTCTCATATTTAAACTAGAGACTCCCTGACTTGTAGTACCTCATAGTGAGTTCTCAGCAGTCACCAGTGGGAGGAAACAGGAAACTTGTTAACATTTAAGAGAGGGGGGAAGACAGAGTCAGCAGAGCCTGTGGAAGCCAGGAATCGAACAGGGTAGGGACACTGGGAAGGAAAGAGCATCTGCAGCCCTGCAAGGGGTCTGCCTCCCTCACCCAGAGTGAATTCCACGTCTAAGCCGGGGAGCCACACAGGCCCTAGCCCACAGGCATCCCACCCCAACCCCGACGCACAATGTAGAACCTAGACATCTTGCTCACCAGATTTTTCAGAGGAGCTCCCTGTGGGACCTTGGGCAAGTCTAGCACCAGAATTCTGTGCCTTTGGCCATGGCCTTGTTGCCTCTCCAGGAAGAGCTGGTGTGTAGGGAGCTCCATCACCACCACAAAAAGAAATGTTTTCTGTTGGGATGATCTCTTCAGGCAGACCTGCAAAAAACCAGTATTGATATGAGGCAGAGTTCATCTCACTGGGGTCCTGAGTAAAGTTTCCATTAGCTTTTGTTAGAAAATGCACAGAAATGTGTGGAGAAGTGAGTTTGTGAGGCTGCATTGAAGAAGAAACACTGGGCCCTGGTTTGGCCTTCCTCACTCTCTTTGTCCTGCTGGACGCGCTGCCTCTGAAGGACTCGGAAGGGCCTGGGAACCAGCGCTTCCACCATCACTAGCAGGAAGCACCAACAGTTCCTCCGTTCTGATTCTCTGATCTTTTGTCTTCCAGAAACTGGAAGTGACTTTTCTATGTTTGAAGCTTTGAGAGACACTATTTATTCTGAAGTCGCAACACTGATTTCTCACAATGAATCCCGTCCTCATTTTCTCATTGAGCTTTTCCATGAACTCCAGCTACTTAACACAGACTACCTGAGACAGAGGGCACTGTACGCGCTACAGGTAAAGAGGAGCCTCGACCCTGCCAGGAGGGTCTGCGCCTGCCCTGAGGCCTGCCTGTGGGCCAGGCAGGCTCTGCTCTCCCTGGTCTCAGGGCTTTGTGGCCAGACTGTTTCTGTGTGCCTTGTGCAGTGTAGACTTTGGATAGCATGCTGTAGCCCACATCATGGCCCTTGTATAGATTCTCTTCATGTTGCCTTAATGGCCTACATTTTAAAAGAGCTAGTACATTTAGATATGACATATTGAAACATTATTTATTGTTATTAAAATTATTGTTTAGTAATAGATTTTTAATTATATAAGAAATTAACTGACTTATTTCTTTGTCTAGGACATAGTCAGCAGGCATATTTCTGAGAATAATGAAAAAGGAGGTGAAAATGCCAAATCAGTGAATTCTGCTACTTGGATAGCCTCGAACTCAGAACTTACTCCCAGTGAAAGCCTTGCTACTACTGATGATGTAAGCTATTAATGTTTAATAAGTTGTAGGTGTGTTTTCATTCTATAGCAAATTGGCACCTACCAATTTTACTTTTTTTTGTGAACACAAACTGTGAAAGTATTTCCCCCTTTAGCCTCAGTTTGGAGTTCCTTGTTGATTTTCAGTCATTTGCTTGTCAGAAAGGAACTTGTCAACAGTTAATACCTGAAATTACTTTGGGAGGTTATGCCCATTGACCCAGTGGAGTTAGTGGTATAGACGTGAGCCTGTGTGGACTGGCCCGTCAGAGCTCCATAGACCACTAGTGCAGACCCCTCATGTTACGGATAAAGAAGTGAGTGGGGCAGACACCTGGCCGGCTGGCCACGGATTCTAGCTGCTAGCTGGAGCAGTGATTTTGCCCTGGCACCACAGTGTGCACCTGAGTGTGGGATCAGACCAGGTGAAGCAGAAGCATCAGGGAGACCTCAGAAAGCCAGTCACACACAAACTTTTCTCCAGTGGTAGTGCCCAACATGGATTATGTGGATTATTCACAAGCCAGCGAAAAAGGACGCTGCAGCCTCTAGGGACAGAAAGGCCCTGCACGGGGGTCGTTCTGTTCTCATGGGGAGGCCACATGTGCATCTGTGGGCACACAGGGAAAGGGTCCTGTCGAAGGGGTGCCCAAGAGGAGGAGGTGCAAAGGCCTGGAGGCCTGGGGGACTGACAATTGTTATTTCCAAGATTTCAACTAAAAGCTTTGATTGAATGTTGTCATTGACACAATACACATAAAACCTTCAGTTTCCCTTTTCCAGTCTCCTTGCTTTCTCTCGCTGCCCCACCTGTGCAGGCTCAGTTTGTTCATGCGCAGACCTCTTGGCGTCCCATCCCTGCTCAGAGATCTTTATGGCTCTCTTTTCCACTGAGCTAAAACCAGCTGCGCTGTCATCTTTATCCTCCTCTCCTCTCTGTGCCTCTTCATTCCCGCTGCCCCAGAACACTTTTATATCTTGTGTCCCACACTTCGATTCCTGTGTTTCCTTATCCCTGTTAAATTCTTAGCCTGTCCTTTGGAGTCCAGATACCATGTCCTCCAGGAAACCTGATCTCCCTCCCCTCCCCACCAAGGGGAAACGCTGGGGACACTTTATTTTACCTAACAAATTCAGCCAAAGCACATCATCGCGACCATTCACCTTAGCCTCCAGAGAAGTCTCCTTTCCTCCATACTTACAACCTGTCTTAAGAAGCTTCCTCCATACAACCCAGGGAAAAAATCCAAAGAACCCTGTGCCCAAGCCTACAGAGTCTGACCATATAACTCACAGTGTCAGGGAACCGTGTCTGTGTTTGCTTCTCCTTGTCACTTCCCTGAGACTCCTTGTTCCTGGTTCTGACTTCTGCACCTCAAAGCTTGGCCCAGATTCTTGGTTCAGTCCAGAAATTCCTTAGTCTGCCAGGAACGCCTCCTGAAATGCCATGCCTGCTCTGCCTCCCTCCTTGGGCCAGCCTGTTCCTCAGAGGGTCACATCCTCTGTTCTTGGTCACATCCCCATCTCCTGGCCTCTCTACCAAGTGAAGCCCAGAGGCATTGCTGAGTTAGGAATGTCATCCTCGCCGTGGCAGCAAGCTTCCGAGGGCAGGTGGCCCAAGGCTTAACACAGCACTCTGCACATAGCCTCGTAATAAATGCTCATTTAAGTGCACACCCAGTACTCACTCTTGTCAACAAGTTTGTGTGCTCTCATTTGTTCATGACACGTGCTGTGCAACATGGTGATAAAGCATGAACGGCAGAGAGGCACATGGAGACCAGTGAGGAGGAAATGAGGGTGATGGTGAAGTAAGAGGTGTGTGAGCAGAGCTTGGGGAACGGCGGGAGAAGGGCTGTTAGACTTGCCAGTTAAGTGGGTATGGTGGGTGTGGAGAGAGCAGCTCTGAGATTTCAAGTGCAGGTGACCAGAAGGACAGAAATAGGGAGGAAGCAGAGGAGGGGGATGGGATAACGCACTGGTGCCACTTAGAGATAGCCAGGAGGCAGCTGGGTTTGTGAGAGTGATGTACAGGAGACAGACGGTCCCTGGGAAGGATGGGATGCAGCAGCGGCCTGGGAGGAATGAGGAGAAAGGTGGGCATCTGGAGAGCCAGGAGGAGAGGGTGGTCAACAAAAGGGTATGAGAAAGACCATGAGGCTCTGATCCTGTGGAGGGGGCAGTCCCAGCCCATCCTGGGCGCCAGCTTACTTCCAGGAGTTGAAGAGGGAGTGGGAGATGAGGAAGTGAGGACAATAACTGTAAATAGCTTTGTTTCCCCCTTGGGAATTGGCTGTGAAAGGAAGAAGAGTTAAAGGGTGCTGGCTTGGCAGGGTCAAATGAAGGTCTTTTATTTTTTAAGCCATGAAAAAATCATGTCTCAAGACCATTGCAGATTCTGTTATAACACCTGTTGCAGAAGATGAAGAGGTTGAGGAATTTATGAGGTTTGAGACTTGATGCCAACAAAGGGGAGAAACAGAGAAGATCCAGTTCAGAAGCTGCCCAGACAGCCCACTGTTGACAAGACCACCGTTTTCATCACAACGCCACATCCTGTCAGTGTTGGGCAGATGTGAAGCCATCAGCAGGGAGGAGCCCCTGACCAGCACCCCATCTCCCCAGCAGAGCAGCATCCTGCTTGTGAACCATTTTGGAGAGGAGCATGCGAGTGACAGGCACAGTAAGGTTACCCCAGAAAGCAGCGCCGTGTGGGGGAAATAAAAGCAGCCTCGCAGACGGTGCAGCCCGAGACCTGAGTGAGCTATAGTGTTCACAGCCCTGGCAGTGCAGCTGTGTATGGGCAGGGGCCTCTGAATGGTGTGTTCTTATCACCGGTGACAGCAGAACCCCACATCTGCACTCTAAGACCTCAGTCTGGAAGGGCCCTACAAAGAGCAGCTGGAAGAAAAGCAGACTCTCTCTGGGCAGTGGACATGGGATATTACCAGGAACAGGCCTGGGAAGCATGGAAAGGTCAATCGAAGCTGAGACAGCAGCTGGCTAGAGTTCAAATCCCACCTCATATATTCATTACCAACTATGGGACTCTGGGCAGATCACTTGTCCTCCCTGCGCCTCAGGTGGTTTTTGTGGAGAGTGAGAGGATTGGACTTGCTGGCCCCTAAGGCCCTTCCAGCAATGTGGGGCCAGCCGAAATGCACCCTTAACCCCAGAGAGGAGGAGGTGAGGTGATGGGCCTGGGTGGGGAACTTGGTTGGTTTTACATGTAGCTGACTCCATTGGTGGGTTGGTTAGTTTAGCTAAGTTGGTGTTACAAAGAATGACTCAGTGGAGGGAGGAAGGTATTTGGAAATGAGGGGGTGAGTTTTGAGAGTGGCCAGAAAGAGTATCCAAACCCACTTGAGTTCTCACAAATGGGAGTTTTGAGATCATTTTACATCTGGGATTCTTGGCCTGTCCTGTGGCCTGGACCCTTCTGGTCCTCCTCTAGGTCAGGACTTTGGCTTTTGTTTATTTTTTAAACTCAGAATTGAAGGAAATAGCGAGCTCCTGACTGGTGGCAGTCAGGATGTCATGTTTCTGCCATCCATGTTCACCGTCCACTACCATGACACTTAGGACAGAGACCCCTGTTTCGCAGGGAGGAGGAAGTAGAGAAGAAAACCCCACTTTCATTACACAAAAAGGCACTAACAAGAATCTCTCCAACGATCTGCCTGTATGCTACTTCCTTGTCTCTGCAGAGTATGACCACAGCCAGCCACATTGTGTGGACATCACTTTTTTCCAGGAGTGTTCAGAACTGGGCAGGTAGAGGTCCCCAGTGCTTGTAGTGCCATAGTTCTCTGAAAGGTGCAGTGAGTCAAGGTCAGTTTTCCAGCCTTCCCTCAGGCTCTGGACTGGCAGCAGTCAGTCATCTCTGGGGTGGAGACCCAGAGGCCGTGTCCCTAGGGCTCCAGAGCTGCAGCCCCTGGGTTAGCTTTGCTGGAATGTAGCACCTTCCTTTTCAAAATGGCGCCTTACGGACATTTGTTAAAACCATCCGAAGACCTTTGGTAAAGACAGTCGCCAGTAGAAGTCTCCTCAGTGATCATCTGGTGGTGGGTGGTGAGGGCCCCCACACGTTCCCACCTGTGGAGGCCACTGAGACTGAGGACATGCTGGAGCCTTCTCAGGAGACCCATTAGCCAGTGAAGAAGCACATAAGTGCCTGTGTGCTGGGCACCAGGCAAGGCAAGGCAAGGCGGGAGAGGGCAAGGAGATGTCAGCACCGTCGCAGCTGAGTGTGGGATAGCTAGGGAGGGAAGGTGCCAGCATTGGGGGAAGAACATTGATTTGCATTCTCAAGGAGGAGCTAGCCCTTGGAGGTGAGAAGTGGATGCATTATGCCAGGCCTGTCCGGGGACAGCTGGTGCAAAAACACTGAGAGGAGAGTATCGCAGCTTGTGGAAGAGCAGCAAAGGCCCATCTGGCTGGATCTGCACTCAGTGAGGTGGTCCTGAAGCCCAGCAGAGAGGCTCACCTATGGCTTATCCTCCAGACCATAATGGAACCTGTGGGAACTGACAAGTGACCCAGAGAGACTGGAGAGAGATCTGCGGTGCCTTTTTAAAAATCCCCATAACCATCCATCAAGGAAAAATGGAAGGCCTAGAGTCAAGCCTCAGATGCCGATCTAGGCCTGTCTGCTGAGGGAATGAGTTTGCATGCGTCCCTGGGTGAGGCCCTGATGGACCAGTAGACCCAAGGAAAGGAAGAGAGAGTGCTGGGCAACTCGTTGGAGAAGGTGGTGACTCTCCAGCAGAAAGACCCAGATAACCTCCAAGTTGGGCTGGGCAATTTTGGGCTCCTGTGCAAGGGAGAAGATGAGCTGCTGAGAATGTCTGGGGATGGCCTGCGTGTGAGGAGCACATCAGCTGCCGCCTGTTGTTTTGTGTGTCCCTCACCCTTACTGCAGTTTCCGGTGCCTCTGTGGGATCAGCGGCTGTCAGGATGGCTGGGGGCAGGTGCTGGGCCCCTCTGGCCTAGAGCACTGAGGAGTGACTTAGCCCACTTGTCTTATTATCATTCACTGTTCCTGACCCCGTCTGGGGTTTTCTTGGCAGAGATACTGGAGTGGTTTCCCATTTTCTTCTCCAGCTCATTTAGCGGGTGAGGAAACTGAGGCAGATGGAGTTAAGTGACTTGTCCAGTCCGGGGCTGGTTTTAAACTCAGGTCTTGCTGACTTCAGGCCCAGCATTCTATCTGCTCGAGCCATCTCGCTCCAAGACGCCATAGCGTGCATAGCGCCCACCCAGGGAAACACATTGGCAGACGGGCCTCAGACCTGTCATGAATCGGGGGTGTCTACCCCAAGTGAGTGAGGACTTCCCTTGGTGGAGTGGGTGGATAAAAACAGGCAGCTTCCGGACCGGTCAGACGCAGAAGACGCCAAGCTCGTCCTCAACGCTCATCCAGCTTCGTTCAGCTTGGTACAGATCTGCTTCACCTTGGCGATGCCCCGTGATATCACTGGTCCTCTTCCAGAACGAAGGAGAGACGACAGCGCCTCGCTCAGACTTAGGTTCCTTGCCAGAGGAGGTCAAGTGGTGAGCGCTCCTCAGACCTGCGATGGCCCCAGGCCTATCCTGCTCCCCCCTCCTTCCTTCACAGACCCTCCAACCATGATGTCAGCCTTTTTCTCCTTGGTGTTGCTTCAGCTTCCTCTGCAGGCCGGCTTCCAGCCTGCTGGCTCCCTGATCACCAGGGGTCTTACTGGTGTCTTTTGTTTTCCCATTTCTGAGACTTTCCCCTGTATCCAAGCAACATCTTCAGTGTTCCCTCCTATCTCTTCTCCTTGACCCTTGACCCTAGCTCCATTTCACCGCCTCCCTTTTTTCACTTGTCCTGACGTTGCTCTCTCTGAGTCCTCCTGCCTGCCTCCCCTTGCCCACATCTCTGGCCAGCATGTCCGGCTGTGTCCCAAGCCCTTGACTCCTTCTGTCCTCTCTCTGAATTCCCAAGAGGTTCCCTCCATTATAGACAGAGGCACCTTCATCCTTGCAGCCATTGTCCTGGCCTTCTCTCAGGCCTGCCTCCTCCCCAGCCTCTGCCTCAGGCTACGGATGCCACCACGGGGATCCCATGGGCCTCATCCCTCTACCTTTACCTCTCACCCGACATCTCAGACATCTTAAAGGTGGCATTTTCATGACTGAACTGTTGACTCAGCCCTCTCCCCTCCCCAACTTCCCTGTTTTTGTGGGGGGCACCGGCATCTTTCCAGTCTCCAGCTTACAGCCTGGCTGTCCTCAGCTGAGACCTCCATCACATCTCTACCACCTAGCCTGCTGGTAGCCCCAGGTCTCTGCTCCAGTCTCCACTGTCACTGTCCTGAAACAGGATGCTCCTCCTTGGAGGCCAACTCAGTTCTCACATTCCATAGGAGCTCTGCACAGGCCCCATTCCCTCTCCAGGTTGTCTTGCCTCCCCCATTAGCCTGGGAGCTTGTGGAGAGCAGGGACCCTGTTTCCGCTTCTCTCTGTACCCCCTGTGCTCAGTGCCTTGCCCAACACAGTAGTGCTTGATGACTTGAGTATTCGCTCGGACTCCAGGCCCCTTTAGACTCCTGCAGTGTGTTTTCTGCCAAGGCCTTCCCAAGGCAGTGGGTCATTTCTGGGGAGAGGCAAACATCTCCTTGTAGTCCAGAAGAGCTGGTCCATTGGTAGGAATGGGCTTCTATCGGGGAAGGTTCAGGTGCTTTTTAGAGTTCTGTGCATCCCAGTGGCCTTGCAAGCCAGCGGGGGAGAGCGAAGACCAGCAAGCTAAGAGGCTGCCCCTGAGCCTACAGATGCCGAGCTACTGGGCTGCACACTCAGCGTTGACTGTGGGGCTCCTCTGCAGGTCAGGACGGTGCCTTTGTTTTGTTTTGTGTCTTAGGAAACGTTTGAGAAGAACTTTGAGAGAGAAGCCTGTAACGTCCATGAGCCTAACGATGCTGATAATGCCAGTACCTTGTCCACGTCCTCTAATTTTGAGCCCTTCGCCACCGATAATCTTGGTGAGTAGCCTCATCAGCGTGTCCTGGACTTGGCCCAGCTTGTCCATACCCTCCTTCTGTCTGCCACCACGGGGCCTGACGGAGCCGACAGGGCAGACAGGATCAGCCCATGGTCTCTGCTGCCCAAGCCCGTCCTCGGCTCTGCATCCATGGGAGGGGAAGGCCACAGCCTTTAGGGAGAGCTGCGCTCCCTGGAGGAAGTGAACTGGGAAAAGGGAAGGTGACCGGCCCCAAGGGCCTGGAGCTTTCACCTCCTCCCCAGAAGTGAGTGCCGTGAGAGTTTGGGAAAGGAAACTACATTTGCGCATGTCTAGTCTCAGGTCCAGAGCCAGCCTGGCTCCTTCTGGGGGTTCAGAGTTCTTTGGAAAGAACAGGATGAGCCAGACCTTGATCAGATGCTGAGCATTTATTAAGCGCCACCAGTGGCTGAGCCAGGGGCTTGGCATACAGCCTTCTGTTCATCAAGGGAAGCCTGTCTGTACCAATAGACTGGGGAGGGGAAATGAGAGGGGCTCTCAGCCAGCTCCCCTGCCCTGTCCCCTCCACCAAGTCCCCCAAGGCGAGGAAAGGGAGGTGTCCACTCAGGGCCAGCCCAGACTTAGAAGGGGCTTCATGGGCCCGGCCCAGGACTGTGTCCTGGAGCTGCAGTGAGGAGGCCACTCACTGTGGCCTCTGCAGGGAGGACAGTGGATGGGGTGGAGGGGCAGGATGCAGGGCCTCGAGGCAGGGAAACCAGGCAGCAGGCCCCGTCTAGAACCCAGCCCTCAGTGCCAGAGGTGCTGTCTGCACCTACAGCACAGGCTTTGAGTATGCTGTCAGTGAGAGGTGTTAGCAGCATTGGGAAGCCTGGCATCCGGCCCCAAGAGCCTCACGGCTGCCCAGGGGGCCCCGGCTCTGGGGTGCCATGCCCCAAAAGGGCAGATGTGGCCCCAGGCCCGGGGCAGTAATCTGACCTCAGTCACTTCACTCTCTGAGTGACCTGGGCTAGTCACTTAACCCAGTTTGGCTTCCCAGGGTGGTTGAGAGGATCAGAGGAAATAACATTTGTGACTATGTCATGGTATGGTGCTTGGCACACAGCAGGGGCTGTGTAAAGGAGCTGAAGGTTCTGGTGAAGCTGGCCAGGTCCTCAGAAGCAGACACTTATGTGCCTAGAAGTGTGACCGAAGGAGGCCCGGATGGTGGCAATGGAGGGCTCGTGGGTAGGAGGCCCACATGCCACACATGTCTATGGCACCAGGCTCACCATCAGTGAGCCCTGCTTTCTGCCCAGCCCCTGAGTTTTCTCCACTGACTTTAGCTCTGACTTCACCTGCTTTACTTTGCCATGTAGTTGTTGTGAACAGGCCCAGGGACCTCATTCAGAGGCCGGGTCTCCAGAAGCCATCGGGGCTGTGTGATCCTTGGCAAGTTCCCTCCCCTCTCTGGCCCACAAGCTGGAGATGCTAATAGCACCTGCCCATCTCAGCTGCTGGTCATGCAGGTCCTGGTGACCACATACCAACCATCTGCAACCCTCGAGCGCTTTTCCGATGTGGGCTGCCCAGCACATAGACAGTGTCAGGAGCCCCTCCTCTTTTCCCCTGGTGCCTTTACCATCTCTCATTCTCGTAAGGAAGGGGCGGGCAAGGTTGGGCCCACGATGTCCTTGGGGTTGGAAACTTCCCTGAGAGCCTGCCTTCACAAGGCCCATGCCTAGCAGTGACTCGGTGGTGGAGTGAGCTGCCCATCACCCTGAGGGGCGCAGGGCCGCCAGGTTCACTGTTGGGCTGGGTTGGCTCCTTGTGAGGGGCATCCCTTTTTATTTCTCAGCTCCCTGCCCTGACAGAAGTCTGGTGTAGAAAAAACCACCCTTCCATTGTGCGTCTGCTCCCACTCAGGCAACACCGTGATCCACTTGGACCAGGCGCTGGCCAGGATGAGGGAGTACGAGCGGATGAAAATCGAGGCCAAGAGTAACCTGAGTGCAGAGAGCGCCGGGGCCACTGCCTCCACCTTGGAAGGTCATCCTGTGGGCGGGTGGGGGAGGGAGGTGGAGGGAGACACCCCAGAGGCAGTAACTGACCCTGAACACAGGGAAGAAATGAAGCCCGCATAGGCCTGACAGGCCAGTGAAGCAAGAGTCCTTCCTTGGAATGCGGCTTGAGAAATGCAGTGTGGCGCTCTGCCGGCTCTGTGATCCCAGCAGCGTGTGACTCCTTCCAGTGGTGCAGATCGCAGCCTATGCACACTGGGCTCCCTCACCAGCCACACCGTCCTCTCAAGTTCCTGGCCCACATGTCCCATTCCTTTTATAGCCACTCCTTCCCCCCTCATCACTCAAGGCCACTGGCTGAGCAGTCCCTAGGACCAGTCTAGGATGGTCAGTCCAGGCAGAGAATGCGGGCAGCCCCTGCCCTCCGGGGGTGCTCGGTCACCTGCATAGCAGCCTTGGCACATAGGAGCACAAGGATTGATTAGTCAATGTGCAAAAAGCACACCTGTAGTTACCATCTGCTTCTAGTTAGCATGCATTTATCGAGATCCATGGGAGTGAGCAGTGAGAGATGGGGAGCCTTGAAGGAGGCTGACACTTTGAGAGGAGGACGGGCCCACGGGCCCATGCTATGGGAAGTCCTAGAGCCAAGGCCCGCAACGCCCAGTGGGTGCATGGTAGCACACAGTCATGGGGCGGAAGAAAGGGCAGGAGGCTGGAGATGGAGCTGGGAGGCTCCAAAGAGCCGGGCTGGCTGAGGGGCCACGGAGAGAGGGGCCTGAGCTGGGCCGGGGGCCTTTGTTCTCTCTTTGTGCACTAGACTCTTCAAAGCTAGAGAGCCTCAGCACCCCGCAGGCCCTGGGAGAGGCCGTTGCCGTCCCTTGTCCTCGCATTGACACTCAGCAGCTGGACCGGCAGATCAAAGCCATCATGAAGGAGGTCATTCCTTTCCTGAAGGTGAGGAGTCTCAAGAGGGGAGCAGCAGCACTCAGCGTCTTCCTCTGCCCGAGTGAGGACCACCCTCCAAATGACACACTGATAGCCCTGTGTCTTGCAGCTTTACTGGTGGCCACAGCTGTTTCTTTGATAGGCATTGGAAAAGGAGAGCCTTTTCTGCACCTTCATGTGGCCTCCCTAGTGAAGTGTTTGAGAGAGGCTGCCTGTGACGGGTGGGGGAGTTGGGGGGGGGGTATTATGTTGACATATATAGCTCTTGGTTTTTAAAAAAAAGCATTTCCAGACACCCAGAACTCTGGAGGAGCAGTATAGGCAGCCAGCCACTCGTGTTTGTAGGCCGTGATTTTTTTTTTTTTTTTACAGCAATTGGGGTTAAGTAACTTGCACAAGGTTACACAGCTAGTCATCATTTATGCGTGGGGGCTCATTTTCTGAGGCCGGATCTGATCTCGGGTCATCCCAACTCCGAGGCCGGCGCTCTTACTCACTGCGCCACCTAGCCGCCCCTTTAGGGCAATTGGGGTTAAGTAACTTGCCCAAGGTTACACGGATACGTTTTTGTTTGTGTGGATTAAGTGTCAGAGGCCGGCTCCGAACTCAGATCGTTCTGACTCCAGGGCCGGCGCTCTATTCACTGTGCCACCTAGCCGCCCCATGTAGGCCGCGATTCTTGGCATCTGTAAGAGCTGTGCAAGGCTTTGAGAAGGGCAGCTCCGGTCAGAGGAGCCCTGCAGGTGGGGCTGACTAGAGCTGGGGGATTGGGGGGGGTGTCTTTGGTGATTCTCTGATCACTGTTCAAACCAGACTCCACCATTATAGTTGTCAGTGAGAGGTGGGGTTTCCTCTGCAAACTTGATCTGAAGGAAAATGGGGAAGGAGAGGGCCAACAAGTTCTTGTTCTAGGTTCTTGAACTTGCTGAAAATAGGAAGAGTTTGTACTTTGAGTTCTTTTCATTCCCCCCAAAATCTCTATCTTATAAATAAGCCCTGCTCTTCCACATTGATAGGTATATTGATTTAGAGCTGGAAAGGATTTTAGGGTTGTGCCGTCCAGTCCTGGGGTCTGAGGAACAGTGACAGCACATGACCAGCAGCCTGGTCCATCTGTGGTCATCACCCAGGAGAATACACGGGCCCAGCACTCCAAGAGACAGAGCAGCTCATGAACTAAGCTCTTCCCAGGTTGAGTTCTGAGCAGGGCTGGTTGTGCGTGGCCAGAGATAGCGAAGCTGGTGACAGGTGAAGACCAGCGGTTCCCAAGCCCTGCTGTCTGTCAGATGAGTTTGAACGTGCTGGTTGTGAGCAGGGCCTGGTGGAGAGTGGTCCTTTGGAGCCCATTGGGCTCCAGGCCCCTGGGGGAGTACACCCAGCCTACCCACCAGGCACAGTGCTCTGGCTGCAGACCCTGGGATCCTCATACCCTAACCCCATGCTGCCTCTTCCATTCATTTCCAGACCACTGGTTTGGCCCTGAGGATGTTTTCCCATGTGAAAACAGGTAGAATCTGTTATTGCCAGACCAGTCTACAAAAGGAGCCAGCTGAATCCATCATGTGATTGAATCACTGTACATTTGTAATGAAAAGTCATTTTTAATTCTGTGCTGGTGATTAAGCCAAGCCGAAAAAGAACACTGAGGCAGAGCGCAGATCTGAGAGGAGGGGCTGGTGGGGATGTCTTTGGAGATTTGAAGGGGGCTTCTGGGCCCTCCTCAGTGCCTTTAGACACCAGGCAGCAGCCCCTCATCTCACTGATAGAGGTGCCCCAGCAGAGGGAGCTCTGCCTCGGGATTCTTAGAGTAAGGGGGTGCCTCAGCAAACAAGATTTCCAGAAATAGGTGTCAGTGGAGAAGAGGCACAAGGCTTCCAGAGAATGGCTGTCATAACTAAGAAAAAGGTGGCCCCGTGCCGCAGTTCATGACGTATTGACCGCCTCTATCCCAGCCCTCAAGTTTGCTGAGGGCCAGTGCCCCTGGGAAGCAGGCTGGGACAAGAAGGGCATATCCATGGTGCGAGGATGCTGATAAAGCAGCAGGGATGATGGGTGTGGCAGGGGTGGGAGGGGCCCGACCCCCACCATGGGCCAGTGGGGTGAGGTGGCTGGGTCAGGATCCCATGCCCAGATGAAGCAAGTGGGGAGGGGGGAGGTGTCTGGGTGAGGGCAGGGGCGGGGTCTCATGCCCCTCTTGGCCTCTTCCAGGAGCACATGGACGAAGTGTGCTCCTCGCAGCTTCTGACCTCAGTGCGCCGCATGGTGCTGACCCTCACACAGCGGAATGATGACAGCAAAGAGTTTGTCAGCTTCTTCCACAAGCAGCTGGGAAGTATTCTGCAGGTGAGAGCCCCACTGTGTGCCCCAGGCCGGCGCCCCTACTGTGTGCAGGGAGGAGGCGAGCACCCCCAGGGTTCAGGGAGATGCTGCGCCAGACACTGGAGCTCAGCTACCCCCAGCCCCCTGGTCTGCCGCAAACTGGGTCAGACCTGGCAAAGCTGGGCGTGCTTTCCCCAGTGTTCAAGGAGGAAGGTGACACACCTGACCAGCTGCTGGTGCCAGCAGAGCTGCCATGACATGGCCCTCGCTCTTCTTCACAGGACTCACTGGCCAAGTTTGCTGGCAGGAAGCTAAAGGACTGCGGCGAGGACCTTCTGGTCGAGATCTCAGAGGTCTTGTTCAATGAGCTGGCGTTCTTCAAACTCATGCAGGACCTGGACAGTAACAGCGTCTCTGCCAAGCAGCGGTGCAAGAGGAAGATGGAGGTGGCCAGACCAGTGCAGGCTTATGCTAAGGAGGTGAGGCGCATGGGCGGGTGTGTGGAACAGCCTGGGCAGCACTCCTGCCAAGGGGCAGGATGGTCAGAGCGGCCTGGGGGCAGGCCCTCATCCCTCCCTGTCCAGAACCCTTATATTGCTGGGGAGGAGCGGGCTCACGGGCCCAGGCTGGGGAATGGCTGGAGACAACAGGGGAGGCCTTAATGGGGAGGAGGGCATCCCGGGGCTGCTCTAGGGGGGTTGTGGCTGCGAAGCCCTTGGTGGAGCTCTTAAGAAGGCAGGTGCACATGCCATGGCCATTGGCAGAAGATAGCTTGGTGTAGGATATGTGCTTGGGCAGGACCTCTGTCGTTGAGCAGTATCTGGGGTCTCAAGGGCCCCTGACCACTCTGAACATTATCAGGGGAGCAGCCCCTGGGGCCCCACTGACCGTAGCGAGCCCTGCAGGGCCCATTAGCACGCACCTGACTGTTGGGAGGGCCCTTGTGGCTGATGGCGACTCATTTTTGTCAGTTCATGTAGCTGCTCCTCTGTGGCAGGCTCTGAGAAGGCAGAAGGAGGCAGAACCTTTTCCCTTTGCAAGCAGGGTCCCTGACTTCAGTCCCCGTAGCCAGGTCGTGCTGCCCTCAGGCTTTTCTGTGGTCCCGGAGCATGGTACTGGAGTCAGGGCACCCTTGGTGGGGCTGGGGCCACTGGTGCTGCCCACATTGGCAAGGCCAGGGTGCCCTAACACCCAGGAGGGAGGGGCGGCTCTACAGGTAAGGAAGTGAGCTGCCCAGCCCACAAGGGTCCAAGGCAGGATTTGAAACCCAGGTCTTCCCAACTCCAGGCCCATCCTGGGCCATGCCATGCTCTCCAAGACTGGGCAACAAGAGCCTGGGTCCTGCAGCCTCACTAAAACAGCACAGAATGGTGCCAGCCATGCCCACAGTGCTCTTCTGCAGCCTTCTGCATTGGTCAGTAAGAGGGCCATAATCCCCACCTCCGTGTAAGGTCAGCATTTGAACTCGGGTCTTGTGCCTGCCAGGCTGTGCCCTGCCATCACCCGCGTTGGCGCCATGAACATTGAACCAACTTCTTGCTGAGGAGCTGTTTCTCTGTTCTTTCCTTGAAGACAATTGAGAGCATCCGTGGGTTTTCTTACAGGCAAAAAGAATTCTTGAGGGAGACCTGGGCTCACCTGCTGAATCTCTGGGTGCAGCATTCCCCCCATGGCCCACACAGCGCCCCGCCCCACCCGGCGACGAGGACACGAGCCTGCCTCCCCCTTCCTCTCTCCCTCCCTTCCCCACTCCTCACTCAGGCCCCTCGTCTCTCTGTCCCATGGCCAGCCTGCCAGCGCAGATCTCTCCTTTGTGTTTGCGGCTAGGACAAGGACGAGACGGAGATGGCAAAGCAGGCACTGCCACCGCTGTCTGAGGCATACCCTGGGAGTGAGGCTCCCAAGAACATGCAGTCCGATGTGTCTGACCAGGAGGAAGATGAAGAGAGTGAAGGCTGCCCCGTGTCCATCAGTGAGTAGAGGGAGGTGGGAGGGGCAGGGAAGGAGCAGGAGAGAGCGTCTGTGTGCCGGCGGCATGACTGTCCGCCTTCTTTGAAGGACTCTGGCACCCTTGGACAGAGCCTTCGTGCACAGCCAGGGGTTTGGCTTGGCTCCTCAGCGGGTGTTACGAGGAGACTTAGGAAGTGCAGAGAAGAGGCCATGTGGCTTCCTCAGGACAAGAGAGGTCCTCAGGGAGTGACGGCAGCCTTGTGGGCCAGGTGACTGCACACCTGCTTCAGGGAGTGTCGGGTACACCTCCCGCACTATCCCAGCAGCCAGAGGATGGCAGTGCTGGCCATTGGCGGGCAGCCTCAGGGCCTGTGTGTGTCTGCTCAGTGTTTGTATCAGGGACTTGGAGAGAAGTGAAAGAATCAGGCTCCTCTGATTTCAGGGGCCACAAAGTGGGGAGGGCTAGACGAATTGGGGGGCAAAAGAACTCAGCCAGCTGTGGTGTCTGGCCTGATGCCCCAGGGTAAGTGGTGGGTCTGACGCTGGGATCCCAGAAAACCCAGTGCCCCTGAGAGAGGGGATGGCAATGGCTCTGCTGCAGCAGTGACCCAGGCAGACCAGAGGCCCAATGGGGCAGGGCCTGGGTGCCTCTCAGCACTGATGGTGGGGTGGCCAGTGTGGCTTGTCCCGGCCTGGGAGGAGCTGAAGGAGCACACCTGCTCTGGGGCTAGAGAGCTGGGTCCAGATTTCCCCTCATCCCTGTGTGACCGTGGAACAAGTGCCTTCCCCTCCTGGGTGGGCCATGCTGCCTCCTCCATGGAAAGAGGCCTCCTGGGCCCTCCCCAGGTGCAGGGCCCAAACAGGGCTCTCGCGGCAGGGGCTCTTCAGCTGGTATCGGACCTCATCCTGTGAGGTCACAGACTGTTGTGGAGAGGAGGTTAGAGGAGGGATTCCCCCGACCCGGGGGTGACCATGAGGCATCTCGATTCAGATTTGTCCAAAGCGGAGACGCAGGCGCTAACGAATTATGGGAGCGGAGAAGACGAGAACGAGGATGAGGAGATGGAAGAATTTGAGGAGGGGCCGGTGGATGTCCAGACCTCCCTTCAGGCTAACAATGAAGTGGTCGAGGAGAGCGAGCGAGACCAGGTATTGGAGCAGAGACGCCCAAGCGTAGGAGCCCTGGCGGCATGTGGCAGGTGCCCCCCACCCCACTCCATGCCCCCCGCTCTATTCTGTGTCCCCCGCTGTCTGGAGGCCCAGCTGGTGGCCTTTGGGGCTTCACAGGGCCTGTTTAGAACACATGCATCCCAGGGGCCCTGTACAGCCTGTGGGGGCAGCCCTTTGCTTGGGGGGGCCCCTGCATCACACACGGGGGAGAAAGCTGAAAAATGCACAGAGCCCATGGCACCTGTCCTGCAGTGGTGTCTGCCTTCCTGGGAGGGCTACAGAGCAGCCCACTGTCTTGGAGGGCACTGCAGGCTTGTCCAGAGGGGCACAAGGCACCTGGGTGGGCAGAGAAGGGAGAGCCTGCCCAGGGCAGGTAGCCACAGCCAGGACCCCAGGGCCTCCCTAGGAGGGGAAGGCTCTGACAGGTCTGGCTCTGGAGCCCCTCGGGGAGCTCCCTGGGCACCAGTCACCTGACGGCCACCCCACTGGTAACCTAGACAGGAGTCGGCCATACTCTGGGGTCTCCTCTTGTCTCTAGGCATCTGCCACCACAGTGGTGCTATAGAAAGTGAGGGCCCGCCACGAGTCAGCCTGAACACTTACTGTGCCGTCCATATGGTAGCTGTCTCTTCTCCTACATAGGTTCTACAGAGTGAATTTGAGAATCCCGGGGAAAACGAGGGTCTTCCATGTGAGCGGGAGCCTCCCAATGACCAGAGCAGCCAGAAAGGTGAGAGTCTGCGTCCCCCTGAGTGTGGCTTCTCCTGTCAGCCTGGGGAGAGAGAAGGAGCCTGGGAGGCTTCATGCAGATCACTCACATTCAGAGGAAGGTCAGTTCTGAGTGACCTTCTGTCTGATTTTTGGTTAGAGTCCTTTGTGGTAAATATTAACAGAGGCTAGTTTGTTTGGCAGCCCCGGAAAAAGACCCCGTGGCTGTGCTGGGGCTTCTGAACATATTCAGTCTTATAGAAGGAACAGGAGAGGAGGTTCTGACCCCATGAGAGGCACACACCTGTGTTCAGGGTGTCCCTTCCAGGGGCTGTGTAAGACTCCCACTCCCCCCCCCCGGCTGCCTAAGTGGGGCCCTGCACACCCACTTGTACCTTCCCGAGTGGAACATTTGACACGCAGGGCCTGGAGCCATCTTTTCTCTTGGGAATTGCACAGCTTGGGAGTGCCATCCAGGAGGGGCTTAGGGTGATGAGGCTGTGTTGTCTCATTGGTGACAGGTGACCACAGTGACTCTCCTGCCACGCCTTGCTACCTGAACATCTTGGAGGGCGAGCAGCCCCTGAGCAGCCCGCCCCCTCTGGAGGCCCTGGGGACTGGTGGGGAGCCTTCAGAAGAACCCAGGCCTTCTTTACCCATCACTGAGGGCGAGGCCTCCCTGGCCAGACACGCCCCAGCAAAATCTGCTTCAGAAACCCCTGAGAGCTCGGTGGCCGGAAGTCCTGACACGGAGTCACCGGTGCTGGTGAACGAATATGTATGTATTGCCCCTCCCTGGAGCTGCCCACTCCATCCCCGATAAGTTGGGTTGGCTCACCAGTGTTGAGTGTCGGGGAAGGGCAGTGATGAGCGCTTGGGCACTGTTGGGGGGTGTGGAGGCAGGTACTGATACGGGTCTGAGTTATTTCTGTAGCTTGTGCTAGGTCAGTCATCGAGGGTGTTTTCCTGGCTGTGGCATTCAAGGCCCTGGGATAGGCCTGGGGGCTACAGAGAGGTGGGGGAACCAGGGCCAATTAATTAAAAAGGAAACAGTCCGCCCCCTGGAGAGCAGAGGTTGGAGAGCCTGGAGCCTGCAGGGGACTTGTGGGAAAGAGAAAGCCCAGGTGTGAGGGTCCGAGCTGGCTGGGGGCACAGCTGGTTCGAGGCACAGACTTCTTCCCCTAAGCAGGAAGCAGGATCCGGTCACCAAAGTCAGAAGTCTGATGAGGAGGACTTTGTGAAAGTGGAGGGCCTGCCCCTGAAGCTGACCATTTACTCCGAGGTATTTGGCCAGCCCAGGCCCCGGGAGCCACAGGAGCTGCGGGGAGGGTGTGGGGGGGGTGGCCGTCCTGCCTACGACCCAGGGGTCCCAGCCCTGGCGGTCTGCCTTTCTCTACCTCCAAAGGCAGACCTAATGAAGAAAATGGCAGCAGAGGAGGAAAGTAACCATTTATCTGAGGAAATCTTAGCTGTGAGCCACGCCGAGGAGCTGGCCGGGGACGCCCAGACCCTGAAAGAGCCTGGTGAGCAAGCAGGGGATGTCGGCCTGTGGGCTGCATCCTGGCCCGGCGGCCCACACCCTGATGTGTCCCCTTCCTGTCTTTTTTAGAGGCTGTGGCCGCCCGAAGCCTGTGAGAGATGTGCAGCTGCCCACCTTCTCCCACCCTCATCCCTGCCTGTCTGAACTAACTTCCATCTGTATAGAAATGTAAATTAGTTTTTGACCCACTGCCTTTTAGACTAGGTACGCTCACTTCTGCTCAGCCGGGACTCAAGGCTCGCCACACTGTTCTTTTTTATTTTTTCATTGTGATTTGTTTAGTAACTTTAAACTTAAAATGTAGTTTTAAATAAAGTTTGGACTTGTCTGTAACAGGTCTTTGTTGAGCGTTGTGTGGCATGTGTGGCTGTGAAGGTCACCAGCACATAGCTTGCAAAGGCCGTGTGTACACTGGGCGCACGAGGAGTGGGCCTGCCTTGGCACACCGGGAGGGATCAGCTGAGGGCACTGGATTCAATCTGGCCTACTGCCATAAGGGCCCTTTGAGAAGAGAAGGGCTCTGAGCCTCAGACTCGAGACTTGAACTCAGGCCTTTGGGACTCCAGGCCCCTGTCAGCTGTTTGTGGAGGGCCCTCACAGCCCTTTGAGGCCCTCCCTGGAGAACCACTGTTAGAGACCAAGGAGCCCTTTGGTTTCTTCCCCAGGGTTTTGTATCTAATTCCCAAGGCTGGTGCCTTGGTGGTCTTCCCACAACTTCTGGAATTACAGAAGAAGTAAACTCAGGATTTGACCCCAGCACTCAACACCAAATCCATGTTTCCTTTTCTTAACCCACCTCCCATCTGTGTTCCCATGTTAGAAGCAGCTCCCTTATGGACAGGCCGCTGAGGAGGAAGGGCAGGTTGTAGTGGCCTTGTGAGAGGTGGGCACACCCTGTGTAGGGGGCATCTGATCCCTTTGTCTCTGGCTGTCCTTCCCTCATCCCCCCAGGATCTCCGCAGAGTCTACAGCTACCCACGGGGTGGTTATCCCACTTGCCTTCCCAAGTGGGGCGCTGTTGCCCCAGAGGGCGCTCTGCCGCCACCAGGGACTTTTCTGCCATCTTCGGACACATGAATCCAGGTTCTCAGGATCAGACCCCAAGAGTCACCTGGAGATAGATTCCCATTGGCCTCTTGTCCTGAGGGGACCCTCGGCTCCAAGGGTGTCTTTGGGCTTGAGCCAAGAGCCTTTCCAAACCCAACATGGTGACGTGGGGGCCCCCCCTCAGGCCATGGCACCTGCTGCTTCTGTTTTTGGGCTCACCATTAGTGTCCCAGTCTCCCCTGCCCTGCAGCCCGGGGTGGGGGGGTGGCGAGCGGCTGGCACCCAGGACGACTCTGAGGCTGCCTTTGTCCCATGGGCCTCTCTCTTCCAGTCCTCCTCAGCAGTCTGCCCACCCAAGCCATCCTCTGCCCTCGTTTGGGGATGGCAGATGTGCCCTGAAGTGTGCTGGGAAACTCTGCTGGGAAGCAGAGGCCAACTTAAGACACCCCAAAATCAGTGGAACCAGGCAAGTGCCAAGTCACAAGTTAACAGGGGTAAATGCACCGATTTTAAATTTTAAAAAGGAAGCTGTCTGAGACCCCAAAGTACACAAAATAATGATTCCATCAGCAGGTTGGCCGTGGTCGATAGTCAACAGTCCGACAGTGCTCAGAGGCCATTGGCAGGCCTGCAGAGCCTGTTTTTATCGTAGGGGAAGAAGAAGGCTGGCCAGGAGGGGAATGCGTTCATAACACGGGCAATGATTCGTGGGGTTTACAGGGACAAAGAGGGCGCTGGGCCCAGTCAGCTCCCGGGCATGTGGGGATATGGGGGATTCCAGGCTGGCCTAATTGCGAGGTTCCATCTTGGACTGGATCAGGACTCATTTCTATCCTTCTGTGAACTTTCTGGGAAAGCACCTTTTTAGCACTGTGCTTGTGGCTCACTGAGAAGAGGAAGCACTGGTCAGTGGGCAGGACAATAGCCCCCTACCCTCCGGCTGTCAGAAGAGGGACCTGGGACATCCAGCTCCACCCTGTGGCTGTCCCCACAGGATCTGCTCCCAGCCTAACTGGGCTGTCTATTGTTACCAGCCTGCTGACTGGCTAAGTCCTGGTGTTGCCAATGCTGCTGGGTGCCAGCTAGAGCTGGTGCTTCTTAAGGATGGGAAACAGCCCTACAATCAAAGCCACAGAAAGGACCCAAGCTGACCAGTCCAGAGGCTTGTGCTGAGGTGGCCAGGTCCCTCCCTCCTCCTGTCAGGTACCAGGCCACATGCTTCTCCAAGGAGTCTCCCCGCCCTCTCCCATCCCCGGCTCAAGGCTTCTCCCTAACTTCTCTGGCCAAGGCCAGCCAGCCCGCACACTTAGCCTTCTGCTCTCTGCGCCCCCTCCAGGCCCACCCTCTCCATTCCAATGATGCTCCTCCACTTGCTCAGTCAGGGGTCACACCTCTGCACCCCTGTGCTGGGCACTGTGCCAGGGGCTGGGGATTCAGAGACAGAACACAATCCCTGCCCTGGGCAGCTTACAGCCTCTGGGGAAGGTCGCATGTGAGTATAGAAGCATGTATGGAATGAAGGCCAACAGTTGACCTCTGGAGGGATCCCAAAAGCTTCTTGGGGCCGGTCACACCTGAAGAAAATGGATTTTAGAGGTAGGAGTGAGGAAGGAGGGCATAACAGGCGTAGGGGACAGCCTGGGCAAAGGCCTGCAAGCAAGAGTGGAGGGCCATGTATGCAGGGCAGCATGTAGTGCAGGGCCTGGCACACAGCGGGCACTTAGCAAATGTTTCTTGGCTGAAGTAGAAATAGCAAGCTTGGCTTGAGTCAAAAGAGGTTGGCTATGTGGGGTGGAGCAGATGGGAGTTCTCCACATGGGTGACAAGCCATGGGGTCTGAAAGGAGGGTCCCAGGGGCAGAGCTTTGGGGGTGCACAAAGTCAGAGGGCAGCCTGTGGATGCTGAGATGGGGAGGAGAAGCAGGAGAGAGGAGCCACCAAATCCCAGAGGAGAGAATACGGGCATGCTGACAGAGGTCAAGAAGCAGGAGAGAGGAGTCACCAAATCCCAGAGGAGAGAAGACGGTCATGCTGACAGAGGTCAAGAAGCAGGAGCATGGCGAGAGGCCATTGGAGCTGGCCATGAAAGCACTACTGGTGTTGGAGAGGGCAGTATCGGTCAAACACTGGTGCCAGGCCGCCAACAGCCAAGGAACGTGGGCAGGACACAGAAGCTTGAGGAGCAGATGGGGATGGCTCTAGGTGCCAAGCTCTGAGGGGAAGGGGAGATGGAGGGTGGCGGCTAGTGAGGACTGTGGGATCCAGTGAGGGATTTAAATATGGGGGGATATTGTCATGTCTGTGGGCAGCAGGCAAGGCTCCTGTAGTCCAAGAGGAGGATTAGAGAGAGCAGGTGGTTGGGAGGGCAATGTCGCCGAAAGGATGGAGAGCCCAGGTAGACATGGGCATTGGTGAAGAGACAGGCTGTCTCCTAGTCATCCAGTGAGGAAGAAGGGGTGACCTGGGATGGAGAGGGGGGGCGGGAAACGAGAATCAAGGTCCTCAGCTGTTCAAGATAGAAAGGGGCTCCATGGGCTCTATGAAAGGGGAGCATTGACCAACACAGGGCCCGACGTGGATGGGGCACAGCCCTAGTAGCCCGCTGAGGAGGGGAGAGAAAGTGGGGAATGGCTGCTGGGTGGAGCAGGGCTAGAATCGGGAAGGAACAAAGAACTGTCTTCTTACAGTCTGGGCCCACTGGGGAGGATGGCATGGACACAGGCAGGAGACCCAATCCACTCAGGGGGTCCCTACCCTTAAGGGAGGGGGGCTTTTCTTGACTCTGGTACCCTCTCGAGCCCTAGTCCTAGGTCAGCCCGCGTTCCTGGGAAATAAAGAGATTCTCTAACGGTGGACACTTCCATAGCACCCAAACATCCTCAGCAGAAACTGAAAGAATTCCCTGGTCGCCTCCTGAAAGAAAACCCAAAATGAAAACCCCCAGGAATATTCTAGCCCAAATCCAGAGCAAAAACAGTAAGAAAACTGTGGACTAAATTCATTGAATTAATAAATGCTAATATTTTAAGGAAAATACTAGCGAAGAGATAACATCTCACAATGTATGGCCAGCCTAGATTTTATCAGGAATGCAAGGCTGGTTCAATATTAGGGAAAGTACGTGCATAATTGACCATACTAATAAAACCAACAAAAATTACATGATTATTTCAATAGAAGCTGAAAACCTTTTGATAAAACATAACAGCCATTCCTACTAAAAATACTGGAAAGCATGGGAATAAATGGAGCTTTCCTCAAAATGAAAACTTGTATCTGTCTAACATTAAGAGTAAGCCTTCTAGATGCCAGCGTAGAAACAGCTCATCCAAGCCACTCTGCCCCCAGATTCCTCCCAAACTATGTAAAAGGGGACTCTGAACAACTTCTAGAGCCCCAGCACCCACAGAACGACACAGAGAAGCTAACCTCCCGCTGAGGACAGCCCAGCAGCCCTGCAGGAAGGACCAGTGCAGCGGTCTGGGAGCCGGCAGCGCACAAAGCGCAGGGAGCCAAGCCAAGCCCAGGTCCGCATGAGCCGAGGTTTTAGCCCCAGGGCAGCAGGGCCAGCAGCCGGCTGGAGGAACCCCAGAACACCAGGAGCTGTGGCGACTCCAGAATTATCAACATAGACATGCCTAGGACAAAGTAAGAGGTTAGTGTCCTATGGACTTTGGGACCAGTATTTGGGGAATGCGTCGGCTCCCTCCCCTGGGGGCTAGAAGCCACTGAAGAGACACGCCATTTTGTAGTTTTCAGAGGCAGCTCCAGCTCCTGGCCTGTGAACTGTAGGGAGATCCAGCGATCAGTCTTGGGGGGTAATCGCTCTTGCTTTAACCTCCCTGGATCTGGATTGTGATCTGGGGTGGAAGTCGTGGGTGGGTTTACAGCTTGCCAGAAATGGAAGTTGCCCTACCACACGTTTGGGACGAAAATTCCCCTATCTGTCCCAAAGACATACTGTGGCAACAAGTCCAAAAGTCAAGTAATTAAGCGGCAACATGCCAAGGCAAAGGAAACAGAAAAATGCAACCCTAGACTCCTATTTTGGGGGCATAGAGCGGGAAAAGGACTGTGAGGTCAGAAGTCCTGCTCCAAAAGCCCCAGGGAAAACATGAGCAGGTTGCAGGCCATAGAGGACCTTAAGAAGGACTTTAAAATCAAATAAGAGAAGTGGAGGAAAAATTGGAAAGAGAAATGAGAAGGATGCAGGAAAAGTATGAAATGAGGGTCAACAGCCTGACTGAGGAAAACAACACCTAAAAAAATAGACTAACTCAAATGGCAAAGGAGGCCCAAAAGGGCAATGAGGAGAAGCATGCCTTAAAAAGTCGAATTTGCCAGATGGAAAAAGAATCTCAAAAGTTCACTGAGGAGATTCATTCCTTCAGAGTTAGACTGGAGCAAATGGAAGCTAATGACTTTATGAGAAATCAAGATGCTGTTAAGCAGATCCAAACAAATGAAAGATTAGAAGGCAATGTGAAATCTCTCATGGGAAAAACCACTGACCTGGAAAATAGATCCAGGAGAGACAATTTAAAAATTGGACTACCCGAAAGCCATGATCAAAGAAAGAACCTAGAAATCACCCTTCAAGAAATTCTCAAGGAAAATTGCCCTGATGTTTTAGATCCAGAGGGCAAAATAGAGGTTGAAAGAATCCACCGATCACCTCCTGAAAAAGATCCCAAAAAGAAAACTCCCAGGAATATTATAGCCAGGTTCCAGAATCCCCAGATCAAAGAGAAAATACTCCAAGCAGCCAGGAAGAAACAATTTCAATACTGTGGAAACACAATCAGGACCTGGCAGCTTCTACACTGAGGGATCAAAGGGCATGGAATATGATATTACAGAGGGCAAAAGAGCTGGGAATGAACCCAAGGGTCACCTAGCCAGCAAAACTGAGTATTTTGTTTCAGGGGAAAATATGGTCATTCAGTGGAATAGAGGACTTTCAAGCATTCTTGAGGAAAAAACCAGAGTTGAATAGAAAATTTGACATCCAGACACAAGAGGGAAGAGATGCCTGAGAAGGTAATCAGGGAAAAGAAATCAAAAGGAACTTATCAAAGTTGAACTATTTACATTCATATATGGAGAAACAATAACTGTGACTGATGAAATCTCACTATGAAAATAATGGAAGAAGGGTGTGTGGTCATATGAATACATATGTGAATGTGTGTGTATATATGGTTACAGTTATATATGGATAGAGGGCATGGGTTGAATGTGTTGGGAAGGGAGGATACTCAAGGGATGAAATTATGAAGTGAGAGAGGAAAGTGGCAAGAGGAGATGGGGAGAGACAGGGTAGGGTAAACTATCTCATGTAGAAGAAGCAGGGGGAGGTGGCTGCAGGGGCGGGGAAGAATAGGAAGGCAAAAGGGCAAAACCACATTCTCATTGAATTTGGTTCAGGGAGAGAATGACATACATGCTAAATGGGATATCTCAACCTGCAGCAGGATAGGGGGAAGGGGGATGAGATGAGCGATGATGGATGGGAGGGCATCCTTGGGGGGAGGGGAGGTTGGAAGTACCCACTATAGAAGAGGGACAGGATCAAGTAGGGAATGGACCAGGTTGGGGGGGGATGAGTGGGAGGGAATTATAAGCAGCCTTGTACAATATATCTACTATGATAATGTTTTGCATAGCTAGACATGTACAACATATACTGAATTACCTATCTTCCCAGAGGGAATGGGTGACAAGGGAGGAAGGAAATGGATCTGAAATTCGAGGTCTTAAGATTAAATGTTTCAAATATATATAAATACTATTATTAATACTCTTTTGCTTGTAACTGGGAGATAAGATGTGCAGGCACTGGGACACAAAGATTCACCTTCCTCTAATGGAAAAGTTGAAGGGGGTATGGGAGAAGGTATGGGAGAGAGCATATTGGAGGAAGCGATATCTTGTGGGACTGCTATTCTGGGAGGGTTGGTAGGGGAAAAATGGGGGGAAAATGATTGTAACTCAAAATCTGGCAGAAATGAATGATGTAAAACAGAAGTTAATAAAGCATTTTTTTAATAAAAAAAATTTTTAAAAAGCAAGCCTTCTGTGTAAGAGGGATAAGCTTGAAGCTCCTCTGCTCAGAGCAGAGGGGAATCAAGAAGGTCCACGACCACAACTTGTACTTAATAGCGGTCTGGAAATGCCAACTAGCGCTAAGAAGAAAAGGAAATTGGGAGCATCGCAAACAGGAAGCATAAGTGTCCCTTTTACAGATGCTGGGATGGTTTTCAGAGAGAAGCCTAGAAACGAGTGGCCCTAACAACTTCAGCCAAGTTGCAGGATATACAATGAACTCAGACAAGTCATCAGCACTTCCTCATGTTCTGAACAAAATCCAGCAGGAAAGCTGGAAAGAGAAATTCCACTTAAATTAACTGCAGATGGGATAAAATACTTGGAAGTCTGTGCCAAGACCCACATGGGAATTACATAAACCCACCTGCAAAACACTCTACAAATAAAGATGTGATTGGAAAATTATAAAGACTAAATACTGGAGAAATGCTCATTGATCATGGATAGTTTGAGTTGGTGATATTACCTAAATTAATTTGCTTATTCAGGGCCATATCAAACTACCAAAGAAACACTTTATAGAGCAAGAAAAAATAACAAAATGCATCCAAAGGAACAAGAAGTCAAGAATCTCAAGGGCATCACTGAAGAATAGCTGGGAAGGGAGAAGGATCCAGTATGGCTGGGCAAAAGCCGAGCTCCCATTCACAAGTCTGGGCCATGAGACGCATCTATAAAATGCACGGGATCGAATCCTGATGAAGTCCAGAAACGATCACGAGGCCTTTGTCCAGCCCATGTCATCACAGGGAGACAGAGCCATCAATCTGCAGCAGCCCCAGGGGACAGAGTCAGGGCAAGAGTACAATCTGTAGCAGACACTGGCAGCTTCAGCACCCACTGCCCAGCTCCAGATCCAGGAAGAATGGAGAAGGGCACTGTCTGTGCAGGGAGGGACCACCTGGGCAGTGTTCAGGCAGAGAAGCTCACAGCTCATCATCTGAGCCAGCAGTGGTGTGGCTCAGATCCCAGGCACAGACCCGGGTCTCACTTCCAACACCTAGCCAAACCCACAGAGGAATAAGCAGGGTGGGGGCCAAAGGGGAGCCCACAATTCTGCCACTCTGAACCAGCAGGGTTTCCCAGCTGACTGGAAAGCAGCATCTGCCCTTACTCAGACCCGAACCCAGCTCAGGAACCTACAGAGCTCAGACCAGAGGGCAGCAATCAGACTCTGCCCTGAGTCAGACTCTTCTGGGAGCACCAAAAGCTTGAAGGTCACCAGACTGTCCCTGAGAACTCGCAATAACATGCTCAACACCCCAAGGAAGAAGCAACAGGACCAGGCCAGCCCTTCCCTCTGCAAGTGCCACAAAGCCCAGCCCTCACATCAAGTCCCTGGGAGAGACCCCACAGTGCTGAGAGATTATTGAGGGAGGGACCCTCAAGATACAGAGGAGAATGACTCCAAAATAGCTACAAGCAAAGCCTCAGAGAAAAACACAGCAGAGACTCAAGATGAAACAAGCTTAAAATGTTTTTATAAACGGAATGAACGTTTGAGGAAAAACTGAAAAAGAAATGAAAACTGGAAGAAAGGGAATCAACAGCTTCACACAGGAGCCTGCCCAAGCAAGATTAGATGAGAGACAGAAAAACACTGAGGAGAAAAGGGGAGAGAGAGAGGAGGATGAAGAGTGGGGGGAACAAAGAGACACAGAAGAGGGAGAGGGAGAGGGGGGGACAAAGAGGAAGAAAGTGAGAGAGATAGGAGGGAGAAGGAGAGGAATAGAGAGACAGAGACACAGAAGGGAGACAGAGACAGAGGAGGGAGGGAGAGGGGGGAACAGAGAGGAAGAGAGCGAGAGAGACACACACAGAGGAGGGAGAGGGAGAGAAACAGAGAGAGGGTCTGGAGCAGTTGGCACTGGAGGGACTGGAGGCCGAGGCCAAGCAGGGCACTCTGTCATGATCCAGCTGAGGTCAGTATGGCAGCTGTGTGAATGGAGAGCTGGAGAGGGTGGGAAAGATGAGAAGGAGGGTGTGATCCTGTCTGTGGTGGAGGCAGATGAAGAGGGAGGCAGGTAGGAAGGGCCATCTACATCTCAGCCAAAAGTTGGAGTAGATGTAAGGCCCAGAGTCAAGGCGAAAAAGGAGGGGAGAATGACTGGGTTTGGGGGTAAGGTCATAGGTTTTCCTTTCCCCAAAGGAAGTTGCATAATCTCCCTCTGCTGAGGCTGGAGGCTGAATCATAGGATCTCTCCCAATTCCCCTCTTCTTCCCCAGGTCACCCCTAGCCCTTCTTTCTGGAGCACAAGGCATCAGACCCTCTTTGCTAATGCTAACCCTGAACCCCTCCATCACACATCCTCTCTCTACCCAGACCCAAGATCGCTTCCCTGGCCGTCTCCCATCCCCCCAGTCCCTCATACCCACCCATGCCAGCCCCATCCCTTGGAGAGCCCTAGCTCGTATTCCATTCCTCTCCCACTGTGCCCTCTGGCACACCATTTTATCATGAGCAGACACCCCTCCCGTTAGCCCTCTTCTCTGTCATCCTTCCAATTCCTCCAGAAGGTGCAACATCCCTGGCCCCCTCTCCAGCACTTGGGGTCCTCTGCCCGGTAGGCCAGGAGGAGGAGCAGACCGGCTTCTCGCTTTGCATGAAGCAGGCAGACCCTGACCTGCCAGCATCCCTCAGCACCTCACAGCACCCTATCCAGAAGTACCGGCAGGGGACGGCCCCAGCTCCCGGCCCTCACCTCTGAAGTATTACACTGATTTCAGTGGCTGCAATCTGCCCCTCCCCCTATGGCCCCTTCTCCTTCCTTTCTCAGGGCACACAGACTCCCCACTCCCTCCACCCCCAAACCACACACTTGGTCTTGGGGAAGGCAGTGTCTGTCTTGCTGTCCCAGTTTCTCGGCCCCCATGACTTCTCCACCTCCGTCATCGACACAGGGATGGCCACAGCCATTATCCTCATGTTCCATCCCTCCTCGGTTCCTCTACTTGACCATTCCCTCCAGTCCTTCCAGCTCTCCCTGTGCCCTCTCCTAAAGGCAGTCCCTCCTCACTCCCACCCCCAGCCCTCCACTCTTCCTTCAAAAAGCTCCAACCCTTAGCTAACTAGTGCAGTCTCCCCCTCTCGTATCCATGGCACATCCTAGCCCTGGGTTATTCCCAGCATCAAAGCACCTCTCCCCAGCCCCAGCTCCCAGCAGAGAGCCTTGCCTCTGTCACTGGAAAGATGGAGACCTGCTTCATGGGCTCCCTCTCCTAGCCAGATCCATACTAAAGTTCCTTCCATGGCCCCCCAACCTCTCTTCCTCTGGTCCAGTCTTGGAAGAGGTGACTCTCACCCCTCCAAAACCCAGCCACGGATGCCCGGCTCCCTCTGCCCTTCCCGCCATCCCCTTCTCTCATCCCCCACTAATTTCCAGTGGTCCCTTCCCTGTGGCTTCAGACAGGCCCAGACGGCCCGTCCTCTGACCCTTCCATCCCCTCCAGCTGTCATACTCTACTGAGATCCCTTCAACAGCCACACCTAGAACAAGCCATCTGCCCTCAGTGCCTCCTTTCTCAGCCTGGTCCCTGATCATCCTTTTACGACTAAACCCAATGGCCTCCTTGACCCCTCTGTGGCACCGTGTCGTCGGATCCTTTCGCGGGGCCTTCCGGACGCCACGTGGCGGGGAGCGCCGAGCAGAACAAAGCACACTTACACAGCAACTCAGGGGGCAACTCCAACTTTATTTCCTGCTCTTCTACATATATAGCCTATCCTACGCAAGCACTTTCCATTTTGGCTCTTGGCCAATTACAACACCTTTTGCCTTTTAAGGTCAAGCACACCTTAACCCTGGGACTCTTATCTCGTGATTTCTACCTGGAGCAAGGATATTCCTTGTGGACCCGGATGTGCCTCACTCCTTAGAACAAGGCGGGGTCAGCTGGGGGCCTAGCAGTCCCTCAAGTGCCTAGAGGGTTAATGGGGGCGAGAGGCCTTGCCATCATCGCCTAAGCCCGGAGGCAGTGCCGTCCCGGGTCCAGGGACCTCTCAAGGGCACTGAGGTAAATCCTCGTTGGCTCTCCTACAGCACCGGACACCACTGGGCCATGAAGGGAAGGCTTCTGGAGCCAGGGTCTTTCTGGGGCTGCCCTAGCTCTCCTTCTTCTCAAGCCCACATCAGCATCCAAGTTCCAGCCCCAGGTCTCTGTCCTGGGGCTGTGGCTGGGAGTGTCTGTATCTGTCTCTGCTTTTCTGTCCACCCTCCATCAGCCACAAAAATGATTGTCCTAAAACACAGGTCCATGGTGTCATCCCCTACTCAGTAACCCCCGTGGCTCCCTGTGGCCTCCAGGACCTACAAATGCTCTGCTCAGCAATCAAAGTCCTTCATCACCAGCCTTTCCCACCGTCCAGTCTCCTGACCCATTCCTCCCCCTCCTCTTTGACCCTATGCCCCGGCCTCCTGGTGGCCCGTGAGCAAGCCCCTCTATTTCTGGCTCTGGCCATGCTCTCCCTCTGCCTCCCTGCCCTTTACCCTCCCTGGTTCCAAGTCCCGGCTCCAGTCCCTCCCCAGCCCCTCTCCTTTTTAAGGCAGCTTCTCTCCAGCATTTCCTGTGTTCCTGCACAGGAATGGCTCTATGTGCAGCTGTTTGCCTCTGGTGTCCCCTGACAGACTGGAAGCTTGAGGGCCGGGCCTCTTGTCCCTTAGCACAGTGGTTGGCACAGAGTGGGCACTTAATGAACATTTATTGGTGGATGGATGGACAGATGTCCAAAACTGTGGGGAGGGTCACCTCAGTGACCTGCTCTCTGAACCAGCCTCTCTACTGTCAGCCCAGTTGACCCTGGGTAAGTCTCTTGCCTTCCCTTCCTCCCCTGTACAATGAGGTTGGACTAGACGCTCTCCAAGATCTCCCTTAGCTCAAGATCCCTGATTCTGTGATCTAGCCCCCACATCCACAATATTTGTGTTCCCTTCCCTTCTCCCTTTCCATTCCTCAGGGTCAAGGAGGCTTGATTTGGATGCAGAGCTGGGCTGAGGCACACACTGCCCTCCCGCCCCTTGTGAGCGCCCCCTGGGAAATGGCCAAAGCTGGCATCTCCCTGGCCTGGTACCTGAAGTGCTGACTCTGAGTCTGGCACAGCCTGAGTAGTTCTTAGCGCCGCTGTCCTAAGGGTGCATGGGGCTCTTCCAAGCTCTTAGCACTGCTGTCCTAAGGGAGCATGGGGCTCTTCATGGTTCTTGATTTCACTTGCTGCCTAATGTCCCTGGGAGCGTTTGGCTCTAAGACAACCAAGCCCTGTACCTGCTCCAGGGGCATTCCACCTGCTGGATGTGCCAACCTGCAGCTGCTTGTCAGCACTGGCAGCAGAGGCCAGTGTGGGCTGGCCCCCGGGACACAGCCCCAGCCTGGCCCTCTTTCCTCCCACACAGATTCCTTGGCCAGGCTCTCTGGGTGTTGCAAAGGCCTCTTGGCAGAGGAGGGAGCTCAACCATCTGGGAAAGGCCTTTGTAGTGAGGCAGGCTTGGGAGGACTCATCCGTGCTCCTAGCAGGCTCCTCCCATGGACCTCTCCTTGAGGCCGTCTGATCCCCCAAAGTTAAGCTGCTAAGGTGGCCCCCTTACCCCCTGCCTCCTAGGCTGGACTCATCACCACCAGCAGCTTTGGGTCATTCTCTAGGGCTGTCATCAAAGCAGGAGGACAATATGGGCAAGGCAGGGAGCCCAGCTTGGGCTCCTCAGGGGACAGTGGCATGGGGGGTGCTTTTATTCTGATGGAGGCAGATGCTCTGATATTTTAACGCCACCATCACTGGAAAAGCCAGAGAAATAGAAGAAACCTCCATGGCCATTTACTCCTACCCATTCATGCAAGGAATTGCTACTCTAACATTCAGGACAACAATTAGATGTCCAGTCTGTGCCTAAAGGCCTTCAAAGAGGAGGCCCCGCCCCTTCTGAGGCAGCCCACCCCAGGGGGGGCGATTCTGGGGGCTCGGGGAAGGCTTTCCTGACACCAAGCCCAACTGACCTCTCTGAGACATTCCCTTTCCATGCCCTTCAGAACCCTCCAGATGAGGTGTGGGTGCCTAATCCCCACTGCTAATCTCCCCCTAACACAGAGCTAGTATGTCTAATCCCTCCAGCTAATCCTCTGATGTGGCCTGGCCTGTGGCTCTTTACCCAAGCCTGGCCGACCTCCTCTCAACAGTCTCCAACTCATCAATGGCCTTCTTAAGCAACAGGGCTAGGACTGAGCCCAACCCTCCAGCATCCTGAAGGTGATGGCTCGCTCACACTGCTGGAGACTTCCCACCAAGGTGACATGCAGCTGTTAGAATTACTCCCTGAATCCAGCCATCCAGCCAATCCTAAATCCCTCTGCATGTACCACCACCTAAGCCACCTTCTCCAGAACAACCATCAGACCTCATGTTTCCATGAAGCTGCAAGGTTTGCCCACAGAGCTAGTGTCTGAGGCTGGATTTGAACTTGGGGCTCCAGGCCTGTGCTCTGCCCACCACCCCAGCTGGCTGCCTCTTTGGGGACAGTGTGACCCAGTTTACAGAAGCTTTGTTCAGACCTAGGCTTCCCCTCGGGTACTGGTCTGGTCAAACAAAGCCTAGTGACAGGACTCGCAATTGCCCATGACAGGTTGGCTCCTGGTCATCATTGCTTCCTCTCCTAGACCTTTGCTATGGGCCAGGATTCTCCCAGTAATCACAGGCAAGCTTCCTGGCCTCCACTCTTTTCTCCTGTGAAGCCTGGGGCACTGGGCCCTCACTGCTGGGTCAGAGTCCTGTGCCCTTCCCAAGCAAGCAGCACAGAGTGGGTCTCCACCTTGATCCCAAGCTCCCTAGCCAGCCTTCACTAAGCAGAGATGGCCCACAGGGAGCTGCGGAAGGCACCTGCCCATCCTCCTTCCTCTGGCAGCCCCCAGACACTGGGCACAGGGTAAGGCACCCTGCTGGCGTGAGGGGAAGCTGCCCATGGCCCATGAAGTAGACTGCAGCCTTCACAGCCTGGGCTTTGTCTTCTAACAAAGCTCAGCTTTGGGTCTGAGCACTTGGATCTCGGGGAGGCAAACTCAAGAATCTGCTCTAACAGCCACTCACAGCTCACTCCTCGCATCTGGGGCCTGCACTCTTGTAACCCTAGGCCAGGGGAGGCCAAAGGACAACAGAGATAAAGAGAAGGGTGGAGAGGAGGCACGTGACAGCCATTCCCTGGCAAAAACAGAGGACTTGCAGTGCAGCTGCCTGGGACCTTGGAGAGCCTGAGGCTAACCTTCCACCCCATTTGGCAGATGCGGAAACTGAGTCTGGGAGAGGTGTGGCAGAGCCAGCATCTGGACACAAATCCTCTGTTGTCCTGTATAGCCATGTGTCTCCCATTCCAAAGAAGGGAGGCCTTTGGGGAGGGGGACTCTGTGCAGACTGTTACTAGAGGTGACAGCAGGACACACAGAGGAGAAAGGAACAGCAGACACCCCAGACAGACGCCCCCATGCCACGAGATCAAAGCTTTGTGCCAGGGTCTGTGAGTGATGCCCTGGCCTCTCTGGTTCTCATGTGTCTTGCATGGTGCTATCAGAGTTGGGGCATGGCTTGACCCCAACATCACGCAGTCTACCTGCTCATGTCTGTGCCGATCGGTCCCTTTGTCTCTACCCTGCTGGATACCCTCCAGGAAAGTGCAGCAACCAAACAAGAAGAGTGCCCACCCCGCCCCTGGCACTCACTTCTTATCTTTTGGTGGAAAAGAGTGAACAAAGAGCACAGAATGAGCAGTTATGGGCAGGTTATGATGCTCCCAAAGCCTCCTACCTCCCCTGTGACTGTGGAGGGCAGCTCTGTCCCCCGGCCCTCAGGCTCACCATGGTACTCCACTCCCTACTCTGTCCCACCCCTGGCCCACATCTGCTCTGGGGCCAGCTCCTGTCATCTCTGCCTTTGTCATCTCCTCTGACATTTCCACCACCCTCCTCACCGCCCCACACCGCCCAATGGTGGGTCTGCTGCCTCAAGCCTCTCCCTGCTCCAGTCTGTCCCCACCCAGCTGTCAAAACAATATTTCTGGAGACAGAGTCAAGGTGGCAGCAAGGCAGCATTTCTGCCCAGCGCTCCCAACACCCCCCTCCACAACAACCCAGAAAATGCACCAGACCCAATTTTGACAGAAGAAGCTAAGAAAGAGTCACAGGGAATCATTTTTTCCAGCCTAGGGAAGCTTAGGAAGACAGGGTGGGGAACATTCTAGTTCCCAGGGACAGTCAGAGGCCTAAGACTGAACATCAGGGCAGAAGGAGATCCCTGGGGACCCCTGAGCCAGAGGGGGGAATGGGTGTCATCGGGCAGCTTTTACTCGAGACCCAGTTCCAATCACAGATCCAGCACAGAGACAAGTGGACTAGATTTGGTAGCTGTGGCCCCCCCCTTACCTGGTTCCAGGTCACAGTTCCAGGGTAGGATAGAGAGGTCCCAGTCACAACTGAGGAGCCCTAGCTATGCACTGAGCAAGGAGCAAGCCCCAGAACCACAGCTATGAGGTTCAGGGCCCAAGAGCAGGGCAGAGACTCAGTCCCAACCTTTAGTACTGCTCGTGTGTGCAGAGGAAGAACCCGGGCAGGAGACTAGGATTGCTGGGAGCTGGCAGTTCAGTTACTTTGACTCCACAAAACCTTCCACCAGGCTGAGTGACCGAGTCCAGCAGCAGTCTCAACAGAACACAAGCCAACGGACCCGAACCAGGCCAGGAACTTGGAGAACACTGACCAGGAGGACAGGCCCCCTGACTAAGCTGTGAAAGCAGCAGAAGCTGAAGCCAGACATGCCTCTTGGAGGCTGGCAACACCCAACACTGCCCAACTCCAAAGTCAACAAGTGTGCTGGAAGAATGAGCAAACAGAAAAAGGAGCCAACCACAAAGAGCTACTCTGGGGATAAGTTTGCCCAAGATACAGACCCAGAAGGAGACAATCACCTGAAAACATCTACAAGCAAAGCCAAAAAGAAAAATGCAAACTGAACAGTAGCCAACAAAACTTCTTGTAAGAGCTTTTAAAATAGCCATATAGATAAGACCACACACATTATATATTTGCCAAATAAAAATGTAGAGGAAAAACATAGGAAAAGAAATGGGAGCTAAGCAAGAAAGTTATGAAAACCAAATTAACAGCTTTGTAAAAGAGGCACAAAAAATACTAAAGACAATAACTCCTTAAAAATAAGAATTGACCAAATAGAAGGTGCTGATTCCATGAAACATCGAGAAATAATAAAGTCAAAAGACTGAAAAAATAGAATAAAATGTGAAATATCTAACAGGAAAAAGAACTGACACGGAAATAAACCAACAAGAAAAGGAAAAACAACTGACCTGGATTGAGGGGAGACCATTTCAGAATCATTGGACTTCCTTATGGCGATCGTCAGAAAAAGTAGGAACTAATTAAATTAAATTAAAAAGGAAAACTTCCCTGACATCTTAGAACCAGAGGTCAAAGTAGAATCCATCAGTCATCTCCTGAAAGAAATCCCAAAATGAAAATTCACAGGAATATTATAGTCATAATCCAGAACTCCCAAGTCAAAGAGAAAATGCTGCAAATATT
This sequence comes from Gymnobelideus leadbeateri, assembly GCA_011680675.1. Lineage (NCBI taxonomy): Eukaryota > Metazoa > Chordata > Mammalia > Diprotodontia > Petauridae > Gymnobelideus > Gymnobelideus leadbeateri. The sequence goes on along the minus strand of WOXC01001284.1, from coordinate 305,442 downwards.
CAGGAAGAAAGAATTCAAGTACTGTTGAAGCACAGTCGGAATTATAGAAGATTCAGTAACCGCCACTTAAAAAAACAGAGGGCTTGAAATATGATGTTCTGGAAGGCAAAGGAAGTAGGATAACTCTGAGTAACCTGCCCAGAAAAGCTTCCTGAAGAGGGAAAATGGACATTTAATGAAATAGAGAACTTCCAAGCATTACTGATAAAAGGATAAGAACTGAACAGAAAATCTGATATTCAAACTCAGGAAGAGCATTAAAAGGTAAACGTGAAAGAGAAGCTGACAAAGCTAAGCTGCGCATGTCCCTGGATATGTCACACCTCAGAACTGGGCTATCACCAGGGCTCTCTGAAGGAGTCTAAAAAGAGGGCCAAGTGAGATTTCATTACGTTTAGATGATCTCAGAATGGAAGAGTGGGAAAGAAGGAGGGACGGAGGGTGGGATGAGAGGAAGAAAGGGTAATTACCTCCCATAAATGGGACACGCAGGAAAAGATTTGTGCAATGGAGAGTGCAGTGTGTGGGGATGGACACTGGACATTTGAGCCTCATTTCCATATGAATTGGTTCAAGGAGGGAAGAATAAAGACCCCCATAATTAGATTCAGAAATTCATTTTATGGAGGGGAGAAGTAGGAGGGAAAGGGGCTAACAGAAATTGGGAGAATGGGAAAGTAAGGAGGGTGGGTTAAAGTTGCCAATAGTCAGAAGCAATGCAGATTCTTGAGGAGATGACAGTCAAAAAAAAAAAAGAGAAAGATGAGTACAAGAAAATAGGATGGAGGGAAACACACAGTTGACAATCATAACTGAATATGAATGGGATGAACTCACTAATAAAATGGAAGAGGATAGCAAAATGGATTAGAAACCGGAGTTCATCAATCTGTTGTTCACCCAGGAACACATTTGAAATAGAAAGATAAATATAGAGCTAAGATAATATGCTGGAGCAAAATCTATTCCGCTTCAGCTAAAACAGAAAAAGGTAGGGATGGCAATCGTGATCTCAGACAAAGTAAAAACAAAAATAGATCTAATTAAAAGAAAAACAGAGAAACCACATTTTGCTAAAAGATGCCACAGATGATTAATGACAATACTGACCATGTATGCACCAAATGGCACAGGATCCAAATTCTTAGATGCAAAGTTAAATGACTGATGGGGGGAGGGGATTTAACTTATCTCCTCTTAGACCTAGACACATCTAACCGTGTAATAAACCAAAGAAAAGTTAAGGAGATTAATAGAATTTTAGAAAAAAGTTAATCACAACAGACGTCAGGAGAGCGTTGCCTAGGAGTGGAAAGAAGTGAACCTCGTGGCTTACTGGCCCAATCCAATCGTCTTTTTCCATCTTCATCCTTCCTGGCCTCTCTGCATCTCTCACCAGCCTTTTTGACCACCTTCATGCTCTTCTCTCTACATTTCCATGAGACTGACTTCTCTTGGTTCTCCTAGCCATTGGAGACGTGACTAGATCTTCATGTCACACCCACCTGCTGTGGGTGACCCCAGGCTCTATCCCAGATAGTTTCTCTATGCTCTTGGTGACTTCATCAGCTCCTGCTGGTAGAATTATTAACTCTATACAGAGGACTCTCAGATAACTATTTGTCATGTCAGTCATGTCCAACTCTTCATGACCCCATTTGGGGTTTTCTTGGCAGAGATACTAGAGGGGGTTGCCATTTCCTTCTCCAGCTCATTTTACAGATGATTAACTGAGACAAACAGGGTTAGGTGACTTGCCAAGGGCCACATAGTTAGTGTCTAAGGCTAGATTTGAACTCAGGGAGATGAGTACTCTATCTAATAGGCCACCTAGCTGCCCTATCTCTTTATAGATGTATCTGTATATCCATCCCTAACTTCCCTCCTGAGCTCCAATCCAATATTACCAACTGACTATTGGAATTACGCCACCATAGACATCTCAAACTCAACATGTACAAAGCGTACCTTTCCTCCTAACCCCACCTGTCCTTCTAAGCTTCCTTATTTCCACTAAAGACCCCTCACTGAAGTGAAGACACCCTCACCATCCCTTCAGTCACTTCTGTGCACAGGCACAATGCCATCCCTGACTCTCTATCCCATTCATCTCCCATGTCTACTTCCCTTCCATGGATCCCTTCTCTTCACTTCTACAGCCACCTCCCTCCTTCAATCCCCCATCCCTTCTTACCTGGAACACTGACATCATCTTGTGGTTGGGCTCCCTGCTTTGACTTTCTCCCCTCTCCAATCCATCCTTCACAAAGCCCCAGATCTCCACTGAGTCTAGCCACATGGCTCTCTCTGATCCCCAAGATAAAATGTGCCTGACAACCAAAGCCCATCACAGCTTGTCCCCCTCCTGCCTTTCCTATCTTCTCACACCCCACTCCCACAACAGAGCTGTTCAGGGCTAGGCTCCACACTCAGCCTAATGACTTACTCCTCTCACCAGGGTTCTGGCCACAAGAGGAGCCAGGCAGCCCCAAGAGGAGGCCACCCAGGGGCAGCCTACAGTCATTCCCAGAGCCCAGGGACATAGTCAAAGCACTGCCTATCCCTCCATGATTCCCAGCTCCTCTACTCCCCTGTTGGAGTACCTGTTGACCACTTTATGGGGATGGGTCTTTAGGGAAGCCTTCACTCCTCCAGGCTGCTGCAGCTCCTGCAGAAGATGAAGGAAAGACCCCCTGCCAGACTGAGTGGCCCTGGAGGCCCCTGGAAACCACTGTCCTCTTTGGTTTCTCTAGCTGCTCCAGGCTCCAGGCCTGCTGGGCTGGGCAGAGTGACCACACGCTTCCTCCTGATCCCTGATGGGCAGCTGGGGAAGCTGGGGGAAGGGAGCCTATGCAGGAAGGGCAAAGGGGCAGCAGCAGGTGAATCTCTCAGAGAAGGGACGAAGGTGGCCTTTTGAAGCTGGGAGCTATAAGGCATTTGAGAGCTCTTCTGGTCCTATCTCCTTTTCCAGCTACAGTCACTGACGTGCTTTCCTCCCAATAAGCTGGGAACACAGGAAAGTCCTCTACAGACATTGATCCTTATTTGGCAGAGTGGGAAACTGAGGCACAGAGGTTTTCCCAAAGCCACCTCAGATCAGGAGCAGAGCCAGGCTGAGGAGCCTGCTTTTCTGCCCCTCTCCCCTTCCCAGCACCATGATTCCTCGCTCCATCCTCTCTTAGGCTTCCTGGTAGAAGAGAGAAGGTCCAATGGGGGAAAGGGTGGGATAATAACTCATATCTCTGTGGAGATGGGGAGACTGACTGAGAAAATACTTTCTGTACAACCCTGGGAGGAAGGCAGCCTAAATACAATGATTGTAATCCTTGTTTACAGAGAAGGAAACTGAGTCCCAGAGATGTAAAGCCACCTAATGAGAGGCTGAGCCAGGGCTTAGGCCCAGGTGTTTGGGCTCTAAACCCAGTGTTCTGGATTGTGCCAATGACTCAGTGACCTACAGTGACCACAGCACCTACTGTGTGTCAGGCACTGGGCTAGGTGCTAGGGCTGCAGAGACAAGAGGAAGCTCACAGGTTAGTGGGGAAACGTGCCACGGATGAGACAGACACTTGGTACTTTGCGGGGAGAGCAGGAAAGGCCTTCTGGACAAAGTGATGCTTAAGCTGAGTTTTGAAGGAGCTGGGACTCAGAGAGGTCTAGGTGAGGAGAGAGAGTCAGGAGGGAAAAATCCCAAGGGTTGATGGAAGGGTGAATTAGAGAGAGAGAGAGAGGGCAAGGGATTAGGATCTGGGCTTGTTAAAGAGAGAAAGGGCAGATCGCTTAGGTCACAAACTGACCATGTTGACTAGATTCCTTCTCTCTCTACACCCTCTTCTTTGTAAAGAGAAGCAGAAACCTGACTCTTTCCTGGAGTCAGAAAAACCCACATTCAAATCTGGCCCCAGATGCTTGCTAGCTGTGTGACCTTGGGCAGATCATTTAACCCTGTTTGCCTCTGTTTCTTCATTTATAAAATAAGGATAATAATAACACTGCCTCACAGGACTGTTGTGAGGATCAAATGAGATAATAATTGTAAAGCCAAAAACAAGATAAAAATGTAGGAACCTGAAAAGAATTTGTAGAGAAGTTACATAGGATAGCTCTGGTTACTGAATAGGAATAGAAGAGAATCTTCATATTCTCAGTTCTATGTGACACTTTGACAAAGACTGACACTGTGCTAAGGCATCAGAAGCTCATAAGGAAGGGCAGAAAAGTAAAAATGTTAACAGACCCTTTACTGACCACAGGACAACAAGATGATAATCAAGGAGGGGCATTTGAAGAAAGGGGTCAAACTTAAATAAAGATTAAATAAATTAATCCTAAAGAATGTGTGGGTCAAAGAAAAAGCCACAGAAACCTGATCTAGGACTGGAAGCTGGCAGTAGCTTTGGAATGAAGCCCTGCCCCTCATCTGCAGCTTCAAACTGTTTTCTGAGGTTTCCCCAAATTGTACTGGCCTGGTCCACTTCCTTAGGACGTCATTTGCTGATACAGCCCCATGGGAGATGACTCCCTAGGGTGTCCCCCAATCCTTGGGCTCACTGATCTTGGCCTGTCACCTACCAGGGCAAGGAGACCTTGATCTGTCCACCCCCCCCACCAATCTCCTTGTGTGTCCCTTATGACATAGCTAGTTGTATGTTGGCTCAGGAAAACCACAAATTAACATTATCTCCATTGTATTGTATTCTTATTTATTTGTTTTGTTAAACATTTTCCAGTTACATTTTAATCTAGTATCTGGGAAGTTTTGAGGGCCTCATTTGCCAGTGGGCAGCAGATCTGATACTCTGAGAAGCTCAGCGGGGTTTATACCTTGGCTGTATTGCAGAGGCCACTAGGGATAAAGGGCCTGACCTGGAGTCAGGAAGAACTGAGTTCATATCTAGCTCCAGACACTTACTAGCTGTGTGACCCTGGGCAAGTCACTTAACCTCTCAGTCTCAGTTTCCTCATCTGTAAAATGGGGAAAATAAGCCTATCTCCCAGCACTGTTGTCAGGGTAAAAAGATAATTTCTAAAAGGTGCTTTGCAAACCTTAAAATGCTCTTCTGTTCTTTATTTAGACAATCTTCCTCAGGGAGCTGGGTTTGACTAAAGCCGTTCAGGTCAACATTTTAACCAGAAATCAGTGTTTTTCAGTAGGACCAGGACTCTCAATTGATCAGTATTTATTAAATGTCTACTATGTGCCAGGAAGCATGCATGCTAAGTGTTAGGGATCCATGGAGGCTGGATCCCAGGCTGAGGCTTGGCCAGGAGCAATCAGTGAAATAAGACCAGAGGATTAAGCAGGAGAGTGTGGAGTTGGTTTGGTTCACCAAGGGATCAGGCCAGGGAACAGGGGAGAGAGTGGCTGGGAGAGAACACAGGGGTCAAGGGACTGGAGGCGTGGCGAGATAGGAGAAGGGTGATACCTGAGAAAAGGCGGAGGCAGTGCTAAGAGCCAAGAGACGTGGCTGGATGAGGGGATTTCAGATTCTTGAACATCCAGGTGGGGATGGTCATCTTTGGGTGTGGCTCCCAGGGAAACTGAGTAGGTTGAGGAACTGAAAGATGAGTGTTTGAGAAGACAACATGGGTATTGGAGGGCAGAAGTATTGAGCTCACTGAGGAAGGAAGCGGAGCGACCTGGGGGTCTGCAGCTGACAGCGATGAGTATTCTGATTGGGTCCGAAGATGAGGGGTTATTGAGTGATGGAGGAAGGGGAGCCTTGACCAGTGGAGGGGCAGCCAGCATGGGGAACGATAGAAAGGACAATCCATTTGGAGCTGTGAGGCCACCTGCTTCAGCCACCCCTATTGACAGAGGAGGAAACTGAGGCCCAGAGAAGTGACTTTCCCAAGGTCACATGGAGCAGGATTTGATCTCAGGTCTTCCTGACTCCAAGCCCAGGTGTTTGGCCAATGCTCTGCTCCGCCCCACCTGTGCATCTGTGTATCTTGCTCTCCTTGATTCAGATGGTTCATGGTTTCCCCACCATATGCTCCCTGGGGGAGATAAATCCTCACACTTGGAAGCAAGGGACTCCCGGGTTTCCCTTCTCCCATCATTTCATAGCAGCATTTGGAAATGGCAAACCTGCCTGGGCTCATTCTTTCCAGGACGGGAGATAACTGGTGTGACCACCTCAGCCTGACACCTCTGGAGCTCAGGCACTATCTGCCCTACCCATGGGAGGTCACCAAGTGGCCAGCCATCTTCAGGCACCAGGTGCTCTCATGGCCTGCCCAAACTGTTGTTCAAGATCAAGCTGGCTTCAGGGAAACAGGAGTCAGTGTGAGGACAGGTGAGAGGTAGTGGGGAGGCTCCTCCCTGCCAGCATCAGGGGCGGGGACAACCAGAGCCCAAGAAGCCATGCTGGGAGCCCCCGGCCCTCTGGACAAACAGTGTGGGCAGCTGCTGGCCCACTCAACAGATGAAGATTCAGCTGTCTTGGAAATTCACAGGCAAAGGAGAGAGCATGGGCATGAAAGATGGAGGGAGGAGGTGATGACCAGGCCTCCATCTGGCCTGGCCATGGGAGAGGAGATGGTCTTTGAGTCCACCTGCCTTGTCTGATGTCTGAGGAACCCCAGGCCCACTGCCCGAGGCAAGGCAGCGGGTTGGAGCCCAGGTGCTCTGAGGACTCCTGGAGCACTTTCCCCCACAATACACTATAAAATGTAATATAGATGAGACCATTGTCTGACACCCCACGGACTGATGTTGGATGAGAGACAGCTTGTAGCAGGTGGAGAGATGGCCCTGGAGTCCGGGGGCTGTAACCCTGGACAAGGCACTGGGACTCTCAGTGCCCCCAGGCAAGTCACAAGTGCAGATAAGGCACCAGCAGCATCAGTAGAGAAAGCTTTCTTATCGAGGAGTTCCCTCTATGAGTGAAATCACATTTCTAGACACAAAGCTTCTAGACTTCCTCTGAATTTCTCTCCTTGATGATGTGGGGGATCTGAACAACTGGGTCCATAGGAGGGAGGCTTGACGGCCATAGGAGGGAGGCTCTACAGGGGCTGGGAAGGCTTAGAGTACAAGATGAAGACAGTGTGCCTCAGACCCTTGTCAAGTCACTTAACCCCAACTGCTGACAGAGAGAGGAGAGGAGAGGGGAGGAGAGGAGAGGAGGGGAGGAGAGGGGAGGGGAGGAGAGGGGAGGGGAGGAGAGGGGAGGGGAGAAGGGGAGGAGAGGGGAGGGGGAGGGAGGGGAGGAGAGGGGAGGAGAGGAGGGGAGGGAGGAGAGGGAGGAGGAGGGGGAGGGGAGGAGAGGGGAGAAGAGGGGAGGGGAGGAGAGGGGAGGGGAGGGGAGGAGAGAGAAGAGGAGGGGAGGGGAGGAGAGGGGAGGGGAGGGGAGGAGGGGAGAGGAGGGGAGGGGAGGAGAAGAGGGGAGGAGAGGGGAGGAGAGAAGAGGAGGGGAGGGGAGGGGAGGAGAGGGGAGGAGAGAAGAGGAGGAGAGGGGAGGGGAGGGAAGGAGAGGGGAGGGGAGGGGAGGAGAGGGGAGGAGAGATAGGGAGAGACAGAAAGAGACAGATGAGGAGAGAGAGAGAGAGAGAGGAGAGAGAGAAAGAAAACAAGAACCACTGGGCCCTGCACAGTTGTTGTCAGACATCCCCTAAGTGTTGCTAACTAGGTCTGCCTCTGTATACAAGCCACATGCCAACTCTCTCCAACAGTGGGTGGACAGCCCAAGGGGCACAATGGCACTGCTAGATGAAAACCCCTCAGTCAATCAAAATGTATTTGTTTATTTTTTTAATTTTTCATTTTTTATTCTGAATTCAATGAATAAAAAAAAGAACTATCAAAAAGCAAACCAAAGAATATGTATTAAATCAAACAGAAAAAGCTGGTTACATGTGAAACCAGAAATATCTTCTACATAGAATGTGAATTCTACATGTCACCCTCAAAGCTGTCCTGCTTGTCTGTCTTCTTTGAGCCTCCTGCTGCTCTGTCCTGTGCATTTAAAAAACATTATGTTTCCTCTTTTATTTTCCTTCTTTTTGTCTACTCTATTGCTATGACCCTCTCCTAGCCAACTCCAACACACCCCGCCCCCCAGTTCTTAAGAGAATAAGCATAACAAGCCTAATAGCCAAGCAAAACAAATCCACACATTTGCTCTATCTGGAACATGGCCGGGCACCGTCTTCTGTCTTCTGGCATTGTGCTTCGTCATATCCCGTCCTTCAGACTTGACTTTCTTTCTTTCCAATGTTGTTGGCTTAGGGTTACCCTCCTACCCTAAGCCTATCACGTCAGCTGTTCTGTTCTGCTCACATCATTCGGCATCAGTTCATCCCCACTTTCCCAAGTTACTCTGAAACCATCGCTTTCACTATTTCTTATGGTGAATCATATCTATCATGTAGCCCAAACTCTGGACTCATGGCTCCAAAATGAGACTGGCTACATCTCCATCTCAGGAGTCTAGGGACAGCCCTGAGATGTTGGGAGTGATTCTCAATGGCAGTTGGCTCAAGCCTCCACTGGTGTGCTCCCTGCTACACACACACACACACACACACACACACACACACACACACAGTGCATGATCAGTTGAAATTGTTTAGTGAGTCTGTCTAAAGGAGCTTTTAGGAAAGGGTAATTGCTATAGTGGTACAATAACAACAGATGTTACAATACAACCTGCCTCACCCCTCCCCCACCCTCTCCCACAGGTACACAGAGTCTATGGGAGAGTAATCTTGACCTTAGAGAATACACATGGCTCTCTTAGGGGTAACCGGTTCCTGGAGTTCCTTTTCTTCCATGTGTGGGGTACTCAAGTTTCCCTTAAGCATGGTGAATTTGCCAATCCATAGAGCCTTGGCTTTTAAATTGTGGACACTGTTAGGACATGAGTGGGAGAATGGGAAGTTCGACAGCCTCCAGACCCTTCCCAGTTCACAAGGTCCTCTTTTGGCCAAGAAGAGATGGAAGTGGCCAGGAGAAAGAGAGATGTAGACCAGGCTGAAGTGAAGGCCTCTCCTTCTGACATTCAGCCCAAGCATTTCCTCCTGAAGGGTGTCCTGAAAAGTCACCCTTGCTCCAGTTGCTAGAATTTGTCCCTTCTCAACCTGCTTGATAGCTGAGAGAGTCTCTGGGGTATGATGGCCTCTCCAAACATGTTGTACAGCTTCATTCCTTTTAGTACACTCTGCTAAATGATTAGATTTATGATTGGCCTGTGATTAAACTGATTGGGCACCTGGTCACTGACTGCAGGTGGGGTGTACTTGAGTACATTCAGTCACTCAACCCTTACATTCACATTCCTATCCCATAATTTGTGCAGCCATCCCCCATTTGACAGGGACCTATTGTGTTTCCTGTTCTTTGTTATATCATAAAGAGCTGCTAGAGATATTTTTGTATATATGGGGCGTAAATCTCTTTCTTTGAGCTCTTTGGGCATATAGACCTACTGGTGGGTCTCAGTTTTGTGATTTGGGGGCACAGATCCAAGTTGCTTTTAAAAATGGAAGGACTTTACATGCAACTGGGAAATAAGATATACAGGCACTGGAGCATAGAGATACATTTTGCCCTACTGGAAAGTCTGAGGGGAGCTGGGGGAGGATATAGGAGAGAACAGACTGGGGGAATGCGATCACTGTTTTGGGGTGGTGGGTAGGGGAAAGATGGGGAGGAAATTTGTAACTCAAAATCTTGTGGAAATGAATGATGTAAACTAAAAATAAACATAAAATTTAATTTGAAAATTTTTTTTTAAAAATGAAAGGACTAAGTCCATGACCAAAGAAAAGATAGAGATTCAGAGGAAGTAAAATGAGAAATTTAGATTACATGAGTTGAAAGTTTTTGTACATACAAAACCAATGCAACCAAGACTAGAAGAAAAGCAGGAAACTGAGAAAAAAATCTTTGTAGCAAATTTCCTTGATAAAGATCTCATCTCTCAGATATACAGGCAATGGAGCAAATTTCTAAAGATGGGAGTCACTTTCCAAGTGATAAATGATCAAAGGATATGAAGAGGCAGTTTTCTGAGGAAGAAGTCAAAGCTATCAATAGTCATATGAAAACAATATAAATCACTAATAATTAAAGAAATTAAATGAAAACAACTCTGAAGTACCACCTTATACTTATCCAATTGTCGAAGATGACAGAAAAATAAAAGTACAAATGCTGGAGGGGATATGGAAAAGTCGGGACACTAATGCACTGCTGGTGGAGTTGTGACCTGATCCAACCACTCTAAAGAACAATACAGAACTATCTATGCCTAAAGAATCAAAAAGCTGTGCATATCCATTGGCCAGCAATACCACTACTAGATTGATACCCAAAAGACATCAAAGGAAAAGGAGCTGAAAATGGCAGCCAAAGAAGAGGCATACGAGTGTGGTGGAATACTGTTTTTTATTTTGAATAATATTTTATTTTCCTAATTACATGTAACAATTTTTTTTAAATTTGAGTTTCCAATTTTTCTCTCTTCCTTTTTCACCTCTCCCCTCCCTGTGATGGTAAGCAATTTGATATAGTTATACACATACTGTCATGCATAACATTTCCATATTAGTTGTGTTGTGGAAGAAGACACAGACCCAAAGAAAAAATGATGAAAAAAATAAAGTGAAAAACGTCTGCTTCCATCTACCTTCAGACTCCATGCGTTCTTCCTCTCAATTTGGATGGCATTCTTCATCCTGAGTCCTTTGGAATTGTCTTGGCTCACTGTATTGCCGAGAAGAGCTAAATCATTCACAGCTGATCATCATACAATATTGCTGTTCGTGTATACAATGCTCTCCTGGTGCTGCTCACTTCACTTTGCATCAGTTTGTGTAAGTCCAGGTTCTTGTGAAATCAGCCTGTTCATCACTTCTTATAGCACAAAGGGAATGAAGTACTATTATGCTGAAAAAAAATGATGAAGGGTATGATTCCAGGAAAACATGGGAAGACAATATGAATTGATCCGATGAATACAATGACCAACTCGGTTCCAAAGGAGTCATGTTTAAAATGCTGTCTACCTCCAGAGAAAGAAGTAATGGATGCAGGGTATAAATTGAACATATTTTTTTGCTTTCTTTTTTCCTTCTTTGATTTTTCAGAGCATGGCTAATGCAGAAATGTTTTGCTTGACTCCACATACATAATGGGTATCATATTTGGGGTACATAATGTTCACCTTCTCAGTGGATGGGAGAGGAGCAAAAGGGAGGAAGAGAATTTGGAAGCTGCCCACTCTAACCTTAAAAAATGGAAGAAAACTCCTCTTTTTATCCTCTTCTTCTTTCCTTAACTTAAGCTTAGAAGTCTCTGGGTCTTTCCTTTATAGGAAGAGAGTCAGTTCTCTCCCTACTCCATGTGGGAAAAAATGATGTATTGTATTATTGAGGAATTATTACGCTATTCAAATCTAACCTTCTGTGATTAAAGGTTGTCCACACCCAGAATGCTGCCTTACCCTAGTAACTGTCTAAAAATGCTGGAGAAGCCTACAAGGTATTTTAGGTTCCCCCCAGATCTTGGATCCACTGAAAGCATTCGTGTTTTAGGTTACACACTGAGAACTGGTGATGGGTCCACCCAAGCTTATGTTTTGGCTCATGGGTAGCCTTGACTAAATCCTATTTGATGTCAACCTTTCAGAGTCTAGATGGAAAGAACCCACACCTCCTTTCTGGCTTATTTTCCTCTGCCATATGACCTAATGAACTTCTTTCTAAAACTTGTTCAGATTTTGGGGTCTCTTCTCATGAACAACATCCACCACCTACCCCTACCATTAGATCAACTACTCTACTTAGCTTCTAGCCAATATACTGTTGAATCAGCCTAGGTTTAGGCCTCTGCACCCTCCCCATCTTTTCTAGTAAATCAAATTACAATATTTTGCAGAGAGGGTTATGAGAATTATGAGCAATATTGCCTAATAAAACAGAGAAAAGTAATGAAGGATAAAACAGTTTTAAAGAAAACACAGCTATCAGAGGCCCCATCAGGACCAAAGTTGAAGGATTCCCTAGAGATGGTTAACTCCTCCAGATCCTCCTGTCTGCAGATGACATGATGTTGGTTCTAAGCCCTGGACTGTCACAGAACCTCCTAGACAAGATCTATGACCATTCCAAAGCATTTGATCTAGTCATCCACATATGAAAAATCAAGTGGATGAAAGATTTTGGTATATCCTTAGATACACAATCTGTAATGGTTGTCCATCCATGTATATACCTTGGAAAATGAATAAGAAATTGGGTCCAGAACTAAAGAAGAGGAACAAGGCAGGCTAAATTACCGTTAGGGCATTGCAAAGCCACTTTCTGTAAACATGTACAACATTTAGAAATAACACAAAAAAAGGCACACTCATCCTAGGGGATTAGAATGCTAAAGCATAAAATCAAAAGATAATTGAAATAACAGGAAATTTTGGCCTTGGAATATAAAATGAAGCAGGGCAGAGACTAATAGAGTTTTGTCAAGATAACTCTCTGTTCATAGCAAACACTCTTTTATTTTTTCCCATTTAAAAGGCTTTTAATTTAAGTACATACAAGTACAAACCAACCAGCTAGAAGCTTTACACTGAATGGTCATTTGGTACACAATATGGTATTTGTAGAATTCACAGCTAGTTAAGAAGTTTCAGGGCCTCAGTGATATGTTACACAGGCTCCTTTTGCTTCTAATCTCAAAGTTACCAATTCCAGGGGAAATGCCATCTTAGCATCAGTTTTTAGGGCAGAAGACCAAACCCTCTTCTCTAGCCTCAGTTCTAGTGATGTCTTGCTAGAGGTGAAGGTAGAATTGAGGGGGTATGAATGATATTAGGAGCTATTAACAAACTCCATCAATAATCATATCTAGTCTTTTGCAAGGGCTTATATACAACTTGGCGCAAATGTCAGGGAGAAAGCCCAAATGCAGAAATACTTTTCTGCATTGTACAGTTTGGGTCAAATTAAGGATGCTAGCCCTGCTCTCTAAACCACCTGGGGTAGGGAGTATCAATTACATGTTATCCCTCCCAAGTTGAATAACAATTCACAAATGTAAAACATTAATGAAGCAGGTCGTGGGCTCCTACCAAAATACAATAGGGCTATTTTGTGGAACAAAAAATTACCACTGACCTAGTTCATCTCCACTCAAAAGAGCTTTGGGTAGGGCACAGGATTCAGGGTCAGGTGTGTTAAGGACTCAGAATCTAGGATGTTGAAGCCACTCACACCATGACTAGAAAACACCTTTCAGGCCTAAGCTTTTATCCTACTCACACCAAATGAAAGGGCCTTAAATCAAGCAGTCAGGGAGCTCTCTGATCACCATCTAACTATCCATGTATTTGCCTCAAATTCTGAATATAGCTCCATGTAGTTTGGGAGAAAAGGAGCCATTGTTTCCCAATTTTAGCTTCACAATGATCACAAACAATTAAGTGTCTGAACTTTGAAAATTCATCAACACCTATCGATTTTTTCAGGACTTATACACAAATACAACAGCTAACTTCATTTATTTAGTAACAAGAAAGCCATTTGTTGTACATGTGTCCATGTAGGTGGTAGGCTGCCTTTGTGATTGTATATAATGTAACAGTAAAGTAACTTTTTCCTTTAACAGCAAAGTAGCTTTGTTCCTGGGAAAGCCTTTAAAAGAGAATTTTTTCCTGGTTTGATTCAGCAGGACCCATACATCCATGGGATGGAGGAGTTATGGAATCAAACAAAAATAATTCAGTAGTTCAAAAGCAGCTTGGAATAAAGTGACTACAAATAGATCTTAATTAAAATATAACACTCTAGACAATTCCTCCAGTGATTTTACTTTTACTGTCTGGAGAAAATAAGAGTTGGAAAGACTGAGAAATTTTTTAAAAAGCCAGAAGTGGGAGGAGTAGACTGCACAAGATCCTGATCTTGGGGGCCCCTAAAGCTCCCTGGTTCCAAAGTCCTTCTTAGAGTTCTAGTCATTGGAGGTGTGGCACATGGGTACTAGGCTTGCATCAGTGGCAAGAACTTCTGGTAATAGCTTTTGGTGACATGGATCATCAGCTCCTGGGTGCTCCCCAGAGAAGAGTCCTGGACAGTTTGAGAAGATGGTGAACAGTGGGACTACAGTTTCAGGAGGCAATACTGTATTGTCTAGAATTTTGCAACAGTCTTTCAACACAGCATCGGCCAATTACACAGTTCTTCCCTATGTGGTCATAGGAACCAATTTGGGCTGCATTGACCACACACTCCTCTTCAATAAAGACATGGTCACCAATGTGTAGAGGAAAGAATGCAACTCTTTTGCTGAATTTCTTAAATGGTGGTCTTATGACCATGACTTTTTCACAACACAGTGGTGACCAATCCTTACATTTGCCAGATCTCCTCAAATAACACAGTCATTCATCCTGATTGTCTTTCCATTTAGGACAAGATTTTGGCTTCCACACAGAACTGACTGAAGACTGACTTTGTTTTCAGATGCTGTCTCGATGTACTCAGACTTATCATAGAGTAGCTGGCTCAGCTCCATATCTGCAACCTCCATCTCCCAAGCTCCCATCTTGCAAACAAAAGGTGACTCTATACATGGACATCACCAGATGGTCGATATAGAAAACAGACCAATGATGTGCTTTGCAGCCAAAGGTGGATCTCTATACAGTCAGTTAAGACAAGACCTGGAGCTGACTGTGGCTCAGATCATGAGTTTCTTATTGTAAAACCCAGAATTAAACTGAAGAAAGTAGGGAAAGTCATCAGACCATTAGGTCTGACCTAAATAACCTCCCTTATGAATAAGAAGCGAAGGCAATGAATAGATTTAAGGGATTTGATCTGGGAGATAGAGTGCCTGAAGAACTATGGGCAGAGGTTCAGCAACAAAAAATATTCCAAAGAAAAAGAGTAAGAAAACAAAATGGTGGCATGGTGAGGCTCTAAGGAGAAAGGGAAGATCTACCCAAATGAAAGCAGAATTCCAGAGAACAGCAAGGAGAGGTAAGAAGGTTTTCTTACATGAGCAATGCAAAACAACCAGATAAATGAATAAATAGAAGAAAACAATAGAATGGGAAAGGCAAGAAATATCTTCAAGAAAATCAGATATCGAGTTGAGCTATTTACAATCCTAACAGAGAATGCTGTTTAAGTGCTATGCTCACATGCCAGCAAATTTGGAAAATTCAACAATGGCCACTGGAGTGAAAAAGATCTGCTTACATCCCAATACTAAAGGGCGGCAATGCCAAAGAACATCCAAGTTACTGAACAATTGAGGCTTCAGCAATACATGAACCAAAGTGTCAGAAGAGCAGGCTGTTTTTTTAAGAAGAGGAACTAGAGGGGCGGCCAGGTGGCACAGTGAGTAAGAGCACCGGCCTCGGAGTTGGGATGACCCGAGATCAGATCCGGCCTCAGAAAATGAGCACCCACGCATAAATAATGACTAGCCGTGTAACCCTGAGCAAGTTACTTAACCCCCATTGCTTTAAAAAAAAAAAAAAAAAGAAGAGGAACTAGAAACCAAACTGCCAACACGTGGATTATGGATTATGGAGAAAGCAAGGTAGATCCGGAGAAACATCTACTTCTGATTCATTGACTGCTACTCATTTTTCTGATTTCACTTGCAACACTATTATTTTGCCTGAGAACTTTCTTTTGACTCTGAATCTGTTTTAAGTATGTTTCTTATAAACAGATTCCACTTCCTGATACATTCTGCCCCTCTCCTCTGTCCTAAGGGTGAGTTCATCCTATTTCCTCTCTTTGTCCTCCCCATCCCTCCCCCACTCCCAAGAAAGGTTTTAGGTGACAGAGACAATGATAAAAAGGCAAGTCTTATTCAAAATGCCTTTAAAAATTATAAAATATCAGGATTCAACTTCCTAAAGCATACCCAATACTTGTGTGGATTCAATTACAAAACTAAGGAAAAACTTAAATCATTTAAATTGGTGTCCATGGCTAGAGCATGCCAATATAATAAAAATTCCAACATAATTAAAATTAATGGACAAATTTAACGCTATTCCAATCAGAGGTATGCTTTGTAGAACTAGACAAATTCATAACAAAATTAATTTATAGGAACAAAAGATTTGAAGTTATGAAGGGATGTAATGAAATAAGGTAAAGGGGAAGGAAGATTAGAACTTCCAGACCTCTGGCTAGATTATAAAACAATAGTCATCAAAATAATTTGGTAATGGTTAAAAAAAATAGAAAAGTAGATCAATGGTCCAGAGTAGGTAAGGAAGAAACATAAATAATTGAACTTAATAACTGAGACTCAATTAATCAGCAAACATAAATTCCTTAGGAAAGAATTCACAATCTGATAAGAACTGCTGGGAAAACTGGGAAGCAGCCTGACAGAACTTAGGTTTGGAACAACAGCTCATGCTCGACTCCCCAACAGAACAAAGATGGGCGCGTGATCGGTGTTCTGAAGAAAATATAACTAAAAGTCAGAAGAGAAGCATGTGATGTGCAGGTGCAAGAAGGTGGGATCTCCACTAAAAAGGACAGAAAACTGACTATGAAAGATGCAACAAGCAGCTCTGTGCGCGCGCAAGAAATGGATGCTTCTAGGGTGAGGGAAATGGTCCACTGAGAAAGACCTTCGGATTAATCATCTCTAATAAGGGTCATATATTCAAGTCATGTAGAAAATGAACAGAAATGTGCAAGACCAAAAGCCATTCCCCAACTGATAAGTGGTTAAAGGATATGAACAAAAGTTTTAGAAGAATTGTAAGCTATTAACAATTGTACAAAAGCATGCCCCAAACCATTTATGAAAGAAAGGCAAGTCAGGAGCTCCCCGAGGTCTCACCTCACATCCAAAAAATTATCAAAGATGCCAAAGGTGGGAAAAATCAATGTCGGAGAGGCTACAGAATGACAGGTGCACTAATGCATTACTGGTGGAGGTCCAAATTGATTTCTAGTTATGTAAATGTATAATTTAAGTGATTGAAATGTTCATACTTATCCCAGAGATTTCACTGTTAGACATTTGCCCCAAGGAGGTCATTGACCAAAAGAAAGATTCTATAAAGACCAAAATATTGATAGCAACATTTTTTTGTGGTAGCAAAGAATTGGAAACTAACAGATGCCAATCGGCTGGTGAACGGGTAAGCCAACAGTGTCTGTGAAAGTCATGTCATATTCCTCTCCTGTGAGCAATGATTCATATGAAGAATAAAGACAATACTGGAGAGATTCATGAGCTGCCAAGAGCCCAGGAAAGGCTAGACTCAGTGACTACGACGTGGATGGAAAGATCACCTTGGCAAGTCCAAAATGGAAGGATGAGAACCTGAAAGGCTAAGCCTGTCCCCAAAGGGGCTCAAGGCAATGCCTTCCCCAGTCCTCTGTGGGGGTGGAGTCTGCCCAACAATGGCACATGACATCAGAATGTTAACTGACTTTTGGGGAATTTCTTCCTCCTCTCCTTCCCTTTATTCTTTGTCTGAGGAATGGCCCTCAGGGAGGCAGTCGTGACAGAAGGAGGGAAGCACAGAGAAAGGTAGGAGATGCCAATCTAGGTCCCGGAGCTAAGAGGGGGATGCTGGAGTTACAGAGCGAGAGAGGGGCATGGTCAGGCCTGGCGCCTAGCGGAGGGGAGAGGCTGGAGGCTGCTGAAATAACCCAGGAGACATGCGAAGGGTCTGACACCTGAGCGTCTTCTTCTTGGCCCATCCTAACCCCCAAAGGGAACAAAAACAATCTGGGCCACTAAAAGCTGACTCATCCTCGGGAGATTCACATTCCTGTCTGGTCCTGGGGGGAGACAGGGACCATGGGAGAAAAAGGAACTTTCCTTTCTGTCCCTATATGGTAGAGGACAAGTCCCCCTGGAACCGTCCACGTGAAGGCCCTGTGTCTGAGGGAACCCTTCGGACCACCTGCTCTGGCCCAGATTAGAATGGGGACCCAACCTGGGGCTCACCCACACAGCCAGTGGTGACCGGCACCAGAGGTCCTGCCAAGGGGCGGCTCTGCATCATTCCAGCACAAGCACCAGAATGTGGCTGATCCCTCCAAAGGGCTGGTGGTGGACGCTGCTGGACCTCAGGAGCCAGCAGCACAAAGTGTGTCCAGTCACTGGGCTGGCCATGCAGTCACGGCTGCCTTGGGTGCAAGGTCTCCAAAAAGAGGAGGTGAGTAGGCCATTACAGCAGTCTGTGCTAATACTGCCCTGTCCTACCAATACCAGGACTCCTCTCCTCTCCCTGGCCCAGTGTCATCAAAAGGGGAAGCTGCAGGGCCCCCAGGGAGGGCCACGCCAACCGTGGATATGGAGGACCATATAAGGGGTGTGGGGGGTGGGGCCTGGACAAACCCAGCTGTGCTCATCTGCAAGTGCACCCATCAGGGCCCCCAGCTCCCCACTCCAGACTTAACACAGCTGCCCCTCAATACACAAGACACACACATACACACGTGCACACACATGCACACTCACACTCAGAGACATACATACAACACCAGTGCTGCCTGAATGCCAGCCGTGAACCCAGATTTGTGGCAGACGCAGGCCTTGGATGGGTGTAGGCCTTTCTCCTTAATACAGAAAGCTAGGACCACAAGGGATGGGTGAATTTTTGGAAGCAGAGCCTCTTGCCCGCTGAGAAGCACTTGGTGCAGACAGCAGCCAGCCTGGGCAGGTGGGGGCCCTCCCACAGGGCCATGCTCCCTCCTCCCCCATGGAGAGCTCTGCCACTGCACACCAGTCACCCTTATCCCCAAGGATGCCCCAGAACCACAGAAGGCAGTGTTGCACCGCAGTGTGTTTATTTTAACGGGGAGAAAAACAGGCCTGTGGTCACTTGGCCAAGAACTACCATCTCTTGGGCCGACCACCCTCCCTCCAGGTAACATCCAGGCCACGGTGCCACTGTGGGCTGACCAGGGTCCTGCAGGGCTATGGAATGGGCCTGGCCCCAGGGACCCCTTCCCATCATTCAAGGGTACCAGAGGGCCCTAATCCAAGAAGAAAGTCCGGCACACATTTAGTAGAGGCCGGTTATTTTGATTCCAAAGGACTGCTTCATTTCCCTAGCGGTTACTGACAAGCTCAGAAAGAATCACGAAGGATTAGTGACTAAAGTCCCTGGATTGTCGACAAGCATGAAGAAGTGAGGACGAGTCCAGGGTCCTAGCTGTCATCTGCAGCTGGGGCTTGGGACCTGCCTGCCTACACAGGGCTCCCCTGGTCACCAGGCTGAGGAGCCTCCGAGATGCTGCTGCGGCCCAGACCCCCACTCCTCACCAGCCAATACAAGGGTCTGGGCAATCTCGCAGGTACGACTCGTACACGTCATTGGTAACGTCAATCAGCGTGGTATAGACGGTGAGCTGTAAGAAACACCTCTGGGCCATGACTGTGTTGGTCAGTTCAGATCACAACCCTCAGACTGGACAGCCTGCTCACTCACACAGCCATAATGAGGCGTTCTTGGAATGGGGGAAGGGGGCGGCTAGGGGGCCCTTCAGTCAGGAGGACCTGAGCTCAAATCTGGCCTCAGACACTTGACGCTTACTAGTTGTGTGACCTTGGGCAAGTCACTTAACCCCGACTGTCCTGCCTTCCCCCTCCAAAAAAAAAAAAAAAAAGAAAGAATAGGGGCCAGAGATAAGGACAGAACCCAACCCTGATTTCCCGGGGTCAAGGAGCTTGGAGCCGAGACAACTGTCCCTCCCAGGAAGAGAGTTAAGTGATCTCCCCAGGGTCACATAGCAAGAAGGGGTCTTCCTGGCTGGAGGCCAGCTCCCTATCCACCACCCCAACCTGCCCCTGCAGAATTCACAGAGTGACTCTATAGAAAAAAGCCCCACATCCCTCCCCCAGTGATGGCCACAGTCTGGGGCTCCCTGTTCTCATCCAGGCCCCACAGGCCATGCAGCCACACACTATCACTAGGAAGAGTGCAGATGGAAAACGCTTCCTGCCCAGTTTGTCCCAACAAACCAGCAGGTCAAACATCCGTGACTCTCCATCACACAGAGTGGGATGGCCTAATCCGGGCGGCCCCTGACCTAATTCTTTAGCTCAGACCACCCTAAGGGGAAGGGCAAGCACTGGGCCTGGGGATTCCCAGCCAAGAATTACCTTGTTGAGCATCGGCTTTGTTGACAGGACGTCATAGAGGGAGGGCAAGGAGATGTTCTAGGAAAGAAAGGTGCCATGTTCAGTGAGTCCTGAAAACAGGATGCAACAGAGGCCCCAGCCCCAGTGAAGTGGGCAGCTTGGAGCCAGCAGTGACCCACCTGGTCAGAGTGCCCGCTCCTCACCAACAGGCCACACTGGCCCCTGGGGCTCAAAAGGGAGAAGGCCACCACGCAGAGGCCGGCACTGTCCCTTCCCAACCCGAGTGGGAGAACAGAAAGAGGCCACTCATCATTTACAAAGTCCCTAAGTACCAACGCTGCACTCACAGGCCAGAGCCAAGGATAAAACCCCCTTCCATTCTCTCCCCACCAGGGTGGCTCCCCGCAAATGAAGCCAGCTTCTGCAGGTGTCCAGTCTCCCAGAGCACAAAGAATTTTGGGCACAGACTGCCAAGGCTCCTGGGCATCCAGGCCAGCCTCTGACCCTCGCGCCCTCCCAGCTGGGAGAGAGCACCAGCACAGTCTGGATGACCTGACCCCACCCCCAACACCCTCCCCGGCCACCATTCTCTCCCTGACTGCCAGGTGTGTGGTCAATCTCCAAAGTGCCACACATGTCCTTTCTGGCCACGTGGTCTCTGGTGTGTGCCAGTGACCTCTCCCTCCGCGACCTTTACACAAACATGCCCTGGCTTGTGCTTCCTGGCCTTCATCCCATGAGAACACCCCCTTCACATTCTTATCCAATGTGCCCCCGCCCATCTTCTGGGTGCCACCCCCAGGCCTCAGGGAGCCTCTGCTGGGCCTAAGGCCCCTCTGGCTGCCTGCGCTCTGGGACTAAGGTCTGCAGTCCCTTGAGGACCTGAATTTTACTGGCCTTTGTCTCCTGCCGGCTTCTGGGCCTCTCACAGCTCCCTTTCTTACAGCATCTGACCAAGGACAGACAGTCCATCTTCTCCCTCTCCCAAGCTTTCTAGTTTATAGCCCCTGGGAGGAGACCAAGATATCCCACTGGGCGCTCTCCATCTCTGGCCAGAATCCGTCCACCCCATGCTGGGCAGACCCCTTCTTCCTTTTCCTGGTAATCACTTCCCAGATTAACTTTCCTCTTCTGCATCCCCCGAGGAAGTAGGTGCCCCGATGGCCTGGAGTTGTGTGCCCATTACGTGCAGATGTTGGTCACCCCTCTGAGGCTCCTTCCTGTGGGTCATCTGAGTCCTGGCTCATTGTTTGGGTTTGATGGCTCAGAGTGAGTGTAAACCGAGACTGTTTCTGTTCTGGCTGGAACCGATTCTTTTGGAAAGCAGGCCAGGCCACTTCTGGCCTTAGTTCTTAGCTAGCCTTTAATCACTCAAAGACACCCAGGACACACCCTAGTTTAAAAAGGACAGGGGCTCCCACTGCCTCCTGGCCCACAGTGGGCCAGTTGTCCTGACCTATGTTTTGCCAAGTCAAGGCATCACCCCTCTGATGTCACTGGACCTCTTGGAGAAGGAAGGACAACCGCCACCATCTGAGTCCATGTGACTCTGCAGATAAGTCTGGAGAAGTGTTCCGAGACGCTCCTCTATGGACAACAGAGCTCTCCAGCACAGCCATCAGGCTGACCACAGCGTGCCTCCCCTCACCTGTGGGCAGGGAATCCCGGCGGCGCCTCCTCTCCTCCCTTTGCTCTGGGGTCTCTCCAGTCCCTGCCCTGGCAGGCTAGCCGCTTCTCCCCTCCACTGTTAAGCTCCAATACACATTCCCGGCACTGGGATATCACCCTTGGCCCCTCTACCACCCTACAAGGGCCCAGGTGCCCTCCTCCTAAATACTTCTTCCTGGGGGGGGCAGCTCATGAGGCTCCTGTGGCCCCTCTCCTCCAGGGGGAGAACACAGATGAGAGGGCCTTCCTTGAGGTACCTTCTCCCCAAAACCCTCCAGGAGGGGGCAGATGGTGGGGTGCGCCCTATCCTCTGCCAGAGGGCGGGGCTCCAAGGAGGCCCGCTCCTCCCTGTCCTGACCAGCCCCTCTGCCTCTGCTTTTCTTGCTCTGACACAACCCCCTCTTCAGGTCCCCCAGCTCCCAGAGGCCCCCCCATACTTTCTACCTAGAAGGAGCAGTCTGTACATGGTTCTCCTTCAAGTTTCCCCCCATTTCTCCCCAAATCTGCCAAGTTTCTTCCCCCCAAAGCCAAGGTCTGAGCCCCAACTCCTGGCTGGGCCCTGCTCTCCCTTCATCCCACAGAAGCAGAAGCATGAAGCATGCAGTAGGTGCCTATTAAAGGCTGGCTGCAGCAGGACACTCAGTTTCTCTCTGCTCCTCAGCCTAAGGCTCTGCAGACTCACCTCCTGGGTGGTTTGGTTTAAGCAGATGGTCGTGGGCTTCCTCCGGTCATCCAGGAAAAAGGGGGCTTTCCAGTGGTCATAGTTGGTCTCCACCAAGAACCACCTGCCCTCCACGGGCTTAAGCCTGCGCACAGACAAACAGAGCACCCTGAGCCTCTCCCTGAAGCCACAGCTGCAGCCCACCTGAGGTTGGGGCTCCCCTGCACACTCATGGCCCCTGAGGTTGGGGATCCCCAGCACACTCATGGCCGCCTAAGGTCAGCGCTCCCCCACACACTCAGGGCCGCTGAGGTCAGGGCTCCCCCGGAGCCACAGCCACCTGAGGTCGGCGCTCCCCCAACACTCACTCGTAGACGTCCAGGGTGGATTTCCGGGCGCGAGTGATCAAACAGCCCTCCTCTGACCGGTTGCCTCCCAGGATGAAGTAGGCTGGGGCTAGGAGCTTGGTTTTGGTCAGCAGGTTCTTGGCGTCATCGTAACTGTGCACAGAGGGACGGGAGAGACGGTCACTGCTCCCCTCAGTCTGCCCTCGAGGGGCTTCCCTTCTGGGAGATGCCACATCTGTTGGCCATCAGCGTGTCCCCAGCAGCATCCATCCTTCAGACTGGGCAAAGCCAATGCAGAATGCACAAGACAGAGAGCGGAGCCAAAGGCCAGGGTCACCCTCGCCCTCCCCAGGGAGGCTACTCAGCCAAGGGGAGGAAGCCTATCGGGGCTGAGCCTGGGGGTCAGACCGCCCCAATGTAGCAGTCAGAGCAGACGTTGGGACCTGAGGGTCACTTCTGGATTAGCATAAAAAGGAGAACCCCTCAGACCCAAAACTCCACTGACGAGCTTGTGATAAACCCTACCAGGACTGCTGAGGATTCTACAAGCCCCCCCACCCCCACCCCACCCCCGCCCCGCCACAGGTGGCCAGCCTCATTTGGTTGCTGACCACAGCCCTGGGAAGCAGGCCTTCCACAGTGCCATAGCATACTCATTTCACAGAAGAGAAACTGAGGGCCCCAGGGACCAGTCCAGTGTCATGGAGCACAAGGCATGTGGGATGGGAGAAGCCAGGCAGGGAATCTTGGCTCTGGCCCCCCGGGGTGTAGCTGCCTCCCTCCCCCACTCCCATGTCCAGGAGCCTTGCTAGCCAAGAGAGGAGGTCCTAAGGGACGGCCAGGGGAGGCTTCGGGGGCTGAGTCCCTTCAGAGCTCAGGTCCCCCACAGTGCTGCGCTCCTCTTCCCCACTGTCCCCAGGCCTGCTGTCATGGGGCAGGCCCAGGGCCTTCTAGGGTCTCGAGCATTCAACCTAGGGCCACTACCTTGTGGCGTTCTCCAGGACAGTTCTCATAAGGAAGCCTATCCACGTGTCTTCTCTCCTGCCCAACATCCATTCTAAGACACCTAGAAGAGAGAAGGGACAGACATGCACAGACGGCCTCGGGGGTCTTCTGAAAAGCCCGCCCCACCCCTGGAGACCTGCCCCAGAGACCCCAGGAGCTGCCACTCACCCAGGTAGCCCCCGTTAGAGTTGAAACGTTCATTCAGGGTCAGGCTGAAGACCCCCTGGGAGGAACATGGACAGAGCGGTGCTCAGGGCCAGGCTTCTTCCACCAGACCAGCCGGCCCTGGTGCCAGGCACAGGGGCAGAACCAGGGCCTGAGCTAGCTCCTCTGTGCCCAAGCCCAGGGCCCATCGGATGACCCCTTTACTCCTGCCCCACCTCCTCCCTCTCAAAGCTGGCATGCGGCTGAAGGCAGTGCTACCCCCCTGGCCCAGAAACAGAGGCTCTCACTGGCTTCATGCCCGTCAATGTGCCCACGTAGCCTGCAAATGAGGTAGCTTTGAAGACTGTTCGATTGTTCTTCTGGAAATCCAAGTTCACGGATATCGGCTTCAGATTTTCTGTCACGGTCCAGGAATTGTTGTTCATGTTCCACCTGCAAAAGCAGCCACGAGGTGAGAGGACACGTCTATGTGGGCCTGACGTGCCATGGGAACAGCCTGGTGTGCCACAGGAAGGGCCTAGCTGGAGGTGTGGCCACAGTCTTCAGGTATCCTTTGGAGGCAAGCCCCAAGAAGGCTGTCTCCACCCCGGAGAAAATCTAGAGGCTTGGACTGACCTGAACCCAACATGGGGTTTGTCCTCATGGCCTTCCAGGTAGGAATGTCCAGGAGTGGCCGTGGCCTGGCTGCTGCTCTTTTCTACCTCCTTCTTCCTCCCCACTCAATCACTCACACCTTTCACATCCTGATTTTCTTCTGGAGGCCTGTATCTGGGACCCCTCTCCCTGGAGCCTCAGGCTAAATAAACTTGTTTCCTACTTTGGGCCTAATGGTGTATCTCCCATGAACTTCAGGGTCAGGCTGGGCCTGCCTCTCACCCTCACATCAGAGACCTGGTCACACAACTTGACCTAAATGACCACAAACATAGCCTTGGTGCCTGGTCAGTAGCCAGACCAGCCTGGGCACTGCCTTCTCCACTTACCCAAGAAAGACACCAAAATCCAGATTTCTAGCATGGAACAAGTGACCTCAGGAGAGAGAAGAAAGAGTGAGGATTAGAGCCCATGACAGTCCCTGTCTTTCCCTTTCTACCAGTTCACAGCAAAGGGAAGTCCTCTGTTGACCACAAAGACAAAGGACTCAGGCTGGCTAGTGTGGGTAGGTACCCGATCAAGCTAGCCATGCTGCTGTGGTCCAAGCTCATGGCTCCTGGCTCCTCCCTCTGGCTTCAGACAGGGCCAAGGACCTAGGAAGTTCTGAAGGAGGAGGGGGAAGAGATGGCACCAACTTCTATCATGGCACTCTCCATGCCTGAGCTGGCAGCCAGCTCCTTTCCTGAGGAGGGAGGCAGAGGTAGTATGCTATAATCAAGTGGTCAATGACCCCAGGGTCTTGGACTTGGGAGATCCTGGGGGCTGTCTTTGCTGTTGGGAGCAAGAGGCCAGGTAAGGGGAAAGAAGGAAGAATGCCACACTGGAATGGCAGAGTTGCCAATGATATCAGTGGGTCTAGAGAGGTCTCTCTGGAGTGGTCAGGCGCACCGTGTCAAGGCTGAAGAGATGCTAACTGCCTTGCTGCTGGGGTAAGGTAAATGACTGGAAGCATGGTGAGGTCTGAGCGTACTAGGTTTTAGCCACAGCTGCAGAGGCCTGCCATCTAAGAAGAGTCTGTGTGACGGGTGAGGTCGAAATGGGGAGCCCATGGCTAAACCAAGCCTGTTGCCCTCCCCACTCAGCACCCAATGCACATCTCTTACCTTTCTTATCCTCGGCTATGATGGCTGTACAGATAGTGAAGAGTTCATAGAAAATGTTGAATGAAAGAATCTCGCCTGAAGGGAAGAAGGCATGTGACAGGTTAGTAGACAGAGCAGAGATCCAGGGTATGCAGCAGGTCTGACCTGAAGGTCCCTCTACCACACCTCTGCCCCAGGGAACAAAAGCCCCAGCCAGAGGGGCCCACCTATCCCCAGCAGCTCTTTGGTGGTAGAGGAGGGTGGAGGATAGGGAGAAGAAAGCACAACTGCTACTCTGCACTCCTACAAGATCCAGGCACTCCTCTGTGATGATTTCTTGGACTAGGACGTCTAGACTCCTTTTGGGTCATGGCACAGGCCCAGTGATTCTTCATTTTCTTCTTCTCAATCTGTTTTCTAGTTCATTTGACTTTGCTATGAGATGTCTTCTATTTCCTACTGTTTTTTTCAGTCTCTCGAGTTTGTTTTAATGTTTCTTATTGCCTCATGGAGTCATTGGTTTTCATCTGGTTCACTAATTTTCTGGAAGTTTTATTCCTTGGGCAGGCTCTGTTCCTCCTATGTTAAACTGTTGATTCCCTTTCCAATTTTTTCTTTCACAGTTTTCATTTCTTTTTCAAACACTAATTCCACTTATAAAAACATTTTTAGGGGCAGCTAGGTGGTGCAGTGAATAGAGTACAGGCCGTGGAGTCAGGAGAACCTGAGTTCAAATCTGATCTTAGACACTTGACACACTTACTAGCTGTGTGACCTTGGGCAAGTCACTTAGGCCCAATTGCCTTGCCTTCCCCCCTCCAAAAAACCCCACATTTTCAACTCTGGCTTTATCTTTTCTAAGAACTCTCATTGAGAATCTCTGCTGTGTTTTTCTCTGAGGCTTTGCTTGTAGCTATTTTGGAGTCATTCTCCTCTGTATCTGTGTCTTGAGGGTCCCTCCCTCAATAATCTCTCAGCACTGTGGGGTCTCTCCCAGGGACTTGATGTGAGGGCTGGGCTTTGTGGCACTTGCAGAGGGAAGGGCTGGCCTGGTCCTGTTGCTTCTTCCTTGGGGTGTTGAGCATGTTATTGCGAGTTCTCAGGGACAGTCTGGTGACCTTCAAGCTTTTGGTGCTCCCAGAAGAGTCTGACTCAGGGCAGAGTCTGATTGCTGCCCTCTGGTCTGAGCTCTGTAGGTTCCTGAGCTGGGTTCGGGTCTGAGTAAGGGCAGACACTGCTTTCCAGTCATCTGGGAAACCCTGCTGGTTCAGAGTGGCAGAACTGGGGGCTCCCCTTTGGCCCCCACCCTGCTTATTCCTCTGTGGGTTTGGCTAGGTGTTGGAAGTGAGACCCGGGTCTGTGCCTGGGATCTGAGCCACGCCACTGCTGCTGCTGCTGATGAGCTGTGAGCTTCTCTGCCCACATACTTCCTGGGCCCTCCCTCCCTGCACAGACAGTGCCCTTCTCCATCCTCCCTGGATCTGGAGCTGGGCAGGGGGTGCTGAAGCTGCCAGTTCACACCCATCCCTGTTGCAGTGCCCTGGTGTGGTTCTGGAGCTAGTTTGAGCCTGAGATCTCCTTTTTCCCTGGTGTCCAGCATTTCCTGGTGCCCAACATGCTCCTGGACCAACCCCTCTGTCTCCCTGCACTGGGAGCTCAACCTGGATTTCAGCCGCACTTTTGGATGGTCTCTCGCTGTCACTGGATGGAGATGTAGGGAAAGAAAGAGCACAACCAGGTAGGGATTTGGAACTGGTGGAAGGAAGGAAGCCAAAGACCTGTCCAATGTCACCCTGAGAGGTGTCCAGGGAGCTTCACTATTGCAACATTTGGATCGGTGCCTCGGATACAGTCATGGATGAGAGCCATGGAGCAGGGAGAAGTCAGACACAGGATCCAGAAAGATCTTGGGCAGAATCTCACAAGATGATACCAGACAGGGACCCAGCAGTACAACCTCAGAGGGACAGTCCAGGGCTAAGGAGGTGGGCTCTCCCCACCCTTGGTCCTGCTCACAGCTCAGCTGAAGCTCTGTGCTCAGCCCCAGAGAGGGGCAATCAGGATGGCAAAGGGCCCCTAGGCCATGCCACCTGAGAGGACTGAGTGTAGGGGATGCTGGGGGGGCTTGTAGAAGCTCTCCTCAGGCAGTGGAAGAGGGACCACATGTGCACTGCTGGACCCCCAAGGATATTGGGGGGAGAACAAGGAGGCAAAGGGAGGCTGGAAGCCAGAAAAGCTGCCTACCACTGAGAGTTGTCCCAAAGTAGGGTAGTGAGCTCCCTGTCCCAGGAGGTATGAGGACAAGTCTGCCTGCCACTTGTTGGGCATGCCATAGAGAAGGGGGTTTTGGGCTAGGGAGGGGATGCCCTTGATTTTCCAACAATCTTCCTGTATCCTCTTTTATTTAATTTATAAAGCACCATGTAAATATTTCTCTAGCACAAAATGCTTCTAAATGCTCAAAACTGGAAGAGAGATCCCCTTCTCCCTCTCCCTCCTCTGTCCCCCAGCCCCGGAGGTTACCTAGGGGGATTCCAGACACATCTGCAATCCCCTTCAATTCTTCCTCAAAGGGCCAGGGAAGGTTGCCAATCAAGCTGGGCTGAAATTCAGAAAGCAGAGGCATCATCAGGTCATGCTCAGCCACGTTCCCCCCACCTAAAATATTCTAACAATCCTTGTTCTAAAGTGAAATGCTGGGAAAAGTAGAGCTTTTCCCATCAGGCGCAGAAGTCACAAACTGCCCTTGTGTAGTAGAAACTCTTGATATTCAGCTGCTCTTAAGCCCCAGCTAAGTTTTTGTTGAAATGTTAATTTTGAATTGGAAATGGAGGAGGTGCCCATCGACTGGGGAATGGCTGAACAAGCTGTGGTATATGACTGTTATGGAATATTACTGTGACATGAGAAACGATGAGCAGGCAAATTTCAGAAAAACCTGGGAAGACTGACATGAACTGAGTGAAATAAGCAGAACCAGGAGAACACTGTACCTAGTGACAGCCACACTATGTGAGGACCACTATAATAGACTTGGCCCTTCTCAGCAATACAATGACCCAAGACAATGCCAAAGGATTCATGATGGAAAATGCTGTCCTCAACCAGAGAAGGAACTATGGAGTCTGAATGCAGATCAAAGCATTTTCATTTCCTTTGGGGGGTTTTGTAGGTTGTTTTATTTTTTTTTTTTGGTTCTGTTTCTTCTTTCACAACACAACTAATATGGAAGTATGTGTAACATGTATAACCTATATCAGATTGCTTGCTGTGTTGAGGAGGAAGGAGGGGGAAAAATTTAGAACTCAATCTTATAAAAAATGAATGTTGAAAACTATCATTACATGTAATTGGAAAAAATAAATGCTGTTTATATAAAAATAAATTTAAAAAAGAAATGCTGGTTTTAATGCTTTGTTCTCTTAAGAACAAGAGAATGGGACAGCAATAAGTTTCTTTCAAAGTCAGGGGTAAAAATTGTGAGGGAGGACAGGGAGAGCTTAGAGAGAGGTGGTGGGGAAAATCTGCTGGAGAAGGGGGTGAGAAGGGGATTGTGCTGGCCTGGAGATGGTGCCACAGGCAGGGAGGCCATTGGGCACAGAATGGAAGGAGAGATGGAGGATGATGCTGAGGAGTTTGGAAGCATAGAGAGGAGGAAAGCCCTCTCCTGTAATGGTCTGCTTTCTCAGTGAAGGAAGAGGTGAGGACTTCATTTAGGGCTGGGGTGAGGGGATACCCTGGGATGCTTGAGGAGAGAACAGAGTCTAGAACAGCCACTGTGGGGAGTAAGGGAGGGACAGTTGTGCAAAGGGCAGACCCAGTGGAGATCAGATGCCATCCATTCACAGCGGACCTACTTGGCACATTAGGATGACTTTGTCTAGTTTTATTTGGCAGCCTGTGATTAGGGCTTGAGGCACAGATGACAAGAGCAAGCCAAGGGTGAATGGACACAGAAGGCCAGGGGAGGGGGGGGTGGGGAAAGGTAAAGGAGTCGCATGGCCTGGGGGCCAAACACTGAGGGATGGATGCAGAGCCTGGAGGGACCAGTGAGGAGGAAGGTGCTTGCCATGGCATCAGGGGGCCTTGCAGAATCCTCCATAGCAGAGTATAAGACGCATCAGTGCTACGGGAGACCAACAGGGTCTATACCTGGGGGCAACGAAGGGGATGGAGATGAAGGAGAGAGGAGGGTGCCTTAGTGCACTAGAATAAAAGCAGGCTTGGAGTGAACAGGGAGATGGCGTCCCACACAATGGAATGTCTGGGGCCAAGAGATAACGGAGCTGCATTTGGTGGCGAGGTAGACTGGCGTCCTAATGGCACTCACACAGACCTCCTCATGTGGAGCCACAACAGATGGAGCTTGTCCAACCTTCCCCAGCATCCCCCGGGGAGGGCAGTCACAGACCCCACCGATCCACATGTGTAAGGATGCATGCTTGTACCCACAGAGAAAGGTCACTGTGACAATAAAGCTTCTCACCAAGCGTTCATCCACCATCTTCATAAATTTCCCACTAGGAGAGAAAGAGTTCACCATGTTCTTCACATTCTGCACGATATTACGGAGCTGGGACAACAAACAGAGGCACCAGTCAGAAAGGACAAAGCACAAGGACACAAGCCAGGGAGAGCATCAGCGACTGGGCTGGGAAGGCCCAACACTCCCGTTGTACAGACGATCAAGCTGAGGCTCAGAAGGAGAAACCCTGGGCTCAGTGTGGAAGAGCGGGATCCAAGCCCAGCTGCCCGGATCTGCCTCCAAAGCCAGTGTGGTTTTCTGACTACAGATAATTAAATTAGAATTCTTATCTCAAGATGACTGCTTGTGAGAGACAGGCTTGCTGCAGCCTAAGTGCATCTTGAAAATCCCACTTTTATCTCTTCTCTCCTGACCCCAAGTACAACCAGAGAGGCTGAGGGCCAGGCAGCTGGGAAGGGCCTACCCAAGGAGCCCGGCTGCTCTGGGGAAGCCCCCCAGAGGCACCAGGGTCATCTGGGTATTAAAGCATGGCATTAAAGACTGTAAAGGAAACCCCAAGGGAAGGCCAGGAGTCTGTTGGCAGGGGCTGAGCCCACACACAGATATTTAGAAGCCCCTAACATCTGCCAAAGGCTGCTGACTCTCCAAAGCTACTCACATGGCGCCACCAGGGCGAGAGGGGGCAGGCTGGGCACCAGCAGGCTCGCTGATGGAACAGAGAAAATAAGAGCTCACACAGGTGAAGGGAACCCCCCCCCCGCCAAGAGGAACAGCTTCTAAGGGGGCAAAGACCTACCTTGAACCTCAAGGAAAGTACCCAATATCCTACTGGGCTCTAGGCCAAGAAGCCCCAGACTAGGAGTCAGAGCACTGCGCTTCCCATCCCCACCCTGCCCCTTATTCCTTGTGTGACCTCAGGCACATCCCTTCCTTCCTGGGGCCTCAGTTTCCCCATCTGTAAAATGAGGAGTTTTGACCAGAGAGCCCCTGATCTCATGACACTCACAGTCAAGGTCACTGTGGGCCGGGAGGGCCAGGACCAGCCTAGATACCAACAGGCACCTTTGGCAGCACTGTGAGGGCAGTGTAGGCACAGGAGAAGCCTATCCAAAGAGCAAGTGAGCCCCGGAGGGCATCAGAGCCAGGAAAGACCAGCATCTCTGTCTACTCTACAGTGACAACATGAACAGTTCGTGGAAGCCATTGCCCTGGGGCCTGTGGGCCATGCCATGCCATCCCAAGATGAGGTACGGGCACAGAGGTCCCAAGCAGGCCCCAGAAAGGGGATCCAGATCATAAGCACCAAGGCCAGGCCTAAATCCATGTCCATCTCTGAGGCCAAATCAGGTGCTCTTTCCACAGGGCCTTACAGGGGCCAAGGCTCAACCAATTCCCTTTTCCTCTAAAGCCCTATCTATCCTCTTTCCTCTAAACAGCCTCTCCCTTCTCTGAAACCTTTCTGCACTCATCTGGGCAAAGTTAGTTAACACTTGATGATGTAATAACTACAGAGTAAAAGCTGTTTACTCCCCAACAAGACTGCCAGCTCCAAGTCTCTTGCCAAGTTGGGGCATGGCCAGAGCCAGGACCTCCAGAAAACCTGATTTAAAACAACAGCTCGGGAAGGGTTAGTAAATGATGGATCTATGTATGCCCCACTCCCCCACCCAAAATTATTCTCCAAAGAGTTAATAAACAAGTTACTGCAATGGTACATTTTGTTTAAAAAATTATGTACAACTCTGTTAAGAAGCATGGAAGGCTCTCTCATACCCCTGCCGACTTGTCTGTGACAACCTCGTGCCATCGCTTGTATGGGGGCAAGTCCAGATTAATGGTGTACCAAGGCACTGGACCTCTGTACCTGGAATAAAAACACATGAATTGCTCATTAAATCCCAAGAAGTCATATGAAGAGTAGTGAGCAGAGCCAGGAAAACACTGTACATAGTAAGAGCAACACTGTAGGATGTTCACCCCCCGTGACTGAGCCATTCTGATCAACACAACAAAACAAGGCAATGCCAAAGGACGCGGGATGGAAAATGCTATTCACCTCCAGAAAAGGACTTGATGGAGTCTGAATGCAGATCAAAGCAAACTTTGTAAACTTTCTTTTTCTTATTTGTTTTCTTTTTTTTTTTAAACAAATGCTTCATTAACTTCTGTTTTACATCATTCATTTCCACCAGATTTTGAGTTACAATCATTTTCCCCCGTTATTCCCCTACCCAACCTCCCAGAATAGCAGTCCCACAAGATATCGCTTCCTCCAATCTGCTCTCTCCCATACCTTCTCCCATACCCCCTTCAACTTTTCCATTGGAGGAAGATGAATCTTGTGTCCCAATGCCTGCATATCTTATCTCCCCATTACAAGCAAAAGAGTATTAATAATAGTATTTATATATATTTGAAACATTTAATCTTAAGACCTCGAATTTCAGATCCATTTCCTTCCTCCCTTGTCACCCATTCCCTCTGGGGAGATAAGTAATTCAGTATTTCTTGTACATGTCTAGCTATGCAAAACGTTATCATAGTAGATATATTGTACAAGGCTGCTTATAATTCCCTCCCACTCATCCCACCCCCCACCTGGTCCATTCCCTACATGATCCTGTCCCTCTTCTATAGTGGGTACTTCCAACCTCCCCTCCCCCCAAGGATGCCCTCCCATCCATCATCCCTCCTCTCATCCCCCTTCCCCCTATTCTGCTGCAGGTTGAGATATCCCATTTAGTATGTATGTCATTCTCTCCCTGAACCAAATTCAATGAGAATGTGGTTTTGCCTTTTTGCCTTCCTATTCTCCCCCTCCCTTGCAACCACTTCCCCTTGCTTCTTCTACATGAGATAGTTTACCCTACCCTGTCTCTCCCCATCTCCTCTTGCCACTTTCCTCTCTCACCTCATAATTTCATCCCTTGAGTATTCTCCCTTCCCAACAAATTCAACCTATGCCCTCTATCCATATATAACTGTAACCATATACACACACATTCACATATGTATTCATATGACCACACCCCTTCTTCCATTATTTTCATAGTGAGAAAGATATCATCAGTCACAGTTATTGCTTTTCCATATAGGAATGTAAATAGTTCAACTTTGATAAGTTCCTTTTGATTTCTTTTCCCTGATTACCTTCTCAGGCATCTCTTCCTTGTGTCTGGATGTCAAATTTTCTATTCAATTCTGGTTTTTTCCTCAAGAATGCTTGAAAGTCCTCTATTCCACTGAATGACCATATTTTCCCCTGAAACAAAATACTCAGTTTTGCTGGGTAGGTGACCCTTGGGTTCATTCCCAGTTCTTTTGCCCTCTGGAATATCATATTCCATGCCCTTCGATCCCTCAGTGTAGAAGCTGCCAGGTCCTGGGCTATTCTGATTGTGTTTCCACAATATTGAAATTGTTTCTTCCTGGCTGCTTGTAGTATTTTCTCCTTGATCTGGGGATTCTGGAACCTGGCTATAATATTCCTGGGAGTTTTCTTTTTGGGATCTTTTTCAGGAGGTGATCGGTGGATTCTTTCAACCTCTATTTTGCCCTCTGGATCTAAAACATCAGGGCAATTTTCCTTGAGAATTTCTTGAAGGGTGATTTCTAGGTTCTTTCTTTGATCATGGCTTTCAGGTAGTCCAATAATTTTTAAATTGTCTCTCCTGGATCTATTTTCCAGGTCAGTGGTTTTTCCCATGAGAGATTTCACATTGCCTTCTAATCTTTCATTTGTTTGGATCTGCTTAACAGCATCTTGATTTCTCATAAAGTCATTAGCTTCCATTTGCTCCAGTCTAACTCTGAAGGAATGAATCTCCTCAGTGAACTTTTGAGATTCTTTTTCCATCTGGCAAATTCGACTTTTTAAGGCATTCTTCTCCTCATTGCCCTTTTGGGCCTCCTTTGCCATTTGAGTTAGTCTATTTTTTAAGGTGTTGTTTTCCTCAGTCAGGCTGTTGACCCTCATTTCATACTTTTCCTGCATCCTTCTCATTTCTCTTTCCAATTTTTCCTCCACTTCTCTTATTTGATTTTTAAAGTCCTTCTTAAGGTCCTCTATGGCCTGCAACCCGCTCATGTTTTCCCCTGGGGCTTTTGGAGCAGGACTTCTGACCTCACAGTCCTTTTCCTGCTCTATGCCCCCAAAATAGGAGTCTAGGGTTGCATTTTTCTGTTTCCTTTGCCTTGGCATGTTGCCACTTAATTGCTTGACTTTTGGGCTTGTTGCCACACTATGGCTTTAAGGCCAGATAGAGGAATTTTCGTCCCAAACGTGTGGGGGGCAACTTCCGTTTCTGGCAAGCTGTAAACCCACCCACGACTTCCACCCTAGATCACAATCCAGATCCAGGGAGGTTAAAGCAAGAGCGATTACCCTCCAAGACTGATCGCTGGATCTCCCTACAATTTGCAGGCCAGGAGCTGGAGCTGCCTCTGAAAACTACAAAATGGCGTGTCTCCTCAGTGGCTTCTAGCCCCCAGGGGAGGGAGCTGACGCATTCCCCAAATACCGGTCCCAAAGTCCATAGGACACTAACCTCTTACTTTGTCCTAGGCATGTCTATGTTGATAATTCTGGAGTCGCCACAGCTGCTGGTGTTCTGGGGTTCCTCCAGCCAGCTGCTGGCCCTGCTGCCCTGGGGCTAAAACCTCGGCTCACGCGGACCTGGGCTTGGCTTGGCTCCCTGCGCTCTGTGCGCTGCTGGCTCCCAGACCACTGCGCTGGTCCTTCCTGCAGGGCTGCTGGGCTGTCCTCAGCGGGAGGTTAGCTTCTCTGTGTCGTTCTGTGGGTGCTGGGGCTCCAGAAGTTGTTCAGAGTCCCCTTTTACATAGTTTGGGGGGAATCTGGGGGCAGAGTGGCTTGGATGAGCTGTTTCTACTCCGCCATCTTGGCTCCGCCACCTCTTATTTGTTTTCTTCAGTCTGTGCTTTCATTTGCTACATGGTTAATATAAAAATGTTCTGCATGACCTTGGCTATACATCTACATCAAAGTGCCTGCCTTCTGAAAGAGAGGGTTGGGGGTGACAGGGAAGGAGAGAATATGGAACTCAAATATTTTAAAAACAAATGTTATAACAAAAAGTATTTTATAGAGCTAGAAAAAAATAATAATTCATCTGGAAGAAAAAGAAAGGCCAAGAATTTCAAGGGAATCAAAGAAAAACATGTAAAGGAAGGTAACCTAGCAGTACCAGATCCTCAAACTATAGTAACAATCAAAACAATCTGGTACTAGCTCAGAAATAGAGTGGTGAATCAATGGAATAGATTAGGTATATAATACACAGTAGTAAAACACCACAGTAGGGGCGGAGTCAAGATGGCAGAGTAGAAACAGGACTTCCACAGGGCTCCTGCTTCCACCTCCTCCAATTCATGTAAAAAGTAACTCTAAATGAACTTTGCAGCTACAAAACTCACAAAATGCCACAGAAAAGCTAACCTCCTGCTGAAGACAGTGAAGTCAGAACTCCTGCACCAAAAGTTTCCACAAAAAGAATAAGCTGCTTACAGGCCACAGAGGAGCTTAAGAAGGATTTTGGAATCCAAATAAGAGAAGTGGAGGGAAAGTTGGAAAGATAAATGAGAACAATGAAAGAATATTATGAAATGAGAGTCAACAGCCTGACTGAAGAAAATAACACCTTAAAAAATAGACTAACTCAAATGGCAAAAAACGCTCAAAAAGGCAATGAGGAAAAGAATGCCTTAAAAAGCCGAATTTGCCAGATGGAAAAAGAATCTCAAAAGCTCATTGAGGAGATTCATTCCTTCAGAGTTAGACTGGAGCAAATGGAGGCTAGTGACTTTATGAGAAATCAAGATACTATTAAACAGATCCAAACAAATGGAAAAATAGAAGGCAGTGTGAAATATCTCATTGGAAAAACCAGTGGCCTGGAAAATAGATTCAGGAGAGATAATTTAAAAATTATTGGACCACCTGAAAGCCATGATCAAAAAAAGAACCTAGAAATCATCCTTCAAGAAATTCTCAAGGAAAACTGCCCTGATGTTTTAGAACCAGAGAGCAAAACAGAGGTTGAAAGAATCCACTGATCACCTCTTGAAAAAGATCACATAAAGAAAACTCCTAGGAATATTATAGCCAGGTTCCAGAGTTCCCAGATCAAGGAGAAAACATTACAAGCAGCCAGGAAGAAACAATTTGAATACTGTGGAAATACAATCAGAATAACATAGGATCTGGCAGCTTCTACACTGAGGGATTGAAGGGCTTGGAATATGATATTCCGGAGTTCAAAGGAGCTGGGATTAAAATCAAGAATTACCTACCCAGGGGCGGCTAGGTGGCGCAGTGAGTAGAGTGCCAGCCCTGCAGTCAGAAGGACCTGAGTTCAAATCCAGCCTCAGACACTTAACGCACACACAAATAAAAAAAAAAAAACCTAGCCGTGTAACCTTGGGCAAGTTACTTAACCCCAATTGCCCTCCAAAAAGCAGAAAAAAAAAAAAAAGAATTACCTACCCAGCAAAACTGATATCATGTTTCAGGGGAAAATATGGTCATTCAGTGGAATAGAGAACTTTCAAGTATTCATGAAGAAAAAACCAGAGTTGAATAGAAAATCTGACATTCAGATACAAGAAGCAAGAGATGCCTGAGAAGGTAATCAGGGAAAAGAAATCATAAGGTATTAGAGAGTTGAACTATTTACATTCTTACATGGAAAAACAATAATTGTAACTTGTGAAACTTTTCTCAATACGATAATAGTTTAAGGGAATAGAAATGTATATACACACATATGTATACATACATATATATGTCTATATAGGAGGGTATATGGGTGTATGAATACATATGTGAGTGTGTGTATATATGTGTACGGGTATACATAGACAGAAGGTACAAGACCGGTTGAATAGGAAAGGATGACACTTAAAAGGTGAAATTAAGAGGTGAGAGAGGAATATAAAGAGGAGATGGGGAGAGATAGAATGGGGTAAATTCTTTCATATGGAAGGGGCAAGGGAAAGCCCTTAAAATGGAGGGGAAGAACAGGAAGGCAAAAGGGAATGAGTCAACCTTATTCTCATTGAATCTGGCTCAGGGAGGGAATGACATACACACTAAACAGGGTATCTCACCCTGCAGGAGAGTGGGGGGGGGGGAGTATTATAGTGGGGATGATGGAGGGGAGGACAGGCTGGGGGGAGGGGAGGTTGGAAGCACCCACTTTTGAAAAGGAACAGGATCAAAGTAAAGAATAAAAGTGAGGGGCGGCTAGGTGGCGCAGTGAGTAGAGCGCTGGCCCTGGAGTCAGAAGGACCTGAGTTCGGATCCGGCCTCAGACACTTAATGCACACACAAAAATAAAGACCTAGCTGTGTGACCTTGAGCAAGCTACTTAACCCCAATTGCCCTCCAAAAAACAAACAAACAAAAAAAAAAAGAATAGAACAAGTGGGAGGTGGGATAGGAGGGAGGGAAATATAGTCAGTCTTTTACAATATATCCACTATGGAAATGTTTTGCATAGCTACACATGTACAACCTATACTGAATTGCTTATCTTCCCAGTAAGGGTGGGTGACGAGGGAGGAAGGGAAAGAATCTGGAATTCAAAGGTTTAAAATCAAATGTTTATAAAAATATATTATTGTTATTATTATTATTTTACATGTAACTGGGAAATAAGATATACAGGCACTGGGGCATAGAGATTCACCGTGCCCTACTGGAAAGTCAGAGGGGGGATGGGGGAAGATATGGGAGAGAACAGATTGGAGGAGGGGATATTCAGTAGGATCGCTGTTTTGGGGTGGTGGGTAGAGAAAAATGGGGAGAAAATTTGTAACTCAAAATCTTGTGGAAATGAGTAATGTAAACTAAAAAATAAAAATATAAAAAAACACCACAGTAAACTAGTGTTTGATAAATCCAAAGGTCCAGCTCTGGGGTAAGAACTCACTGTTTGACAAAAATTTCTGAGAAAACTGGAAAGCAGTTTGGCAGAAACTAGAAATAGACTAACATCTCACATCATATACACCAAGAGAAGGTTAAAATGGGTACATGATTTCTCGTTCATTTTGTGTTTAGATTTATCTACATCCAAGAGGGGTAAATTGGAGTTCCCTCTGATATAGTTCACTGTCTGTTTCCTCCTGTAATTCATTTAAATTTTCCTTCAAGAATTTAGAGGTGCATATATTTGCAATACAGATATTCTCTTCTATTTGCCATTTTTAACTCATCCCTGACCACTGCCTCCCTTAATCTACCCTCCCTCTTAGTTCCCCCAACCTTTCTTAGTCCATTCCTCTCCCACTTATGTGTGAGTGTCTTTGTGTGTGCATGTGCATGCACACATACATTCTTCCCCCTGTTCAGATGAGAGTGGAGTTCAAATGTTGGTTGCTACTCCCATGGCTGTACCTTCTATTGCATCAACTCTTCCTTGCATTCCTCTTTTACATAAGATAATTTCCCTCATTCTTCTTTTCCCTTCCTCTTTCTCCCAGTGAATCCTTCCTTCTCACTCTTGTACTCTTCTTTTGAGATCATCCCAAACTATACACTCACCCCCATGCCCTCCTTCTGTGTGGAATCCTTCTAACTTCCATGATGATAAAAGTTCTGAAAAGCTATATTTTGTTTTTGAATGTCAACTTTTCTATTCAGCTCTGGAATGTTTGATAATTTTCATCAGGAATGCTTGATAATTTTCTCTTTCATTAAATATCCATTTTCCCCCTGAAAGATGATACTTAATTTTGCTGGGCAGGTTTTTCTTGGTTGTAATCCTAGCTCATTTACCTTCTATTCTTATTGCCTTCTTCTATCATATTCCAAATTCTGTGCTCTTTTAATGTGGTAGCTGTTAAATCTTGTGTGATCCTGACTCTGGCTCCACAGCACTTGAATTCTTTCTGTCTGGCCACTTGCAGTATTTTTTCTTTGACCTAGGAGCTCTGGAATTTGGTTATAATATTCCTGGGAGTTTTCATTTTGGGATCTCTTTCAGGTGATCAGTGGATTCCTTTGATTTCTACTTTGCCCTCTGGTTGTATGATATCTGGGCAGTTTTCTTTATATGATGTTAAGGCTCTTATTTTCATCCTGGCCTTCAGGTATTCTCTTTGCTCTATTTTCCAGGCTGTTTTTCCTATGAGATATTTCACATTCCACCCCCCCCCTCGTCCCCCCGCTATTTTTTCAGTCTTTGACTTTGTGTTATTGTTTTTCAATGTCTCATGGAGTCATTGACTTCTATTTGACCTATTTTAATTTGTAAGGACTTATTTTCTTCAGTATTTTTAAGATATAATTTTCTTTAGTATTTGTTTATATCTCTTTTACCAAGCTGTTGATTATCTTTTCACAATTTTTACATAGTCTTCATTTTCCCCCAATTTTTCTCTATTGTTCTTATTTTATATTTACCATAATTTCCCCCATTTAAAAAAATCTTTCTTTAGCTCTTCTAGGAATTCCATTGGGTTTTTCTCCAATCTGCATTTTTCTTTGAGATTCTGACTGTAGATGGTTTCAAGTTATTGTCTTCTGAATCTGTACCTTGAGGTTTCCTTTCCCAGAGTAGCTCTTTGTGACTGGGTTCTTTGTTTATTTGTTTGGATTTTGTTAGTCTCTACAGTTAGGCTCCACTCACCCTGGGGGGGGGAGGGGGAGGATGTCTGACCTAAGCTTTTGCTGCTTTCCCAGTTCAGGCTAGGGGCCTATAACTCTTTTTCCTTCCAATGTACTTTGACCAGGGAGAGGTCTGGTCACTGTGCTCCTGTTCTGTGCTCAGCTCTTTACCCAGGGCTAAGGTCCTTGCTCCCTGGAAACCACAATAACTCTTCTCTTCCCTAGAACTGGGTAATGAGAGGCAGAGCTGCCAAATGGAGCCTAACCAGTGTTGGTACAGGGGTTCTCAGGATGTCTTTATGACTAGGTATTCAGCATACCACTATTGCCAAAACCACAATCTATAACCAGCACTGCTTCTGTTGTGCTCAGCCTCCATGCCAGTGTTTGCAGACCTCTCTTTCTGTCTTCCTAAGCTGTTCTGGGCTGGAAAAATAACTCACTGTGACTTTTTTGTTGGCTTTCCCACTCAGAATTTGGTACATTTTTAAAAGCTGTTGTAGAGGGGGATGTTGAGAGATCTTGGTAAAAAAGCAGGCTTCATTTCATCATCTTGGCTTTCTTACAGTATAAATGGAAGAGAAGCTCAGAGGAAAGAAATTATTCTTAAGGGGGACTGGGAAAGACATCCTACAGAAAGAGGAATTTGAGCTGGGTCTGGAAGGAAGCCAGGGCAGCCAGGAGGTACAGGTGAGGAGGGAGGACACTCCAGGCATGGTGGATAGCAAATTCAGGAAATGGAGAGTCAGTTGTGCAAACAGCCTTAGGTCACTGTGGCTTTCCTGGAGAAGATACCCAGTGGAGTCAAGTCTAAGAAGAATGAAGAGGACAGTCTGGGCAATCTGAATGACAAAGGACTTTTGTATTGAATCCTGAAGGGAAGAGGGAACCACTAAAGCTCATGGCCCTGCAAGGGTGGCATGATCAGAAGGCTTCAGAAAAATCATCTGTCAACGTGGATGGGAGAGATGCATGTCCAGTCCAATCAGAAGGGTATTGCAATAGGCCAGGAGAGAAGTGAATGGGTCTAAACAAGGCTGGTAGTGTTGAGTGTAGAGAGCTGAGTGAGAGCTGCTGTGAAGATCAGGACAACAAGATTTGGCAATGGACATGGACACAGTACGGGGGCCAAGGGAAGAGAGAAGAGTAGACAGAGACATCTAGGTTGTGAGGTTACTAGTGCCCTTGATGGTAAGAGGGAAGTCAGGAAGGAAGAGGGGGGATGATTCAGGGGGTGTGGGGAAAGATGATAAGTTCACTTTTGGACAGTTGAGTTTGAGATGTCTGTGGGATGGACTTCCAGTCTGAGATGTCCTAAGAGGCAGCTGGTGATATGGGAGTGCAGGTCAGGAGAAAGGTGAAGATGGGATACCGAGATCTGGAGCTCATCTGCAGAGAGAGGCTAACTGAACCCATGGGAGTGGTGAAGATCACCAAGAGAGACAACAGGTGACAGAGCCTTGGGAAATACTCAAGGTCAAAAGGCATGCTAAGAATGAGGAAAGAGCAAAGGAAACTGAGGAGTGGTCAGAGGAGGAGAAGGCAGTAAAAAAACCTAGGAAAGAGAAAGCATCCAGAAGAGGGTGCACTAGAGGGCCCTTAGCACTGTCCAAGGCTTGCAGTGAGGTCATCAGAAAAAGGCCCTGAGATCTGGCTGCCCGTTTCAGATGAACAATGTGGCCAGAAGCCAACTGCAGAGGGAGGCAATTGTGATAATGGCCTTCTCAGTTTGTCTAGCCAGGGAGGGTGGGGAATGAGAGACAGCAGTGGGGATGGTTGGATCAAGTGAGATTTCAGGACAGGAGAGCCCTGAGGCAGCAGGAAAGGAGCCCTGTTGGAGGCTGAATATAAGCCAGAGTAGAGAGGCACCAGGAGAAGGCTCATGTCTTCATCTGAGAGCACAGTGAAGAAGGATTGAGTGGCAGAAGGCCACTGGATGTGGTCACATGAGGAGGAGGGGAGAAGATGGCCTCACTGTTTTAGTGA
Source organism: Gymnobelideus leadbeateri (assembly GCA_011680675.1). Taxonomy (NCBI): domain Eukaryota; kingdom Metazoa; phylum Chordata; class Mammalia; order Diprotodontia; family Petauridae; genus Gymnobelideus; species Gymnobelideus leadbeateri. The sequence goes on along the minus strand of WOXC01001284.1, from coordinate 263,671 downwards.
GGTATGAGGAGTGGTCCTCAGTGGGGAGGCCCCGGGAGCTCTGAGGGCAGAGTGGCAAGATGGAGAAGGGCTGCCTCACTGCAGAAGGATGCAGTGGAGGTTAGCTAACACAGGCTTGGAGGGGACCCAGGCATTCTAGTTTCGTGATTTTCTCCAGCCTCATTCAGCAGCATGTGGGTAGGGGCAAAGATGGTGGATAGTGGGAGACATCCAAGGCTCAGGCTTGGCAGGGGAAGACCAGGAATAGGACGGGGAGGCAATGGCCTCCAAAGGACAGTGTAGAAATAAGCTAGGTCACCAAAGGGTCAAGATGGAGAAAGGAGGAGAGTGCAGGCTGTTCTGAGGTGACAGCCTAGGAGAAACTGAAAAGGGATGATGACAAAGGACAGGGTCTGGGGTCTGAAGGCAGAGAGAAAGATAGAATGATCAAGTATGCTCTGAGTGAATAATCATGGTCTGTCCTCAAAGCCTTACAGGGAAGGTGCCTCTGTGTTCCTCATCACCAGCTGAGAGAGCACTGACATTTCATGCCAAGCTACCTGAGCATCACCCTCGAAGCTCCTCCTTCCTTTGTCTCTTCTCCATTCCAACCAAGCCCACACACTCATCTCCGAGGTTTTTTCCTCACCCTTACTCTCCCCCCTCTCCCCAGTTCTGTGCACCATGCTCCCAGATGGACACTGCCATATTAGCAAGATGACCTCTGGTGGGGGATGGCAATGAGCCAGGACCCGAAGCAGGCCCATCTACATGTCTTGTCAAGGGAGACGTTATGCTTTGGTCACGGGGGCTGGCACATCCCAGTGTGGCTGAGCCTGTTACCTCTGACCTAGGGTCAAAGGCAAACAGAACGATTTTTACCTACTGATGGTTACCAATGTCTCCACTGTAATTTGTTTAGAGCCTGCCAATCAAATGGGTCACTGGCTTCAGATACAGATGGCTCAGCCTCCTCCCAAGGAGTGCTCCCCAGGTGACAGGAACATATGTATGTACAACAGCCTGTGTCCAGCCTTACTAAATGTCTTATCTCCATGTGCTGCAACAGCATGGAGGGATGACCCCTGGGGTCTCCAGGATGACCAAGGAGGTGCCAGCCACCAGGAGATCACATGTCTCTCTGCTGCCTGAGGAATGACCCATCCAACAAAGGGAAGGGAGGGCTAAAGAACTTTGGAGCTACAGCAGGTCATGAAGACCCTCACTCAAAGGCCCAGGAGTCAGCTACAGGAGTGAGCACTCACCCTTAAAGCACAGAAGGATGCTCCTACATCCCACGGCACCAACATCAATTGACCAGCCAATTAAAGAGGACAGAAACTACCTCCTAAAGGGGCTCCACCCAAAACTTGACCTCCAGACTTCTCATGCTCCAGTCACAGAACCTCAGGACTTCAGGCTAGAAGGAATCTCAGTGACTAATTCAGCTGAGGTCTCCACAATTGTCTAGTCTTGGGTTGGAGACCCCTGAAGGAGGGCAGCCACTACCTCTTGGGCACTGCTTGGGATGCTCAAAGACTGCCCAGTTAGATCATCAAAGAAGTGCTATCTTTACTAAGGCAGGATGTGAAAACATAAACTGGAAAGGGAAGCACCAGATGAGAGTGCTGGCCAACGTGGGAGCCAGGCTGATGGGATTGTTTTCTCCTCAGCACTGGTGGCCTCAGCTCGCTCCCTCCAGATGCCTTCTGTTGTGGCTTAGGTCACGGTCTATGAGCATCTACACGTGGGAAGCTCTCCACACTCACTTTGGCCTCATGGAATCTTGGGTTCCTTCAGAATGCAGCTCCACTGCCATCTTCTGCACAAAGCCCCTTGGCTGCTTGTGGCCGCCCCCCAATAATTCCCTCCTCTTTTGTTTGGGCCATTCATGCTAGACCTAGGATTCCACTGGAAGAAGGCTCTAGCCACACGATATAACACCTATTCCGTGGGAGACCCTCTCTGAGAGGATCCTTGGTGGGACTAGGACTCGGGTCACCCCAGCTTCGAGGCTGGCTCTCCATCCATGGATCAGTGCACGTTTTCTCCCCTAGTCAAGTGTAAGCTCCTCGAGGGCCAGGGGAGCTTCACTTTTATAAAAGCTCTTTACAAGGAAGAAAGGTCCTTCTGGTAGTGGGGTGTGGTGGGGAAAGCCCCCCCAGCTTTGCCTCCCACCTCAGATGGTTGCTTCCAGGAGCTCTTGGCCACATTACCTAGGATCCATCAGAGGGGCTAGACCACTCCCTGCCAGTTGCAGATCTGCATGGCCTGAAGATCCCTCTGCCTGATGGAAACCAGATAGCGATCCTGCAGGCATTTTTTATCTAGCAGTGTTTGTACATGCAGAAAGCAGGCACAGTTCTGAGCCAGAGAAGGCTGGGGGAGGAGTAAGTGAAAGGAAGATGGGTGGCCAGGCAAGGATCTGGCCTTGGGTGAAGAGGGCCCTCCAGCCCAGGGCAGCCCAGCCCAGTGTGACTGCTGCCCCCCAGGACAAATGTGGAATGAGTTCTTCACCACAGACACAGGCAAGCTCCGACAGACGATGACGAGAGGAGCATCTAGCCTCGGACATCGCGCGGAACACATTCCATCCCTCCTTCCTCCACAGTTCAAAGATGCCTGTGCCCTAACACAGGGACACGCAGCAGGTCTAGGCCAGGATGCCAGCAGCTCCTCCTCTCCCTCAGATAGTGCCAGGGACAGCATGGCTACCTCATGTCTCACATCTGTCTCCCTCCGCTCCCCAAGCCCACGGCCTGCTGTCAGACTGGCCTCACACATAGTAGCCAGCGCTCTGCCCCCAAACCTGCTGAGGCTCCCAAGGGCCTTGAGGACAGAGCCTGTAGGGCCCTTGCCAAGCTGGCTCCCACTGACCTTTCCTTCTCTGCCATGCACCCTGCCTTCTCCCTGCACTGCTGACTTGCTCTTTTCCACATACAGTATTCCACCTCCCATCTGCACACCTTGGCAGAGGTTACTCCCCACACCTGGAATGTGCCCTCCTTCCCCCTGCCCCTGTGCAGATCTGCCTTCCTTTAGGACCGCCTCCTTCATGGCCCTTTCCCCAGGGGCTCAGACCCTCTCCCTGGAAATGGTTGCACTGGCTTTCTAGAGGCACTGCACTGCCCAGTAGAATGGGAGTTCCATGAAGGCAGGCATTGTGTTGGGGTCTGGGCATCTCCAATGCTCCCCATAGGGCCTGCCACACAGCAGGTGTCTAACAAATGCTTCAAGAGCCAGTTCTCTCTCTTTACTTTCTTCCTCTCCACTGGCTCCTTCTAATCTGCTTCCAATGGGCTCATCTCCCTAATCTTCGGAGAGGAGTCCCCGGACCCTTCTCTTCTCCCCCAGGGCCAAGGCATTGTCACCCCACTCCAAAAGCCAAAGGCTTTTTCCTCCAGTCCTTATCCTCGCTGACCTCTCTGCAGCTTCTGAAAGAGTCAGTAGTGCTTTCTGTCTCTCCACTGCTCCTCTTCCCCACCCCTTAATTTGTCCAACATCTATTTCAAAAGCCTCCCTTGAGAAGGCTGTCATTCCTGTAGCTTTAAGAACCAAATGGAATGCTGTGGCAAGGGCAGTGTTAATTGCCAGTTTGCAAAGGCTGGGTGGCATGGCGGATTGAGAAATGCCTGTCAAGGTTAGAGAAGGCAGGAAAAAAACAAAGCCCAAGGAAAGAGACGCCTTCTTTCCTGATAGGACTGTTCTAACTAACCCTTATTTCCTAAAGAGAATTCTCACAAAACTGTGCCCTGTTCTGGTGGGTGAGACCACTCTTAGGAGTGAAAAAGCCACAGTGTAAGTTGTGGTCACAGCCAAAACAGTGTTGATAGCCATGGCCATTCCATCACTGATTTCACTTTTAACAAGCTGTATATTCAGTTATTTAAATACATTTGGTCATGGATGAAGTGGAGTGAGAGCTCTGATTAACTGATCAGTGAGAGAGAGGCTGCAATTGTATTAAGTGATGAGAAAATACCTAAACACAGCCCTGGGTTTAGCCTTAAATTCTGGATGATGGAAGGAACATGGCCATGAGCTGCACCCTACAAGGGAGGCCAGTGACCCATGTAACTGCTGCGTGTGTGGATCAGCCTTAAAGCCCTGTTATGTCAGACTAGCCCTAGGAGACCGACTCTCCACGGTCCTCTTCTCATATCTCTCCACACTCTCCCTTGGCAATCTCTGTCATTCCCAGAGCTTCACCTCACTGGAGAGGAGGGGAGAGCAGGTGCCCTCTCCCTTAGCACCTCACTTGTCCATGGGCATCCCCACCTGGAGGTTCTGCACTGAGCTTGGAGTTTCAGGCACCCTCTGGAGCCCACGGTCTCAGGCCCCAAGAACCATTCCTCCCACCCACTGACATCCTGTCCGCAGCCCTTCTATTCATGTGGCTTCCATGTTTAGAAGGCAGGTATGACCTCTGCCTCTTCCCCTGGCCCCTTCTCCCCTCCCTTCTCAGGTAGAATCTGGCCTTGGGTCTCTGTGGGTCCCTTCCTCTCTGCTTCCAAAGCCAGTGTCCTGGGGCAGGCAGAGTCTGGAGATCTTCTCTCCTCTGCTGCCCCAATTCCAGTCAGTCGATATTAAGTCCCTCCTCAGGGCCAGGCACTGGGCTAAATGCCTCTATCCCATCCTTCCTACTGTTAAGAAAAAGCTTTTCCCTGTGTACCAACCTGGTCATGACCATCCCAATTAGAAAACCTGTCAGTTTTTGACCATTTAGAGAATGCTGAAGGCCAAGGAGGAGGGAGTCCTGGGGAGGCTTGCCCACACATGGGGAAGGGAGAATGGGGTGACCAGGAGCTCACCAGGTCATCCCGTATTAGCCTGGGACTTGCTGCTCACCACTGAAAGCCCTCCTCCTCCAGGAATCTCCCCTGATCCCCCTCAGCCCTCACACCACACTCTTCCCAGGCCTCCTCTACCTTGATCAGGTGCCTGAACATTGTCTTGGGTAAGCTCCTCTAGGGCCTGGCACAGGACCCTCCACACAGGATGACAATCTGGACAGCAGCTAGCCCAGGAGGTGGTTGTGATTTCTCTGCAGGGCATGAAGGCTGATCCCCACCCACTCCCACTGAAGCAGGGTCTTCCAGGGGCTATAGCCAGGATATGCTGTGACCTATGAGTATGCCAAATGCAATGCAGAGATGAAGGAAAGGTCTGGTGCCCTGCTGCTCACAATCCACAAGTCTAGAACCAGGCAAGCCATGAGGCACCTGAGCCTGTGAGACACCAGGAAGAGAGGTCTAGAGCTTTCCTGATGCCCCACTGCTGAATCCACTGGCCACTGATGGCCCTTTTCTGCTCCGACTGGGGCTCCCCCCACTTCCCTCGGGCCTGTGCACTGGCCAGGCCTGGAAATAAGCATTCCTGCAGCTACCATTAGGTGCCAAGCTTGGGCTCGTGTTCTGGAATGGGAGGGCAAGGAAATGGGCCTTCCTTGCTAACATCTTTTCCTTTCCCTAAGATCTTTGAGGCATGGATGAGGGAGAGGCTCACAGGATTCACAGGATCTGACGTTTGGAGCCTGAAATGGGCCTTGGAGACCCTGGTGTGCAGACCCCTTGCTCTACAGAGGAGGGGATTGAGGCAGAGAGGTTCACAGATCAGGAAGTGTCTGAGGCTGGCCGGGAGCCCGACTGTCGTCCTGACTGCAAGGCCCACTCCCAACCCCTGAGGCCAAGAGAAGGGAAACCACACCAAGACCCAAAGGAGCACTGCTTTACTCACGTGGGCCCAGAAGGAGGGTACGTTGCTTTCCTGCAGTTTTCCGTCCACTGTTAAGAAAAGAAAACATTGCCTCAGAGCAGATCTCTATGGCTCCCTGAGCCAGGATCTAGGTCCTTCTCTTCCCCTACCAAGATCCAGCTGGGCGGTATAGGGGTCAGCATGGGGCCTGGCATCTCCCCTCCCTTACTAGCCTACTAACCCTGGGCAAGTCAGTGACTCAGCCTGCTTCCATTTCCCTATCTGTGAAATGGGGATGATAAGAGCCCCAATCCCCTGGGGTTGTCACGAGGGTCTGATTTTTAAGAGTTTCAGCCAGTGGTACAGTGCCTAGAGTCAGGAAGACTTGGTTTCCCGAGTTCAAATCTGGCCTCAGACACTTCCTGGCTGTGTGACCCTGGGCAAGTCACTTCACCCTGTTTGCCTCAGTCTCCTCCTCTGTAAAATGATCTGGAAAAGGGAATGGCCTCCAATCCAGTGTCTCTGTCAAGGAAACCCCAGATGGGGTCGAGAGCAGTCAGACAGGACAAAACACAAACCAAATCAACAACACCCCAGCTAAGTCCCCAGATAGGTTCCATCTTCAAATGTTTTGAGCTAAGGTTTGTTCCTGAAGGCTGGAAAGAGGCCACCCACCACCACCCTGCCTGAGAGGGCCCAGGGCCAGCTTACAAATGAGAAGGCTGGAGCTCTCAGAGAAGAAATGACCTCCCCAAGGTCACCAGTGCCCTGGCCACAGGACAGCCCCCCCAGGCCTTCTGCTTTCTGCCCTCTGCCCCCCTCCCTCGTTGGAGGTCTGCTGACCTCCACATCCACACAGGCCACCCTTCTGACCCACTGTCCCTCAGTCCCTCAACTCTGGGGTCATTCATCCCTCTCCTACATCCCCATAGACCAACCTCCTCCCCAAAGTGCTCCCCCAGGACTGGGCTGAGGTGTACCTCTGGGCCTTAGAGGCACGGAGGGAGGGGATGCTGACTCAGCTCCATCCATCCCCAAAGCCTGGCACATAAAGGGCATACTTGCTATGTTTCCATAATGATTTTTATCTTGGCCCGAGCATTTTCCCCATGGGGTGGAATCTCTAAAGGGCCCCATGGACTTGCAGCCAGGCCTTTAACTGGCTGGGTGAACCAAGGATTGAAAGGCCAGGAAGGCCCAGCCAGGAGTCCTGGGCCACAGCCAGATAGAAGAGGATGGGCTACTGATGGGTGTAAGAAGAAAGCTGGGCAGAGCTCCAGCAAAGCAGAGGTCAGGGCTGAGCAGAGCAGGAAGTATTAAAAGAGCAATCATGTATTCCTCAGGGCAGTGAGGTGGCACAGTGTAGAGGGCCATGCCTGGGTCAGGAAGCCAAGACACTGACTGCCTGTGTGACCCTGGGCAAGTCACTTCACTCTGTGGGCCTGTTTCAGCATCTGTCAAATAGCTGGACAAGGACATGGCTAACCCCTTCAGCACCTCTGCCCAAAAAGCCCCAGCAGAATCATGAAGAGTCGGGCATGGCCAAAGAACACGTTCCTTGTTTCTTCTTTGGGCAGGGTCGGGGCAGTGGACATGCTAAAGAGCCTTATTGAACATGCAGCTCAGAAGGCAGTGGGGAAACGGACCCAGATGCACACAGCGGCACATCACAGGTCACCATTCAGCAAAGTGCTGGAAATAGTTTTGTCCCATTTTACAGGTGATGAAACTGAGGGTCCACGAGTCAAGTCTCTCTCTTGCCATGGTCAGTCCCCACTTTGTGACTCCCGGGCAGGGCATCCCAAACAACTTCACTCTGTGAGGCTATGCCCAGGTCCCCAGGACTTATGGTTAGAAAGGGCCCTTCTTCTGTCACCTTGCCCAAGGTCAAAGTGTCAGAGGCTGGATTAGAAGCTAGCTTGGCACCCTGGACCTCCTCCAATGGACTAAGAAATGTGAAAGGCCACTCTGTGGTGACCAGAGAGCACCACCTACCAGTGGGAACTAGTCTCTGCTCCTTGAGAGTGGCAGGATGGAATTCTCTTCCCAAATTATCTCTGGAGGGTTTTTTTTTAGCAAAAGTGGGTGGGTTAAGAACTGGAGTGGAAGGTAGAGACCGCCTATTACCTGCGTGACTGGTGGCTTAGGACACTCCCTATCCCTACAGCGAAGGCTTAGTCTCCTTTTCCTATAGCCTCAGTAGGCACTAAGTGCTGGCTGGGCAGGCCAGGGTGTGGCCTTAAGGATTGTCAGTGCAGGGCAAAGGACGAGACACAAAGACACTGAAATCCTGTACAACCCTGTTCAATCCTGTATGTTCAGTGCCCCAGAGAGGCCCAGAGCTCCAAGCAACACGTCACCGAAGGTGTGTTTACCCTGGGACAATCTGAGCTGCCCTTGGGAGGTAGTGAGCTCCCCACAGCTATAAGTCTTCAGGTGCAGTCTGGACACCCAGGGATATGGCAGAAGAGACCTGGTGAAATTGAGTCTGCTGTATTCTGGGTCTCCTGCAGTTCTAGGAATGCAGCCAAGGAAGGAAGGGCCAAGGACCAGAGAGAATAGAGCTGTGGAGGTGGGGAGCTCCAGGGCTTGGCCTCATTGCTTTCTGGGTGCTGCTGAGGCCAGATGTTCAGCCAACATGCCTATGGGCTCAATGACTTCAAGGTTCCAGAGCATCCTGTAAACCAGGCACTCGGACCCGAACATCAGCCAGCTACCACATCAGCAAACACTCCAGACACTCCAGGGTGGCCACAGGGCCAAGGGGTCCCTTCTGAGCTGGTGCAGAGAAGGGTCAGAAAAAGCAGGCTCGCCCCAAACTTCAGCTCATCCACAGGGAGGGGAAGGGAGGACCAGCCGCTGTATCTGACAAGGCCAGGAGCCCAGGAGGAGCAGGCCAACCCAAGCAGGAGGAGGGCCCAGCCACTGTGGGAGGCCGCGACCACGGCTGGATATTAATGCCCCCAGTACCAGTAAGAGCCAGGTAGTGTGAGAAGGCAGGCTATCCTCCAGACAGGGAGGGAGACACAGGGGAAGCCCTGGTAGAAGGCAAAGCATGAGGAAGCTTAGGAGACAGAGGCCTGGGTCTGGAGGCAGAAAGGTCTGAGTTCAGATCCTGCCTCAGACACTCCACGATGAGTGTGCCCGTCACCTGGCCTTGGCCCACCTCAGTCTCCTCTTCTGCAAGATGAGGGTGGTTGGCAATGAGTCTTGTCTCCCAGCATGTCTGCGAGGAGGGAATGAGGTTATATCTGTAGCGTCTGCAAACCCTGCATGGCTCTAGAAATGGTGACCACTGCTGTTAGCAGGTATCAGGGGTGGGCATGCCAAGGACCACTTCAACAGCGGGAGGAAAGGACACCAACTGCCATTTTTTTTGGAAACCATGACAAGCTTGGTTAAGAAGGATTGTGTATCAAGGGAGGCCTTTGTTTCTAAACACAACAGCCAGAGCCTGTTCTCTGCTAAATATAGAACAGCCAATAAATCATCTGTGCAAGACCAGCCTTAACAGAAATGGGAAGTGGCCAGAAGGAAGACCATCCTAGGCCGACAAAGAGAGGGGCCGAAAGAGAAGCGAGGGCAGTGCTTGCTCTATCGTAGGATTTGAATATGGAAAGAGGCAAAGCAGGGAGAAAAGGGGCCAGATGCCATCCCCATCACCAGCATGTGGGAGGGACAAGAGACCAAGGGCTCAGAAGAGCCCAAGGAGGATGGGATGCCCTCAAAATGAAGTCTGGAAATCAGAGAGAGATCAACGAGCTTGGCTGGCAAAATTGTAGCCCACACAAGGGAAGCCGTCATCACCAAGAGCCAGCATAGCTCCTGGGCAGATGGTAACTGGACCAGGAGCCCAAGGGAATAGTGTAGACCTAACAAGGGCCTTCGATTTCAGCATCTGACAATGACAATTGTGATCTGCTTATGGATGGAACAGGGAGCAACTTGGGAGTCAAAGCCAATCACAGAGAGTGATAGGAAGACTCAGAGTTGCCAATAATGGGCAGATGTCCACCTGGAAGGAGGTCTCCAGTGAAGTCTTGACCTGAGCCTGGCCAACATTTTATCCAACGACATGGACAAAGGCATGAATGCCGGGCTTATCACATCTGTGGATGGCGTAAGCCTTGGAGGGGAGCTGGGATGGGGGACCTCAGGCTCAGCACCCAAAAAATGGCTTGACTGAGTGAGATAGAAGTGGACAGGGACATGGGCATGATCCCGAGAACCACCTTTACAAATACAGGACAACCAAGCCCCAGTGAGACAAGAGTCCACATAAAAAACAGCATCGACAAGCTGAGAGAGCCGGCAGAGAAGCTCCCAAGGAGGGAGGAGGAGGGGACACTCTAGCTGGCCTTGGCCTTGGGGGGCTCACATATGGGCTCCTGGGCTCAAGACTGGGAGCCAGGCTTCAGAAAAGACAGACAAGATGGCACGTTTGAAGAGGGTGGGCTAGGACAAAGACTGGGGAGAGGGATGTTTAGCCTGGAATAGATGTGACTTGGGAGGAATGGCACGGGTGACCAAGCATCTGACAGGCCACGATCATAGGGAAGAGGGAGTGGACTGGTCAGTTGGCCCCAAAGCGTAGAACAGGGAACAGTGAGGATGACAGGAAGGAGGGAGCCCCCTCCCTGGAGGGCTTCAGTCACTTGGACACTGGCTCAGGTGCATGCTAGTTCCCCACAAAGTCGCCCTCTGCTACCTGTATGCACTACAGAGATGACCTGGGCTTTCAAAGGCGACGGCAGAGGACACGCTCTAGAAGGATTCACTGGGCTGGAAATATATTTTGTGTTCAGGATGCTCACAGGACCCTCGACAAACACACCCATATAAAGATGGTCTCCCCGCTGCTGAACAGCATAGACCAAGGGCCAAGACTGACAAGAGAGAACAACTTTGTGTATGGGATGAGAAGCCAAGCCACGAGGAGGCTCTGATGTTCTCGGTGGCCCTGGGAAGCAGGCATCTGGCAACAGCCATTTTCTCTTCTCTAGTCCAAACCACCGTCAGTGCCTCCAAACACTGTCCTCCCCCACTGGCTGCCCCTCTGGACAGGCCATGGGCCTCAAAGTGTCCTTCCCCAGAGAGGGCAGGCACCCAAGACCCCATGACTAGGGCACTCAAATGAGCAGGCCTCCATCAGGGCCCAGCTTCAGCACCTGCTTCCACAGGAGGCCTTTTGGCCTTGATCCCCCAGATGATCTTCTCCCTGTGCCTGTGCCCCTCCCCCCCATTACCTTGTATTTACTTATATGTGAATATGTGGCTTCTAGTTGAAAAAGAAAAGAAAGGTAAGCCCTCTGAGGGCAGGGACTGCATTTTGTCTCTGCGTCTTTAGTGCCCAGCACAGGCCCTGACATGAAAGGGTAAGGGCCTGGGGCCTATGGCTGAGAGAGAGAGACCCAGGAATGAGATGCTACAGAGATCCCAGGATTACGGGCCACTCTATCCATCGAGTCCCTGGGCCCCATGAAATGAGTAGGTGTCTCCTCTGATGGGGACCCAGGCAGCAGGCATTCATGTGGATGGGAATACCCTGCCAATGCCCTTGCCTGCTGTTGCCCATTTCTCCTAGGGTATAGAAACCACTCACAGCAGCAACCAACGGAGGGTTACCATGCTGCCACTGCCAGCCTCAGGGTAGCCCAACCAGTCTGTCACGATCCTGCGGGTCAGCCCATCCAGCCACCACACAGCAAGTGTCTAAAGGCCCCACAGGGGCTCAGAATAAATGTCACTCTCTCAGACTGTTCTCAAAGGGAGGGCAGCGTGGCTCTATCCCCCCCAAAGGGCTGTCAGCAGTAGCTAACGCCCTTTATCAAAAACAAAACCAAGAAGCTACAGGGATCCATGAGAGAGCATGGCTGATGCCAGGGACCCAGGAACTTGACCAGCCCATGTGTGTGGAAGGAGGTGACACGTCAGTGCAGGGTCTCTGTGTGTGCACTAATGCCCAGTTGTGCCTGTGGACTGGACAGGCAGAGGAGAGCTCCCCATAGCCCGACATGGGGGAGCCGGCCCTTCAGCCCCAGAGAGAGGAGCCTGCCCCGCTCCTTCCATTCTGGTTCAGTTCCCCATCTCCACTCCCCTGCAGAACCTCCCCAACTTGTTTGCAAAGGAGTGTCGCCAGGAGGCTACTGGTATGCCTATGGTGTGACCAGCCTGGCCAGTCATCCTGCCTTGACTCTGAGTCCCTTCTGGAACCCCTAGTCCAGAGCTCCTGGAGGTGTGGTGGAGAACCATCACTCCAGTGCAATGATCCTCTTGTGGAAAGATTAGAGGACAGAATGCCCGGGTGTGGCTGTCCTGCACTGTGTGCCCCTCTGCCAGCCAAACGCTGGCAGGGCTGGTACAATCCTCCCCTACATTCTGCAAAGGTGAAAACCAGATAAGCCCCTGGAGATGGGAGGCTACCAGACCTCTATGTCCCCTGTGCCCACACACATCCACACTTAATACCCACATGGGTACAAAGGTGTGGCCCCCATTGGAACACAAGCTCCTGTCTCATTATGGTCTTTGAGTCCAGCACAGAGCCTGGCACATGGCAGGCATTTCACAGAAGCTTGCTGAGGAAGGTGCCGGGTCCAGGACGGTTCTGAGGCTGAGGACAAGAATGGGAATGTCCACGACAGAGGCGGGGAGGTTCGCAAGGGTTTGCGATTCTGGGGTAGGTGGCGACTCTATTTTGCGCAGGCTGCACTGGATACCCTCGGGACCTGCGGGTGACTACATCCAGCGAGGGCTCGGAGCTAGGCAGCAGGAAGAGGGAAGGAACGCGCATGACAGATGCCAGCGCCCAAGCAAGGCCAGGCTGCGGGGACACCCCGGGCTGTGACCTGAGCCAGTGCGGGGAGAAAAGGACTCCCCTGTCCCAGAGCCCCGGGACCGGGAAGCTCGCTCTAATGAGGCCACAGGCGGCCGGTCCAGCCCTCACTCCACGGAGGAGGAAGGCGGGTCCAGAGAAGGGCTGCCCAAAGTCAAACCGGGGAGCCTAGGGGCTCCTAGGACACGCAGCATCCCCCAAACCTCAGCCTCCCTGGCCTGGCTCCGGGGTCCTCCTTGGCAGGGCCTTGGACCTCCCCCCACAGGGGCTTAGCCTTTGCTTGAAGCCACATCCCTCCGCTGGTGCAGGACCTCGCTCTGAGACCACCCGGTGGGATTAGCTGGGGAAGACCCCCTCTGAGGGCCGGGCCGGAACCATGGATAGCTCCGGGGTGAGAGAGAGAGAGAGAGAGAGAGAGAGAGAGAGAGAGAGAGACACACACACACACACACCCCTGCCCCAAAGCGCAGAAGCCAGAGTTGAAGCCAAGTGGCTCTGCCCCAGGGACCAGTCCAGTCACCCAGCCAGTGGGGTCATAGGAGGAATTCTTGGGGGGTGGGGGGGGTGGCTACAAGGAAGTGGAGCCCTGGGGAGAGGGGGTACTGGAGGGGGAATGTGCCCCGGGGGAGGGGGGAAGAGGAGGGTGCCCCAGTGGGGCTACCCTGCTGATCACCTCGGGCAAGCTGGGGAGGGGGTGCCCCAGGGAGAGGGAATGGGGGGAGGGGAGTGGGGGGGTGGGGTGCCGGGGGAAGGGTGTGGGGATGGGGGGGGGGGAGAAATGCTGCCTTGATCATCCCGGGCAAGCTGGAGAGGGGGTGCCCCGGGGAAGAGGGAATGGGGGGAGAGGGGGATGCGAGGGGAGGAGAGTGCTGGGGGGAGGGGGTGCTGAGGAGAGGGAGGTACTGGGGAGGAGAGGGTGCTGGGGGGAAGGAAGGAAGACGGGGGAAGAAGTGGGGAAAGGGGGGTGCCCCCAGGGCTCTGCCTACTGATCAGCCCAGGCAAGCTGGGGAAGGGGTGCCCCGGAGGAGAGGGAATGGGGGGGGAAAGGGAGGAAAGGGGGAAGAGGGGGTTGTGGGGGGGGGCACGCCCTGCTGATCAGCCCGGGCAAGCTGAAGAGGGGGGCCCAAGCCCCCGAGTTAAAAGATCCCTGCCGCTGGCCCCCGTGGTCACCGCTGCCCCACCACTGGCCACTGCGAGCCCAGCAGCAGCGGGGAGGGAGCGACCCTGGGCAGTCACCGCAGGGGGCACCCGCGCCCCCTCCCAGGAGCCGCAGCCCCCTGCCCGCCCCGGCCTGCGGGCCCTGGCCTGACCGTCACTAGCACCGGGCTGGGCCCCCGTCCCCCGCGGCGCGGGCCTCACCGGGGGCGCTTGCTGGGCCAGCACGCAGGCCGTGGCCAGGGCCGCCGTCGCCAGGAGGGCGCAGGAGAAGCGCTCGGGGAATCGCATGCTCGCACAGCCGCCGACACTCCCGGGCCTCCCCGGGGCCTCACACGCCTCACAGTCTGCACCTCACGGCGGCCCCACCCCGTACCTGGTCCCGCCCCGGACCGCACCACCCTTGAGAGTGGCGCGGGGGCGCCCCGTCCACATAGCCTAGAGTGAGCGGCGTCTCCTCCCTTGCAGCCGCCCAATGCCTCCGCCGCCTCCGCCGCAGCCGCTCCGACTATGGTACGGCCCGGGCCTGACTGACAGAGCCCAGCTCCCCAGCCCTCGCGAAGGGCGGGGCCTTGGAGGGATGCCGCAAAGCCATTGGCTCAGCCAGGTCTGGCCCCGCCTACCGAAGGAGGGAGGAGGAAATGAGCTAGAGTAGAGAAACTGACCCGAGCGAGCTGGAGGAACCCCTGTGCTCCGCCCCCGCTCGGCAGGCGGCCGACCTGCGTTCAGATGCGGCCTGAGCCCAGCGCCAGGGCTGGTCCTCGGGCCTGTGCAAAGACGAAGAGTAAAGGAGCATCTAGTGGAGGAACGGGGTAAGAGCGAGCACCAGGCAGCCGCACCCACCCTCCTCGTGTTCCCCCCTCCCCGAGAGGATCCGGGGTCCAACGGAGTCCAGTCTGGGGTGGACGGATGGACGGACGGATGGATGCATGCATGGACGGACGGACGGACGGATGGATGGATAGATAGACGGACGGCCAGTTCAGGGAGCTGAGGGCTCGTGCTAGAGCCCTGGGGAACCCCTAATGTTAGGAGACTGAGGAGGGGCCTCACAGCTAGGGGGAGAACCAAGAGAACCCCAGAAAGGCAAGGGATAATCCCCAGAATCAGAAGTTGTGGGAAGACCAGGAGGAGGAATGAAAAAAGGCTGGCTTGGCTTAGCAACCCAGAGATCACTAATGACCTCAGAGAGAAAAGTTGGGGGGCAGCAGGTTGTAAGTGGTGGAGAATGGTCAAGATGCAAGGAATGGAAGCGGTTTCTTCCAGGAGTTTGTGGAGGAGATAGAAGAAAATAGCTCGAGGGGTTGCCCAGGTGAGCAGGAGCTTTTAAAGGAAAGAGGGAGCTGTGGGCCAGTAGGTAGCATCCTTGAGGGAAAAAAAGAAGATAAAGACAGCTCAAAATAGAGGTGCAGGGACAGAAAGGCAGGAAAGGAGCCATGAGCCGGAGAGACACTGCAGAGGGCTGGAGAGACAGCGAGAGACAAAAAGCTAGAGACTGGTGAGGAGAGATAGATGAAGTGTTAGACAAAGCCAGCCCCAGTGTTCCCGGTCAAGACCAACGAAACTGAAGACCCAGACACACAGGGACAGAGCTGGGGAGGAGGAGAGATTGGTGGTGAGAGCCTGATAGAGAAGAGAGGGTGGGGGAGAGGAGAGAGAGAGGGATGGGGAGAGGGCGAGGGTGGGGGGAGAGAGACAGGAATGGTGAGACAGCAACGGGGAAGGAAGGGGGGGGGGAGGAGACAGACATACATAGAGGGAGGGGGAGACAGGGAGAGACAGGGGAAGGAGGGGCTTGATAGCAAGTACCCCCTCCTCCACTTTGTCTTCCTTCGCTCGTTTTGAAGGCTCCCCAAACCACCAGGTGTGCGGGGCTGTGGGCCCTCAACATTCAGCTCTACACACTTGTGCCCGGCCCTGATGTGGCCTGGGGCTTGGTCTTCCGAAACAGGGCAGAATCCCCAAGAGCTGTGATGGGAGCATGGGGGAAATTGGTAAGAAGGGCAAAGGGCAAAGGACAGACCCAAGGCAAGGGCTCCACCCAGCTGAGCTTCCTTGGGCCAACTGCTCACATAGACCCTCCTGGAGAAGGCAGCTGAGGCTGGGGCAGTTACTATCTCCTGTGAATGGGAGGGGGAAGGTGGCTGAATTTTGCGCATTAATCTTGGAGAGCCAATAGCCTTACTCCTCCCTTAATTAAGCATTCCCACCTCTCTAGGCTAAGAATCAAGGAATGGGTCAGATCCCAAAGCTGGGAATAATCAACTCTTTCTTTGATAGACTAAAAGCCACTGGATGTCCACTACATCCCAGCCTCTGGGCTAGACAATCTGAGTAAGAAAAGAGGAGGAAGAGGGGAAGGGGAGGGAGCAGGAGGGAAAGGGAGAGGAGGAAGGGGAGGAGGGAGCTCAGGAATGGCTGAGAGAACTTGTAGGAATGCTGAAACCGCCTTATGGTCAGCTCAGATAATCAGGAACATGGAAGAAGGGGGAACACATGCATTTGAGGGGATGAGAAATCTTAGCACTAGGCCCCAGCAGTCATCCAACTTTGGAAAGCTCAGAAAAATGCTGAGTATTTATTTATGGTCCCCAAAGCCTCTGGGGGTTCCTGACTACTTCTTTTTCTCCAAGAACAGAATTGTCCCTACAGATCCTTCTTCCCCAGGATAACCAGCTGTTCTGAGGGTGTTGGGGAGGGGCGGTTCTGAGTTTTCCATTAGCTTCCTATATGGAGGAATTTTGACCTAAAGAACAAGCTTGAAAACCGAGTTCTGTGTAATTCTTCTATGCAACATGACTAATGTAGAAATATGTTTAATAGGAATGTATATGTAGAGCCTATATTGGATTGTAAGCTGTCTTGGGGAGGAGGAGAAAATGGAAAACTTATGGAAGTGAATGTCGGAAACTAAAAAGAAAAAAAAGAAAATCTAGTTCTGTGTCACATCTTATACACACACACACACACACACACACACACACACACAGGTGTGCCACGCCCACCTTGTAATCAGGCCTGGATTAGACAGACAAGTGACAGATAAGGCTGCATGGCCCTAGATCCATCAGAGGCAGGGGGTAGACCACCCAAGACCCATTAAAGCAGCTGGCCATGAAGGACATCTTCTGGCTCTGAAGGCTGCCCAAACTCCTCTTTGGTGAGAGAGCCCAGAGGCTCTTGGCCCCCAGACCCAGACTCAGGGAAGAAGGGCCATTGGTCACAGACCCTCCCATCAAGGATGACAGAAGCACTCTGTTAGACTCAAACACGAATTTCCATCCAGGTTGACTGGGCTTCTTCTTCTGTCCACCATGTTGACTGACACACTCAGGATTTCTACACTAACCAGTAGCTTTCAGAAAGCCTTGAGTGGGTCTTCTCATGCCCTGTCCTGGTGACCCTGAAAGCCAGGGCTGGGAAGTAGCCTCTGGAATCTGAGCAGGCAGGGATGCAGGCAGGAGAAGAGTGACCTATTTCAGAACACAACCATCCCAATGGAGCAGCACCATGAGAAGTGATCTGCATAAGAAGACAAGTTGCTCACTTGGGTTTGTTCAACAAGAAAGTCAGCTTAAGTTATCAAAATGTCTATCAAAATAGCTGGAGTTCTTGGCTGGCTGGCAACCTCCCCACCAGCACCTGTGCAGAATCCTTGACTCAGAAGGGGAAGGAGTGCTGCCACCAAGCAAGCAGCTACTCTGACCACGGGCTCATTTCCTATTTCCTTTTAATTTTTTATTTTCAGTTCCAAAATCTCTTTTTCCCTCCACCCATTGAGAAGGCACGCACTACACTCCCCATGATACATGAGAAATTATGCAAAACATCTCCATATTAGACTGGCTCATTTTCTAGAGCAGGTGTGGCTCCGTTTCTCAAAAGCCCAACATACAAAAATTAGGTAAATCAGGAGATGAATATTCAGTCCTTGCAATGAGTCTTGGGTTTACGGAAGGTATAGGTCGTTTTAAGTAACACACACACGCACACACATTAACAACAAAATCTGACCTCCTCTGGTGAATTAAAAGCAGGGTGAAGTCAACGAAAATTTGATTTCCATGCCTTTCCAGGAAGAAATGAATGAATGAAGCATCCATCAAATTCTCTGGGAAGTCCTGTTCCAATGGGGAGACACAGAGAAGGTTGTGGTGGCCAGCCAGACGGGAAGGCCCCTGGGGAAGAGCATCTTGCTGCTTCTTTCGTGTCCTTTCCAGGACAGAACTTGTTACTGTCTGAGAGGAGGGACAGAGGCTGAAATGGTCTGGGTGAGCCACCCCCACCCCTCACCTTGACCGGGGCAGGCCTCCCCATGCAGAGGATCAGAGAGGGAGAGCCAACAGGGGCCCCAGAGAGGGGGTCACTCGGCAGAGCTCTCCTAAGTAAGTTCTTCCTCTACTCTCAAAGATGAGCCTATTACAGTTACCCCTTCCACATCTGGGGGGAGTGGGGTAGGGGCACAGCACCCCACAATCCGGAAATTGGGGCCCTCTCTTCATATCAGAGAAGTCTGAATTGTTATGGTATTAAAAGATAAAACATCTTGATGTCATATAAAACTATACATCTATTTTGTGCATTTCTGAGTTTCCAAACTGTTTCTGAGTCATCTGCTTGCCTTCACATGTCATCTGCTTCCACAAAACTCCCCCCAAATTCCCATTTAATTTCTTATGCCGCCCCACAATCTATTGAAACCAGGATGGGGAAAGCCGCAATGTGGAAGGGAGAACTGTCCTCTCAAAGACTGGCCTAGTAGAGAATTCCTTCATTCACCCTTTCAAACAAATCACCATAAGCAGGGGCCCCTTCAGTCTGGAGACCCTCCCCCAGACACACACAAGAGAGCCATAGAGAATGACATTTTCTGAAGACAAGATTGTCTGAACAATACTGACCCCCTCCTTTAATCAGTCCTTTTCTGTTCACTCCAGCCCCCTCTGATGTCCTTTTCTTGGGGCAAAGGTCTGGATGGCCTCGGCTTGACCGCCTGCCTGGACCCTTCACCCTGACATCCACAGGAACATATGCCCCGATCAGGCCCAACATCCCAGGTGCCTGTGGGCAGCCCTTCCCAATCCCCCTTTCACTGGTCCTTGCTTCCCTCCAGGCCCAACAGGCACCTGGCCTCCTCTTGGTCCTGGCCCAACACCCCACAGTCCCATTTTGTAAATGCAATTTGTCCCAACAGTCTGGTTATCTGGCCACCGATGAACTATTCTTTATACACCCAAGGGAACAAAAACATAATCTTTAAGAAAATGAAGAAACTCATATAAGCTGAGTTTCAACACATCCAGCCTGTTGGGGGAAGGGTAATAGGATCTACCAGGGACTCTGATGACTATCAGTGACCAGAAACCCTGCAATTCAATCTGGAAAGAATTCACCAGGCTCAAGCAAACTTGGAAGCCGAGATTGTAAAAATTTATTGTTACGCTTCACAACACAGCAGGCAAGGATTCTTAGGGAACCTGCAACCTTACAGAAATCACAGGTATAGTTTTAAGAAGTCAAGACAGTAAATCAGGTGTCAATTATGCTAACTAGGTGAGTAAGGTGGGATTAGGGAAGAGTTATAGAGTGGTCAGTGCTTAAAGGAACATGCACTTTTAATATCAACTGCACAGGCGTATTGCCCATAATTCACTGGGAAATAGCCCAAGGCGGTGGGGGGGGGGTGCTACCTGGAGGTGTGGTTTTAGGCCTGACATGTCACTAAAGTCAACCATCAGTCACGGCCACTGAGGAGTGCCCAGTCTGCCACCCATCAATGTCATGTTTGACAAGATGGATGTTGAGAACCAAGGCCAATGGAGACTCAGTATGGGTATAATTGGCTAAGGAGTTACCCTATAGGTAGGGTATTGAAGGATTCATGGTGCAGCGGGCTACTCTACTAAGGGAGATAACATTTGCCTAAGCTAAAATGTTTATAGATAGTTTAATGAAGGATTCATAGGTAGCTTGTTATTGTTCTAAGCAGAGAGAAACAGTTCATGAGTTGTTGCTGGGCAGAGTGCTAGCAGGGGGAAGGGCAGAGTTAATGCTTTGAGATGGGGAGGGGAAGTGTGATTTTACAGACTGGTTTTACAAATTGATTTTACAGACATAGATCCCAAACACCCCTTTTACAAACTGATGTTACAAACTGATATTACAAACATAGACTGATGTTACAAATATATAGATCCCAAGCACCCCATCACAGCCTACTTCAGGCTTTAGTCCAGTATTAAAAGCTCATGAACAATAAAGTAGGCCAGGGTGTTGTAGAAAGGGTACAGGATCTGTATTTTACCTTTGATACTTCCTATCTGGATGATTTTGAGCCAATCAACTAAGCTCCCCGGGCCTCAGTTTCTCATTTGAAAACTGAGGGGTTGAACTAAATGTCGTCTGAGGCCCCTTCCAGCTCTATACCTGTGATCCTAGGTCCTTCCAATGATCCCAAGAAGGTGCCCTGCCTTCAACCCTTCATAAATTCAGACCCCAATGATCCCTGTGCTTTAGAAGTAGGATGGTTGAATGGTTAAAATGGAAATGTTTTGCCTGACTGCACATGTACAGTCTATATTAAATTGCTTGCCTTTTCAAGGAGGGAGAGGGGAGGGAGAGAATGTGCAATTCAACATTAAAAAAAAATATTTTCCCCCAATTACATGTAAAAGTGCTCTTAACATTCTTCTTTAAAAAACTGAGTTCCAAATTCTCTCCCTCTCTCCTTCCCCTTTCCCCTCCTTGAAAAGGCAAGCAATCTGATAGAGATTTGACATGTGACATAGATTAATCAGCAAAACACATTTCCTTATTAGTCACGTTGCAAAAGAAAACACAGACCAAAATGCCAACTGGAGAAAGCAAAGACAAAGTCTGCCCTGCTCTACCTCCAGACCCGGTCAGGCTCTTTCAGGGGTGGGCAGCACTTCCTATCACGAACCCTTCAGGACTGGCTTGGATTTGTGGGTCCTGACAAAGCCAAGTCACCGCACTTGACCTTCATACAAGTCTGGTGCTGCTGTGTACAATGTTCTGCTTTGGAACTCAACATTAAAAAAAAGAACTTCAAAAACTTTTCAAAATGTGATTGAGAAAAAAGTAAGAATTAAATGAAAAGAAAACAAAGCCCCACCGTTGACAGGAAGGGGTATCGAGGGGAAGGCGTGTCTTTAGAGTGTGAAGGAGTCTACCCAGGTCTGGGCTGCACACCTCAATGACTCCCAAGCAGGCTGGGGCCGGGCCTCAATGCTTTGATTTTTAAGAAGGAGGGCTCAAAATGGCCTCAGCCAGAAGACCATGGCCCGGTGGATGGTAGGCAGATGTCCCCTGGCCTGGGCTTCAGGAAACCAGGAGAGGCACCTTGGGCAGGCTCTTTATAAATGCTCTTTGACCTTTTAACTGGCCTTTCCTCTTTTATTTACACAGGATAAGGCCTTTGGTAGAAGGTGGTAATACATGAGAATAACCCAAGTGCATCCCTTCAGGTGTGGTCCAAAAGCTCCTACACTACAGCCAAGTGGGGGAAACAAAGCACCAGGACAAGAAGAGAAGAATCTCACTTCCCCCACCCACCAAAGGCCCACTCTCCATGCCCGAATTAGCCCCAAGTTCTCCCAGGAAGCTAGCAAGGCCTGCAGGGCTCACCGGACCTGCTCTTCCAAGGCAGCACCTGGAGCCCCAATGGAGGAAGGGTGGCACACCTGGGGACCTCTGCCGCAGGGCACCGACCTTGTCTCTAGGGCTTGCTTGCTCATGGCCACCATGTCCATTCTTCCTGACTCATCTACATCCCCTCACTAAGGCCACTCTAGTCTCCTATGGAGCCACAGGAGAAAGCTGGCAGACTCCGGGAGAAGCCAGGCTCCAAGCCCACCTAGGACGCTCCCTCTTATGGGAACACTTTCTGGGCCTCAGTTTCCTCAAGAAGGGCTCTGAGGTCCCCTCCAGTTCTAGATCTTTGGTCCCTTGGGCCTTTGTAAGGCAGCTGACCAGGAGCCAAGGGCCAGAGCAAAGTCTCTAGGTCGGGGCAGGATGGAGTCTGTGCCCAGGGTCTCAGCAGCTGTCTGGGGTCTGCTGAGCTTGGTGTCGGGAGAGACCCAGGCTCCAATCCTGGCTCTCGTGCTTACTCGAGGGATAGGGTGGGGACTGCACAAGTTGTTTTTCCCAATAGAAGGTGAGCTCCTTGAATTGTCTTAGCATCTACAGTGCCTAGCATGGAGCCTAGGACACACAATGCCTGATGTTTGTTCGTGATTCTAATTTTTATTTTGAATTTCACATCTTCTCCTTCCTTCTACTCCCCCACCCACACACTGGAAGGCAAGAAATACAACACCCATTATGTATAATACAGTCATATAAAACATCCCTCCACACTAGCCAATTATAAATGCTCATTGGCTAATTAGAATGATTTTCTGGTCTTGGCTGGTGACTTCTCATTTCCAAGCCTCAGTTTCCCTTTTACTACATACCTCCCAGGGCTATTGGGAGGAAAGTACTTGTCATCCCTTATAAGACAATTAAGTGTGAACTATTATTAATTCCATACAAGAGACATTTCTTTCTTTTTTTTTTTTTTTTAAAGCAATTGGGGTTAAGTAACTTGCTCAAGGTTACACGGCTAGTCATTATTTATGCGTGGGTGCTCATTTTCTGAGGCCGGTTTCGATCTCGGGTCATCCCAACTCCGAGGCTGGCGCTCTTACTGCGCCACCTAGCCGCCCCGAGACATTTCTTTTTTAAAATAAGTTTTCATTGATATCTTCAATTTTTACATTGCCTCAGTTTTCCCCTGTAACTATCCTCCCTCTCCCAGAAAGCCATCCCCTGACAATGACTTCTTTAAAAGAAAAAAGAGAAAAGGAAGGAAACAGAATAAAAACATCAACACCCGTGAACATATCAGGACAAATCTGAAAATGGAGGTCCCACTGCACCCACACAACCTTCCACTTCTCCAAAGGGCAGGTGTCTTCACACCTTTCTTTTTCAGGCAATGCTTGTTCTCTGGAATTTCATAACCTTTATTCTTTATTGTTTTGGACTAGTTCCACATCCACCCAAGGGTAACCCAGGTACTAAGGGCTGGTGTCAGAGCACAGCAGAGGCCACAAGAAGGCCGAGGATTGTTGGAGGGACCGGAATAACTGGGGCCTGTTGGAATCAGTCTGGGAAGACTGGCAGGAGAGACAAGCCTTGGGTTGGGAGGAGATGAGGAATGCGTCCTTTGAGTGAGTGGAGGGTAGTGACCTGAGCGTGACAGTAAGAATTCAGGGCAAGGAAATCAGCTCTGCCTGGGGCTTCTAGCCTGGCCCCTTCTTCAGATGAGGAAACTGAGGCCTAAGGTCACACAGAAGCTAAGTCGGTCCAGTTAGGAAGCATGCAAGGAACCCAACTGGGACTCTTCTTTCCTCGCCCTTGTCTGGATGCTGAATCTCAGCAGGAAGATGCAACCCCAGGTTGTGGAGAGAGTGTGAAACCAGTCTGGCTCTGTGCTTCCCTAAGGAGGCCATGGCTTCAGTGGCTCGAGGAAGTCTGCAGAGCCCCTCACAAATAGATTGCCGCTTAATCCTCACAACAGGTCTTACAGGGTGCATGCTATGATTATTCCCACTTTATGGATGAGGAAACTGAGGCAAAGACTTGCCGGGGGGTCATACAGCTAATAAGGGTCTGAGGCCAGGTTTGGCCTCAGGCCTATCCTGACTCCGGGTCCAGGGTTCTATATGCTTCCCCATTCCTCTGCACCCCGTGAGATGAACGTCTCCATCTCGACCTGAATATGGAGCCAGTCGGAGGGGATTCCCAGTGAGATTGCTGGACTCTGACCTGGGGCTCACCCTCCTATGGCTGTGGTCCTGGCTGGGCAAAGCTTGGGAGGAGTGGCACAGTCAGGAGGCTCCCTGTCCTGCAGGAGGAAGCCCCAGGCCCTTGGGTTCAGAGACCTCAGCCCTGGCCCCCAGCCCCCTGCAGAGCCCTGTGTGTGTGTGGGAGGCATTCTTTTGTTACTCACTGTCTTTCTACTTCAATGGGACACTTTGCTCTCTGACTCATGGCTCCTCCTGCCTTTCCCAAGCTGATCTGGGCCAAAATTAGGTATGGGGGCTCGAGTCTTCTTTGTGTAATAGTGGACTCCGCAAGTGACCCTGCTGTGCACTCAGAGGAGGGAAAGGGAACCTGGATGGGCCCCATTTAAGGAGACTGCCTACTTTCCACAGAGCCTAAAGGATTCTCAGGGGGCTACTGCTGTGGAAAATGAGGCCAAAGGCTGACCAGGAGAGGTCAGAGGGATAAAAGGCAGTGATCCCAGCCTTGGGGGGAGAGGTCAGAGAGCTCTGGCTCTTGGAGTCCAAGTCCAAGTCTCCACTGTTAGACCATGGAGGGATCCAAAGGAGGCCTCCAGAGGCAGCAGGCTCCCTCTCACCAAAGGGCTTGGAGGGGGTGTCCCCAAGATATGCCCCTTCAACTGGGCGGCACCCTGTGTTCTGTGGTATGGATGACCCCCGTGGGCCCATCCATGTCTCTGGAGTTTTTGTACTAAGGGAGGCAGCTCCAGGAAGTCCAATGGGATTCCAGTGGGAGATCTGGACATGGGAGGCAGAGGAAGATGAAGACAGGGGCAGGGGTGATGAGTGCCCCTGAGAGCAGGAAAGGGAAAGCGTGGGGAGGGGCAGTTTCCCCAGCTCCCCAAGGCCCATGGTCGGGGGTATCACTCCTTGGTTTGGTAGACAGAGATGCTTAGGTTACTGACTAAAAGCTGGGGGGAAGTGAGCCTGCTGCTGACTGACTCGTGATTACCCATTCCATGATTCACTGAGATAATCTGTTTACCACCAGCCAGTGGAAAGCTTGGCTCACCAGAGCCTTTTCTTCCTCTTCAGACCAAGGCCCTGGTTACAAGCCTAGGCAGCCCAGAGATGAAAGGATGGCGGTGGCGCCAGAGGGTCTTGTGAAATCATCTCAGCATGTTTGCCAAACCCAGAGGGGCACAAGGACCTCTGACTGGAGGGCCCTACAAGAGGCTTCCTGTTCTCCACAGGGGAGAAGGGCATGGGGGAGGGGACAGACACCAGGCCCCCTCCCTTCTGGAGGTCACTCCTGCAGGCCCGGGGTGCCCACGGGGGCAATGACCACTGGAGAGCAGAGGCCCAGCCTGCCAGGAAGTCTGCCTGGGGGGAACCCACTCACAGGGCCTGAAAATCCCTGGGAGAATGCCAAAAGCCAGCACCACTGGGGGTTTTCGCTATTATTGGAGGGGGGTTTTCTTTAGAGCTGGTAGGAACCTTGGCAATCCTTTTGGCCAGTCATCTTACTTCAGAGCTGGGAAAACAGACTTGGAGGGGGTAGGGACTGGCCCATGGATCCACTGAGACCAGAGATGAACCTCTCACCCATTTCCCCAATGCAGGGCTCGTGTTCTGAGTTTTATCAGAATTAGAGGTGGCTGTTGTTGGAGTACCCTTCACCAGCAGCTGAAGGTCCTGGCACAGCTTGGTGCTTCTGGGGGCACTGAGACACGGTGGCAGGGCTTGCTAGGATGTCAAAGGGGGTGCCTGGGAGTGACGTCGGACCCAGGAGGTGAGGGCTGAAGGGCTCGGAGGGGTTTCTCTGATCCTCAGTCCTGGGATGTCCCTAAATTCCTGACTGGTGGTCTTTTATCTGTCCTGCCAAAACTTGATCTCAGCCCTAGACTTTGAAGACCTGAGACACCTATTAGCAGCATGGGCCTGGGAAGGTGGCTTACCCTGCCTCAGACTCCCCACTTATAGAAATGTGGGTGACAGACAGTAGTACCCTCCTCCCAGTCTAAATGGTAAAGCGCCACACAATAAATGGCAGCTGGGGCGCTTTGGCCACAGGGGTCATTCCCATTGCATGGCAATACTTGGCTGGCTGTTTTCCTGCTTTACTTGGAAACAGCTGCCCTGTCTTCCTGGCCTAGCGGATATAGCCCTAGGCTTGGTCTTCCTGAATTCAAATCCAGCCTTCCTAGCTGTGTGACCCTGGGCAAGTCACTTAACCTCTCTGCTTCAGTTTCCTCACCTGTCAAATGAGCTGGAGGGGGAAAGAGCAAATCCCTACTCTTTGCCCAGAAAACCCCAAATCGGGTCATGACGTCCTAAAATGACTGGACAAGTCTTACTTTGTGTCTGAATATCCATGTCCAATTTCTTAAGACACAAGAACATTGTGTGACCGTCTCTGGCCCAAGATCGAGAGCCCTGAGCCAATTCCCCAGAGGATGGGCATCCCCTTCACCCTGGTTCTTCATGACCACAGAAAGCGGAGTATTTGCATCATCCCAAAGCTGAGTGAACAGGAGCTGGACAAATTCCCACGCCACCCCCACCTGCCCCCAGACATGCCAGCAACACCAAAGTCAATCTGGGTGAGACATTTATTGGGGGTGGGAGTGGGCGCACATGCCAGGCACTGGGCCTCACCTGCCCATCTCATCTGTAACACAGGTGGGTGAGATATTCTGAGGACCCTGCCTCCTCTTTCCCAGTAGCCAGAGGACGACTGCAGGGGTGAATGTGGTGCCCCCTCCCCTGAAGGAGGAAAGTGTGGTGAACTCTGGGACGTGCATCGAGGAATCCACCAACCGGAGGGGGTGTCCTGTTCACTGGAGACACTTGCAGGTGGGGGGAGGGGTCTTCATGCCGTTGCCCTGTGGCCCGTGCCTCCCTGGGCCTGCATTTGGTCACAGTAAATCAAGCTCTGCTGGCAGTTTTCAGGTGACCAGGCCACACCTCAGATGCGGTCCCCATGGAGGGCACGCTTCGGGCCGGGAAAGGCACCAAGAGGTGCCCATGCCCCCCAAAGAAGACAAGCCAGCAGGGTGGGTCCTTCTCCAGGTGATGTCAAAGAATCACACCTGCGGGAGCTTTATTCAGGTAGCAGAGAAGGTCCTCCTCACTTGCAGTACCTGTCAGCTTTCAGCTTGACTCTCCTGTTCAAACAGACAAGAACAGAACCAGGCTCCAGAGGCTGCTGCCTCAGTTTCCCCAGCTGTCACACGAGGCTGCTGCAGTGGAGGGCTCTGTGTGCACCCTCCTGGCTTGGGGGGGGGGGGTGACTTCTCGGTGCAGTATGACGTGGGGTTCCCGCTCTGTGGCCCTGCCGCCCTCCAGCTGGGGCTCACTCCAACACCGCCCTGAGCCAATGCTGAGATGAGCCCGGGGATGGTGCA
Organism: Gymnobelideus leadbeateri; assembly: GCA_011680675.1. Lineage (NCBI taxonomy): Eukaryota > Metazoa > Chordata > Mammalia > Diprotodontia > Petauridae > Gymnobelideus > Gymnobelideus leadbeateri. The sequence continues at coordinate 236,810 of WOXC01001284.1, read as the reverse complement.
GACCCTGGAGGGGCCTTGGAGGTCCCTGGGCCATGGAACTCTAGGAAAGTATTTTGGATTCTGGGAGCCTGGGCCCACAGCTGGAAGGGCCTTCAAGGCCTTCACTTTATAGAGGAGGAAATGGAGGCCCAAGGAAGGGGAATCGAGTGGGACTGGAAGCCAGAGACTCTGACACCAAGCCCGCTCATCAGGTGGCTCCTCACTGAGGAAGGTATCAACAAACAGCAAGAAATGAGGATGGGGACGGTCTCCTCTCTGAGATTCCCTCAGGCCCATTTAGCCACCTCTGGATGCCCAGGCTGGGGCTGGGCAGGGGGACCATAGGGGTATTCACCCACTGCCCTGTGGGGCCTCTCAGACTCTCTGGACAGGGCACTGCGCCTGCACAAAGGGTGGGCATGGCCTGGGGCGTCTTTTTGACCTCTCTAGATTTGAGAACAGTTTTGCTCTCAGTTTGTGAGCACAATGAGGGTGGAAACATGAAAACTGGACCTAAAAACGCCCCCTCTGGGGCTGCTCCCCTCACGGGCTCCTGAGCAAGGGCCAAGGACCCACCTGTCCAGGAGCGTCTCATGGAAAAGCCCATCCTTCCGGGCCTTCTTCAGCGCCCGGCTGTCTTCTTTGCTTATCTTGAGTTTGTGGTCTTGAAAACTCTGGAACTTCTTTCTGTTAGGAAAAACCACAACTAACACCATACCATGCAGTAACAGTAACAGTAACCACCACTGTACCCAGGGCGTGTTTGTAGAGCACTGTGACGCCTGCCAAGTAGTGCCACTCCACTTGTGCTACAGCCACACCTGGAGGAAGTTCCCATTCTTGTCCCCATCACACAGAGGAAAGAACTGAGGCTGACAGAGGCCAGGGCCTCGCTCCATCACACAGCTGAGGGAGGAATGATCGAGGCTGGATTGGAACTCAGGCCCCATGCACCACCCTGGGGCTTAATAGGCTGATGAGCTCCACAACCCCAGCGGGGAGGTCCCTGGAGTGCAAGGCCCTGCAGAGCACAGCATACAGGGCGGGCTTCAGCACAGCATGCTAGCAATAGCCAGGGCTGCCTCTGGCCAAATATGTGGACACCAGCGCCTATTTTTGGCCACAGTGTGTTCCCAGGCTAAGGAGGGGGTACAATCTGTGCCATGGAGAGCTGAGGCACCTGTCTTCATTCAGTGATCACTCTATCAGAGGCTGGTGGCCTTGCAAAGCCCTGCCTTACTCACATCCAGGTGATGTCATTGCCCTGATGCCACAGGCCTCTCCAAGACAAAGGACAAACACAGCAAGCAGGGAATGGTCAGGGGAGAGTAGAACTCAGCCATGTGTCATGCATCCAGCCATCCACCCCCCCCTACCCACCCGTCCATCTGTCCATCCATCCCCTCCACCAGCCACGTACACGTAGTTGATTTCACACTGCTTCACGTTTCCTTTGTCTTCCTCGGGGATGTCGTCTTTCTTCTTGGTTTCTCGTTCCGCACACGAGCGTATCTAGAGGTCAGGGTTTTGGGGGAGAACGAGGCAGGGCACATGTTATTGCAAAGAGCTTCATGGAGAATCCTTTAACAATAAGCAATGAAAGGGGCCAGCCCCCTAAGGAACAGGGCCTACAAGGGCGCACTCTCTCTATAGAAAGGGTGGTCACATAAAAATGTCTACTGATAACTGCAAAAGTAGAGAGAGAAGGTGTGTGGAGGCGCTTTGCAGCCACCCCTGTCGGAGGTGTCAGAGGGCCAAGGCCCCGGAGCCCGCCGTGCACTAACTCTGTGCAAGCAGCTAGGTGCTGGCCCGGGCCTGGAGGAAGGAGGACCCGAGTCCAACTCTAGCCCCAGATACTTTCTAGCTGGGTGACCCTGGGCAAGGCACTTTACCCTACTTGCCCCAGTTTCCTGATCTGTAAAAGGAGCTGGAGAAGGAAATGACAAAGCACTCCAGTATCCCTGCCAAGAAAACCCAAGCAGGGGTAACGAAGAGTTGGACAAGACTGACAAAGCCAACGTGCTTTTTGAAGATGCTACAGGGCTGTGAGTTCTGAATACACAAAGAATAAGATGTGCCAGTCACAGCCGGGCAGGGGGAGATTACAGCACCCCACTGACAGAGGTGCATGCAGAGTCAGCCAAGAGATGCCCTCAGAGAGGGACAGCCTGCTGGCGATGAGGAGAGATGGTCTTGTGATGCAGGCCCCCGTCGTTCCCCCGGGAGGCCCGAGCCGCTGGGCGCCGCTACCTTGATCATCTCTGCTTCTCCAGCCGTCTTGCTCTTGGCTTCTAGGTCCCCTCCGTCACTGCATCTGATAAAGCAGCTGTTTGAGGCCAGCAGAGCCATCTTCCCCTGCGTTGGAAAAAGAAAGTCACTTGGCTAATGCAAGAAAAAGTTTTGAATTACAGTATGACCCATCATATAAATATAATGCAATATGTAATGACATAACACGGGGCTTTAACATGACATTGAAGCAGAATCACTTCCCCCGACCAACGAAAGGCACCAAGTACTGAATTTATTCCTGGTTTGTCTAAACTCCACCTGAAAAGTCACCTTCTTTAAAGACCTGTTTTTAAAAACTCGTCGCTTCCCCAAAGGGTACATGGTCCAAGGATATGAAACAAACCTTAAAAGACATGAAAACGGTCACCAGCCATGTGAGAGATGGCTGTAAATCCTGAGACACATAGAAAAAGCTGCTTCCTCCTGACACAGATTGTACCCCCTCCTTAGCCTGGCAAACCCCAGGAATCCTCCCTGAGGAGAGGCTCTGGGAAGACAGGTCCACCTGCTGAGTGGCCCCACCATTCACTGAACTGTCCATGTCCTTTGACCCAGAGACCCTGCTGCTGGGCAAGTGTCCCTAAAGAAAGGCCCCACATCTGCCCAGATATTCAGAATCCTGCTTTTTGTGGCAGTAACAACCAGACATGAAGGGGTGTAATGGAAATGCAGATTTAAAGATCTTCCCTGCCCCTAGCTTAAGTGCACCTGGAGCCTGTGGTGGGAGGCTTGTTTTTCAGGAAAGCCCACACCTTGATACTTTGTGATTGGGCAGTGGGTCAAGGAGGTTGTTACATTCTCTGAGCCAGGAGAAGGCTATATAAGCCCTGAGGAGAGGCTTTGCTTTGGGGCTCACTTTGAGAAGTGCTGTGTGATTTGACCAGATGAGACTCTGGGAAGCCGTTGTTGAGAGCCCCCCGGCTTTGAAAACCCAGATGTTGATGCTTCCCTCTCTGGTCACTGTGATTTGGTATTGATATAATGGTTGGACAGTTTGGAAGCCTGTCTGTTTGATCTGTAAGTTCTGTAACTCTGAAGTTTGGGGTGCTGACCTTTTTCCCCTGAACTAGGTAATGTGTGTTTGTTTGATTAAAGTAAGCTTGTTAACCCATTTTGAGTTGCTTTCCTTTTGAAAAGCAGATCTAAGAACCTGTGTTGGCAGTCACCCTGGGGATACTGGGGTGGTTGCCGCTACAAGGGGGTGGGTGCCCATCAATGAGAGAATGGCTGGGAACACTCTGGTGAAGCAGGAATTACTGCACTGCAAGAATGAGAACCTCGAGGAATCTAGAGAAGCCCAGTGAGATATGCAGGGACATGTAAAGGGACTGGAGAGAACAGAACCAGGAAGCCTCTCAGGTACGATGATGGGGATGGTGAGGTCAGTGTCCTCGAGAAGCAGGACAAAGTGTAGCCTAAGGCTGTGTTACAGGGACGGCAGGAGCAGGGCCACAGGGAGGGGTTTGGGGCAGAGAGATGGGGTCAGTGCAGGGGGGACCCACCCAGGAACAGTGGGGTATAGGAAACCAAAGGGAATCCACAAAGAAAAGCAACTGCCTGGAAGCAGAGCCGTGGGTCAGTCATGCTCCATCCATCAAGCCTGAGCAGTCACGGACTCCACCCGGCTCCCACTCACGTCCTGAAAGACTGGCTCCCACTGTTCACGGGGGCCTATGGCGTCGGAGCGCCCCACAACCAGGCCATCTGAATTGATCCCGAGATACTTTCCATAGCCGGACTTGAGTGCGATTCTTGAAGACAACAGACATGAGGAGGCTGGTGAGGCCCAGCATTCTGTGCCCTCATGCCTCCCTCTCCAGGACAAGGCCCAGCTCTGCTCCCCGGGTATCCCTGATGCCCAGCCTGGGGGAGCCACACAAAGCCCGTCTGCTGGTCCTCAGTGGGGCTGGACGAACCCCCTCCCCCAGAGCGGGCATGGCTGCCTGCGCTGAATAGAGGGTCCTGTGCATGGAGAGGCAGGGAAGGGCTTGGTGCCAACATTACCTGGAATCAGACAGCTTGACCGCTGTGAGCTGCTCAGGGGGGCTGGGGCCCTCATCATCTAAAAAAGAGAGATGTTGGGCCATAGCTGCTGTCCTCCCGGAGCGTCCCGGAGGGGCTGGGAGTGTGTGTGTGGGGATGTTGATGCTGCCCCAGCGCTGACCCCGCTCCATCTGGCTGCGGCTACCACCCCAGGGCAGGCCCCATCCTGTTCCCTCCCTGATCCTGATCCTCTGCGGCAGCCAGAGCCACAGAGTGGCTGGGAGCTCGGGGGAGCTCAAGAAGCCTCAGACACTTACTGGCAGTAAGACCCTGGGTCAGTCTCACCCACCCTCTGCCTGTGATGATGCTGAGGACGTTCCCAGAGCCATCTAGTCTCCCTCCCCCCTCTCCTCCCCAGGCCCCGGAGCAAGAAGGCGGTGGCCGCGCCCCGCCCCCAACCCACATGGCCTGGGAGGTACAAACCCTGCGTGTGAGGTGCCCCCAGGGTGAAGAGACCGTTGTCCAGGGCGTGCACGTAGGTCCCTCTGTCCATCTCGATAGCTATAGTTCCAGAGATTTCGCCCAAGTTCCTGACGGCCCACCAGCTTCCTGAGGGGAAGAAGCGCTCTGGTCCAGCCTGGGCCAGACCCATGGGGGGGGAGGGGCAGGGAACCCCGGGGGCTGACCCCCCAGCCGGGCGGGGCCTCACCCACACGGTCCAGCTCCTCCTCCTCCTCCTCGCGCCTCCTCTTCTTCTCGTGGCTCTTTTTCTTCCTGCTGTAAGACACGAGGGCCAGGTCACAGGTGGGGGCATGGGCAGGAGGGCGGCCTCCAGGGCTCCGGCTGCCAAGCCTCGGCTTCCCTTTCAGTAAAACGAACGCCAGGGAAGCAGTGGCGGAGGCCCGGGAGGCAGGGAGCCGGGGTTCCCGAGGACCCCAGCACAGCCACTCCCCCCCCGTGAAGCCGGGGGAGGGTCCGCGCCTCCGAGGGAGAGCTAGTTCAACCTGGGCAACGCGCTGAAAGGCCGAGATTTCGCTTTGCCAACAGAGGTCCACATAACCAGAGCTCGGGTCTCTCCGACGGCAACGTCTGGGGTGCCAGAGGGTCACCGAGGACCGCGGGGGAGGGGGACGCCCTGCTCTCCCGGAGCTCACAACGGGGGGGGCGCTCTCGGTGGGGGTGACCCCAGGCTTCCTGGAGAGAGTCACGGTCACCCCTGACAACTCCCGGAGTCAGGACCGCGCCCCGTGGTGGGCGCGCTTTGGGTCTGACTCTCCAGCCCTCGCTGGATAAGCACGAGGAGGCCGAGGGGGTTGGCCCCGGCGCCTTCCTCGGTTTCCTCTTCTGTACAATGAGGTCGTTACGGAACCTCCCTCCCGGAGTTGGCCCCCAAACCGGAATTTAGTGTGACAGAGATGCCGTCCCAACCCCGCCTCCATCCGGGCTTCCTTAGCGCCCGCTCTACTTCCCCCAGCCTCAGCGGGGGCTCCCGGCACCCGCCTCGCCAAGGCCTCACCTCTTGGCCTTCGTGCCCTTCAGTACCAGCTTGGTGGACTTGACCGACGCGTACTCAGCCATGATGGCGGAGGAGGCCGACGGCTCCCGAAGCGGATCAAAACTGCCTCGAACTCCGCTTTGGCGAGCACCACCTTTCTGATGCTGCGCAGGGGCACGGAACACTTCCGGCGCATCTCGCACTTCCGGCCCGACTTGGAGCTACGGCGGCCTCAGAGGCCCTGTATACCTCCGATCCAACCCCGTCCCCGGGCGCTTCAGCGCCGCCGTCTGGCGAGGAGGACCTGTGGCAGGCGTTCCCTGCTTAACAGGGGCCCCTCTACAGAAGTCCTTCTGTGACCACCCCTATGCTAAAGAAGAGGAAACCGAGGCAGCCTCAGAGAGGCCACGGGATGCCAAGAAAGGGCCTACCTGGGCTGGTGGAGGGAGCTTCCTCACTGGGAGGTCCCCGCACCACTAAATCCTAGGTTTGTCCCTTGTCTTGAGATTCACTTGCTTAAAGAATGGAAGCCCCCTGAGGGCGGGGCTGCTCCCCTCCCCCCATGGTATACAACAAGTGCTTCATAAATGCATGTATTGATGGGAGAGCATGTTACAGACCTTAGTTTTAAGAAGCTACTTCAGTCTGGCCGAGTGATTGATATCAAAGTGTAATCCTGGGACAGAACACACCCATGAGGGCTCATGAGCCATGACATCAGAAAGACGCAGCAGCCTTGCTCTGGAGGCCCAGTCTGTGCCTGGAAGGGCAGTGGAGAGAGTCGCCCAGCACATGTCCGTCCTTCTGGCCCTCCCGGCCCCCTTGCATACGCTGTTGTCATTCTGCTAAACTGTCTCCTTCCAGCAGGACTGTCTCCCAGGGAAGCTCAGATCCTCCCCTTAGAGCACGCCTCAGCACGGTATAGCCAGAGCCCTGACTCCTGGGCTGTGACTGGACCGGCCAATCTCATCAGACATGAGAAAAAGCCCCTCTAGTCACAGATTGTCAGGAGTGGGAGGGTCTCACATCTAGGCCAGCTTCCTCCTGCTCCCTGCAACGAGTGGGACATGTGTGGGACTGCCAGAAAGTGCTGTAGGTCTCCATGGAATGCCTGACTTTGATGTCTTGGGCATCAGTGGTCAGAGCACAGGCTCCCATGACGTCGATGCTGAATGGTTTGCCTTGAGATTATGTCCCAGTGCTGCTCTTGTCACTCTTTTACTGCCCATGAGGGCAACTCCATGTATCCTAGGGGATTCTTGCCCATAGTGGCATATGTAATAATCACCCATCTAAGTTCTCTGACCCCCAGGCTTCCACCTCCTCCAGCTCACCTTGGTGCAGAGGTCTTATGTCCCAGGTTCAGACTTTGCTTTTTTCACCAGATGTACCCCCAGCTAAGCTTCCTTTGGGCTTTAATCCAGCTGCTGTGTTGGACTGAACTGATGCCGTCACAGTTTCATTGGACACAAAATGTGACAAGTCTCCAAAGAGGAGGGAGTAGGAGATCATCCTGTCTCCTGAGGAACCCGTAAGAGGAAAGGAACCTGTTCAAGAAAAAACAATTAGGACTGAACATGGAATGACAGGTTGGCTTAAGATTGGGGAAGAAATGAGACAAGACTGTACATTCCTGCCTTATTTAACTTACAGACAGAGTACATCATGTGGAATGCTAAAATGAAGGTTGCCAGGAGAAATATCAATCATCTCAGCTGTGCCCATGATGCCACTCTGACAGGAGAGTGAAATGGGATTAAGAAGCCTCTTGATGAAGGTGAATGAGGAGAGTGTGAGCGTTGGCTTGAAACTTAGCATAAAGAAATCCAGCTAATATCTTGGCAGCTTGTCCCATCACTTCCTGGCAAGTCGAGGGAGAAGATGTTGTGTTCTTGGGCTCAAAGACCATTGCAGATGGCGACTGCAGCCATGAAATTAAAAGATGTTTGCTCCTCAGAAGGAAAGCTAGTTCAATCTGGGTAATGTGCTGAAAAGCAGAGATTTCGCTTTGCAAACAAAGGTCCATATAATCAAAACTCTGGTCTTTCCAATGGCAATGTATGGCTGTGAAAACTGAATGCCATAGAATTGAGGCTTTCAGATTGTGGTGCTGGAGCAGACTTCTGAGAGTGCTCAGACTGCTCACTGGGAGCGTCAATACCGTGGCCACATAAGGAGAAGATGGGACTCATTGGAAAAGACCCTGATGTTGGGAAAGACCAAAAGAAAAGGGAATGGCAGAAGGTGAGAGGGATGGATGGTGTCGGACTTTGAGAAGTTGTGGAGGATGGAACCCTGATTCCGCATGCTGCTGTCCATGGGGTCATCAAGAGTTGGACGTGACTGAACAATAAACAACCACAAAGTGAAGATTTTCCCTAATCAGTATGACGGACTGACATGGGTCATGGCCATTGGATGAAGACAGCTGATGAACAAAAGGAACTTCCAATGACTGACTGAGAAGGTGGCCCACGCCCTCGAGGCTTAGGTAGAAATCTAGCTGGCCTCTATCTTGTTCTCCCCGGAGAACGCAGCAGAGGCTGGAAGGGATTCTTCTCTCTTCTGTACCCCCATCATTAGAGGTAACTAGATGGTGCAGTGAAGAGAACTCTATACCTAGAGTTAAAATGCAGCCTCAGACTCAGCTGTTTGACCCAGGGCAAGTCACTTCACCTCAGTTTGCCCAGCTCTGAAATGGGCATAATATCAGCTCATAGGACTGTTGTGAGGATAAATGGGGTGCCTAGCACCTACTTAATCTGCGCTCAGCTCCTTCTTCCCCATCAGCAATGAAGTCTTGGGCTAGAAATACAGGAGAGTCAGGGTGAGCCTTCTTTATCCTCTCTCCCCATTGGCTATCGGAAGGACATGGTTGTATCTGATAGAGCCATGTTGGCTGCAGAATCTAGAAGCAGCCGGCTCTGTCCCCAGCTGACTCCAGAGAGCAAGGCGTCCTTTCCAGAGGAAGCTGATCACACCTGGTCTCATCACTTAGCCTTGGGTGCTCAGCTCTTTTCCCCTCCCCTCAGGCTCCTCTGCCCTCTGCTTGGAGGGCTGGGGGAGGCACCAACCCCTCCCAAAGCTTTCCTTTATAGAAGGTAGCACTTGGATTTCCCAGCATGCTCCACTCTCAGTAGGCAGCTCTGCTTATTTTTAATGAAGGAAATTTAAATTTTTAATTTTAATGAAGGAACAAGACTCCCCATGGTGTTCGTCTCCCTTGCCTCCACTTCCAGTCTCCTTTTGTGCCTTCCTCCATTAGATTGTAAGCTCCTTGAGGGCAGGGACTACCTTTCTTTCTCTTCTCTGTATTCCTAGTGCCCAGCAGAGGGCCTGTAATACGCTAATGATACATTACTGGCCGGTCCTTAAGCATTGACTACAAGGCCTTGTGCTCTATGATTACTTACCAGATTACTCATTCCATTAATATTACAGTGGTTGACCTGTGGCAGTGTAAGTCACAAGTCCTAGAAATCCAGCTAAGGCTGAAGAGGGCTACGCCTCAAGGGAACTTCAGGAAGATTCCATGAAGGAAGACAAGAACTTCCACTAAAGGAATTGGCATGTGCATTCTCTACACATACACCTCACTAACCGTTTACTTTGACTCTGAGCCTCGCTGGTAGTGCTGCGGATAGACCGTCAAGCTTGGAGTCATGAAGACTCCTCTTCCTCAGACACTTACTAGCTGTGTGACCCTGGACAAGTCACTTCACTCTGTTGGCCTCAGTTCCTCATCTGCCAAATGAGCTGTAGAAGGAGATGGAAAACTTTGACAAGGAACCCCCAGATAAGGTCATGAAGAGTCAGACATGACTGACATGACTAAACAGTAAATCTCCATAGTTGTGTATATTTGTGGGAGAGTATACTCCATATTTTGGGGAAAATGCCTAACTGCTCTAGCTCTGAATCTTGATTTTTGATTCTGATTCTTGCCATGCTTTTTTCAGGAAACTTTTTTTTCAAAGAAGTTTATTAAATCTGGCTGGCTGATCACTAAAGGTAAACACACTGGTTGGGGCTCAGAAGGGACACTAAGTCCCATCCTTAGGATTAGCTTAGAATCCTGAGAAGAGGAGGAGTTGTTTCTCTGGGGAACCCAGTCTGCCAGTACAAGTGTGGACTGGGGGGAGTGCCCCCAGAAGGGGGATTCTGTTGGGCTGAATTGAAAAGGGCAGCAGAGGAGCATGTGCTCCTTCCATCTCCACAAGACCTGGAGGTTAATGGGAGTATTTCATGGTACAGCCCCCCTACTAAGAAGGCCAGAGATCCGAGAGGCACATGTGCAGGGCACAGAATCAGGGCTCATGATGAACCTTAACCCAAAAGCTGAAGATGTCATTTCCTCTCTATCCAGGAATCCTCCTGTGTCTTTTTACACTGGCCCTCTGCGGAAAGGCGCTAGGCACGTTGGAATCAGAGGACCTGGGTTGTAATCCTGCTTCTGAAGTTCATTTCCTGTGTGCTACGGGAAAAGCCACCTCCCGTCCCAGGGCCTCAGTTTCCTGCTTTGTAAAATAAAGAGACTGGTCTAGATGTTGATGGTCCCTTTCAGTTCTGGAGCCTGTCCAATATGAGTAGCAATGTCCCCAAAGGCCGCACGGTGGCGGCGTTTCACCAGGACTGGAGGAGGGCCATTTTGGCAGTGGTTTGGAGGGTGAATGGAGAAGAGGTGGGGGGTGAGGGACCAGTTAGGAGGCTATTGTAAGGGCCTAGACGAGAGGGAGGGGAGCAATGAGGACCTGAAGAAGGGTGGTGGGCACATGAGTGGACAGGCTGGGAGGCAGTGCACCTGAGAGCCCGGGAGGATGGTAGTGCCCAGGCAGGAACGAGGACTTGGGCAAAAGGAGGGGAATCCTATGTCCCTCAATATGCGTTGATCAAGTCCCCACTGTGCCAGGCACTGGAGATGCAAAAACAATGAAAATCCAATCTCCACCCTCTGACCAATCAGGCATCTATCTGGGCAGTGGGCAGGAAACAGCAGCGCTTTTGGAAACTTTAGTTTCATGACCCTGGTCAAGTCCCACCACCTCCAGTTCCCCCATCTGTAAAGTGGGGATAAAAGCGCCTCCTGCCCTTGGGGTGGTGAGGATGAACTGAAATGAAATGGTGTATGAATGGTGCTGTGCAAACTTGAAACGCTAGGTAACCATCAGGTATTCAGAAGGATGCTGGGTCCAGACTGAGCCGATTGTTAAATGTCCAGTGTGAGCATTCTGAAATCAACAAACCCTATGCATCAAGACTTGATTTCTGGTTTTTGCTGATTGTCAAGTCTTAAGAGAGTGATGTCCCGCCTACATTCCCCTTCTAACTGCCTCCAGAAACATGGTTAAAGCACTTACCAGCAGCCCCTGGCTATTATCCTTCTGAGATGAGGAAGGTAAGCCCTTGTAAGCATGGAGGACAGACTTCAAAGGGATGGATCCAGCAGAGAGAAGGCTCAGAAGCCCATGGGGAGGTTTCACTCAGTGAAGAGAGAGAAGACTTGGTAGGAGAATGATCACTGTTTTCAAGATGTGAGGGGAAAGGAAGGGGATTAAACTCATTCTGTTTGGTCCAAGGGGAGCAGAACAAGGTGTTTTGGGTAGAAGTCCCTAAGGGGTAAACTCCCTACCAGGAGAACAATCCCAGAGAAGAAGGGGCTGCCTGGGGAGGTGTTGGAGCATGCTGGCTTGTGTCGAAGGGGTTCCTTGGTCAGCCCGAGGTCAGTGCAGATGCTCACTGAGCTCCTTTCTCATTCACAGCCCATGTGGGACCTCTGGCATTAGATGATCCAAATTGTAGACTTCTGTTCAATTCAGCAGGTTTGTGTGCAGAGCCTACTTAGGACAAAGCTGGGCATTGGGTGAGTTGTGGAACCAGATAAGAAATGGTCCCTGCCCTCTGGAGTTTATAGTCTAGTGGGACCTCGAGGCCATATGTGGCCCTTTAGGTCTTCACATGTGTCTCTTTGACTGAATCTAAGACAATTTGTTCTATGAAGATTGATTCAGTTAGAGGGCTGCACTTGAGAATCTAGAGGGCCACATGTGGCCTTGAGGCCCCAAGTTCCCCACCCCTGCCCTAAACTCTCCCCACCTCCTACCTTCTCTACCTTCTCTCAAGGGCATCATCATCATCCTCCCAGTCCCTCGGGCTCACAATCTAGGAATCATCCTGGACTCTTCAGCATCTCTCACTCCCTACAAACAAGAAGGTGCCAAGACCTGGTGTTTTCCCCTTAGCAGTATCTCTGAATATGCCCCCTTCTTTCCTCTGATGCTGCCACCCCCTGGTGCAGACCCTCCTCACCTCACATCTGGACTATTGTAATAGCTGCTGGGGGGTCTTCCTGCCTGAGTCTCTCCCCCTCCATTTAGCCACCAAAGTAATTTTCCTAAAGTGCATATTGGACTGTATTACTCAAGACACTCTAGTGGCCTCCAGGACTAAATACAAAATCCTGTTTGGCATTCAAAACCCTTCACAGCTGGCTCCCTCCTACCTCCCCAGTCTTCTTACTTACTCTCCATTTCCGTGGCACTGGCTTCCTGGCCAGTCCTCTATCTCTTGCCCTGGGCATTTTCTCTGACTGTCCTCCATGCCTAGAATGCTCTCCCTCCTTCCTTCTGACTCTTGACCTCTGTGGTTTCCTGTAAGTCCCAACCAAAGTCCTACCTTCTACAGGAAGCCTTTCCCACCCATCTTATTTCAGAAAAAACCTGGAAGAACCTGCATGAACATCATGATGCTAAGTGATGTGAGCAGAACGGAGAACACTGTACAAAGTAACAACCACATTGTGCGATGGCCTGCTTTGACAGACTTGGCTCTTCTCAGCAATGCAAGGATCCAAGACAATCCCAAGGGACTCACGATGAAGCCAACATACTCTCCACCTCCCGAGAAAGCTGATGCTGATTGAGTGCAGACTGAAGCAGGCTATTCTCGCTCCCTTTCCTTCGTTTGTTTCTTTTATTTGAGTCTTCTTGTACAAGAATGACTAACATGGAAGTGTTTTACATGATTGTACATGCATGGTCTCTATGTGAGGAGAGAGGAAGTGGGGGGAGATAGAGAGTTTGGAACTCAAAATTTTAAATAAAAATGTAAAATAAAAAAATCTTCAGGTTCAATCTTTTCATTTCATAGGTTCGGAAACAATCCCAGAGAAGGGAGGGGACTTTTCCCCCAAGTCACACAGAAGGTGAGTGACAGTCAGGTTTGACCCCAGGGCTGCTGCCTGCAGAGGAATCAGAGGAGGGTGGCGGGCCAAGGTGGATGGGGGCCAAGGGATGGCTCTTGGAAAGGAACTTTGGCAGTGGGGGGTGGTGGGGAGGTGCCCTTATGACTTTGCCCCTCCACTTCTCCAGGCTGGAAGGAAGAGCTGCCTCCATATAATGAAGGTGTTAGGCTAGAAGGCCTCTGGGCTCCCTCTCAGCTCCTAACCTAGGACTGCATTTGACACAGGAGGAAACTGAGTCTCAAAGAGGGGAAGCAGCTGGGGAGGAGCAGAGCTGCCCCCACACTGCTCCAGCTTCTCCTCCTCTAGGCCCTGGGTTGAATTTTCCTGGGGACAGAGGCTCACTTTCCTGGCTTGGCCTGGCTCTGGTATGAACCAATTAGCCCAAATGCATCTCACTTTATACACTCCCCAAATGCCTGCATTTTGGAAAAGCTGCGAATTAAGTCCTATTGTGAGTTTGGAGTTTGTGTTTCCTTGGAAAAAGTTCTGGCCCAAGAAAATGAAAGTCATACTTGGGAAGGTTGCCAGTGAGCCCCAAGGGCTTACACAAAGTTAAACTGTTGATTTTCCTAGAGGAAAAAAAAGTAAGTGAACACCGATTTTTGCTAGAACTATCAAAACAAGGGCTCCAGCCTCCCCTGCCAGGTCTGCCAAAGGGAAATGGACAGGGTCCAACAGTTTCCAGTAAAACAACTGCATCCCCCCCCACCCCACACCACCCCTAGCCCCAGTTTTGGCACAGGAGAAGGAGCCAGGCCTAGCTGGGGAGGGAAGTCCTGGATGCTGGTCCTGGATCTACTTATCTAGGGCTATGTGACTTTGGGGAGGTCACAGAGTCTCCAGACCTTGGTGCTCTCAGCTGTCAAAACTGCAGCCTTTTCTAGGCTTTGAGTGACCCCCATGGAGGTCTGTGGGACAGACAGGAGTTCTCCTTCTGGGAACATGATGGGGGCAGGATAGGGCTGAGGTCAGCAGCCCCCTCCCCCACCCCCCATGATTAGGGCCCGGTGGCTGGTCCTTGTGAAGCCAAGCTGTGGAGTCTGGTGGTAAAAGGTGGTGCCCTGACCAAGAGACAGAAGACATTCTAGGTTCTCCTTTGGGGCAGGACCTCTAAGCTAGGAATGGCCCCTATTTTCACACAAGCCCAGTACCCTTTTCATGTGGGTCTGTCCAAGCTGATCGGTCTCTGTTCTAGATAATCATTAGAGCCCTGTCCTTCACAGCGATGTGACCTGGACACAGTCTAATCAATGGGAGCGAGTGGAGGGGGCAGAGGGGAGAACAGACAAGGTGCTGGAAGGAAGGATGTGTGAGGGTCAGAACACTAAGAACAAGGGGCTTACAAGCAGATCCACCTGAGCTGAGCCTGGAAGGAGGATGTGGAGTCTCAGTGGTAGAGAGAAGGGGGAGCAAATGTCAGGCATGGGGGGGATGGCTCCTAGAACTCAGGACCTCTCTCCTGAGAGCCTCAAGAATCCGCTGCCATATTTGGGAAGATCTGAAGGACATCTGGAAAGAACTGAATTTAACTCTTATTTTACGAAGAGGAGAGGCTTTGTATAAAACTGGGACCGCCACCTTTGCGGAGAAGCCAGCCGCTTTAGTGCATAGACAGAAGTGAGTCTTCTCACCACTAATGCATTGTTGAAATATTTAAATAGATCTTTGTGTTGTTGGCACACTGTTAATAAATTATGTTTCCAGAAACAATGTTTATCTGAAGCTATGAGATCAGGATGTGATGTCAGAGAGATGAATGAAAACCTATGGGGTCTCCCGTATGTTTTAAGTTGGGGAGGGGGCAAGTCAATGGATTAATTAATGAGAGAAATGGTGCATTTCTATTCATTTGTGAATCATAACATCTCCTCAATTGACTTAGAACCCAGGTAGAGAATTAGCCAGATGGTGAGCCAGGAGCAATTAGAGGGGAGTGATAGTTCCACTCCACGTGGGGTGGCGCCATCCCCAGAGCTGTTAACCTTAAATGTCATTTTCATAGGCTCACAGAACTGGACGAGACCTCACAGATTATCTTGCCCACCTCCCACATTTCACTGTGAGGAGACTGAAGGCCAAGGGAAGAGACCTGCCAAACACTACAGAGGGAATAGTGGCAGACCCAGAGTCTGAACCCAGTTGTTCTGACTTCAAATCCAGCATTCTATCAACTATATGCTGTTGCTGCTTAAAATAAAAAACAAAACAAAACAAAAAGCACACCAAAAATTCTCTTATTTAATATGCCTAGAAAGAGTGAATAACCCTGATGAAAACCCAAAAACTTCTTTAAAAAAAAGTCAGAATGGCGCTGGAGAAAGGACCAAACTGCCAACATGCACGAATATCCGTTTCCTTTTCCTTTTATTTAAATTTTCCAGGGCAAGATTTTTTTTAAAGTTCTTCCCAGCTAGGAGGATTTGACAGTCAATTGCAAGTACATTTCACAAACTGTGGCATGAGAAAAACCCCTGGGAGAGTCCACAAACCCAGCCTGTCCTTCCTCATCCTTTGCAGAGCTTGCCACACAAGCAACGGCTGCCAACGACCTCGAGGTGTCTTTTTGCAGAGCGTGTCCAGCTCATTTGGACAGCATGCTGTTTCATCTCAGCAGCGGCTTGTGCGCAGCGCCTTGCTGGAACGGCAGCCACACTGCCCTGGAGGGCAGCTCTGAGGGTTGGGAGAGGGGGCTATGAGGCGGGGACAGCCCCTTTTGTGCTTTGTGGAGCTTAATCACTCCGTATTCCTGAAATACAGATACATCCTCCTCCGGCCACTGGGTCTGTCTTTCCTCAGCGTGGAAAAAGGATGTGGAATTCCCTATGTGGATGGCAAATGTTCCTGCACAGCAGATGGTGTTTTCAGGACGTCCGGTCTTAACTCCTAGCCTGTCCCCTCCCCAGATGCAGCAGGCTCTCAAGCAGGTTGGGTCAGGGGTCCCATTCCTCTATCCCGTGGGGAATCTTTGTTCCACTGTGGGTTCCTTGAGAGCATAAGTCACAGCGCACACATCACACATTCCAAACTACCACAAGAACACACGAGAATGCGGGCATCTGGGGTGAAGGGCATCCCCAGCAGGGCATCCATCAGCTTCACCCATAGTAAGCCCTCAGCTGTCTTCTGGAAGCACCATCACAGAAGACCAAACAGACTCTATCTACAACAGACTCTGCACTGTTTCATGCCAAGATAAAAAAGGAGAGAGACCTATAGTCATAGATATGGGTGCACACACTAGATCTTTCTTTCTGCCTGATAGCTTTCACAGGTGGTCTGTAGAACAATTCACAGGCCACCTTCCCCCTTACACTGCACACACCTACATAGAGAGAACGGGACATCGGGATTCACTCAAA
Source organism: Gymnobelideus leadbeateri (assembly GCA_011680675.1). Lineage (NCBI taxonomy): Eukaryota > Metazoa > Chordata > Mammalia > Diprotodontia > Petauridae > Gymnobelideus > Gymnobelideus leadbeateri. The sequence continues at coordinate 220,462 of WOXC01001284.1, read as the reverse complement.
GGCTCCTGGAACCTCAAACTGGAGCCATCTAGCAGATTCAAGTATTCAAGAGTGTGAGGGAGAGAGAGGGAGAGGAACAAATACAGCTGTGTATGTTTGGCATGCCCACCTGCTTTACCTGGCCCCTGGGAGGACTCCATAGGCTCCGGGGGCAGAGAGGCTGGCCTCCTAGCAGAGGGTTCACTCTATCCTCCCCCCAGCTGTGCCTTTCAGAGAGATGCTGAACTTTTAAATGCCCCTGGCATTCAGTGAGTCAATATGTTTTAAGACAAACAGGAGATCACTACCAGCTGACCCATGGCCTGGCCTCCTCTCACACCCTTTCCTTCCCAATGGGGAGATTTCCAATGAGTCCCATTCTCCATCATCTCCCCAGTGACATAGCTAGGCATGATCCTTACCCCTCAGAGCCTCATGGAACACATGCTCTCCATCCCTGGATAGGCCCTTGGGAGCATGTGCCTCACAGAAGTGCCAGAGGGAAGGACCTGCTAGCTCTTTATAGGAAGCCTCCCCAGCCAAGTCTTATTATTATAACCACAGGGAAGGCTGCTCCCCAGACAGGACAGTTCTCGTTGGGCCTGACCTCCCAGTGGTGTGGAGGTGGGAAGGTGGGAGCTGAGTCTCAGATGCTTCTGGGTGTGCACTTGTGCCAATGCTTGGTGGTTTCAGAGAGGCATGCCTGACTCTTGAGAAGTCTTACAACAGGACAGACTTGGAAGGCTAAAACACCTCTCTTTCTGGGGTGACCCTTTATTGTCACTGAGCCTATTTGGTGGCAGTAAGATATCTGAGCCAGGCTCTTTGGGCAGTGATGGGGCAGGTCCATCGAGCAGCCATTTCTTCCTTGGGGCTAATGATTACCTCAGTGAGGGAATTGACAGCTGGGGGTCAGTGATGGGTTCCTACAGGCACACTTCCTGTGATTTTGCTAGGCTTGACCTGACATGAGGAAGCAGGCCTCTCATCAGCCTGACCTGAAGGAAGAATTTCAGCACTTCTAGACCTGTGTCCAGCTGCTGAAGCTTTGAAAGCCAAGACTTAATCCACATGAAGGATTTTCGTTTTCATCAGTTGGCAACCTCTATTCATGGCAGGCCCTGATGCCTCCATTGGGACCTCTGAGGGATGCTGGGCTCTCAAAGGCTATGCTCATAGATCTGCCTATACCTGGAGAGGCTGCCAGGTCCAGGCTGGGGACAGACCCCATGGAGAGGCTCCCAAAGCATGAAAGCTGGAGGATAAACACTGTTCCCTCATGGGTAGAGGGGTGGATCTAGCCAGCTCTCCGGTTACCAAGGGGACATGGGACAGCTGGCTTCTGAATATCCTGCAAAGTGGTGGCAAGAAGGGGGACAGATATCCCACCAGGGCCCTAGGACCCCTCCTCTCTGATTCCATGGTGACAGAGTAGCAGCAAAGAATGAACAGAATGAATATCGACTCCCTACACAAACCACCATGGCTGCATGTGTACACATGAGGGATGAGAAAACCAGGAAGGCAAGAGAAAGAAAGAGACCCAGCCCATGAAAGAAAATAAGCCGCCAGCCCCGAACTGGCACGGCTCTCATGCAGAATATTGCACCCACTGTGAGCTAATGCTAGAAGCTTTCAACTGTATAAATTTCAATGTATTTTCATATTATAAAAATAAAGATAAACATATACATATTTTACACTGGTCATTGCTGTACAGCAGCAGTGAGCTTCAGACGAGGGTCTCTCTTTCACGTGGAACAGAATTGACTTCAGAGTCTCTGATCCAGCCATCTGGAGGGCAGCTATGGCTTATGTGTGCACAGAAAACAAAATCCCTGAGTGGCCATCAGACATTCCTTCTCTCTCTCTCTCTCTCTCTCTCTCTCTCTCTCTCTCTCTCTCTCTCTCTCTTTCCTTCTTCCTTCTTTCTTTCTTCAGCTTTCCCTCTTTCCTCTTCAAGTAGCTCTTCCTTGGCGGATCACAGTTCTGAGGTTCGGATTGTAAAATGTTTACTCCATAGTCTTTCCCCTCCTTTCCTTCCTCCCTCCCTCCCCAATCCCCTTTCTCCCAGCTCCATCAAAGGCTCCAGGTCATCTGCTCCATCCTCTAAAAGTACCTTCCTCATCTGTCCATGCTGGGAGACCAGCCAAAGCTCCATCACCTAGATGTCAGCCAAGGCTCCATCCCCTAGACGTTAGCCAAGGTGACCCAGGCAGGTTCAGGGCTGTCTTCCTCCTTGGGAAATCCCACAGTTTCACCTGCCATTACTGGTTTCTGTGCTTTTCGCCAACATTCTTCCTGTGAACAGCAGGGAAGGAGGAAGAGAAGATGCTGTTAGGGGGAGCAGGGGTTGGAGAGAGCATTTCTGACTCAAGGGAAGGAGGCAGGTGGGGATGTGGATGGGGTCTGTTGGACACAGAATGTGTGGCTCAGGACAAAACATCCCCCTCTTTAAGGCTCAGTTGGATAACCTGGGGAATGGGGAGAATAACACTAGCTAATATTTACCTACCTCTGTAAGGCTTGCAAAGCACTTTACCACTACTGACTCATTGGATTCTTACAACAGTCCCGGGATCTAGGTACCATCATCACCCCCAGTTTTACTGATGAGGAAATTGAGGCAGACACAAGTGTCTGAGAGGGGATTTGGACTCAGGGCCTTCCTTCCTGACTGCAAGGTGGTCCATAATAATGCTTGAGTCTGCTGGGTCTGAGTGCTGGACTTGGAGTCAGGGAGAAATCCCCCTCAGACACTCACTACTGTCTCTGAGCCTTCATTTCCTCATCTATAAAATGGGGAGAGGACCCAAGAGTGCTGCCCTCCCATGGTGGGTGAGGATCAGGGGAGGTCATCTCTGTAAGAGCACTTAGCACAGCTCCTGGAACATAGTAGGTCCTTTATAGATGCTCATTCCCTCCCCCCTCCTTAGTTCTTCATTGCGGACCCTGGTGGACAGAGGAGACACCTGGAGGGAGGCACCAGGCATTGACTAATGTCTGGCAGAGAACACGGCTGTGGGGAGATCTGGAAGTTCCAGAAATTCAGAGTGATTTTGAGAAAAAAATGATGTTTTTGAAATGGTAGCAACAATAATAAATGATGGTCGCTAGCATTATATAGCATTTCAGGTTTACAAAGTAAGGGCTCCAGAGGTGATGAATGCTGAGGGAAGGGGTGGGGGCTGGGCTCAAGGGGAGCTCACTTGGAACAAGGGCTGATCACGGTGGGTGTTGGGGGGTAGACCAAGGCCACGTTCACTCGCTCATTGCCATTCTTGGGGCAGATGATCTCAGCAACCCCCTCTGGCCTGGGCTGACTCAGCAACTCCCCTGCAGGAAAAAAGAGAGAAAATCATTTGGTGAGACTGGGAGAAACAAAGGCTAATGAATGGGATGGGTGGGGGGAGGAGATGTGGGGAGGGCCCAGACCAGTCAGACCCCAAGCCAACAGCCAGGAACAGTGTCCACCCAGTCATTGCCCCCATCCCATGGCCTCCCCCCAAGTACTCCTTGGCATGCCCATAGTAGGTGAGGCTTCCTCCTCCTCTTCTCTGTCTTCCTCCTTTCTTCTTTCCCTTCTTCCTCATCCTCTTTTCCTCCTCCTTCTCCTCCTCCCTTTTCTCCTCCTCTTCCTCTTTCTCCATCTATCATATCCATATCCAAAATAAGAGAACCAAACCCAAGCCAGCCTGAGCTACCATGACCACTGACCAAGATACCACCAAGTGATATGGGCAATCCAGCAAGGCCAGGCCTGGTCAGCTCAGAGTCAGGGAGGAGGAGACCACAGAGCTGGAGACCAAGAGCCTGGAAGAAGAAGTCAATCAGGTCACCAGAAACCCCACTATGGGAAAGCCTCACCATGAACCAGCCCACAAAAGACCAGCCCAGGTATCATCTGCCTTGATCTTAAGGACTCTGGAAGTCATGGGTGAAGAAGCAGAAGGCCAGAGAGGGAAGGAGAGAAGCACAAAGCCACACAGGTAGTATGTGGCAGGAGACAATTAGAGCCCAGGCTCTCTGATGCTACAGCCAATGCACATCCCACTGCATCATACTGCCAACTCCTACTTTGAAAGGAAACCAAGAAAACCCATCCACAAATGCCTTCTCTAGTGCCTCCCCTGGTTTAGGTGAGAAGCAATGGTGGTTGTATGAATGGGGAGAAGGAGGATATGGATGGAGAAGTGTTGTAGGGGTGGAAATGAGAAGATGTGCCAAATGAGGGATGGGTGAAGCAAGAGAGAGAGACAGAGAGAGAGAGAGAGAGAGAGAGAGAGAGAGAGAGAGAGAGAGTCTCAGATGGCATCTAAGTGGTAAGCTCGGCTGTCTGCAAGGATGATGGCACCCTGTATAGGAAGTGGGAAGTTCAGAAGAGGGCAGTCTTAGGGGAAAAGAGAGAGGAGAGAGAGACAGACAGAGAGACAGAAGAACCCTGGGCAGAGCCTGGGGTGGGGGGGGAACACTCATGATTGGGTGATGACGAGCCAGGAAAGAAGGCTAAGATAAGTGGCAGGAGAACCAAGCCCAGAGGATGGAGAACTGTGAGAGAGTAACCAACAGCTGCCAAGGCTGCAGAGAGGACTGAAGGTATAAAGACTGAGAGAAGGCCACCAGACTCACTGGCTACTATGGGCAGTCCCAGCTGAATAATGTCTTCAGAAACTAAGCTGGAGTGCTTAAAAGGGGGTGGAAGGAAGAGAAGTGGAGTCGACATTCCGTACAGAGAGTCAATGGCTGAAATTTAAGTGAACTGTAGCCTTGTAACTAGTAACTAGGCAATATGGCGGAGTCTAGCTTTGGAGAAACAAGAGCTGTGGTCAAGTCCTGCCTCTGACACATTCTGGCTGTGTGATCCTGGCCAAGTCCCTCATCTCCCAGTGCCCCAGGTGGTTAAGACTAAGTGGCAGAGGGGTCAAATGACACTTGGTAGAGGGAGCTTCCTCACCGGGGTCTATGGAATGACAACTCCACCCTCTTGTTTCTCATCTAGCTACAGCCTTCTCCAGATCCACTACAGTCCTTGTCAACAAGAAGCTGAGGGTGGTCTGGCTCGACCTATTCTTGAACAAGCCCTGCTGGCTCTCTGTGATCCATCACACATCCTTTTCTAGGTGTTTGCCAACCATCCCTTTAACAGACCCTCTAGAACTTTGCCAGGAATCAAAGATCGCTGGCCCAGAATCTGCAGGTTCCATTTTCTTCCTTTTCTGAAAATCAGGCCACCCTTCCCCTTCTCAAATCCTGTGACAGTACTCCTGTTTCCCAAAGGCATTAAGAGATCCCTGATAGGGGCTCTGAAATCACAGCAGACGGTTCTCTGAGTACCGTCCTCTGGCCTCAATGACTCAAGCTCACCAATGGCAGCCAAGGGCTCTTTCAATCCCACTATACGCCCTGGGTTTGACCTCCCCATTAGACAGTTTTGTTCTGTCCTTTCAAGCACAAAGGCCATTCTCCTGGGCAAAGAAAACAGAGTAATTGCTGTTACAGCAATTACAGCAATTGCTGGTACAGGAGTAGCTGCCTTCTCTCAGTCTTCCATTATCACCATCCCATTCATCCCCATCAGCAATCCTATCTCTTCTTGGACTCTCCTCTGTTCCCCAATATCACTTACAGCCTCTCCTGCCCCAACCTCGCTGTCCTCAGCTTCCCTGACATCCTCTGCTCTTTGGGAGAGGTAGCCCAGCTGACACCAGTCCTGCAGGACTGTGCCAGACCGCTGGCATCAACCCCCTTCACCCACCTGTCTTGGTTTCCATGTTCTGTATGTCCCTTTTCTAAATCTGAGTTTGTGGTGAGCTCCCTATGTATCCACACTGATCTCTTTAAGCAACTCCCCCTTCTTTTCCCTCACCTGAATTTAGCAAGCATTTATAAGCACCTTAAGGTTTGTAAAACACTTTCCATATGTGTGTGTGTGTGTGTGTGTGTGTGTGTGTGTGTGTGTGTGTGTGTGTATTTTCAAAGGTTCCTACTGATGCTTTCCCCAAACCTTGGAAATCTTCTGCACCTAGCCCTAGTCAATATTTGCCTGTTTATCTCTCCTTTCTCAAAAGTTCTTTTTTTATTTAATTTTTTAAATAATATTTTATTTTTCCCCAATTACAGGTAAAGACAATTTTTGACTTTCATTTTTTAAACGTCTCTCAGGTGTTCTAAAACAGCATATATTCTGATAGAATGTAAGCTCCTTGAGAGCAGGGACATTTTAATTTTTGTATGTGTGTTCCCATCATGTGACTCTGCCTGCCATACAAGCAGGATTTAAGGAATGCCTATCTATTGATTGATAGAGGGGTCACTTCCTTTTGAGGTCCCCATTCTCTCTACCCCATTAACAATGTTTTTTTTTGTTGGTGGTGAGAACCATATGAAGAGTGGAATGCTTCCCTCACTGGTTCCTTCACTTTTTGAAGGGCAGAATCAGAATAAGGCAGATGAAGAAATTATCAGCAGTTTTGCCTTTGGGGTTGGGGAGAGAGGGGGTGCAGTGAGAGAGACAGAGACAGGGAGAGACAAAGAGAGAGAGACAGAGACAGAGAGACAGAGAGAGGCAGGGAGGCAGAGAGGGAAGGGGAGAGGGAGAGGCTTCCCGGAAGGCTCCAGAAGGATACCATTCTTGTCCTCACCCTCACCATAAGCCAGCATTCCTGAGGCTCTCTCAGGCTGGCAGAGGGCTCCACAAACATTCTCACCCAACCCTCACAGCCCGGGGATTTATCATCCCTATTTTATAGATGAGGGGACTGATGCAGACAGTGTTGAAGTAACTTGTCACCCAGCTAGGAAGTATCAGAGGCTGGATTTGAACTCAGGTCTTCCTGACTCCAGACCTGATGGTCTGAGCACCGTGATAATCTCAGCTTCCTCTGGTCAGGGCTGTGCCAGGGAGCAAAACTCTATGCTATGCAGCAGCAGGCCTGGAGGGCTTGACTCTGACATGGGCACAGCAGGGCAGCTGGGTGCCACACTGGGCAGAGAACTGGCCCTGGAGTCAGGAGGACCTGAGTTCAAATGTGGCCTCAGACACTAGCTGCATGACCCTGGGAAAGTCACTTAACCCCAGTTACCTCCCTGACAAGAAAAAGACACAACCATAAACAGGAAGCCAATAGCAGAGAAATCAGGATGAAGTGATTCAGGACCTTGCTATTGGAGAGAGAATGAAAGAAGCAGGATGTGGAGGCTGGGGAGTGACCACCGGAGCTGTCTACAAGCATTTGGGGTGCCAGTAGCACCCTTGGCCTGAGGGGGTGGCTGCATCTCCCCCAGGGGGGTTCCTCTACTGCATCTCTGTGCCCCCTCACTAGGACACTGTCTGGCATGTAGTAGGCAGTTAATAAATGCTCGTCCACTTGACATTCTAAGAATGAATGCTGCCCCAGAGTGGAATGGGCTACCTGGGGAGCCGAGTGTGTGTGAGTGTGTCCATATGTGTGTGTCCCTGTGTGTGCATGGAGGGGGTCCCCATCATTAGATGCTCCTTGCAGAGCATTCTTGGGGCCCGCCCGTGGGGACCCCCTCCTGTTTGGGGCCATCACTCTATCTCCCTTCTGAATGACCAGCCAGAGCAGCCGGGCCAAGCCCCGAAGCCGCTGACCCCAAGCTGGGCCCTCAGCTGCCTCAGCAGTCCCTCCTCATCCACCATTCAGCCTCCTCCCCAAGCTCAGCCTTTGGAGTCTGACACTTGGCTGTGTTTTACTGTGAAGGGTTTATGTAAATATAAACCCACCCAAGAAAGGAAAAGTATTTCCCTTTTTTCTGTCCTGGAGAAAGTCCCAGCTGCCTTGGCTGATGATCAGACACGATCCCCGATCAAAAGGGGCATGGCACACTTGGGTGGGGAGGTGGCTCACAGCCTCCAAGGCAGGTCAGGAGGAGACGTTCTTGCTCTGTGGCCCCAGCCAAGGGTCTGGGGAAGGTGCTCCCTCCTTATTTGGAGAGCCCAGCAGCCCAGGCTTTGGGGAAGGCTGCAGCATCCCAAACTACCCTTCCATCTACAAACCTTCCAAACCCAGCCTTGGAGCCTCCACCGATGCCCCTGCTTGGGGAACAGGGGTCAGCCTGGGCCTGGAGAGCCAAAAAGACCCAATCTTTGTGGTCAGTCAAGACACCAGAGGGTAGCTTTGGCAAACTTAGAAAGGAAGGCCCAAGGAGGAGCCTGGGGGCCCAGAGAAAAGTCTAGAAGACCCAGGGAGAGCCTGGGGGCCTAGGGAGGTGCCTAGGTCTATGAATCTCCCCCTCTACAGACTTGTTCCCTTCCCTTTCCTCCATCCCTTCCATTGGAAAGGAATCTTGCCTCACCTCTCCCCTTTTCATAATCTTTCAAATATCACTGACTCAGTCATCACAGCTGTTTGCTTTTTTAGGATCCAGGATGGGGTTCACCTGGGGGTGAAAGCTGGGGGCCTTGAGTTCTTGAAGGGCAGGCATAGGCTTAACCATAGTGTCCAAGGAGATCATGAGGTCACCAGGGTGAAGAGTCCTTGCTCTGGACCTGTGAGCCTGTGACTAATCTCTGGGTGACTCTTCACTTTCCTAATCTGTAAAAGAAGCAGGTTGGACTGTATGGCCTCTGAGGTCCTTCCGGCTGGAGAGCTAAGATCCCATTTCCTGGGCAGCCTGAGGTAAGTTCCTAACCTCTCTGGGCCTCAGTTTCCTGATCTGAAAATTTCTGAAATTTCATAAAAGGGCTTCCTTCCTTGCATCCTGAGTAGAGCAAAGACTTTGGGGAAAAGCCCACATGGGACTGCTCCAAGAGAAAAGGAAGTTAGATATTCTGGACTAACCCTTTCACCATCTAGATAAAGAATTAATCTACATCTGGGGCAGCAGCAAAGGGGGCTCTGGGCAAGATGGGCTAAAAGCCATCCTTTTGTCCCCCACCCCAGTGCTGGCTCCCCAAAGCTCCACACAAGCAGGTGGGGCAGTGGCAGGCTCATCCAAAGTATCCAGACCTTAGATCCTCAGTCCAGTGTGTCTAGGAGATCTGGGGAGGTCTCAGGGCTCATTCCCTGAGAGTTGCTGTGTAGTAATGCCAGCTAGTAGGCTACCCCAAGCTGTGAAGCCCTTTTCTGGGGGCTGGCAGCCAAGGTATATTTTCTGCTGGTCCACTTTCCCCTTGTATAACTAGATTCTTAGACTTCATCCCAGCCAATTTCAATACACCTGGGCATCAGGGATCTTGGGCAGAATCCTTCTCTTTCCTGGGTCTCAGCCTCCCATTCTGTAAAATCAAGGTCCCTCTTTGGCCCTAACATGGATTCTGGACAGGGTGACCTCGAAAGACAGAGTTCTCAGAGAGTCTGAGTTCCCTCCCAGAGCTGAGTGTATATGAATCTGAGACAAATTCCAGGACAATCATTAATCCCCTGTTCATTAATCAGTCTGATTTTATACAACTCACTGTGCACATGGTTTGTTTTCTAAAACCAAAAAATACCCACAGGGTCAGTGATGTTGAAATTATCCTGTGGGGATTATAAAAGGATTTGGCCTGTGGCCAGCAGGCCCTCACAGAACCCCAGGAATGCAAAGAATGTAAGGGATCTTATGCAAGTCCCACTCCAGTCCACAGAGAACCTTTGCTAATATTAACCCCGTGCACACAGGCTAATGGTCACTTTCAAAACGTGCCCCGGGGTCAGAGTCTTCTTGCTGCTTAGGAAGACTTTGCAAAAACACTATTATCTAAGAAACAGACCTACAGTTGGAAAGGGCCTTGGAGAACATCCAGGCCATGCCTGTCACTGGACAGAGAAAGAAACTGAGGCCCTGGGAGAAGGGACTACAAACAGTTAGTACATGGGAGAGGCAGGCCTCCGGCACCCAGCCCCTCCAGCCCAAGGACACTTCCAGAAACTCTTCATTTCCTTCATCAGCTATAATTCATTGTCTAGAGCTTAGGTTGCCTGCATCATACTTTAAAAAATAATGACCTCCCAAATGCCTTTGGCAAACTTGGCACCTCTTGTTTTTTTCCTAGTGACCAACTTTCCCTGACCTGAGCCAGGGTTTCCAGAGAGCACAAGGGCAAGTGCCTGGTCTATTGAAGAGCTGGGGTGAGCAGGGAGCCCAGAAGCCAGTCCCTTGGCCTCCTCTGGAGTCAGAGGACAGTGATTGCCTGGGCTGTGCGGGAGGTGTTGAGATCCCGGCTCCCCTTTTTACCTTTGTGACCTTGGGCAAGTTCCTTCTGCACCCAGTCAGTGCAGGATAGAGCACCTGACCTGGAGTCAAGGAAGACAAGAGTTCAAATCCAGCCTCAGACACATCTTGGTGGTATGACCATGGCCAAGTCACTTTACCCTGTTTGCCTCAATCTTCTCATCTGTAAAATGGGCTGGAGAAGAAAATGGCAAACTGCTCCTGTATCTCTGCCAAGAACATCCTAAATGGGGTCATGGAGAGTCAGACATGACTGAAAAATACGGAAGAACAAAAATTACTTCCATTCCTCCTCTGCAAAGTGAGGGGCTGCACCCGAGGGTCCCTCGGTTCTTTCTCTGAAATACTCCAGGCCCATGAAAACCCGTGTGAATGAGCAAAACTGCGAGCAGGAGCCCTCAGAGATAACCCAGGGGATGAGAGCAGCTTTTAAGTGGGGCAGAGAGAGCGGGAGTCGGCTCGCCACCCCCAACCATTAGAGCTCACAGGGGGCACACACACTCACATTCTTACACACTCATACTACACACTAACAAGCTCTCACAGAATCATACACACACATAATCAGCCAGAAACACATTTGTATGCACTCTCATACACATACATACACACACTCACACATTCTTACACGCACACATACATGCTCACAGGCTCTCAGACTCAGACACACATATACTCAGACAGAAACACACTCGTATGCACTCTCATACACACATATACTCACACACACACACACACACTCACTAGCCCATCTGTAATGTGAGTCTTGGGGTCGGCAGAGGAAGCTTAGAGGGCCCTAAGATGCCACATAAAAGAAAGAAGTGCGGTTATCAGGAAAGCCATCCTGTCCTGACACCCCACATGCTCCCCCAGGACAGGGCTGTGTCCTGCTCACAGCCAAGAGAGCTTCCTCGGGTGAGGGAGACAAGGTATTGAGCACAGAAGGAGCCCACTAAGAAAACAACCTTTCCTTCCCCCTGTAGCACCAGCACACTGCTGCTTCTCTGCCTGGGTGGGCCTCCCAGTGATGCTGACTGCCTCGAGCCCTGCTCTGGTCTGCTGGCCCTCCACACTTGTGAACCTGGGACTCTGCCCATGGAAACTGACTTTAGAGATCACCTGGCTGACCCCCTCATTTATGGAAGTGGAAACTGAGGCAGACAGAGGCAAAGGGACTTGCCCAGGGCCACACAGCTAGGAAGTGTCTGAGGCCAGCTTTGAACTCCAGGTTCAGGATTCTTTCCCCTGAGTCAGTCCCTCAGAGAATAGTATCTAATGGTCTGATGTCACCATGAAAAGGAGGGAGCCCTCGGGGCCTGGCTGTGGGCCTGGCCAGTCCATGTTCTCCTCAGTGACTTGGATGGAGACACAGATAGTCAGCATTCCCAAGGTTCTGGGGGGACCCCAGGCACCATCTGTAAATTGGCTCAAATAGAAGGAAAATCGATTTGTGAGAAAGAGTAAGTTTTATGCGCAGGCCCCAGGGGCCAGGGCCAGGGAGCTAAAAGCAGCCTCTGAGACTAAGGGCCCGAGCCTGTCTTATACAGATGAGCAAGGGGTGTGGGGCAACAGGTTAGAGCAAAATCTAAAAGGTGTCAATAAAATCAGCCAAGCTTCTACCCGGCTTCACAAGCAGGCTTTGATCCTCCCAACAGCCCTGGGAGGTGAGCACTAGGGTCATGCCCACTTTACGGATTTCACCATCTCACTCAGCCGAGTCCACAAGGATGTATTAGGCTCTTTCCTCTGGGTCAGGCAGGTGTGGTGCTGTGCCCAGGAGGCTTTGAGGGGCACTGAACACTTCACCTTCGTGATCTCATCTGATCCCTAAGTAACCCCACTCTGATATTGTGCCCAATCTACAGATGACTACAGTGAAGTTCAGAGAGAATTTTGAGTTGCCCTTGGAGACTGATAGGAAGAAGGGGTGGGTGTGAGCCTTCAGCCAGGCAGGCTTTCTGGTAGCAGGGGCCTGGGGAGGGGAGGAATCAAACCCTAATTAAGCATTGCCACGAGGGTACAGAGAAACATTCTCTGCCCTCAGGGGGTTTCCTTTCTACTCCCTCACAGTGGAAGTGGAGCTTGGTTTGTCTCATGGGTTACTACCCAGTCTGGCACTCAGTAGTCAGTGCCCTGCCTTGGCCAACAGCCTTTCCTGTCTCCCCTTCTCCCTTCTTCTCCCCGGGGTACAGCTCAGCCCCCCTGGCTGGTCCCTGATCTCTTGGCTTGTCCGAGTCCTTAGATTGGGGTCCTGTGGCCACTTCCTGTCTCCCTGTGGGACCCTCATCTCTCTTCTATAGAACCATGGCCTCTTTTCTGTCCAGGAGCCTCCAGCCATCCCCACCCTCCTTGGAGCAGGGGTGGAGTGTCCTATGCCACCCATGGGGACAATGGTGAGAAGAAGGCTGGGGAGGGTCAATAGTTGGGGGGCACAAGACACACAAGGGGGCAGGCCAGAGAGGGACCAGAAGTCAGGTAAGCCATGCAGAGCCTGGGGGCACTGAGGAGTCACCCGTAAGGCCCTGCACCTGACAGCTGGGTCTACTCTCCACCCCCAGCAGCCCTGCCAGCTTCCCCTGTCAGCCTCAGCTTCCCCACCTGTAAATAGGAATGATAGCCCTTGCACTGCCGCCTCACAGGGGTACAATGAGGAGAGAGGATGATGATTATGATGCCCAGCACTCAAGGTCTGCAGAGGGCTCTAGTACAAGCATCACAATCTCCTTTTTACAGGCAAGGAAACTGAGGCTCTGGGAGGGCGATCAGTACCAGGGGCGGGGCTCCTCCTGCCTTTGGGCTCCCGCTCCCAAGGCTGCAGAGGGCAGCTGTCCTGACCTGTCCGCGCGCACGGGGAGCAAGATCTGCTCTTTCCGTCATGATTTTTTAATGAGACCACTGCTGAAAATGGAAAAAATAACGAGCATCTATGAATATTCATCATCCTTCCTTCCCCTTCTCCCTTGGGGGTTTGATTGCTGGGCGGCGCTCCTGGTTAAAAATTAAAAAGCATCTGTGTGACCTGGGAAGAATCTCGATAGGCAGGAGGGCTGGCCCCCAGCGGAGGCACTGGGGAGGGGTCCTCCGTCTGCACGATGCTCAGGCTCGCTGCCCCCGCCCCTCCACTCCCTCCAGTGAGCGCTCCCCGTCTCCTGAAGGAGGGAGGGGCAAGGACCCAAACCAAAGACCCCTGCGGGCCAGGAGCTGGGAGTGAAGCTGGGGCGCGGGGAGCGGGAGGGGGGACTGGAGAGTTAATTTTAGGCCGGTCTGCCGGCTGCTAAGGACATGCAGTTCCCAGGGCTGGGCTTGGTCCTTCTGGGGCTAGTTTCAAGGAAACAGCAGCCGGTCCTGCTGCCCACCAGGCCAGCTGCCGTCACACAAAGTCCCAAGCTTTTCCTCCTGCAGAGTCCCGGGACATGCTACAAGCCCTGCCATCTGTGAGCCTTTCTGCACAGTGACGGGTGTGCAAGTGTGTGAGTGCGTGTGCGTCTGTGAGTGTGTGAATGTGTGTGTGACTGTGTGTGTGTGGGTGAGTGAGTATACGTGTGGTGATGGGCACATCACAGCAGCAGACAGAGATGGGCAGCTGTAGAATAACAGCAGGGACCATCTCGTTCTTTGTACCTGGACCCCCAGTGCCTAGTACAGTGCCTGATATACAGCAGGGACTTAGAAATACTTTGTTGACTGACTGACTAATTGATTGCTTGAATCGGGTCTCTGTAGCTCACTTTTAAGAAAGCTGATTCAGCACTTTCCTGACAGATGCTGGCAGGGCTGGGAGCTTTGGCCCCTGGTTAGGTCATCTCACACTGACCAAGAATGCCCTCTGAAATGTTCTGGACAAGGGGTCGTCTGAGCCTTGCTTGCAGCCTCCCAGTGAGGGGGAGCTCACCACCTCCCAAGGCATCATCAAATGTCTGCTAATGGCTTTCAGGGCACTCAGCTTTGCCTGCATGGCTGAAAGGACTGGCCCAGTGTAAGGAGGCTCTGAAGAGCTCTGCTTGGCCCAGATCAAAATGCCAGTCTTCAGTCAGTGACTCGATCAGTCCTTGACTTCCAGTCCAGAAACCTTCAGGAAGAACCTGTTCAGCTACAGGGAGCGGTGCCCCCAGCCACTCACCTCAAGAAGACTGCAGTTTAAATTGGGCCAGGGAGGACAAATGTGTGGAGAGCTCAAGGACAGGCACCCTGACCCATCCTTGGCACTGCACACAGCCTCCCTCGTCCTGCTCTTTCCTGGCCCCAAGGAGATGGCCAGCATCCTGTGGAGGGGGGTTGGCCTGGTCTGCATCTGCAGACAGTGCTTTCTTTCCCCTTTTACTGTGATAAAGGGCTGTAGAATCCATGCAGAAAGGGAGCTGGGCTTGAGAGTCAGGAAGACCCAAGGAGCCCAGATCTGAAGCTTCCCAGCCAAGTTCTGATGGGGCAGGGTCTCAAGGCTGCCTCAACCCTCTCCATTTTGACCCAGAGGGGGTCCAGTGAGGAAGCAGCCTGGGTGGGGCTCAGCTTCATTGGCCCAGGGCTCTGGAGCTTGGTAGGCTTGTGCCACTGAGGCTGGGGGTCTCCCCAGAGTACCACATGGCACCAGACTGTCCCCTTGAATGCATCTTACCCCCTGCACCTTGAGAAGGTGAGTGGGGACTGTAACAGGTGGGGAGTCAGAGCCAGGACTGAATCCCAAAGACTCCTGTCCCTGCCTCACTGTGGCATCTTGGACAAATTCCTTTGGTTCTGGGACTTCAGAGGGATGGGGTCAGAGGTCTCAGGTTCCTTCCTGCTCAGGAGCCCGGGATCCTCTAGCTCCCTGAGACCCCTCTAGGCTTTAATGGCTCACCCCAGGAAGTAGGCAGTCTTTCCTGGAGGCTGCTGGTAGGGGGTCACACAAAGCATCTCACCCCATTGTGTGTCCATGACTCAGAGCAATCATCTCCTCACTAAGTGACAGGGCATACCATTCTCTTGGCCTAGCATGAAGGTTTCCAAAGTAAAGGACAGCCCTGGATGCTGACCTTGTCCTTAGAAAGGGCCTCCTCTGTCCCTAGCAAGACATGGCCGTGGAGATGGACTTCAGTCAGACAGTGGAAGCCTTCAGTGAAGGGGGAAAGGGAGAGCCTGCCTGCTGTGCTATCACAAGCCCAGCTTGGGAGAAGCCATCATTTTGATCATTTCTACATTCCAAGCAGAGAGGGGGCATGTCCCTGATGGGCAGGGGTTCTTTGCCTCTGTGCCCTGGATGAGTGTGGGGGTGCTGGCCCCTGGCCATTCATAGTCCTCCATCAGGGACAAGCCTAAAGTGCTTAGTACATATGTAACCATAATGAGCTTCATCATAGCCTCCTTGTACAATGTCCAGAAGAGGATTCGTGCACCAGGCTAGAACAGAATGTGTTGACATTGCTAAAGAATCCTGTGGAAATCATCAGAGGGAGGGTGATTGAGCCAGAACCATGGGTCAGGGAGATGTCCCTTTGACACTCTGCAAAACTGGGGATGGACCAATGGGTGGTGCTGCTTATGCAAAGGAGAAAACTGTGCCCGTGCTAACTGGGGCATTGCAGAGGGAGAGGGCTCCGGGAAAAGAAGAATGCTAACAGAAGAGCATAGGAACTTATCCAGAATGGGGGCAGGGCTGGCAGGAGAGAACAGAGCAGTGCTACATGGAGCCAGCGCCAGCCTCAGAGAAACCTTGGAAGCTTCTGGGATGATTCAAGCAGGAACAGGAGGATGGTTTATACTCGGTACCAACAATATCAGGAAGAAAGAATGAGCCTGGGAGGCCCCAGACCTCTGATCGCAGCAGCAGACAGAGACTTCAAAAGTCTAGTGAGAGACCAAGATGGCCTCCCACCTTGAGGCACCAGAGAGGAAGGGACTGGAGGTGCAGAAGGAGACATGACTGAGGCCACGTTGTCCTGGGGAACTTGGCATCCCGGCACAAGGAGGGGCTTCTCCTCAGGCGGAAGGTGAGCTAATTAGTGAATAAAGACTGGTGCATTGAAAAAAGGCTCAACAAAGTTCAGAAGGGACACCCCAAACAGAGCAGTTTTGTTACTGCTCTAAGAAGTTTTATCTTTTTTTTTTTTTGTCTCACACAGCAGACACTCGGGTCAGGCTGACTCCACTGTTGCTGGCCCCAGAGTCTTGGCCTTTTCTGTTTCTGAATCAGGCTGGCTTTCCTTTCCTTATGCAGCCTGGTAGACCCCTGCTCCTGGGGGGCTTGCCACTCACCATACTGGTGTCCAACACCTCATTGGCTTAGCTCAATCTGGCTCAGAACTCCTGAGTTCAAGGGAGCCATCAGCCCCTGGCACCTGGGGAACAGGTATTATAGGTGTGTACACCAGCCCCAGCATGTGGGGAGCAGGGATTACAGGTGTGGACACCAGTACCTGGGGGGAAGGAATTATAATGTGGACCACCACAACTAGCTAAACAGAACAAGTCAGCTTCTTATACAAGCATCTTTCATCTTTTTTTTTTTTTGCCTTTTTTGGAGGGCAATTGGGGTTAAGTAACTTGCCCAAGGTCACACGGCTAGGTTTTTGTTTGTGTGTGCGTTAAGTGTCTGAGGCCGGATCCGAACTCAGGTCCTTCTGACTCCAGGGCCGACGCCCTACTCACTGCGCCTCCTAGCCTCCCCCTTTTCGTCTTCTTTGTATATTGAAATGTTTGTTTAAAGATTATTAAGTTCACAATAAAAAAGAAAATGTAATTTAAAAAAAGACCAAGGCCAATAGCAGTACCCTTTAACACAGAGATCTCACGGGCAGGTACATACCCCCCAGGATGGCTCCTCAGACAGAGCTCTGGCCTGGAGTCAGGAATCTGACCTCGGGACCCTTACTAGCTGTGTGACTCTGGCCAAGTCACTTGGCCTCTGCCTCAGTTTCCTCACCTGTGAAATGAGGATCATAACAGCCCCTCCCTCCCAGGGTTACTGTGAGGATCAAGGTGCTTAGCACAATGCCATAGGCAACATTTTATACACGTTAGCAATGATGATGATGATGATGATGATGAAGGTCCCCATAGATACCAAAATATATATAGCAATTGTTTCTATTTTATTTCCTTATTTTTGTGATAGCTTAAGAACTAGAAACAAAGTAGATGCCACCCAATTGGGGAATCACTGAACACGGGTTGTATGAACGTCATGGAGTTGGCCTGGGCTGTAATTGTGCATGGATGGGTGCTGCCCTGGCACGGTTTGTCAGCTGACAGTTTGGTCGCTTTCCTAAACTACCTTTTTTTCTCTTTCATTTTGTTCTTAGTTACAAGGGGAGGCATAAGGGTGAGGAAGAGAAGAGCCCCTCTGAAGCCTCTAAGAAATGCACAGAGAAGAGCCCTGAGGGCATGTGGAAGGACAGACCCACCTAGAAGGTCTGATAGGTCTGGGGCTTCCTGGACAATCCTCCTTTTCTGCTCTTCCTTTGTGCTTCTCAAGATCAGAATGACGAGAGGTGAAAACGGAAGAATAAGTACAACAGTCCAGGAAAAAGGGCTTTAGAAAGAGGAGGCTTGGGGACACTTGAACCGGCACTTGAGGAGTCATGCTGCCACTTTGATAGGAGGATGGGAATAAGTGGGCCAGAGGGGACTGTTTGGTCTCCAGTGCCCCCAGCTCTGGTGATTATCCACAAGGGAAAAAAGAAGAGCTATGGGTCCTAGTGTGAAGAAGCATCTTTCTGGTACTTTAAGTGAGCAGACATTCACAAGCACCCCTCTGGGGCTCGGCTCGGGGGGCATCCGCAGCCCTCAGCCCCTGCCTGGGGAATAAGGTCATCTTCTCCCAGGTACTGGCCAGGTTGGGAAATCCCCTCTCCCTTGAAAGAAGCAGGCCAGGAAAATCAGAGGAAGGATGGGGGCTCAGTCCGGGCAGATCTGCTTGGTGGGTGTGTGGCCAACACACCCTAGCTGACTGAGTACAGCACAGCTCTAGTTTGAAAATGGCACTGGCAGTGAGAAGGTGCATCCAAACCACTTCCCTGTGGGCCAGCAAAGCTGATCTGACCCCGGGGGAACAAAGGCAGGAGTAAAAATCTGCACAAAAGCCTTCTGTTATCTGAGGATTTGGGAAAATTTGGCTAGGGGAGGGTGTCCAGCTTCCTTGAGGTCCTGGGTCTCATGAAGGGCAGATGAAACAAGCCCCAGGGGTCTTTGCTTATGTCCTGCCCATGGGAGAAGACTGACTGTGTGAAGGCCTGACTCTGTCCCCTCCCTGCCTCATCCACCTCTTTTCCACGAACCCAACAATTTAACCAAGCTGGAGACCCTCATAGAAACAAATCCCAGAAGCTGATCCTTGGGAAGCTTCTGGGACCAGAGGCTGGATGGGAAAACAGGAGATCGTGGTGTCTCCGAGGGAACAAAGATGTTCTAGCCTAGGACTGGAGCCTCTGGGTTTGCACATCCTTCCAATGGACTGCTGTAAGCCTGTGCTGTGCAGGTGTCTGGATCTCAGCTGTACCTCCCATCTCTGGCCAGGGACCCAAGGGCCCCACAAACAGATTACAACTTCCTGAGAGAGGCGGATTAAACCAAATGCATTCGACTATTCCCTCTGTGGTGGACCCCTTATCCTGACAGATGAAGGTTCTCAAGGGTTGAGGGGTTTTGGGGTTATTTACTTTTGGATAATGACGTCTCTATCACTTTAGTGAATTCACATGAAAGCGAATGCCCTCTGTTGTGTAAGTGTGATTATCCAGGTTTTACATGGGAGATCAGATGAGACTGTCTGGCAAGATGGATAAAAGAGATTCAGCCTTGAGTCAGAAAGGCCTGGGTTCCAATCCTGCCCCCCGTCTGGTCCCAGCTGCATGAGCCTGGGCAGGTCACTAACTGTGGAAGCCTTGGAGCTGCAGTGAGGGAGCTGATTCTCCCCAGCAGAAGGAGTTTTCTCACCTAGGAGCTCCCTACACCAGTGAAATCTCTAGTCCAGGCCTTGTCCCTTCAATGGCCCACTCATGGACAAGTTGGGCCTTGAAGGAAGAATGTGATTCAACAGGTGGAAACCCACAGTTTAGAGGAAAGGCTGCTGGGCTTGTGGGCAGGCACCTGGGGACAGGTGGCCACACAGGAAGGAAACTTACTAATTCCACAACCCTGGGCGAATTACCTCATAGAGCCTCAGTGCCCTCCTCTATAAAATGGGCTTGTAATAATTATACTCCCTCCCAGGTATGCACAGAGGAAAGTGCAGAATCGATGCTGGTTGATTGGTCACGACTGCAAAGAATGAGGCAGAGAGATGGGTGAAATCAATTAGAGAAGAAGGGAGGAGGGAGCTCCAGCTGGGCCCTGGTGTAGACAGTGTACAGGGAGATGGTTGGTTGGAACCAGCCTGAGGTGGGCCCTGGATGCCAGGGTCCCTCAACAAGTCACTGCTGGGACAGCCCTGAAGGTCTTTGAATAGAGGGCTCTGTGAGCCCCTAGGGATTGTCAGACTTGGTTTTAGCTCTCGACCCTAGGGCTCCGGTGGCCCCTCAAACTTCGGTCCAACATCTGTTGAGAAGGAGGCGGTGCCTTCCTTGAGTAAGGAGCCTGAGTCACCGGTGGTCCTGCAACTTCTGAGTGCTTGTGGCTGTCTAGACCAGCATTTACTCCCCCACCCCCCAGCTCTCATTCTGAAAGGGAGCCCCCTGTAGCTCCCTGACAAGCGACATTTAACCTCGGCCTGGAGACCACTGGAGAGGAGCTCCCCACCTCCCTGGGTAGGGCCCCCCATCCCCTTAGGAAGCTTTTCCTGCCATCTGGCTCTCCGAGACCCCACTGGGAGTTTTCTTGGCAGAGATACTGAAGTGGTTTGCCATTTCCTTCTCCAGCTCATTTTACAGATGAAGAGGCTGAGACAAATAGGGTGAAGTGACTTGCCCAGGGTCACATAGCCAGGAAGTGTCTGAGGCCAGATTTGAACTCAGGAAGAGTCTTCCTGACTGCAGGCCTGGAGCTCTACCTACTGCCTCAGCTAGTTTGGCAAACTCCTCAGTGCTTTTCCACTTGTTTCTCCACCCAAGCTATTTCACGTTGTAGAAGTTTCCTTTTTTCTGCAGAGAAAAAGGCAGCACTGAATGCTCTAGCTAGGCCGCTCCAAGTGTCCTACAAATTGCAGGGCCACCCCAGTAACTGATGGATTTAATGCAATAGCAAAGGGATGCTTCAGATCATAAGGAGATGTGCACAGAAAGCCGAACAGAGCAGAGTGTCATGGGCGAGGAGGAGGGAAGAGAAGGGGCATTTGTACAGGCAGACTTCAAACTGTATGACACGGTGCTTGTAAGGCTCTTTAGTGTTGGATTAAAAAGAGAAAAAGCCATACAATCAGTAACTGAAAGCTGCTGTAGCCAATGTTTGATCTGCAGCCAATCATACAACCCAGGGAAGCATCTGGGAAAATGGCAGCTCCACCCATATCTCAGCCCATTCACTCAAATAAATCCCAATGATTTAGACATAAAGGAGTGTATTGCTGAAGAATCAGAGGCTCCGGTCTGAGGGAGCAGCCAGGTGCAGGTGGAAACCAAACAGGGAGGCGGCTAGGGCTGGGGGAGAAGGAGGAAGAGTCTCCTTTGGTTCCATTGAGTTGGAATGGTGGCTGCCCCAGCAGAGCTGACGCTCCAAGAACAATACTCAGGAGACAGACAGAGGCTGGGTATGGGAAATTGCTCTTCATCTGTGTGAAGATGGTTCCTGAACTCACGGGTGGATGGTGTGGTCATGGAGGGAGAAAAGCAAGGGCCCAAAGCAGGGCTCACCCACAACTGGATGGGGCTGTTAGAGGACATTTCCTGAGAGCTGAAAACCCCAAAATGATTTAAAAGAAAAAACCCACAGGCCTTAGGCAGAGCCCCTCCCCTCCCCATGAAAGTGGCATTTCCTGTATCTATTTATAAAATGCACTTTCTAGTTTGGCCTAAGGGAAGGATGTACCTTCCTGGGTGGCTCAGTCTACGCAGTGTTCGCCTGATCTCCTAAGGCACTCTCTCGGTGGGATCCTCCCCCACCTTGTGCTGCAGAAATGAGTAACTGGGCATTTCCAAGCTTGGCCCCAGAGGAAAGGGAACACTTCCCGTGGCCTGACCTCAGGAGGCATTTTACAAATGGCTCTCATACACAGATCACTTTCTTGACAAACCCAGTGGGGACACAGAATTGGAGACAGAGCTGGGGGACTAGGAGGAGGATACGCAGGCTGTGGCTGCCGGCCCATGAACTCTGGGTCCGGGCTACTTTCTGAACGTCTGGATGAGGCTGTGTCATGGGGATGACACAGAGAGAGCTGCAGGCTGAGCAGTGCTCAGCTTCCCCTCCCATGAGGTTTCTGGAGATATTCTTAGAGCCAAAGCTGAAAGCAGCAGGGGCAGCAGCAGATTGGGCGACCTGGATTCCAGGCTCAATCCCTCACTCAGGAGTGCTGTGACCCTTGCAGTTCATGGGTCCTCTGGGAAATGGAAGGATAGGACTAGACCATCTCTATGGTCACTTTCAGCTCAAATTCAGTTCATTTCCCCAAATTTTCATTAAGCTCACACTTGTGCAAGGTGGTTGTACTTGTGCTAAGCTCTGGGCATCTGAAGACCAAAATTAAATGGTCCCTGACTCCAAAAGAGCTCCCACGATGACTGCCAGGGGGGCTTCTCATAGACAAGCTTATGGGGGCTATGGGAATATCTGGTAAATAACTACATTATCCTATTGAAGTCATTGCATTTCTCTATTCTATATCTTATGTGCATACATACTGAATGGGGGGATGGGAGAGTTGAATGGAAGCCCTGGGGGCTAGGGACTGAAAAGGGAGCCCCTGTTCCAGATACAAATGGGAGGAATATGGGCTTTAGGACTGGAAGAAGGGAGGAGGGAGGGGAAAAGAGGGAGAAAGGAGGGAGAGAGGGAAAAGAGGGGGGGAGGATGAGGGGTAAGGGAGAAAGAAAGAGGTAGGGGGAGAGAGAGACAGAGAGAATGGAGACAGAGACAGACAGAGAGAAGAGAGAGACAGAGGGAGAGAGAGAAGGAGAGGGGGTAAGGGTAAGGGTTAGATTAGGAAGATTGTTTTGACTTCCTGTGAGGAAGCTGGATTGGGAATGGATGGAGTACAATTAAGCTTTATTACAATTATATCATTGAGGGGTGATGAGAGAGGGAAAGGGAGAGGGAAAACCTAGATGGATCTAAGGAGCCTGGGCATCTCGGTGACTGTCAGTGACAACAGAAATAAGGGACTTTAAAAGAGGGGTGGTTTTGGGGGAAAGTGAATGGTTTGAGAGGAGGTCCTAATCCCACTTCAGCTAACTGGTTCCACTGAATATAGGGGGCTCTTTCCAGGATTTGGTAGGGAAAGGAAGGAGAGGTATAGGATACCAGCTTGGGGGCAGGCAGTATCAAGGCCAGGGAGACTTAAGCAGGCTTTGATCCCCTGGGCATGGAGCCAGTGGTAGATAAGGAAAGGCTGAAGCTGAGAAACAGAGGGATAAGCTCCTGGAGGAGAGAGGAGGCAGCAGGTTATGGCCTTGGCGAGAAAGGCTGCCCCTGGAGGCATTCTTCCTTAGAGACTGAAGGGAAGGAGGAGAGGACAAGTATGTGCACATGGAGGAATTGGGGGTGTGCAGTGTGTGGATGGGGGTGGGGGGGTGGTCAGGGAGCCTTGATTTTCACAGTAAATCTACTGGTGTGAGAGAGAAATGTGGGCTTGAGGAGAGAGAAGTTTTGGAACAACCTCTTCCAGACTGTGACAAGAATCCAGGTGGGAAGAATGAAAGGACTACACATAGCAGTGAGGACTCCACTAAGGAGAGCTTACACGAATAGGTAGTGGGCTGAGGAATTACCCAGGGCTGAGGTCTGGCAGGATATGAATGACAGCAGGACAAGGCGTAAGGGATGAAGAATTCAGGGGTAGGGTGGAGGGGGGGTGTGGTACAGCTGGACTGCCAAGATTGAGGGGAAGATGGAGCTGGAGCAGGGAGAAAGGGAGAGGGGCTGGAAGGGGTGCAGGTGAGAGGTCTGCAGGGGTGAGGTGGAGGGAGAAAGGAAAGGACAGGCAGTGTGTGTCAGAGCTTGAGATCGCCTAGGTGGTGCTCTGGTGGTCACCCTGAGATCCAGACAGACTGAAACAGTTTAAGCCCAAGAACAAAGCTGCAGGGTCTGGAGGAGACTAGAGATGGAGATCATGGGGGACTGGAGGTGCATGAGCTGGGGGGCCTGGAGTCAGGAAGACCAGCTTCAGATGTTCATGTGACCCTGGGCCAGTCACGTAACCTTGATTTGTTTAGTTTCCTCATCTGAAATATAAGAAAGTAATAGCACCTATTTCCCAGGGCTGGTGAGAGGATCAAATGAAATAATTTTTTGTAAAGTGCTTAGCATAATGTCTTTGCACATGGTTGGTGCCTAATAAATCTTCCTTCCTCCCTTCCTTCCTTCCTTCCTTCCTCTCTTCCAAGGCCTCAAGGATGAGGACAGGTATGAGGATGGAGAAGACAACAATCCAGGTACATCTTAAGAAAAAAGTACAATGTTATTGGAAGCTAGCAGGGACCTGGAAACAAGATCTGGACAGGGCAAGACAAATGTAGTGAATGAATGAGTAGATAGGTAACAGTGAAATACTTCCTCTGTGCTGAGTATGGGGTGATGGTGCTGCCTGGCCATGCTTGTGGGCTCTGGGCTGGCTTGGGGTCAGGGGCAGGGATGTGGATCACTGATTGGAAGGAGGGCAGAGGAGGCCAGGGTCATGGCCCCTTTTTGAATCTGGCCTGGTGACCAGCAGCCTTCTCCATGAAGGTCCAGGAGAAGCTCCTCCCTTCAGCTCCACATGGCTAGTTTTGCTATGTGGGTTTGTTGGGGGTGAACAGATCAGTAAAATCACTGTACTTTGCACTTAGCTATGACATGACCTCAAAGGAGGTAAGGTTTCTGAGTGAAAGTGCAGAGGGAAGCTCCAGAACCCCTAGTAGGGAGCAAAGGTGAGCACTCCCATGAGATGGGTCGGGGGAGGGGGGTGGCGATAAGACTGGTGGCAGCAAGTGTGCCTTGGGGTCTACCGTGTACCACTAAGAGATCTAGAGGAAGGACCCCAGCAGCTGGAAAGTTCAGAAAGTGCTTTCCTCATGACAATCCAGGAGGCCTGGCAGAACTTTCACTTTTCTTCCTGTCTTACAGATGGGGAAACTGAGGCACAAGGAGGTTAAATGGCTTGCCCATGGCCACACAGCTAGTGAGTGTCAAGGACAGGATTTGAACTCACATCTTTCTCATTCTGAGGTGAGCATCTCTTCTATCATATGCGGCTGATCCCTCCCCTTCATTACTTCCCCCAGCCCCAGAGACCAGAGGACAGGAGTTCCCCACCCCCCGCTCCGAGAAAGGCAGGCTTCCAGTGGCCCCTAATACCTCACCATGAACAAAGGGCATCTTTTCAGGGTGGATCCAGGGTGACACTTTCCTACACCCACTGGTTTACATTTGTCCTGCAGAAAGGAAAAATAAAACCATCTCGATCTTCCTGCTAGATGTTCCACCCTCATCTTTAGTAATGAATGCTGAACATTGTCGAGCTTCAGTGGCAACAAGGACAGTGCTCTGCCTGCTGAGGGATTACAGGGCAAAAGTCCAGGATCTAATTTAATGCCCATTTCCTGGAGAAGAGCCCACTTGCTCCCCAGCTGCTCTTGCCCTTAAGCCTTCCCCCCTCCACCATGGGCGATGGGATCGTTCTATGCTCTCACTACTGCTGGTCTTCAGATTGACTCTGGAGAATCAGGGCAGGCTCTTAAAGGCATCCCTCCCCTCACTGTGAGACCTCTCCTTTTGCTGGGCCATGGCCTTGCTCCTGACAATCAGCCTTCGACCTCAACCTGAGACTGCAGCCATCACTGCCATGCTTGTTCCGGCTCCTCTACATGGTCCTGCTGTATATTTCCTTGAGTTAGACCATGGCCAGAATCTACCAGAGCCTTGTTCTGATGCTGCACCTTGACATAGAGGGGCCCATGGTCCTTCAAAGTCATGCCAGTCTTGCCCAAGCTCTGGGAGGTCCAACCAAGCTGGAAAGTCTTCTAGGATGGTCCCAGGCACATGTGAAGTCTGCTTTCCAAGGACCAGTTAAGCTCACCATTCCTCTCTCCTAGACTGGCCATTTGGTTCTTTGGCCAGGGAGCCCATGAAAAAAAAATACAGGGTCCTGTAAGGTCCTTGCCTTTCCTTGCCTCTGTGTGATGGGGGAAGAATGGTGGGAAAGGACAACATCTTTAGACCATCTTCTTCAAGCCTTAGTTTGGCAGCTGGTGCCCTAAATGGGAG
This sequence comes from Gymnobelideus leadbeateri, assembly GCA_011680675.1. Lineage (NCBI taxonomy): Eukaryota > Metazoa > Chordata > Mammalia > Diprotodontia > Petauridae > Gymnobelideus > Gymnobelideus leadbeateri. The sequence continues at coordinate 195,004 of WOXC01001284.1, read as the reverse complement.
ACTTTTGTCCAAGAAGTGAGTCACCAAGTACAGAATGAGCTGAATTATATCCATCCTGACACCATTGCTATTAATATAACCCAAAGACTGGGAATTTGGAGCTCACTGGTGCTGAGGTCCTTCGGTCAAGAAGACCACAGACTTAGGCCTTCTTCCTTTACTTGTACTGGTATCCTTCATTTGAACATTTCTGAATCTGTCTTTCCTGGCCCAGCAAGCCATCCTTTGTAACAAAGCTTCAAGAAAGCAAGCAGCCAAATCACCTCGGACTCTGTAGACAGTATTCCGCACCCACAAACCCCCACCTCTGCACTTCCTCAACTCTCCTCAGCAGCTGTAATTAGGCAGGGTCCACTTTCCCTTTCTTCCTTCTGTTCTTTCCATTTATATGGTTGCTGTCACTATACACGCTGTTGAACCAGTTCTGTTGGCTTTGATCTATTTCAGGTCATGTCAGTCCTGGAACCATCCTGGTCTCAAGAATGGGCTTTTGCCTTATCCTGCCCAGGACTAGGCTGTCCCCAACACATACACACTTGTATCCCTCCTTAGGTGTTATCTCCTCCCCCTGTAAAGTAAGCCTCTTGAGGGCAGGGACTGTCTGTCTTCTGGCTCTTGTTTTATCCCCAATGTTTAGCCTGGTAACAGGGAACACAACAAATGCCCCATCATTCCTCCTTCATTCATGTCTTCCCGTTTTCTTCACATTCGTAATTTCTCACCTTGCACTCATGTTCCTGGAGCTGGCTTTATTCATTGCAAGGCAATGAGAAGCTTAGTTCTACTTGATGCTTAGTCTGTGGTCATGGCAATGCTTTAGAAAGTGTTTGAGAAGAGATCCCCCGTGAAAATAATGACAGCTTACTCGCCAAAGTCTATGCCCAAGGAGGAAGAGGCAGAGAAATGCTACAGAAACCTTGATGAAACCCTCCCAATGAAATATAGGTATGCCTTAAAAATCACTCATGACAGTGCAAAGGGCATAGGGGAGATCAAAAAATGTTGAAAAGAACTAGAAGTTTTCCATCCATAGATGGTGAAGACTTTCTCTAAGAGAGAGACTGGAGGAGCTGTACATGGTGATCACAGGAAAGCATCCTTAAAAACCAAAGGGGCTATCTAACACACCAGAGCTGCAGCTGGCTGATTACTGAGCAGAACTAGGGGTCAGTGCCCAGTCAGATTGTCCATTTCTTGGCCCAGTGACCAAGATCAACAGCAAATTAGAAGAATGAAAATGAGTAGATATGATCAGCAATGAAAACAGCTTGGACCTGATCCATATAAGCAAGCTACTGATGAAATAAAAAAATAAGGATAAAGGAGCAGACATCAGCATGGCCCCCTACCATTTTGTATGGAGGTCCAATGGACATGAAGCAATCCCTACAAAAAAGAAGTCAGGAGAGCCCAGACACTCGATCTCTTTGCAAAGGGAAGCAGCCAGAACATCCCTTTAGAATAAAAGTGCATTTACAAAGTCTCATGGGGGGAGGGTAGAACATCATGGGCAGTACAGCCTCATGAAATGATGATGATGGTACCTAAAACGTGTACAGTTCCTTAAGGCTTGCAAAGCACTTCACAAATATTGTCTCCTTTCATTCTCACCGCAACCTCAGGACATTGGCAGTCTTATATTCCCCCCATTTTAGAAATGAAGAAACAGAGGAGACAGAGATTCAGGATTCCTGATTTCAGGCTCAGATCTCTCTCTGAAGCATTACCCACCTGCCTCGGAATAACAAGGGGCAAGGGAAGAACAAAGAAGCTGGCAGGAATCTCCGTGTGAGGGAGGCAGGAGGATGAGGAAGAGATGGAAAATGGGAAATGCTTGTGAAGATTTCCACCAGAACTATTTTTTGCTAGCTCTGCCTTCCCTTCCTAGCTCTGCTCCTGACTCTCCAGGGCTGACACCATGCCACTCTTTTCCCTTCCCTCCCCACCTCACTTTCCCCTTCTAGGCACTGTCTTTCCTCATTAGGATGGGAACTCTTCAGGGTCAGGGATGGACTTTTTGCCTACATCTGAATCCCCAGCCCTATGCACAGGACCTGACCCCTTACTGGGGCTTAATTAGTGCTTATTGCCTAGCCTTGCCTTCTTTATCAGTAACAGGGGATGTGCCACATTTAGACTCAGATACCTCAGTCCCACATGTAATCTCAGGTGGGCAGTTGAATGAAAAGTACAGAAAGTGCATGAAAGCACAAGATTCTACTGGGCTGATTGTTGATTGATTTTAAAAATAGCATCTGATGTGGCTGAGCTGAGCCATCACTCCTAGACTTGGCAGATACTTGGAGAGGAGCTAGATCTGGGCAGCTGTATAAAAAAGTAGCAGAAGGTGTTTTCTGGCACCTGGGTCTCTGTGCTGGATGTCTATGAGCTAAGATCAGCCATGAGTACAAGAAGGCAAACCACCAATGGGTCTGGGAGTCCCAGAGAAGCTCTCCCCAGCAAGAAGGGCCTTTCCTATCCCTGCCTTGTTCTGGAACCCACATGGCACCCCATGATGGGGGCTCAATCCATGTGGGACCCCCAGAGCCAAATCAGGAAGAAAGTTCAGCAGCATTCTCCTCTTCAGAGACTAAATGAGCTTACAGATGAGAAGAAAAATCATCTTTAAAACCACAAATGACAGTGGCTTTGCTGCACTTCGCAAATAACATATTATGGGGTAGAGACACTAAACTCAGAGTTGAGAGCACTAACATCTTAGTCTGGCCTTTTTCTTGGCTCCCCTTGGACAGACCACTCAAGGTCTCTGGGCCTCCACTGATCTATAAAATGAGAGACCCAAGGCAAATGGTTTCTTTGGTTTGGTCCCTTCCATCTCCTGAGGCTGCATGGGAAAAGGAATGGAAGATACATTTTAACCCAAAGAATCATTTTGTAAATGCCAGCATTTCGCCGTGCAAGGTCACTGGACACAGTCACAAAAGGGGCTCTGGGTTCTGGGACTATCAGAGCCTCTGTCTCTCCCTCCTGGCATGCAGCGGGCCATAGTTCACATGGAAATTCCCCATGAGTGGAATGTGTCCTGATTCTCACGTGGCCTAAGGAACTGGAAGACTGATGGACTGGAACCAAAGGGAGGCTGTTGGTCATCTCATGACTAAACATACTCCAGCCTTGGTGTTTGTTCTCTGAGGAAGGCTCTGGGTCTGAGAGGCTGCTATCCTACTGCCATCAGAATCCTTCTCCATTTGGGGATCTGGCCACAGTCGAAAGTCCCCAGCAGCTTCCCTTCCCATGGACCCCAGCTGGAGCTAGTACCCTTTCTGAGCCCTCCTTCCCATAGCTGCCAGATCCATGTTCTTAAAGCCCAGGTCTGACCACATTGTTCCCTCACTCAAAAACCTGCAGTGGGTCCCTTTTACTCCAAGGACAAAACATTTGAAATCCTTCAGTTTGGGGGCAGGCTGAGAGCACATTCCTTTCCCTCACATTCCCTACATTCCAGCCCAACTAGATGACTGCTGTCCCTGTACCTGGCACTCATTTCCTTCCCCCCTGCCTTTGTACAGGTTGTGCCCTGTGCCTGGAAGGCACTCGGGCTTTACCTTGACCTCTTGGTAACCACAGCCTCCTAAGTACTGCTAGCCCCTGATCCTTCCCCCAACACTTGGGATTTATTTTTCATGTATCTTCACCTGTCAAGTGGGGGGGGAGGTGTTCTGGGTGGCTTCTGGTGCTAGGACCCAGATTAACAGGAGCTACTTACTTGTGTCACTAGAGTGAGTTTTCTATACTGGGAGTTCTTTATAATAATGAAATGACCATTTCAGACCAAAAAGGGTAGGGAGAGGATAATAATGGGACTCATTCTTGCTCCACTTATTAGGGGAGACCACAAATACTTAAAAAAATATATATATATATATAAAATAAATTCAGTGCGGGGTGGCTAGGTGGCGCAGTGAGTAGAGCACCGGCCCTGGAGTCAGAAGGACCTGAGTTCGGATCTGGCCTTAGACACTTAACACGTACAAACAAAAACCTAGCTGTGTGACCTTGGGCAAGTTACTTAACTCCAATTGCCCTCCCAAAAGCAAAATAAATAAATAAATTCAGTGTACTTTAGGGGCAGGGGTGAGAAGGTAGCAGCAGCCAGAGAGATCAAGAAAGGCTGAAAGGAAAAGGAGGCATCTGAGCAGAGCTTTGAAGGGAACTAGGGATTCTGAGAGGCAGAAGTGAGGCTGGAGGGCATGCCTGGCATGGGAGACTGTCTGTGCAAAGGCAAGGAGGCGGGAGGTGTGTGAGAATCGTGTGTGAAAAGCCAAAAGCTAGTTTGGCAGGATTGTAGAGGCTCACAGGTCCTGGAATGCCTCATAATGAGACTGGAAAGGCAGACTTGAACCAGGTTGTGAAGGGCTTTTAATGCCAAACAGAACAATTTGCGTTTGGCCCCAAAGGTAATAGGGAGCCATGCACTGTAGTATGGAGCACGGCAGTGAATGTCCGGATCTGTGCTCTAGAAATAAATTCTCCTTCGTGTGAGAAGGGATTGGAGAGGCAGAGACTGGAGGCAGGGAGGCCACTTAGGAGGCTGAGCATAAATGAGGAAGGCTCCCCATCATATACTCCATCCCTTAGCCAAACGGGCAGATCTGCTCTGCTGCTCTTCACCGGAGACATTCCAGCTCCTGGTGGGGAGAGGCTGACTTCCTCCCCAGGTAGCTCCAGAAGCTCTTGCAGAGGAGGAAGCCCTTATCAGAGCACAGCCCAGACAAGCAGCCATGGAGGCTCACTAGTCGCTAGGCCCCCAGTCCCTGTTGGGGAAACCAGGGGCCTCCCCACAGTCACTGATCTCTCTGAGGTTGCCCACCGACTCCCCAACCTGGACAAGGAGGCCCTCTCTATGATAGCCCTGCCAATTGGTCTTTGAGCCTCAGTCCCAATGGGAAGGCAAGGCTACAACTGTAGCCCTCCTGAGGGCAGGGGCCCTTTCTCATGGGTCTGTGGGGCTCCTCCAGGGCCCAGCACCAGGGGCTTTACTGAAAGGCACAGTGAGTTTTCAGCCAGATATAGGGCACTCGGCTCTCTGCCCCCTTGGCGGAGGAAACAACCGCAGCCTTCTCAGAAGGCGCTGAGCATCCGGACCTTACCTCAGAGCCAGGAAGTCCCCAGGCTAAGTCTTGCCTTGGCAGAGGAGGTGAGCAATGGAGGTTCGGTCTACCTGGCAGGGGGCACCATTCTTTAGCACAGCTCATGGGCTGGGAGTCACATAGCTCCTGCACACCCAAGAAACCCTGGGGGAGATTGATGGTTCCCTTCCCCTTCCTCTGCTCCAGCCTAGCCCTGTTGTATAAAGCACCACTGAGCATTAGTGAAGGGGGCAGGTGGGCTCAGGGATGCTGCAGAGGATGCTGTCCTTAGTGAAATAGGATGTTTTTGGTCTTTGTGAGCTAGCATCTTCTAAGTCAGGGCCACCAACCCCTCCTTACCCTACTGGCCAATCTCCTATTCACACTGTCCCTCTATTCATAGAATCACCCCCTCTCCAGGTCCAAGAGGACCTCAAAAGCTTCTAGTCCAGCTTGCAGCTAGTCAAAGCTCTCTCTCCAACATCCCTATGGGCCAAGAGGTCCCCTGGCCTTTATATGGAGCCTTCCAATGAGGGAAACCCACTCCCTCCTGGGCAGGCCCATCTTGCCTCTGCTGACATCACTGGGTAAATTTCCCTTGGGCCAAAGAATAGATCTCTCCCTGTTTCTCTCTGTCTCTCTGTCTCCACGTCTCTGTCTCTCTTTCAGTCTGCCTCTATCTCTCTCTAATTCCAGAAGAAATTTTGCAGAAGGCTTCTCCTTACAGTCTCCCCCAAGTCCCTCCCTGTGCTGAGAAGCAAACCTTTCCAAAGCCTGCTGCTCTTCTCTTCCTGTCCCTGCCATCCTGGCAAGCTCAGACCCGTTGGCTCCAGGCCCTGTTGCTACAGCCAAGCCTGCCAGGGAGGTGAGTCACTCACTGGGGCTGCCTCCAGGTTCAGTTTAGCCTGAATCCTTCCTTGTGAGAGAAAGTGCAAAAAGGCCTGTGAACATACCTGAGCTATGGGCCTCTGGGCCCATACACTCAGGGAAAGCGCCCCTAACCAGAGTCACTGCCATGGCCATGGCTGCTATGGGGGGACCTGGAACAGTAACAGGATCCTTGGGGATGGAGAGGAGTCACATCAGAGAACCCAGGAGAGGAAGACTCCTCTCCCGCCCCACACAGGCCCTCTGGCCTCCACTCTCCCTTCCATTCATCCTCCATAACATGGCCAAGTCCATCCAAGCACTCCCCTGCTCTAAGCCCTCCCAGAGCTCCCTGTGGTCTCCTGATCCTTATACAGAGCCCCCAAGGCAGCGGGGCTCCCCTCTGGAGCTCTTGGGTGAGATGCAGGGGCTAGCCAGCTGTTCTCCTGCTCTCTTCTCCATGACCACCCATCTCCTCATCCCCCACAGTCTTCTCTGATGACACCCTTCCTAGAATTCCCTGCATAATTCTAAGGGGATAAAGTGCTCTACTCCCTATGGGTGTCATCTGCTATGGAAGGTCTGTCACAAAAGCCCCCAACACCACGGAGATCCTCTGCTCAGCTTAGTTTATGTCAATGGGTCAACAAGCCCTGGCCTCACCTTGCCCAGAGCCAGGCTTCTACCACAGTCCCCCCAGATGGCCCCAGGCCTCTCCCCCTCTCCTTTCCAGCTCTCATTTCTGAATTGTATCCCCATTAGAGTGGAAGCTCGTTGAGGCCAGGGATAGTTTTGCTCACTTGTACTATGTTCCCAGTGTCTGTTACTTAGTAAGCATTTAATAAATGACTTGGCTCAGTCGGGCTTCTGACCAAGCTTTCCGTAAATTTCATTTTCCTTCCTCAATTTCTTACTTTTTCAAGACAAGATTATTCATGACCTTCCTCCAAAAGCTTTTACAAATGAGTTTATGCTCAAAACTAGTGATGCCTTGGGGGGCCACCTCTGAGCTCTTGGTAATGAAGCCAAAGCAGTTTCTGGGGTCACTTGTTCTTGCTGGGGTGACCAAGTCACAAGGCTTAAGCTTCCCTAGAAAACGCGGTCAGTTAATTTACCTGTTCCCATTTCCCTTGTTCAGATGGGCCAGGTAGAAATTGCTTCAGTTAAACATCTTTATTCTTTCTTCCAATTTGGTGGAGATTTAAAGCTGACAGTCTGATCTCTCATGGATACCTGATCTCAAAGTGATCCCTTTCTCTGTTAAAATGTCACTTAAAATCCAAACGATTTCATTTGCTGTGAAGCTACTGGGTTTCTTCTGGGCCCATCAGCATCTCCTGACTCTCCAAGTCAGAAGAAAGTATTCATGAGATAAGGGCACTGGGCTCCCCTTCCAGCTTTTGTCCCCCTCCCCTATGCCCACCTTTGCAATGAAGTCCCTAATGATGGTGGCTGTGTGCTGATTACATCTGGGGAGCTTTCTCCGGTTCTTTGTCAGACTCTCTCCCTCCTCATCTTCTCCAACAGCCGTGGTGGCACAAGTTGTAATTACTTCTGCATTTTTGCACATTCCTCTTGGGACCACTGCAACATAAGATGACCCAGGGATGTGACCTTTGGACAGAGAGGCCACAAAACCAGCTCTCCCAGAGGAATGAGTGAAATCTCCTGGCCTCGTTTTGTTTCCAAAAACATCAAGGGTGAGGTGATCCAAGCTTTCCAGGTAGACATTGGACAAGGGCGTCACATCTAGAGTCCCCATAGTTAACACACTGTTTCCCCAAAGTCACCTGAAGACTTTGGGGGTGGGCACTCCATGTTGGTCAAGGTCTAAGAGCTGCAGGATCTCTGCACGCTCTGCCCAGATGCCGGCTCATTGTGGAAGCCAAGAGGGCGCTCTGGGACTAAGGGCCACTTTGTCATTTTTTTTGGTTTGTGAATTCCTGTTGGCAAAAAATCCATCACCCAGTGGCCAGCCCTCACCCCCGCCCCCCGCCCTTCCGCAGGCTGGCCAAACCATGGCCCAAGGCCCCCGAGAGCCTAAAGCCACTTCTACGGGGCAAAGAGAGCAGGCTTGTCGAGGACCCAAACATGCCAGGGTCAATGAAAGCAGAGGGACAGCCCTGGGAGAACCCAAGAAAGAGGGTAGTGGCTGTTTTATAGGTCACCGGCAGCAGTCAGACTCCGGCCCCAGTGGAATGTAAGCGGAGGAAGACCCTCACCTCTTTTGCTTCATTAGTCAAACTAAGAGAGCCATTCAGAGAAGGGAAGGACAAGCAGTGCTGTCCTTATGAATGGGGCGCCACTGGGGAAAGGGGCAGGAAGGGGAGTGAGCAGGAGGGGGCTGCCAGGCCCGGCAAGAATACCCAGCAGAACCTGGGGAAGAGGAAAAGGGGAACCCCACTCTTAGTCATTCAACAAATGTATGCAGGCCCTGCTCTGCCTGGACCCTGTGATGGGACGACAGTTTCCAGAGTGCATTCAAGCCACATGCCCAGCCCGTCCTCCAGGGGCACACACTCCGGCAGGGAGATGAGACCTGTGGCCCAGAATAGGCCCAGTGCAAGGCGGAGGGTGGGGGCACTTGGTGGGAACCTTAGGACAGGCACAGATGAAGAGCCGAGAGTGGAGCTTAGCAGAGGGAAGGCCCGGCTGTCTGGGAGCTCAGGGAAGGTTGGCTGCTGTGAATTTATTCAGCAGCCTTTTTTTTTTTTTTTGGCATTTTGAAAATAGTCTCTATCGATCTTTCATTCTGACATCTCTGAGCTTTCCCTCTGTTTCTTTCCTTTGAACCCTTCTAGTAAACCCTTATAAGAAAGAATTTTTTTTTAAATACAAAAGAAAGGGGTGGCTAGGTGGCAATGAATACAGCACCAGCCCTGGAGTCAGGGGCACCTGAGTTCAAATCTGGCCTCAGACACTTGACACTTGTTACTAGCCGTGTGACCTTGGGCAAGTCACTTAACCCCATTTACCCTCCCTTCCCCCCTCCAAAAAGCAAAAAACAAAAACCTACAAAAGAAAAAGAGAAAAAGTAATTCATGAAACTACCAAAAAGTTTCAAAAATTCTCTGAAGCCAACAGAAATTCTTTAGGCATGTTCTGAATCCAGAGCCCTGATCTGGATACTGCAGAAGACACAAAGTTTGTCTAAGACACTCGTCCTTCCCTTGTGGGGCTGAAGGCGACAAGACAGGCATACAGATGAATGGCACAGGGTCTGAACCTGCCAGGTCATTACTATAAGGGAACTCCCTAGGAGGAAATACCCTCTACCAATTCAGGACGGAGCTTTCTCTGCAACCTACAGACACAGGGTGGGTCCTGGAGCTCCAAGGGTGTGTGACTTCCTCAGGGTCACAAACCAGGATGTATGAGTGATAGGATTTGAATGTAGGCCTTCCTAGGTCCAAGGCCAGGTCCCTATACACTACACCACACTGCTATTATACAAATGTAATCCAAATCCAAATACGACAAGTAATTCATTTTCCTCTCATTTTAAAATTCTCCCTGCCCATAGGAACTTATGGGGACACAATCACATGTAACCAAGATGTAGGAAAAGAGGGGGTGGTGGGTGTGGGAGGAGGTGAGTAAGGCACCGGCATTGAGGTTCACTGGCATCTGGTAGGGGCTTCACCCATCCTGTGATCCTGAGATCAAGGGCTCGGCACAGCCAGCCAGCTCACTGCCTTGTTTTACAGAGAAGGAGCGGGTCATGCCCAAGCTTATGTTATTAGCAAGTGGCCTGGATCAGAAATAGAGACAGGGGAAGAACCCCTCATGCGGCTGTCTTCCTTAGTCCGTCTCAGTTCTGAAGCATCCTTTTCCCTTTGGGGGCTTCTCACTGCTCCTAGACAGCCCAGTTCTCAGACAAGTGCTGTTTTAAAAATTAAGTGAGAGCTCCTGCAAAGTGTTCTCCAGGACTTGTTGCCTCCTGCCAAAAATCTAGGCAGGAGGCAATGGTTTTGTTCCCTAAGCATCCCCAAAAGCCCCAGTACCCCCTCAGGATCCTCTGGATTCAGAGCTGCATGGCCCCTGGGCACTTACCCACCCTGCTTTTTTACAGACAAGAAAATTGAGGCCTTGACAGGGGCTGTCATTTATCTAGGGTCCTAGGGACAGAACTAGAACCCCAAATCCCAGGAAAGCAAGCACATTTATCTTAAGCACTTAAATAAATGGGAACTACTGCTAATGGTCTTTCATAGAGATAGACAAGGTGAGGGTCCTGAACAATGGTTCCAGGAGAGGCTCAGAGGCTTTACTAAAGAGCGCTTGGCACACAGCTTAATACATGCCCTTCCCCACCTCCCTTTGGCCAAGACAAAGGAACACACCTGCTCGAGGTCACACAGACAGAAAGCAGGGGCTCAGACAGGGTAAGTGTGCAAGGTACTGGGCAAACTTGAAAACATCATGGAAATGTCTGCCATCGATGACGATTACCGTCAGCAGAGCAGGGACCAAAGCTCAGGTCACTCCAAAGCCCTCGTGACAAGGAAGGTGATGTGGGCTTTTTTTTTCTTTTTTGCACTTGAACATTTGACAGCCTTCCCCCATCCCAGCAGAGTGAGAATGATGACAATCACTTTGGAAATAGCAGAGAGGGAGACAGGCCTAGCATGGTTCCAGTGGGTTACTCTGGCCCAGTTGTCCTTGCTTTAATGGAAAATAGAGAAGTCCTTGCTTCCTTTCTACAACTCTTTCCTTCATTATTTGTCCCACTTACAGAAAGGAGAAGGGACCCCTCACTATCTGGTCAGAGCAGATGAGGCAGAAATCCATGTACAGAACTGTACAAAGAACCCACACTTTGCTCCCACCCCAACAACCTCATCATGTCAAGATTTTTCAACCAAATGTTCATTTTCCTCTTGCAAAAGTCCCAAGAGAAAAAGTTCCTGCTCCCTATTCAGACTTAGGCCATAGATGGGAAAGGGGAAGGGAGAAGACAAGGAAGAGCCCAAGCTTTCTTTTTGGACACTGATGCAGTGACCAGCATCCAGACCCCTCATGTCACAGTCCAACAAGGACTCCCACCTACGGCCTCATTGGTAATGCCCTGGCAAGTTCTGCCCCACTTCTGAGAATTGTGAGCTTCCACTGAAAGCCTAGTTCATGCACCAGGAAGCCAGTGCTGGTTCCCCTGACTCATGCGTCCCTCCTAAAATGCATGCACATACATAGATCAGCATCTATTTATATATGGATGGTATGGATGTGGAGAGAGCTAGACACAGATATATCTCTTTACATATTATAGCCCATTCTCTGCACAAGCTTCCTGAGAACCAAGACTGCACCCAGCTTTGTCTTTGTGGCCACTGTTCCCAGCACACAGTAGGTGCTCTTTAAATAAGGGAAACAGATTGCTTAGCAGCTGGTTTCCTTCCTCCTTTCCCATCCCCCAGTCTTGGGCTTGAGGAGGGTTTTCTGGAGAGTCTCTCTGCCACAAGCCCAGCTGGCATGGGGGCACTCCAAGACACAGCCCCTTTGCTGGGACCCCTCAGGATCTCTCCTGCCTCATCTCTCTGGCTGTCTCTTGCTTCTCCTCCTACTTAAATGCTCAATGCTTCTGTCTCTTTCCTGATCTTCAGCTCTGTCCTGCCCCTCAAACATGGGCACTCCCACAGGAGTGAGCCTGAACTGAGTCTTCTTATATTCTCTCCTCTTTACAATATCTCCTCAGTTCTCATGACTTTGATTATTACCTGCATTCAGATGACGCCCAAAGCTCTATGTCCAGCCCTAAACCCTCTCAGGACCTCCAGTCCTGAGTCTTCATCAGACACCTCTTTCTAGATATGGTTGACAGAGTGCTGGATCTGGAACTAGGAAAACCTTGCCTGAGAAGTTTCATAGCTTTGTGACTCTGGACAAGTCACTTAACCTTTGCCAGTTTCAGTTTCCTCATCTGCAAAATGAGGGTGGTGGTGGATTCAATGATGTCCAAGCCCCCCTAACTCTCCTACTTCTGTCCAGGGTCATTATCCAGGTTGGAAGCCTCACTCACCTCCTCTCCACCCTGTCCCCCCCAAACTCTAGCTCTGAAACGTCTCTCCCATCTGTTCCCTTCCCTCTATCCCCATAGACTCTCACCCCAGTTGAAGCCTTACTTTTTCTCACCAAGATTCTCACCATCAGAGGCCCCTCTTGGCTGATCTGAGGCCTTTGTCATCAGCCTTCCCCTCTCCAATGCCTTTCTCACAGCTGCCCACGGACCTAACTCTGGGCTTCCTCTGCGCCCTGCACTGTTGTCCAAATGAGCCATTGACTCCTCATTCATGAAGTCAAGGCCCTGTAAATGTGACTAACAGCCAGACTCCCACCACCTTCTCTACATGCCAGTCAAACTGGTCCTTCCCCCTCGCATGTGTCTTGGCACCTTCACTCCCCATCTTCCACACTTGGAATCAGCTCTCTCCCCTGCTAGGTTCCAGCTGCTGTGTCCTCCCCTCACTCTGCTCCTTCCTTCAAGAATCCCTCTGTATTCACCTCTCCCAGGAAGCCTTTCCTGACAATCTGCCATCACCCCCTTTGCAAAGGAATCTCTCTGCCATCCACATTCTCTGGGCAGCTTGCCTGGGCCTCTTGGCATTTCTTGAACCCTCCCCTGTCTTCCAGGCGTGTGTGTGTGTGTGTGTGTGTTCCCTCTCCTCACAATGAGGCTGTAAACTCTTTGTGAGTGGGTCCTTGTCCCATATGCCTTTGTCCCCCAATGCCCTGCACACAGCAGGGATTTAAGCCAAACCAGCCCTTTACTGGGATGGAGCAGACACCCATTGTCTTCTCCAGCTGTGGTCCCTTGGGGCACAGATAAGAAATGCCTGCCTGGCTTCTGAGAACAGAAGGAATTCAAGAGAGATTTAGGTGCAGGCAGGGTGGCTGGGGGGCCGAGATAACAGAGGATCTCACAGGCTCAGGTAACTGGTAATCTGGAAGCCTTTTCAGGGGATGAATTAGCCTGGACTCAGATCTGGGGCAGCCCATCGGAAACGCCTGTGTCTGGTTCCTTAACAGTCCCAGGAGGAGAGGCCCCTTATATGCACTCAGCTGAGGACACAGATCACCCAGGGAGGCATGAGCTTTGGTTTCAGCCCCCTAAATGCAGCGGGAGGAGGGCCCAGTAAACAAGGCCAAGGTGGGGTGGAGCAGGCCAACAGTGACACAGGCTAGGATATATCCAAATATGTTTCTGATTAGGGTATTTGGAACAGTGTCAACTCCTCCTGACCTACCCTAGAAGAAAGTGGTTCTCAGAAAAGGATGGGACTTGGGACATCCAAGTGGAAGAAGCCTAAAGCTACCCCTAAGCCTGTATTTTCCCCCACTTCCCTAGGATGGGCACACAAAGGTTTGGGGGGCAGCAGGAGGAAGAAAGAAGTAGCCAAGTGTCTGACTCTCTCACACAAGAGAGTCAGCCCCACGCACACACCCAGGGTCCCTCAAAGCAAGAAAGTATGTCCACACAGCATAAAAGACAAAAGCTAAGTTAGGTTTCAGCTCCCCAAAAGCCAGTCCTCAGAACACTGAGGAAATCCCCTTTTGTACACCATTGCCAACACCTCCTACTCAGGGGAAGCCTCCAGGCCTCCCCAGCCTGGTCTCTTAGCCACTCTGGGCTTGGGCCCACAGATGTACCTGGGAAATGATCTCCTGACAGGCCTTGGAGGCCCAATCTAGCCCTCCTGGAACCATTCACCCGTGGCTCAGGCACCCAAGGAATTTTCTCTGGTACTCCAGACGACTCAAAAGAAAAGGAGGACATGCCTTTTGATAAAGAGGTCAGAATTTACAGAATCTAGTCATGACGGGATCCCAAACTACAGAGCCTGAGATCAAGACAGCTTAGATCACACCAGATCTGGGACAGAAGTATTCCTGGCCTGTGACACAATAAATTTGGGGCGATTAAAGGTATAGGGGGTGACCCTGCCAAACACCTCTGCTCAGTGCTTTGAGGACCACCTATTCTGAACATCTGGGCCTCACATCTCTTAGGGTTTAAAAAAACAAACACACCCACAGACAGGCATTGGTGCTCCCTCCCTTCTGTACCAAGCCTAGAGCTACACCTTATGCTAGTCCAGCCTTAGGTATTGAGGACAATTCGTCCTGGGAAAATTGCCAAGGAAGGGGGTGGGAAGAGTGATGGAGGAGAAAATACTTCTGGCTTAGAGTCTGGGGGCCTGAGCTTAAATCTCGACAAGAGAATAGGGTCCTAGAGCCGGAAAGTCAGCCCCCTTCTTTTACAGATGGGGAAACTGAGGCCCGGGGATGTTCTTAGATCTAGAGCTATAAGGGGCTTCTGAGACCATCAAGGTCAGTTCCTTTCTTCTACAGATGGGGAAACTGATGGGCAAGATTACTTGCCCAAGGCCAGGGATGAGATTTGAACTCCTTTTTCCACACGTCTGGGTGACTCTGGACAAGTTACTAAACTGTCCTGGTTTCCACATCTCGTCTGTAAAATCTGGGGGATGGACAGATGGCCGTTAATGTGCCTTCCAGACTTAAAATGCGAACTGTGAGCCCTCGTGACCTCAGGGAAGCTGCTTTCCTTCTCAGAACCTCAGCTGCCTTGGGTATGAAATAGGACATTGTTGGATGGGGAGAGGTCCGAGGCCCCTTCCAGCCCTTTGGTCCCACCTTCAGACCCAGAGTCTTGGCCTGCAGGCCGGCCTGTCCAGCCTTAACTCTCTCAAATTGTCTCCTTTCCCTGAAAACAGCCGCCCTAGGCGTGCCCTCTCCCCAGCGGCCCACCCCGGAGCTCACCTGGGAAGGCATGCGGATTGGGGGAGCCTCTCTTAAGGCACTTGGAGCAGAGGATGTGCACGGTGTAGCAGAGGCCGGGCCACTCCTGAAGCAGCGCGTCCAGCTCCTCGAGCAGCGGAGTGATGGCCTGCCATGCCGTCCAGATGTTGGGCAGGGAGGCGTGGCTGGAGATGGACAGGGTGTCAGGATGGAGCGCGCCCTGGCCGGGCCGGTAGCTCACCACCACGGGCACCTTCCCCCGGTAGGCACAGATCTGGAACCTGCCGTCCGAGCGCTGCACCACATGCCGGTTGATCTGGACGCTGTAGCGCGAGAAAAGGCCCGGGGGGAAGAGCACCGGGAAGCTGTAGCGGATCTGCAGCTGCTCAGCCACAAAGGACTGCCCCGCCAGGATAGCGGCCGCAGCGCCGCCTGGGCTGTCGATCCAGGCCTCGGCCGGTGGCACCTCGTTCTGCACGTAGCAGGGGAACTTGTACCAGGAGGCCGAGGCCCCATTCAGGGCCTTGCCCTTGGCCTTGTTGAGGCAGTAGCAGAGCCCCATCTTCTCCAGCAGCTCCAGCAGCAGCTGGAGGTCCTGGGGGGCCTGGACGTGCGGCCGCAGCAGCAGCCGGATGACATGGGCGGGCAGCAGGCCATGCAGGAGGAAGCCCTCCACATAGTGGTGCAACTGGGCTGCCCACAGAGGGTCCTGGCCCGCGCCCACGCCCCCGGCCAGGGCGGCGCCTCCTCCGGCCCCCTGCGTCCCCAGCTCGGTCTCCAGCTCAGTCCCCAGCTCGCCCTGGGCCCCGAGCAGCAGCTTCCGAAGCAGCAGGCCGGCATCGTGCTGGAAGAAGACGTTGAGGATGTCGATGAGGCGAGGCAGGTTGTGGAAGACGTGCTCCTTGAGGGCCGGACTGTCCTCGAAGTAGAGCAGCTTGCCGCTCTCGTGCAGGTAGCAGAGGGCGCTCTGCAGCCTGTCCTCTGTCAGGCCGGCCTGCAAGCCCAGGCGCGCCGAGTCCCACCAGCTGAGCCACAGTCGCTCGGCCTGCGGCCGCTGGAAGTGCAGCTCCTCCAGGACGTGCCAGGAGCGCGGCAGCACGCGGTGCAGGTTGGGGAAGATCTCCCGGTGCTCGGCCACGGACAGCAGCTTGGCCCGAAGCCTCTGCAGCTGCGCTGGGGCCCTGCAGCTCACTGGCAGCACCGGGGACAGGATCTGCGGCCGGTACTTCAGCAGGTACTGCAGCTGGGCCTTGCGCCTCCGAAGATTCTTGTCCGAAACGCCGTAGTAGGCCGCGTGGGGGCTGGCGCAGCGCAGCTCGAAGTCCCGGGCCAGGGCTTCATCCACGGCGCTGGCCAGGAGGCCCAAGCCCGCTGCGTCCTGCTTCTCCTGCACAGCGATCTGTCTGTGAATGTCCAGGCACTTTTCCTCTAGCTCCCGCTCTCCGCACAGGTCCGCGTGGGTGCCCACGATGCAGACCACGGCGTGCGGCACCCGGGCCCCCACGCAGTGCAGGAAGGAGCCCACCGCCGAGGGGAAGCCGGAGGGCTCGTAGGTGGCCAGATTGACCACCAGGACGTAAAGGGCCCCCGGGGAGAGGAAGAAGGGCTGGATGACTTCGTAGCTCTGGTCCCCAGCCAAGTCATAGACGATGAATCGCAAGCCGCGGGCCGCATCGGCAGTCCAGCTGGTCACTTCGATACCCTTACTGCTGCTGGAGATTTGGCCGAGGCCAGAGTCCAGGCCCTTCTCTCGGCCCCTCCCTGCCCGTGGCCCCTCCTCCCGCTCTCCCTCGGTCAGGCACCTGCGCAGTGAGGTCTTGCCTGCGGCCTTGCGGCCCAAGAGCAGCAGCTTGAGCCGGGGCTGCACGGCAGGTTGGGAGTGGGCCAGCTCCTTCTGGTAGGCCGCGATGTAGGGGATGCCCTTCATGCAGACCTCATAGGGCGGCTGGATGAGCGGGTTGTCCTTGACTTTCCACAGGCCCACACGGGAGAGCTGCCCAAAATTGTCGGGCAGTACGGCGATCTGGTTCCCCTGGAGCACCAGCTCTTCCAGACCCGTCAGCTCCACGATGGAATCAGGCAGGTAGCGAATGCGGTTATTGTCCAGCCAGAGCGTGAGCAGCTTGCTCAGGCCTGAGACCAGGGCCGGCACTGCCGTGAGCCGGTTTCTGCTCAGGTAGAGTTCCTCCAGGCTGGCCAGAGGCAGCAGGGCCCCCGGGAAGTCCTCGAAGCGGTTGGAGGAGAGGTTCAGCATCCTCAGCTGCTGCAGCCTACTGAACTGGGCAGGCAGGGCCTGCAGCCCGTTGCTGTCCAGCATCAGGCTCTCCAGGCTGGCTAGCTGGCAGAAGCCAGGGGGCAGCGTGCCCAGCTCAGCCCCGCTAAGCCAGAGGATCTTGAGAGAGCGCAGGGACCCGATCTCCTCGGGCAGGCCCCGCAAGCGGTTGCCAGACACGTCCAGCTCCTCGAGGGTGGCCAGCTGCAGGAGCTGAGGGGGGAAGGCGGTGAGCTGGTTATGGTCCAGGTCCAGGGTGCGGAGGGCTCGCAGGCGGCCTAGGGAGTCGGGCAGCTGGCCGAGCCTGTTGAAGCTGATGTCCAGCTCCTCCAGGTGGCCCAAGGCGCCCAGCTGGGCAGGCAGGTCAACCAGCTGGTTGTGGCTGAGGTTGAGTTTGCGCAGCTGGGGCAGGGCGCTCAGCACCTCAGCGGCCACTGCGCCCAGGCGGTTGTGGCTCACGTCCAGCTCGGTGAGGCGGGCGCCCAGCTGGCCCAGCAGCGGGGGCAGCTTGGGCAGGCAGTTCCGGCGCAGGACCAGACCCCGCAGGAGGGGCAGGCTGCCCAGGGCGGGGGCCAGGCCGGCGGGCAGCTCGTCCAGAGCATTGTTGCCCAAGTTGAGCACCTCCACGTCGGCGAGGTCGGGGGGCAGCACGAGCGGCGGCGGCTGCTGGGCTGACGTGGGGCTGGGTGGCCCGGGGCTGGGGCCGGGGCCCGGGGCCGAGGAGGCAGCGGCCGCGGGCCCGCTCAGGCTCAGCTGGAGCAGGTTGCCCCGCAGCTTGCGCGCTCGCAGGGCGGCCTCCCGCCACAGGCGGGCCGTCTTCAGGTCTCCGCTGCCGCCGCCGCCGTCCGTGCCGGCCATGGCGGGCCCGCTACATGCCGGCCCCCGGGGTCTGCCGCGGCCGTGGCCGTGGCCGTCGGGGCAGTGGCTGGCGGGGCGGACCGGGGAGGCTGGCGGGCGGCGGTGGTGACAGCGGGGAGGCTCGGGGGTATCGGGGGGCCGGGCGTCACGAGCATCCTCCCCCCTCACATGGCCCGCAACGGAGCCGAGACGCTGCCCCCGCCGGCTGCCCGCTGCCCGCCGCCCGCCGGCTGCTGCCCATCGCCCGCTGCCCGCTGCTGGCCGCCAGCCGCCCGCCGTCTGCCGCCCTCCTGCGGCCCCTGCTCCCGCTGTGGCTGGTGCTGTTCCCGCAGCCGGTGCTGCTGCCGCCGCCGCCGCCGCTGCTCCGCCGCCCGCTGTGGCGCTAGGGCTGGTGCGGCTGCTGCTAGGGCCTGGCCCTGGCCCGGCCCGGCCCCGGCTCCGGCTCCCGCTCCGCCCCGGCTCCTCTGCTCCGCGGCGGCTGCCTTCCTGTCTCCGCCCCGCCCGGCCCCGCCCCGCGACGGCTGTAGCGGCGGCAGCGGCAGCGAAGGGGGGAGGAGAAGGAGGAGGAAGAGGAGAAGGAGAATGAGGAGGAGTGGGAAGCGGGTCCGGGCCTCTGGGGCTCCGGGAGGGGGGACGCTCACGTGACCGGACTGGGGGCAGGCCTGGACTGGGGAAGGGGTTCTTCTCCTCTGGGCAGGCGGGCCATCTGGGCTGGGCTGGGCTGAGAGAGTCCAGGGTCTGACGCCCAGCGGGCGGCCGCCGGGGAGGGGCTAGCTCAGGGCCGGCCACCCGGCCGGGTCCTTTGTTAGACAGCCTGCACCCCGCCCGGCTTTATCTTCGCTTCTCCACCTCCCCCCTACCTTTGCATTCCGAACCTAACGCGGGAACCCCCTCCCCCCAGCCCCAGGCTTTCATTAGCCCGCAGAGGCAGGGGGCAGCCGCTGGGTGCGGGGTTCCTCTCCTCTCTCTTGACAATGCACCCTCCAGACAAGTGGCGGCCGGTAGGGATGGAGGTGACGCGCAATGTTCCTGGGCCCTTAGCATTATCTCTTTATGAGGACTATGGAGGGCCGACCCGGAAGTGTCCAACAGGTTTGAATACACGCACAATTGTCGGGCTGGGAACTGAACACCAGAGAAGTCTAATGGAGCCCCCTTCTTTTACAGATGAGGAAACTGAGGCTCGGAGAGGATTGGGGCTTCATCAGAGATCACACTGGTGATGGAGAGACCTGGGATCAGATGCCCAATCCAGAGCTCTTCCTGCTGTACTTCAAAACTTGGGATGGATGAGAGGATGGATGGATGGATGAGTGGATGGATGGATGAGGAGCATTTATTAAAGGTTTCCTTTATGGCAAAACCTGTTCTGAGTGCTTGGGATACCAGAGAAAAGGCATACAATCCCTGCTTTCTGGTCTAATGGGGGTGACATAACAGGCCCTCTTAGCTCCCATGGCCCTTAGGGAGAGTTGTCAAACCAAACTCATACTCCTAGAGAAGCAGGGTGGGACAATGAAAAGAGTCCAGGACTTAAGCCAAGCTTCAGCAACCCTGGCCATGTGACTTCTCTCTGAGCCCGTTGACTCATTTGTAAAATGGCCAGGAGAGTAGTTGTCCAAATGCTTTGGAACAATATTATCCGGTTCCTGTGGTTGCTACTTCCGTATCTTCCAATAGAGTGCTCCTTGAAGCTTCAGATTTGTCCGGGGATTCCCACAGGGTGGGGAAACTGGAAGTGTATCCCTTTGGAAGTCTGAAAGCCAGACTTCCTGATGGACTGTGCCCAGGACTAAATGCAGGGAACTGACTTAAATCCTCCATCAGACTGTGGGGAGAGAGAGCAAGGTGTAGTGGGAGTCTAGAGGGACCTCAAAGCCAGAACAGCCTGGGTTCAAGTGCTTCCTTTGAGACTTTCTGGCTTGGTGAAGGTAAGAAAGTCCTGTGGTTTGTCTATGCCCTGGGTATGGCTTGTCACGGGAAGGTGGCAAGTCTCAGGGCAGGGTCTTGCTCATTGGATGGCAAGCTCCTTGAGGGAGGGACTTTGTATTTCATTATTTCCAGGCTCTGGAATGTTATAGGATCCTAGATCTAGCAGTGAAAGAGGTTTTAGAGGCCAGCTAATCCCATTTTACAAAGCAGGAAACCAAGGCCCAGAAGCTTCAATGACCCAGGTCACAGAAGCAGTGTCAGAGCCTGGGAATCCAGGTCCTCTTCCTCCATACTCAGTGTTCTTTCCACTGACTCAGACTGACTTTCCCTTCTCCTCTGGCCCCATTCTATGGATGTGGATGTTCCTGCTGCTGAGTCTGTCTACAAGCTCTCTGCACCTTTGTAGATGGTCTTGGGGCAAAAAGTGGGCCCAGAAGCCAACCTTAGCTAGGCAGGTTCTCAGTGAACAGGCCTATTTTCTAAGGCTTTCCAGCCAGGCAGGACCTGTGAGACTTGTTTTCTTCTGGCAGAGCCTCTGAGACCCCAAGATCATTTCCCTACCATCCATGAGGTGGATGTCCCAGAACCAGTCCTCTGGAAGCTAAGGAAAGCATCCTTATAGGCATAGTTCCTGCTCTTACTTTCCCTCTCTTCCCCTGCTCTCCTTGGTAAAGAGGTGAGATCTGGGTCTCTGGGACATGCCCAGGAGACTTTCCAGGGGATAGGGTTCTATCCTTCTTTGGATGCCACATATAACTTCCCTGTCCCAAGCCCCCTTGGTCACAGAGAGCAACAAAAATGGACTGGAGCACATCCAGACCTTGTGCCAGCTTATACAGGAATACATCATACCCAGGTGAATGCTGTGCACCTGGCAATTGGGCCCTAAACAGCCCACAAACATGACCTTTCTTCTCTCCCCTCCCCATTGCCATTCCAGAAAGTGTCAGGGGGAAGCAGCATTGAATTATCTGTTCAGATAACTTAGAACTCAAAGAGATACTGGCCCTCTTTGAGGGGACCAGAGATAAGCCAGGGCCTGCTCCAAAAGGGACTGGCATTGCATCCAGCGTCCTGGGCCTCAGTGTTCTTCTTGGGGTGGAACATCCACCATCAGCCTGGAAGAAGACTGTTCCACACCCCCTGGGCCATCCTGCATGCTGCTTCCATAATCCAAAACCCTGGAATTCCTATCTCCTTTCACAGCCACTTATCCTTCCATCTTTCCTTTGTCCATACCTCCTAACCTGATTTTGTCCTCCCTTTGTATCCCCCCATTCTCCCAGCCTATGGACCCTATTCTGGCCTCACTTTCCTTCTTTCTCAGAGGTGACCCTATGCTTGACCAGCTTACTCAGATCCTGTTCTCTGCCCTAGAGTTCCTATCCTCAGTGATACCTTGTGGGACCTTCCAGATTATCCGTCCTCTGCTCTCTCTATTCCTGCTTCATGGTGTCGGCTGGCTACATGACAAATTTAAGTTAGCTAATCTCACACAGCCACCCTCTCCCTGGGGCATTGCAATGACTCAAGGTGATTCAACAAACACTCTGTGGAAGACAAGAAGCATCTTAGCCCAGTGGAGAGAAAGACAGCCTCCAAGCCTGGAAGTCTTTGGTTCTAGCATCAGCCCCTCCACAGACCAGGGGTGGCCCTAGTTTCCATGGAAGTGCATCATCAGTACTTGGCATCTGATCTTCCAGAGCAGATTTCTTTGCTGGGCATTTCCTACTACAGTGAAATCACAGGTCTGGACCCAAAAACCAAGTGTTTTCGGCATTGGTGATAGAAAAATGGAACATCCCCTGCCCTCAGAAAACTTACATCCTACTGGGATTGGAGAAAGGACAAAACACAACCACCATAACACCTGGCACTTCTGGAGAGCTTTCAGGTTCACAAAGCATTTCATCCCCAGAATGTAGCACAGGGCCGGACACACGGTAGATAGTTAATAAATGTCAGATTGATTAAATGGAAGCAAGGAAATCCTTTAGAAGGCTTCTGTGAGGGTCCAATTGTGAGGGCCTGCATGACAGTGTTGTGTGTGTGGGGGGGAGAAGGGGATGGACGGGAGAAAAATTGATCCCATTCACAGCAGCTATTCACCCCCTGCCCCCACCATTCAGCTCCTTGAGACCCTCCTCCCTTCCCTTAGTTTCTTCTCTAAGTTTTTGTTTCTCTCCCTGCAGATTACCAATGCTTATATAACCACTAAAGCCAATGGCCTCTTCTCAGTCTTTAGCCTCAGTGACCTCAGCAGCTTGGGACACTCTTCTGGGGAAGTTCCTTTCCTCTGTTTTCCACAAGTCTGTCCCTCAGTTGTCTGCTCCTTCTGGTTCCTCTTTGTTGGGTCATCATCCTTCATTCTGCTGCTGTGTGAGCTCTCCTGGCTTCTCCTATCTCACTACACTCTCCCTTGGTGATTTCAGTGAGCAAGGTTCTCAGCTACCATCTCTAGATGTCCCTCAGATCGATATATCCAGTCCCAATCTATGGCTCAGACTAAACTGTCATAAGCATTTCCTGAACTCACCTCTCCGCCTCACTTCCTGATTTCTGTCTGGGGCATCACCATCCTTCTAGTTCCCTGTTTTACAGCTTCTGAGTCATCCTTGACCCGTCACTCTCTTCCCTCCCTCAGATCCCACCAGATGCCAAATCTTGTTTCCAACTGCACCAAACTCTCATCTGCCCCTTTCTCTTCCCTAATTCAGACACCTGTCAGCTCTCACTGGGGCTATGTTGTTAGAGCCTCCTAATTGGGACCCCTGCCTCCAGTCTCCAAAATACCATTCCTCCAGCACAGATAGGAGCAGGCCACTGCTTTGCTCAGACATTTTCAGGGGCTCCCTACTGCCTCTGGGATACATTGCAAACTCTTCCTTGGCATTTAAAGAGCTTCACGAACTGGCTCCAACCTTCCTTTGCAGCCTTATTATCCATTGTTCCCTGTCACCCATTCTACATTCCAGCCAAACCGGATTTCTTGCTGCTCTTCCCACATGACATTTCTTTTCCTGTCTCCAAAGGCCTCTGCACAGAAAGCCCTCCTTCCTCACCTCTACCATTAGCATCTCTGATTTCCCTCAAAGCACAGCTCATTTGCCTTCATTTTGGAGATCTTGCTGAATCCCTGAGCTGCTAGTGTCTCCTCATCTAAAATTGTCACATTTAATTTGGAGATGTTTTATATAAACTCATCTGTCGCTTTTTGCTCAGATAGAATCTACCTGCTCAATTCAGTGTAAGCTGAGCAGAACCAGGTGGAGGAACAGTTTATACAGGAACAACAACCTTGTAAAGATTAGTAACTGGGTAAGACAGTGTCCAGTTATGACTTTGTAATAGGAACGCTTGACTTGTGCAAGGCAGTCAGTCTGATGAAGCCAATTAACCCATAATAGAATGAAGTTTTTTAAAACTAATTAAAGGACAGGCTAAATTTCAGTGAGAGGGTAGGGAAAAGAAAGATGTCATTTTTTTCTCATTCTCTCATTTTCTCATTCAAATTCAATACTCGTTGGTCAAGAAACTAATTGGTCAAGAAAATAATTCATTAAATTATCAAATAAGAGATAGAGAGCATTACAAAATGCAAAATGGATAATTCTGATTACTTTAAATTGAAAAGTTTTTGTACGAACAAAGCCAATGTAACCAAGATTAGGAGGGAAACAAAAAATTGGGAAAGAATTTTTACAACCAGCGTCTCTGATAAAGGTGTCATTTCTAAAATGCACAGAGAACTGAGTCAAATGTATAAGAATACAAGTCATTGCCCAATTGATAACTAGTCAAAGGATATGAACAGGCAGTTTTCAGAGGAAGAAATTAAAGATATCTATAAGCATATGAAAAAATGCTCTAAATCACTACTTATTAGAAAAATGCAAATTAAAACAACTCTTAAGGGGTGGCTAGTGGCTAGAGCATCGGCCCTGGAGTTAGGAGGACTTGAGTTCAAATCAGACACTTAACACTTACTAGCCTGGAGAGACTTATACAAACTGATGCTGAATGAGGAGAGCAGAACCAGGAGAACTTTGTACTCAATTATAGACATATCTTAAGTGTGGTGACTAACTTTGATAGACTGGGCTCCTTTCACCAATGCAAGGTTATAAGAGCTCCAAAAGATGGAAAGGGATATCATCATCCAGAGAAAAGAACTACAGAGTCTGAACGAAGACTGATGTAAACTGCTTGCTCTGTCTTTTTGTTTTGTTTTGTTTCTTCTACAACTTGACTAATGCTTGGTGTGAAGGCATATACTAGAACCTATATGGAACAGCATGCCACCGTGGTGGAGGTAAAGGGGAGAAAAAGGAGGAGAAGAAAATCTGGAATTCCAAAACTTGTGCAACTGAATGTTGTAAACTAAAAGTGAATTTTTAAAAAGGATTTCTGACAAAAAGTTTTATTAAACACCAGTGCTGGGGATACAAATAGAAAAGTTGGCCCCTGCCCTCAGGGAGCTTATCATCTAATGAAGAAGGTGAAAATCCAGAGTGGTGGGAAGAAGGTGCCAGAGTCAAGGGCATGATGAGAGTTCGGAGAAGCCCAGACGCATATGGCTGGTGGGAGATGGGGAGAAGACTGTGCTAAGCACTTTCCTCCAATCCTGGTCCTGGAACCCATGGTCCTGCCCTCTAGTCTAATCAGAGTCTAATCAAAGGGGCAGAGGGTACCGATGAGATGTGAGGAACAGATGCGAGTCTAAATTTACAGACCTCTTCATTCTGTCCCTGATCCCCCTGGGGGAAAGGGCTGTGGACACCAGGTTAAAAACTGCTGCTATAGAGGACCAACGAGGAGACGTGCTACCCCCTCCCTTGGTAATGAACTCAAGAAGCAGAATGAAATATTCATTTCTGGACAAGGCTGTTGTAAGAATTTGTTTTAGTTGATTATGCATATTTATTATAAGAATTTTGTTTTTCTTTCATCTGAAGTTTGAGAGCAAGGGGCTTAGGATTAAAGTTAAGGCTGTGCTCCTCCCTCCTCTCACCCCAACTCCCCCAAAAGAAGAAAAAGAAAGAAAAGAGGGTGATTGAAATTTTTTTTAATGAACAGAAGAAAACAAAAGGCCAGAGGGAAGCACAGATACATAGGTTAGTTTTGAAAGTTACATGTTGAATTGATTATGTGCTTGAAGGGAAAAGCAATGTATATGTTATAGAGATTTTCAGGGCCAATTACAGCTTGCTTTCTGTCCTACTTTGTGTATGAAAAGGCTCATTTCATTTGAAATTTGTTGAGAATTTTTAAAAATTAAATTACTTTTGAGAGAGTATGATAGAAGAGAGGACAGACTGGTGAAAGGGGTAATCAGAATGCATGCTGTCTTGGGATGGGGGGAGGGAAGAGATAGGGAGAAAATTTGAAACTCAATATCTTGTGGAAATGAATGCTGAAAACTAAAAATAAATAAATTAATTTTAAAAAATTAAATTATTTTTAAATGGAATGACTTTTATTTCCATCTTGTATCCTATAGCTAGCACAAAATAAATGTTTCAGAAATACTTGCTGATTGATTATACTGAGTCTGAAAATCCTGGACCAAAAGCCCCTCCCCCCAGGTCCGGGGTGAAAACCTGAAAACCGCCCAAGAGAGATCAGAAGGACCTACCCTTCTAAACTTTGTTGCCCACTGTGCCATGGCTCTAGAGAGCAGTGGATCTCTGCCCCAGCCTTCCCTTTTCCTCCCCCTTTCTCTTTCCACCAGCCTGGTCCAGGGCTGGCCATGCTGCTTTCCTTCTGTCCCCACCCTCCCCTCCACCTCTCCGGCTTCCCAGGTCTTCTCCCCCACCCCCCACCCCCACCCCACGCACTGAACTCCCCTGCTCCTTAAAGGAAAGGACCCGGGGAGGGTGTGGGTGGGAACTGCACTCATAGTTAGCTACTTGGCTATGGTGGTTATCTTAAAGCAAGTCTTTTTGTGCCTAGGATTTCTGACAATCCTCTGTGAACTTTTGGAACGTTCCTGTAAGTTTCTCTCTGTTTTGTGTCTATGTGGAAAAGTGTGAGTGTGTAATCTGACACCCTGTAAGGTTTAAACCGCAGTTGGGCTGCTGCTCTTTTTGAATGCTGTTATCTCTTTCCCCCCTCCCTTCTATTTAGAATGAAATTGTAAGTAAAAGTAGAAAGTGTCACTCCCAATTTGATGCTAAAGATAAGTCAGAATTCATTTTACTATTTGGCATTTAGGCAAATTGTAATTTTTTTTAAAGTTTTTTTTTTTAATGGTGTGGACACATAAATAAAATTATTGGAGTAAAAGTTAAAATAGCTGAAAATATTTGAATAGATTTTGTTAAAGCCTCTCCCACCAGATTAGATTAAGGAGAGTGCTGAAGAATAGTAGGACCCTCCTCCACTTCCAAACCCCTGGGTCCATAACTAGACTTTGCAGCTGTGGGGAGAGAAAAAAAAAAGGCCCTGCACTTTCTGTAATTTTTGTATGTGATGAATTGGAAATGTAATTAATGTCATAATGTCATTGTGTTATTTTGGCATCTCTAAATTGTAAAATCCCCTTATACTGTAAAAGTTAAGTGATCATTGTAAGCCAGAAATGGTGTTAGATAAAGCAGTTTTCAATCTGAATTTTGTTGAAACTAAAAGATGGAAAAAAGTTGTGTAAAACCAGCTATGTTACCTTATCAGTACTGCTAATCCTATTTTATAATGTTTATTTCATGTGAATTGGATTTTTTATGTTATAAGGTCTGATAATTTAAAGCTGTTATATTTGGGATACAAACAGGCAGTAAAAATATTGCTGGAAGAAAAATATAGGGATATGTTTTTCAAGTTTGTTTCATCTAAGGATTTATGTTAATTTGAAGGTTTATGGATTACCACATTCACCATCTATGTGAGATTCCAAAATGTAATTGATTTTTAGTGATAAGTTGATTGGTTGTGTGACATCAAGAAAATTTAGTTTTGTCTAACTTCAAAAATTGGAATTTTAAGATCACCAGATTGGTAATTCATTTGTTTTTATTTCAAAGTTTAAATTCAAGAATATGATAATTGTTTATGATATTGTTATTGGTAAAAAGTTGTATTATCTATGTTGTATGAGAATTGGCTAATCAGGGAAATCATTATTAGCCCTTCCCCCAGCTTCTCCTGCTTAGAGTTCATATAAATTTTCCTTATGTTGTATAACTGTCAAATTCCCTAGTAACTATTACTATAGGCAAGATCATTCAACCTGAGAAAAGAATTTGTTTTAGTAACCTAACTTGTTAAAAAGTTGCAAAAGATTAGAAGGACTTTAATCAATTGGCTTTTAGATTTTAGAAGAAAAGATGGTAAATGGAATTCCTTATATTTGTGAGATTTGATAAATTTTTATTGTTCAATAAATGATAAAAACAACTAACTGACTCTAAGCTGTGATTGGTGAGGCTTGTTGTTTGAGGTAAAAGGCCCTGCTTTTTTTTTCCTTCTATAGCAGGTTTCTATATTCAGAGCAAGTAGTCAGTAAAAGATGAGCTTTAATATTATTTTCATCTAGAATTAGAATATGTCCAGAAAGTTATGCAAATTGCTTAAGATCATTTTCAAAGTTTTCAACTAACTTTTTCATAAAAGTTTAGTGATTATTTATAGATTTTGAAATTGTTTTAAGAGAAAGGAAAATACCTTTAGAAGAAAAAAATTTTTTTAAAAATCAGAGTGAATATAGACCCAGTTCCCTAAGAAATAGAGATAGATTTACCCAAATGATTTTGAGTCCCAGTTGAAAAGGGGGGAATCATCAGGTCAGTCAAGAGAAAAGAAAAATATCATTTTTAACACCAGGTTAATTCAAATTGTTTTTAGAGTCCATTTATGAAAAGCTGAACAAAGCAGATAAGAAAGTTTGGGACAAATGGAATTCATCCACCCCCTCCTGTTTCCAGATAATTGATATCAGTTTTAGAAATTAGAAAGATTTCTAATTAACAGCTTAATCAAATTTTAGGTGGCCCTATCTGAAGGACATTAGTCCATATTTATTTATTTGCTATTTAATAATTTGGGGAACTGCAAATTTTACTGTTTCTCTAAAGCCTTGATTACAGGAGTCATCATTAAAGTTGATAATGGAATGGCAGAGGCTGCAGGCTGTGAACTGTTTGAGGTGGATGTCTGTGCTTGGAAAAAGTCCGGAGACAACTGGGACACTGCCCAGGTGGGATCTCTCTTACTTTATTTCCCAATTGTGCCTTTTCTTTCTGAAAAGGAAACTTCCCACCTATTTATGCCTAAGCCTTGCTTTCAGTACCTGGTGACTATCTGAATGACTAACAGAGATGGCTCATGCTTGGAATCAAACAGGGCTAAGAAAGTTTTCCTCCTGGCAAGGTTTATGATATTGTCCCTCCTTTTATTCTATAGCAAATACACTGAGAAGTAATATTCAGGGTCAAATGAATGAATAAATATAGAGATACCATCCTTATTAATAACAAGACAAAAAGTAATGAAATAGATGCCTGATTGACCAGGATAGTGAAGTTTGAGGAAAGCAACAGGATCAGACTAGATGATGCCTAGGATTAAATACAGATGTATAAAATTGGCTTTAAAATTTCCTATTATGTGACTTCATGATTTGAACGTGTTTGGCAATAAGATCAGAGGTCTGGACTTTTGGATTTTAGATTAGGCCAAAGTTACCTGGTCACCTCTAAATCTGAAATGGAGAAGCAAAACTCCTTTTTAAATTCTGTAACTACTTAAGGCATCTGGGATTTAAAAGTGTTGCTTAAATGAAACAGGTATATTGTTTATATGTAAGTTCCCTTGTTTATCTTGGTGACATGTACCTGACTTATTGTAATTGTATCTTTTGTATTAACTGAGCCTAGCCCTGTATGGCTAAGAAAACTGAATTATTTGTTTGAATCTAGCCTTGCATGGCTAGAAGTGGACCTTTATATGTAAAACTGTTTCTGAGTAGTTGATTCTGTTTCTCAGTTCTATGATATCTCTGATGATGCCTTGCTTAAGTTTCTCCAAGCCCTCCAGAACGTCCAGGAAGCAGTTCATGCCATCTACCAGACTGCTTCACAGAATCTCCTGAAAGAGACATCGTGCCCACGTCAAGGGGACCACCTTCCAGACCAGTGGACAGCTGAAGCCACCGGAGACTTGAAGTTGAAACTTAAGAGGCAGCCATGATGTCTTTTCTGTTTGTCTTCTTACCCCTTGCTATTGTCACTAATCCCTATAGCCCCCTCTATGTCTTCTCATCTCTCTTATTCAAGTCCTACTGGATGCTTATCATTTTGTTACATTCACTTGATTTTTTAGTGTGTCATTCTTTCCAATTACATTGTAATAGTTATTGTGTATATGTTGTTTTCCTGGTTCTGTTGACCTCACTCTGCATCAGTTCATAAAGACCTTCCTGTACTTCCCTAAATACATCATACATCATTTCTCACAGCACTATAATAGTCTATCGCATTCATGTACCACAATTTTTTGAGCCATTCCCCAGGTGATGGGTATTTATTCTGTTTCCAATTCTTGTCTATCACAAAAAAATGTTACCATAAATATTTTAGAGAATATGGAAACTTTTTTCTTTTTAACAATTTCCTTAGGGTTATAAGCCAGTAACAGAGTATCTAGTTCAGAGGATATGAACATTTTAATCTCTCTATTTATGTAATCCCAAATTGCTTTCCAAAATGGTCGTACCATTTCACAGCTCCACCAGCAATGTATTAGTGTGCCGATCTTTCACAATATTGACTGTTGCCATTTTTTTTTTTTTTTTGGCCATTTTGGGCAATTAGCAGGTTGTGAAGTGAAAACTTAGGGTTGAATTGATTTACATTTCTTTTGTTTGAGAATTGTTTGTTCCTATCCTTTGACCATTTAACTATTGAGGATTGGCTATTAGTTTTATATGTATCTCTCTCATCTGTATCTTGGATACCAAACATTTTAAATTTTTTACTCTTAAGCATCATATAATTTCTGCTATAAACTAGCATCTTGAAAGGACTTTACTCTTAATTTTTTTTAAAACTTCAAGGTATCACCACCACCACCACCACCACTACCATATATATATATATATATATTTTAGATTTGCAAAGAACTTTATAATTATCATCTCATTTGATCCTCATAACAAAACCCTGGGGGGAGGAGAAGGGGTGCTATTATTATCTTCATTTTACAGATGAGGAAACTGAGGCAGTCAAAGGTGAAGCAACTTGCTCAGGGTCACACAAGTATCTGAGGAAGGATTTGAACTCAGGTCTCTCCTGACTTCTGATCTAGTTGCAGTATCTACTGCCCATAACACATTAGAACAGAGAAGGTGTAAAATAGTTACTGACTATAGTAGTTTCCTTGCTGCTTCCATGACTCTGTCTCCTGTTTTTTCCTCCTCCTTTCTTTGATTATTCCTTCTGTATCCCTCGATATCTGCTTATCATGCTTCCTACTCTTCAATGGGAGAGTTTTCCAGGACACTTAGCCTTTGGTCATCTGTTCTCTCCTTTTTCCTCTCTCCTCCCTCTTTGTCTTTCCCTTTTTGTCTCTCCTTTTCTCTCTCTGTGTCTGTGTGTGTGTGTGTCTCTCTCTCTGTCTCCCCCCCCTTTGTTTCTCCCTTTCTCTCTCTCCTCCCCCTCTCTTTCTTTTCCTCTGTATCTCCTCCTCTCTATCTCTGTTTCTCAATTGTGTTTCTTGGAGAGTCCATTCATCCTAATTATTTCAGCTCCTCCCTCCAAGTGGCCATCTCTTCTCCATTGATGATGCTTTGATCTCTACATCTAGCTAGCTCAGTTCTTTTGCCTGTGCTCTGATCATACATTCCCAGGGGCCTCTGGGATTTTTGTTTGGCTTCTTCATCCTCATCCCAGATCGTGATCTTCTTCAAACTATGGCCTCAGGCCATCAGCTTCAAAAACTTGGGATCATCTTTGATTCATCCCTTTGTTTCATTACCAGAGTCCCATTGATGTTCCCTTTGAAACCTCTCTGGGCCTTCCCTTCTGGTCCAAGCCCAGTGCCACAACCCTAGTCTCAGTGGTAGCTCTCCTCAGCAGCCATTCCTCCTCACCACCGCCAAAGCAAGACTTTGGTTATGTCACCATCCCCTGCCCCCTTCAACATCTCATTCTGTTGCTTCCCAATCCAACTAAAGCTTCTCTGGCTAGTTTCAGGAAGCACCTTTTAAGCGCACACTATGCCCCAAGAACTGTGCTGAGCCCTGAGGATATGGAGACACCAACATTCCCTCCTCTCAAGGAGCTCATAATCCCATTGTGGAGACAACAGGAAACCAGTGGGCAAACCAGACCCACAGGGGATGAAGTGGAGATTGTGGCAAAGGAAAGGTGCCCAGATGGAGGAGGAGGAGGAGGAAAGGCTTTTTGCAAGCTAAGACTTGGAGGGAACCAGGACAACAAGGAGGCCACATGATCCCTGATGCCAGGATACCTGGGAGAATAGCAGAACCGTTCAGAGGTACTGTGGAGAAGAGACACATCAATGGACAACAAGGAGGCCACATGATCCCTGATGCCGGGATACCTGGGAGAATAGCGGAACCGTTCAGAGGTACTGTGGAGAAGAGACACATCAATGAGCGACCTCTGAACATAGAGCCAGGACTGCGAATATTCTGTTCCCAAGATTTCCAGAAGTACGTTTCAGAGCCCAATGCCCGAGATTGAGAGTCATAATAATATGAATAATTGACATTTATATGGCTCTCTAAGGTTTGGAAAGCACTTTATATATAGAATGGAGATAGAACTCTTGGCACATAGTAAGCACTTAATGATCTGTCTTTGTCTCTGTCTCTGTTGAGAATTGATGAGCAGTGATATGGGCACATTGGCACACAATTATTACCCCAAATTCCCCAGGTTTCCAGGGATTTTGACCTTGAATGAACTTCCTTCTAGCTCAGAAAATTGAGGAAAGTTGGCCATGCATGCCTACATTGGTACTTCTCTTGCCAAGGCTGGGAGGGAACTTGAGATAGGAATACTGGCCCTCTTGCCACTGAATGGAAACAAGACCAGGGACAGAGATGAGGTGGGTGTTGGGGGTGGGGGTAGGGTAAGGGCATCTAGAAGCCCAGTATCACTAGATTATGGGGTACATGGAAAAGAGCAAAATTTTTAAAAGACTGGAGAAGTAGGAAAAGGCTGAGTTCTGAAGGGCTTTAAAGGCCAAATGGGAATTTATTGAGTAGGAGAATGATGTGATCAGACTAAGGCTTTAGTAAAATTCCTTTTGCAACTGGAGGATGGACCAGCATGGGGAAAAACTTGAGGCAGGAACATTAACCAGCAGGCTACTGCAATAGTCTAGGAGAGAGGTAATAAAGGGTTGCACCAAGATGGTGAGAGTGTCAGAAGAGAGAATGGGATGTAGACAAGAGATATCAGGTACTTGGAAATTATAGGATTTGGCAATAGATTGGACATGTGGGATACATTCAGCTGAGGAACCAAAGATGATCCCAAGAGCATGAGTTCTGAGGAGCATGTTGGTGTCCTTGACAGTAATAGGAAAGTTTGGAAGGGGAGAAGCTTTGGAAGGAAAGATGCTAAGTTCAATTTTGGACATGTCCACAGGACATCCAATGTGAGATGTTCAAGAGATCTTACCAGTGCTCCCAATGTTCAATTTCCATGTTCTTGAACTCTGAAATTCCCTTATCTGATCATTTTCATTTATCTTTCCCCCTCTCCCTTAAGGTACCTAAACCTGTTTGTTTGTTTTTATCCTCACCATTACCTCTAATCACTCCAAGCACCATTTCTGTCCCAGGCCATCACCTGCACTTTCTACACTCTCCTCCCTTTCCCATCTTGACCCAGTCAAACCAGTTCAACTCTGAATTTGAGCTCCTTGCCCCTCCCCCACCTTTATCCTGTCACAAAATATCTAGCCAAAGCTCAGCCTTGGGCCATCCCCGCCATCCAGTGCCTTCACTCCTAATGACATGCTACTGCGAGTCTGGGAGAAATCATGAACCCGGGCGTCCACTCTCTTTGCTCTAGGATTTGGGGATGATTTCCTCCTAGTTCTCTTCCTACCGCACTAACCACTTTTTCTCAGTCTCCTTTGTCCCTAGGACTTGGGTGTCCCACACTGGTTCTTTCTGTTCCTCTATATGATCTCAGCGGACTCATCAGCTGCCATAAGTTCCATTACTATGCCTATGAAGAGGATTCTTAGCTCGATTTATCCAGCCCTAATATTTTTCCTGACTTCCAGTCTCCCAATATCAATTGCCTCTTCAGTGAAGGAGAGTCAATTTTTGAGAAAGCTTTTAGTATTTTGATAAATTAAGCATATTCATAGCTAGAGAGAAATTTAGCAAAGAAATGAACCTGTAAGCTGCAGAGAGATGAGGGAGTAATCAGATCCATCCAAATATTCCCCTTTGGTACTGCTGTCTGTATCCAGTCTTACCTGGCATTAGAGGACTCCTAGCAGCACATTCCCTAAACACAGCCATAGATCCCATGACACATGGGAACCCCCTCCTCCCTGCCTTACATATGTATTAGTCATAGACGATAGACCAATAAGCCTAACTTCAATTCCTGACAAAATTCTAAAATGTGTCAGTGAAGGAATGGTTAGGAACCATCTAGAAAAGGAAACAGTGAATACAAATCGATACATGGCTTCCTCAAGCACTTGCCATGTCAGATATTTCCTTTTATTGTTTGTTTGCTTGTTTCTTTGTTTTGTTTTTGGACTGGATTACTTACTGACTGTGTAGATCAGTAGTGTCAAACTCAGATAGAAATGGGGTGCTAATCTGTACATAAAGATCCCTGTTGGCTGTGTGTTGGCTTCATTTTAAAATGTAATGTTATCTCTGTTTTATTAGATTTCATTCATTTATTTATC
The DNA here is from genome assembly GCA_011680675.1 of Gymnobelideus leadbeateri. Classification (NCBI taxonomy): domain Eukaryota; kingdom Metazoa; phylum Chordata; class Mammalia; order Diprotodontia; family Petauridae; genus Gymnobelideus; species Gymnobelideus leadbeateri. The sequence goes on along the minus strand of WOXC01001284.1, from coordinate 161,320 downwards.
TACGTATTTCTCAGTTACATTTTAGTCTGGTTTGAGTGGCATTCGGGAGTGATGCAGGCTGCATCTCTGACACCTTTTTTGTAGATCAGGGGAGTTCCATAGACAGAGGTTGCCCACATTTTAGCAAAGGGAGAAAGTATCTCATGCTATTCTGATGGAAGATGGAGAGAGGCAGACTGAGCAAGAGAACATTTAAATGTGTTTGGAACATGTTGAGTGATGGTGCTCAGGAGTCATTCTTGGTTTAATGCCATTTTGTCAGGAAGTCTATATTATGGTGCCCCAGGGATCTGTGTTTGGCCTTATGCTTTTTCACATTTCTCTGGGGGACTCTGATAAAAGTACAGGCAGCAAATTTATCAAATTCACAGATGGCATAGAGCTGTGAGAAAGAGATAATACACAGAGCTTGATGGCCCTGAACACTGGGCTGAATCTAATGAAATGAAATGGAATGGATATCAATGTAAAATCTCATATTTGGGTTAAAAAAATTGGTTTAGGTTAAAGGACATTCTCATTTTTACTCTGTTCACCATAAATAAGGCAAACACTCTCTAATTAGTCAGTCTCTAAAAGTGATTAAGTCTTCTATTTAAGGTAAATATAATGATACTATTATTATTATTGGAATATTTATATAGGGCTCAGAACAAGAGTTCTTGATCTGGTGTCCAAGTAATCTGTGGATAGTTTTCAGGGGATCCATAAACTTGAATAGGAAATCTCTCTCTCTCTCTCTCTCTCTCTCTCTCTCTCTCTCTCTCTCTCTCTCTCTCTCTCCTCTATCCTCTTTCTCCCTCTCCTTTTCCTTTCCTTTTCCTTCTCTCTCCTCTCCTCTCCCTCCTTCCCCCTCTCTGTCTGCTTCTCTGTGTTTCTCTCTCCCTCTCTCCTTTCTCTCTCTCTGTCCCTCCCTCTCCCCTTTGTCTGTCTGTCTGTATCTTTGTGTGTCTCTCGGTCTCTCCCCTCTCTCCTTTTTCTCTCTCTCCTTTTCCTTTCCTTTTCCTTCTCTCTCCTCTCCTCTCCTCTCCTCTCCCTCCCTCCCTCCCTCCCTCCTCCCCCTTCTCTGTCTGTCTGTCCCTCTCTTTCTCCTTCTCTCTCTCTGTCCCTTCCTCTCTCCTTTGTCTGTCTGTCTCTGTGTCTCTGTGTCTCTCCCCTCTCTCCTCTTTCTTTCTCTCCTTTTCCTTCTCTCTCCTCTCCTCTCCCTCCCTCCCTCCCTCCCTTCCTCTCTCCTTTGTCTGTCTGTCTGCCTCTCTCTGTGTCTCTCCCCTCTCTCCTCTTTCTCTCTCTCTTTTTCCTTCTCTCTCCTCTCCTCTCCCTCCTTCCCCCTCTCTGTCCCTCTCTCTCTCCTTCTCTCTCTCTCTATCCCTTCCTCTCTCCTTTGTCTGTCTGTCTGTCTCTCCCCTCTCTCCTCTATCTCTCCTTTTCCTTCTCTCTCCTCTCCTCTCCCTCCCTCTCTCCCTTACACATGGACCCAGTTCCACTATGGAATATCACAGGAGCATTGACTTTCTCTTTTTCTGGCCCAGGGCTATTAGTCCCTGATAATCTCCTTTCGCACTGCTCCCCACCACCATAGGCTATCCCTATTGATGTAAAACACCCAGTTGGGTTGAGCCCACTGTAGCTAAGAATTCCTAAGCTCAAGAGATGCAGCAGCCTTAGCCTCACCAAGAGCTGGCGAAGCAATGGTGCACCACCACGCTCACCATCTTTACTTCAATGTGATTGGTTTCCTTTGTAATCCTGTGCTTTTATACATTTAAAAACATGATTCTTGGGGCTGCTAGGTGGCATAATGAATAGAGAACTGGCCCTGGGGTCAGGAGGACTTGAGGTCAAATCCAGCCTCACATACTTGACACTTAACTAGCTGTGTGACCTTGGGCAAGTCACTTAACCCCAATCTTCCCCTCTAAGAAAAAAACCAAACAACAACAAAAACATGATTCTGAGAAAATGACTATAGACCTCACCAACATGACTGCCAAAGGGGTTCATAACACACAAAAAGGTCAAGAACCCTTGGCTCAAAGGGTTTCAGAACACTTACTATATGGGTCCTCATTTGATTAGGTCTTCAATTAACATGAGAGAAGGGCCTTCAGACCAGAACATAATCATAATAGGGGCATTTCTTAGTTCCTTTTAATCCAGCTGAGGCCCTGCTTCTGTATGCTTCCAAACTATTCTTGTTGCTGCGAGTGAGACCAAATGGCAAATGAATTCCTAGTCTATTCGTATTTGAAAATGCTTGGGCCTTTACAATAAAATGTGAATGCTTTCCTACACACCAATGAAGAGATTAATAAGGAGGATTTGTCCTTCTATTTCATTTTCAGGGCTGGCATATTTAAACTGGGGCATTTTTTTTCTTTCTGTGAATAGTATTTTATTTTTTCCAATTACCTGTAAAAATAGTTTTCAACATTCATTGTTTACAAGATTTTAAAATCCAACTTTTTCTCCCTCTCCAATCCCCAAGACAGCAAGCAATCTGATATAGGTATAACCTATAGGTATAACATGTGCAATTGGGTCAAACATATTTCCACATTAGTCATGTTGTGAGAGAAGAAACAGAACAAAAGGAAGAAAACACAAAAACCCTCCCCAAAGTGAAAATAGTATGCTTTGAGCTGATTCAGACTTCTTAATTCTTTCTTTGGATGTGGATGTCATTTTCTATCATGAATCTTTTTGGAATTGTCTTAGATCACTGTATTGCTGAGAAGAGCTAAGTCTAACATAGTTGATTGTCACACAATGTTGCTATTACTGTGTATAATGTTTTGGTTCTCACTTCACTTTGCATCAGTTTAAGACTTATGTCTTTTCTGAAATTTACCTGCTCATCATTTTTTATAGCACAATAGTATTCCATCACAGTCATATGCCCCAACTTGTTCAGCCATTCCCCAATTGATGGGCATCCCCTCTGTTTCCAATTCTTTGCCACCACAAAAAGGGCTGTTACAAATATTTTTGTATATGTTGGTCCTTTTTCCATTTTTTTTATGATCTCCTTGGGATACAGACATAGTAGTGGTATTGCTAGATCAAAGGATATGCAGTTTGGTCGCCCTTTGGCATAGTTCCAAATTGCCCTCCAGAATGGTTGGATCAATTCACAACTCCACCAACAATGCATTAGTATAAACTGGGACATTTTTCATGAGTTTTTCCACAAGTGCTTTTATTACCCACAGTTGTAACTTTTTATAAATGCGTTCACTTGAGATTTCTGCATCAGAGCAAAATTTTGAGACTCTTGCTTTAGATTCTTTACAGAACTTAGGGTTTTTTTCTTTAAAACAACACACAACATACAGGAGGCTCAAGAAAGAAAATTTTCTCAACAAAATGAATTTGCTTATGTTTAGTATTATCTCTAAGAAAATGGCAACTTGTGCTTTTGACACAAACATCCTGAAAAGTCCTTTGACATGAGAAAGCTAATGTGTTTTGTAACAATATATAGAATAATAGTAATAATATATTATTACAATAATATGTAACAGTAGTAGCAATGTGTTGTCATATATAACAATAATATAATTTATAAAGCTCTTTACAGATGTTACCTCATTTGATCTTTATAACAACCCTGGGAAATAGAAACTATTGTCTATTTTACAGATGGAGAAGTTGAGTCACAGAGAAGTTAAATGTATGACCTGCCTAGGGTCACACAACTAGTAAGTATCTAAGGCAGGATTTGAACTCAGAGTTTCCTGAGTCCAGGTCAAGTACTCTGTGTGCTGTGCCACCTAGCTGCCTAGACTATAGGCAATGGCCTTATACTGTACCCTCAAGCAATCACAGAATTTTTCAGTCTGTCCTTTAATGAATTCTTTTAAATAAAGTTGATTGTTCTTGCAACAACATGAGAACTGTATAAAGTGCTTCACTTTTATTTCTTGATACAATTGAATTGAATGTCTGTGAAGTAGACAATGCGTCCAAATTGTAAGAAGACATTTTAAATGAGCACTTGTGGACCTACAATTTGTTCTGACATCAAACTGCTCTCCCTCACTGCAGAGTCCAGTAAAATCTTCCTATACTGCGTCATCCTGATTTTTAAAAAAATCACCAATTTTGTTGCAAATCTCTTTTGACGTGGCATTGCTACCAGTGGCTTTGCAAGGTACCAAATCTCCCCAGTCTCACTTCCAACAGCATCTTATCTATATATCAAATGAGCATCTTTTGCTTCATCTACTTGCAGTGCAATATGGGAATATTTTCATTTCTCAATTGACTGGTGAGGTCTTCAGACTTATGGACAGTTCTCTTTCCACCATATTATATGCAAGTGGAACCATTTATAAGTGTTTTGCATATGGCTCATAAAGCATTATTTCAACCATATCAGTAGCTACAGGTAGCACTGATGTTTTTCCTATTGAATGAGGCTTTTTACACTTACTAATTCTGTAAGCAACCTCATAGATGGAAGGAATTTTTTGCTGTCACAGACATGATTTTGGGGGGAAATTATTTTTGTTATTAAGGTCATCTTGTTTTCCTTGGAAGAATTCTCTTGCCTTGCTGATATGTTTTGCAGTGCACCCTCCATATGATGTTCCAATTGAATAGGTTCTATGATATCTATAGCTGAAGCTTATTCTACAAAGTAAACAAAGCATCCTTCCCTCTCCATCAATAACAGGACTTGGGAATCCAACTGTAAATAGAATGGACTGCGTTTGCTGTATTAGGACTTAATGTGCATTTCTGTATTTCTACTACTTACACAGTGTCTAGGTTCTTTACTCAATTTTATGCTCAGTTCTAGTGGCTTCAATGATGTTTGTCTTCTAACTAGTTGTGTATTTATCCATGGAGGAATACAATTTATTTAACTTAAAAAACTTACAGATGATAAAACATTTGAGACAATTATATTCAAATTCAATTGCTGAAAACCTCAACTGTTAACATATACTTTTATATGGTGCTTTAAGGTTTGCAAAGGACTTCACATGCTATCTCATTTGACATATATAAGCTGTATCAGGGTTTGTGTTAAGTTGCAGGGTTTGGAGGTATCAGCTTTTTCACTGTATTTGCCAAAATGAAAGAATGAGAAAAACAATAGTTACTATAGAATCTTAACTTCTACATAAAGATTGTTTACCTTTGATATTTCACACCATCCCCCATTCTAATGCAGGAAACCATGCCTCCCCTTCCAGTAGTCACAGTAAGAGACATACCAGTCTCAAGCTTAGGTGCCAACACAAAGCTGGTCTCATTTGCACACATTATTAAATAGTAATGGCATTCATTGTCATTTGGAGAAAATTTTCCTCCTTAGTTCTGTCTTTGTTGAGTTTGAACTAATTTTTTTCCACTGAAAAAAGTAGCTTTATTGGCATAAGAGTTGTACTAGAGACAATCTAATGATTTTGGCCATTGCTTCATTACCCACCCTTAGCACATAACCTAGCACATAGTAGGAGCTTAATAAATGTTCATGGTTGTTGACTGCCCACAGCAAGTCCGTTGCCCCAGAGCTCTGAAAACTCTGACCTAAAAGGAGCTGCCTTTCCTCAGTGTATTTGTGGCATGTCCCTAAATTGGGTTAAAGGCAGTAATCATGGGCTTGAGGTTTCTGGGTGGGCTGCAGGCTGCCTCAGAAAGGAAAAGAAAACAAGGGGAAAAGAATGTTGTCAACAAAGGGCTATCACCTGTGCTGCTGAACTTGTTAGCAGGAATTTAGAAGGAAGGTTTGTGGCATGGAAATAACAACTCACCGAGATAACCTGTGGGAGAGCATCCATTAGAAGTGCATGTAGGAGGTAGGAAATTCCTTTGTCAAACAATAGATTCAATTTCCAACAAGATGGCAAAAAACGCAGTTTTCTGTTGATGGATAAGTATAATTTAGAAGACAAAATTGGCTCTACTTTTGAAGAGAAAAGAAATGTTATAGATAACAATTGCCCAATTTACAGGTGGAAAATTTGAGGCTTAATGAAATGTAGCATTTGTCTAGGGTCTCACAGTTTGCAAATATCAGAGGTGGGATTCAAACATGGACCCTTTGGACTCCAGGTTCAGCATGTTAGTCATACACCCACTGGCATATTTCTCTGTAGTCACTGTAGGATCGTGGGACTTAGTGCATAAAGGATCTAGTCCAGATAAAGAATCATACAGTCGACTCCCAGAAGTTATATATGAGAGGAAGAATGCCCCAAGAGAACAGAAGTTACAAAGAGGAAAATTTTGGTTTGAAGTGTATGGAGCCAGGCAGGTTCTATAAACACATCATCTTCAGCCTCACTCTCGCTGGCTCATTTCCTTTGCAAGTGTCTCCCCAGATTCCAAGCAGTCTAGCAGGAGTGAATAGCTCAGAAATTATTAATGTTGCAGAAGTTCTTTCTCTAATCAGTCTCTACCTCCCCACTCCCCACCCCTTCAACTCTCTACCCCTCTTCATACATACATACACTAGCCTGAACACAAACTATAAAGTTATAGTCTTGGGCATAATAAATGGTCATGTGGTTTAATAGCAATTTCAAAGAGTGTGGGAGCATCGGAAGACTTACAGGCCTCTATGGCTCCATCCTCTAGATTTCTGAGTAGAAGAGTAGCATGGCTAGCGTTACAATGAAGAGAGACTATTCAGGCAGCAATGTGAAGAAGGAGAGGGCCGTGACAGGAGGCTCTGTTAGGAGGTGTTCCTGATAGCCAACAACCTGAGGGGATATGAGAGTGTTGGCAGTTGAACATGTCAGGGGCCAAGGATATGGGAGATCTTGTAGAAGTCAACTAGAATGTAAACTTGTTGAGGGTCAGTACTATTTTTCATGTTAGCATCAGGACGATCTTTCTTATATAGTTCTTTTGTATATTCTGCTACCTCTGAATTCTTCAGCTTGTTAAGTCCCTACCATTTTTGTTGTTTATCATGGTCATTTTTGCACGAAAAATTCCCTTGATATCTCCAATTTTCTTGAAGAGATCTCATTTTCCCCATTCTATAGTTTCCTTCTATTTCTTTACATTGCTCATGTTAAAAGCAAACAAACCTTATCTCTCCTTGATATTCTCTGGAATTCTGCACTCAGTTGGGTCTATCTTTCCCTTTCTCCTTTCCCTTTCCTTCTTTCTTTAGCTATTTGTAAAGTCTCATTAGACTGCCATTCTGCTTTCTTGCTCTTCTATTTCTTTGAAATTTTGTTGTTGTTGTTGCCTCCTGCACAATATCGTGAACCTCTGTCCATAGTTCTTCAGGCACTCTATCTACCAGATCCAAACCCTTAAATCTATTAATTACTTTCACTTCTTATTCATAAAGGGTGGTGTTTAAGTCATCCCTAAATCAATCTGATTTCTCTCTTGACCATCTGGTGACACCCATGTGTAGAGTCGCTTTCTGGGTTGTATAGAAAAGTGTTTGCTATGACCAAGGAATTATCTTGACCAAACTCCATTAGTCTCTGCCCTGCTTCATTTTATATTCCAAGGCCAAAGTTGCCTGTTATTCCAATTATCTTTTCATTTCCTGGGTTAGCTTTGCAATCCCCTACACTGAATGGGATGTCTTTCTTGGAGTGTTGTAGGTCTTCATAGAAATGATTGACTTTGGCCTCTGCAGCATCAGTGGTTGGAGCACAGACTTCTATTACTGTGATGTTGAATGATTTGCCTTGGATTCAAGCTGATGTCATTCTGTTGTTTTTGAGATTATTAACCTTTTATTGACTTCGAGGGCTACCCCACTTCTTCTAAGGGATTCTTGTCCATAGGAGTATATGTGGTGATCATATGAATCAAATTCACCCATTCCCATCCGTTTAAGTTCACTGACACCCAGCTGTCGATGCTTAATATTTCCACCTCCTGTCTGACCACATCCAGTTCACCTTGGTTCATAAACTTTATCTTCCAGGTTCTTACAAAATATTGATCTTTACAGCATTGGAACTTTCCTTTAGGCACCAGCTGCATCTGCAGTTGAACTTCCTTTGGGCCTTGGCCTAGCTGCTTCATTAGTAGTGGAGCTACTTGTAGTTGTCCTCACTCAAGCTGTAATTAAGATTGTTGAGAGAAATATCAAGGATCTCAGACATGCAGATGATACCAGGCTGATGGCAGACAGTGAGGAATTGAGAAGCCTCTTGACGAAGGTGAAAGAGGAAAGTGCAAAAGCTGGTTTGAAGCTCAGCATCGTTTGTTTTAAACCTAAGATTCTGGCAACTGGTCTCATCACTTCTTGGCAAGCAGAGATGGGAGAAATGGAAGCAATGTCCGATTTACATTCTTGGGCTCAAAGGTCACTGCAGACAGGGACTGCAGCATGAAATTAAAAGACGCTTGCTCCTTGGAAGGAAAGCCATAGCAAAGCTGTACAGCACACTGCAAAGCAGACATGCTATCCTTGTAAACAAGAGTCCATATAGTCAAAGCTATGGCTTCTCCATAGCAAAGTGTGGCTCTGAGAGTTGGACTGTAAGGAAAGCCGGGCAGAGCAGCACTGACAATCTTAAACTGTGGTGCTGGAGAAGACTTTGGAGAGTCTTGGACAGCCAGGAGACCACATCAGCCAATAGTTAGAGATTTATATACTTAAATACAATGGGATTGAATTATGTGCATGTTTCTGCCTCCTGTAGAATATCAGCTCCTGGAGGTCAGGGATTGTTGGTTTCTTTTTCTTTTTGTCTTTTTATCCTCAGCTCCTATCAGAGTGCCTGGCACACAGCAGGTGTTTAATAAAAGCTTACTGAATTGCTCTGCACTGAAAAAGTGACCTCCAAAGTCCCTTCCAGCTCTGAACTTAGGGTTGTATTATCCTGTGATCAGCTCACTTTTGCTTTTCACTTTCGGGGACAGTGAACTGTCACCATTTCCCTACACCACCATGGGAACTCATGCCATTGGTTTGATGCATGGAATCCTTTTCATCTTCAAAGCATGTGAGAAAATTATACCATCTCTTAACATCCTTATGAGACAGACATAGTTGATCTATTTTGTAGATGGGAAAACTGATGCACCAAGAAGATCAGTGAATGAAACAATGTCAGAACAAGGTTCAAAGACAGGGTTTCAGGGTTCTGGTCCTGAGAAGCCTCTGTGTCCCTGTCTGGAACATTTATCTGTCTTCCTTTGGCTGATGATGCTTAATTACCTCAGTGCTTTATGGCTCTGTGATGCTGCTATGGACAGCTTACTCTCTCAACTGAGACATATCTCACATACTTAAACCTCACAAGTCAGCAAATTGTTCTGTGGATTGTACAGACTTAAGAAAGCAGTGGAGAAAATGTCAATATTGTGGATTAAAGTTAAAAGTGTGTCATAAGTATATTTTTTTCTGGAGAGCTAGTTGTTAAAAATTTACCAGCACACCACTGAGTAGAAATCTTTTTTTTTTTTGCTTTTTAGAGGGCAATTAAACTTAAGTGATTTGCCCTCAGTCACACTACTAGTTTTTGTGTTAAGTGTCTGAGGCCGGATTTGAACTCAGGTCCTCCTGATTCCAGGGCCAGCGCTCTATTCACTGCACCACCTAGCCACCCTATGGGTAGAAATCTTGACCTGTATTCAGTCTGCTATGTGTTGGGTTAGCTTTCAGCTCAGCCCATTGGTCTACAGTGAGTTTATACATAGGTGTTTATGGGCTATATGGGTGTGGGCCCTCAAGGTCCTCATTTCTCTATCTCCTTTGCTCTGGAGATTTAATCAGTCACATTCTGTTACAACAATTGGCTCATTTTTTAGCCTCTGAGAATTATAATGGACTCTTTGGTCCTTCCCCCTCCCCCTGTCCCCTTCTGCCTTTATGGAGTTTTAATTAAATGAAAAATGAAGAGTATAATCACGCTTGCTTAGAGCCCCCAGTCCGAAAAATTCTTAACATTGAGGAAGAGATTTGTCTCTTTGCCTTAGTTTAAATTTATGCTTATCTCTGGCTTACCCCTGGACTTTTTACGGTTGAGGCCAAGCTTTAGGTTCTTGGAAATGGTGGAGATAAAGAAATGAGTAGCGTGTGCTCCAGGCTCTGTTTAATGGACAGGCACTGGGAGAGAAGGGTGGGATAGAAGTCCTTTTCCTCAGTTCTTGCAGAGGTAGGTCCCAGCAATGACTTCTGCCTGAGTCCTCTGCTCTGAGATGTCTGGAGGGCTGATGGTCCTCACAAATCTCTCCATTTTCTGCTCCAGTTTGTTCCTCCTTTAATTTCTTCTTCTATTAAGTCCTAGGCATGGCTGGGGAGCATGATGCCAGTGCTGTTGCTGCTGTTGTTGCTGCTGCTGAGCTGTTGAGGTCCCCACCTCTCAGGTGGTCTCTTACTCTTTAATTCTCCCCTTCTCCAGAGATTTAAATCTCCCACTGGTTCAGAAAGACTCTACCCTTCCTTCAGTTCTGATCTTTCTATTGCATCCTGTCTTCATGAGCTGGAAGGAAATATAATTCCCAGTTTTTAGCAGCTTAGACTCCCCTCACAAGGTTTGGTCCAAGCCTTGCCAGAGTGTCTGTTGCAATGGGATGTTGGGAAGTCAAGGACAAGGTGGGATCTGCACCTCCTGGGGCTGGGGGTTCTCAGGGATGGATTCAGAGCGCTACTGGAGTGTTTTATCTCTTATGCGATTTGTCAGTGTCTGGGTTAAATTCCTCTGGTCTTTTATGGAAAGGAAAAAGCTTCCTCTTTTTAGTTCTAGGGTTGCATTAACTGAAGGCATATCTTTGCTTTTGCTTACATAAGCCATATTGGGAGATTGGGAGGGTACAAAGCCTGAACTCATGACCAGGGGTGCCTGGAATTGGTCGGTCATGCTACTTTCCTTGACTTCTCAGCTAGAAAAGTATTGGGGTGCCCCTGCTAATGGAAGGCTCTGGAGAAGTCCTGGGAAGGGAGGTCTTACAGGAGGCTGAGCCTCCTGGGATGGTGGGAGTTATGTTTAGGGGACTCTCCTAACAAATCATGTTCTTTTTTTTCTTTTGAATTTTCATTTGACTTTACTTTTTTTTTTTTAGTTTCATAGTATTTTATTTTTTCCCAAGTTACACGTCAAGATAATTTTTAGCACTCATTTTTATAAGATTTTGAGTTCCAAATTTTTCTCCCTCTCCTCCCTTCTTCTGAAAATGGTAGGCAGTTTGATATAGTTTATGCATGTGCTACCGTGTAAAACATATTTCCATATTAGTCACAGTTGTGAAAGAATAAACAGATTTTTAAAACTTTGAGAAAGAATAAAGTGGGAAAAATATGCTTTGTTCTGCATTCATAGTCCGTCAGTTCTTTATCTGGATGTAGATAGCATTTTCCTTTGTGAGTCCTTTGTACTTGTCTTGGATCATTGAACTGAGATAGTCACACAACATTGTTGATATTGTATATAATGTTCTCCTGGTTCTGCTCATTTCACTTTGCATCAGTTCATACAAGTCTTTCTAGGTTTTTCTGAAATATGCCTGTTAATCATTTCTTATGGTACAATAGTAAGTATTCTATTACATTCATATACCACAACTTGTTCATCCATTCCCCAGTTGGTGGGCATCCCCTCAATTTCCAATATTTTGCCACAACAGAAAGGGCTGCTATAAATATTTTTGCACATATATGTCCTTTTCCATTTTTATGATACCTTTGGGATACAGATCTAGCAGTGGTATTGCTGGATCCAAAAGGCATGCACAGTTTGGTTGCCCTTTGGGCACAGTTCCAAATTGCTCTCCAGAATTGTTGGATCAGACCACAACTTCATGAACAATACATCAGTGTCCCAATTTTCCCACATCCTCTCCAATGTTTATCATTTTTCTTTTTTGTCATATTAGCAAACTGATTGGTGTGAGGTGGTTATCTCACAGTTATTTTAATTTTCATTTTTCTAATAAAAAATTTAGAGCACATCCTCATATACCTATAGGTAACTTTGATTTCTTCATTTGAAAGCTGCCTCTTCATATCTTTTGATCATTTATCAACTGGGGAATATGCCAAATCATTTTCAAACAAATTTCAGGATTTACCATCACTCCCTGCTGAGCCCACTTGGTGAAGGGTCCATGCTTAGATATCCAAGAATAAGTTCAACTTAGCTCCTTCCTCATCTACCTCCAGGTACCTGTTTCAGGAGTTTTACTAAGGGACATGTGCCAAACACAACCAGCATATAATTACTACCTAAAACACACTTAAAATGAGTCCCAAACTCTTCATCAAAGACTCTATACATATGACTAATAATAGGAGCCTTAGAGGTTTGTTATTGGAAGCCCCTGATTTCCCAGATGAGAAGACTGAAGCACAGATTAGATGGCTTGTTATGGGTGACAAAGTAAACCAGCGGCAGAAAGAGAGTCCATCTTCAGACACTCACATCTGCTGCTGCTCACTCAAGAAGCTTATTATCTGAGGGAGAGAGTCAGAGAGATAGAGAGAGACACACACACAGACACACACACACACAGATAGACAGAGACAGACAGAGACAGACACAGAGGGAAACAGAGAGACAGACAGAGGCACACACACACACAGAGACACAGAGAGACAGACAGAGACAGACACAGAGGGAGACAGAGAGACAGAGAGAGACACACAAAGACAGACACAGAGGGAGACAGACAGAGACACACACACAGAGACACAGAAAGACAGACAGAGATAGACAGAGACAGACAGAGACAGACACAGAGGGAGACAGAGAGAGACACACACACACAGAGACACACACACACAGACAGAGATAGACAGAGACAGACAGAGACAGACACAGAGGGAGACAGAGACAGAGAACACTTCTGTCCAGAGGCTCCTATTTAGTTGTTTGAGAACCACTTAGGGGTTCATGATGATGGTCCCAGGGGTTTGAGCTAAAAATTCTTTATGGCACTTTATGCAGTAAATTAGTATAAAGAATATCTTGATGTGTATATTAAATCACCTTGTGAGTTCCCAACACTTGTTTTGTTGTTGTTGTTGTTGAAAACATTTCACTGTCATTTAAACTCAACCTCAGAACTTACTACCTCGTGACTCTGGGCAAGTCACTTAACCCCAATTGCCCTGCCCGCCCCCTTCCAAATAAAAAATATATATTTCACTGACCAAACAAACATTGGGAGCCATTGAGATAAGCAAAGAGGGGTCGATGTTTTTGTTGCCAGTTGGTGTGTATGGTGAAGGAAAATTTCACCAAAGCTTTTGGCTTTGCTATGATTTAATGGCAAGGAAAATGTGTGGGTTTCCCTTATTGACAGCGTGTTGACCCACAGGACAGTACGCCCTGTCTGTACCTTAAAGAGGATTGTGGGAGGGAGGGAGGGAGGTTTTCTGTCACCTCCACACAGCTCCTGCAGAGTTCTGAAGGGTAGGTTTGGGGGACATAGGCTTCCTCTCAGGGGTTAAATGGGAATTGCCAGGAATTTTTAAAGTCTAATTCAGTAGATGTCTAGGACCACGGACCTCAATCCTCACCATACAAAAGAGAGTTCAAAGAACAGACTTAATCTTAACGTTGGCAACATTGTTTGGCATGTGTTGTCTGCCTGCCTAGGTGAGGCAGCTCACATTTCCAGAGAAATGCCCCAAAAGAGCAGCCTTCCTTTACTGAGGGTAGATGTTTGAGCCTCTAGCCCTTAGCAGATGAGGGCTGAGCACTCTCTAGAACCCTGGAGAGCAGAAACTCAGCAGCCAATATCAAGAGGGCGGCTCAGTGATCATGAGGCCCAGAGAGATGCCCAGGGAAGACGGTATAATGCCAGCTGGGGGCGTGGCCCTCAGTGGAGAAGTCAGAGGAGAGATATGCAGGCTCCTAGTCTTAGAGCTGGAGTGATCCCAGGCAGAGGGTGGCAAGATGCCATTAGCAAAGGATATTGGCAGCTCTGTAGTGGCGTGAGCCAGGGTGCTGTGGATGCAATATGGTCACATGTGTTCCTTACATGTATGCACTCCAGGTGTGTGCTCTGGCTTCCATATGTGTTCCCTGCCCACATAGGTTTCTGGTATGCAGCTTCATGTGTTCCCTGATCACTGGATGTTTGCCCTCCATGCATGCTCTCTGGTCACAGGTTTGTGTGTGTGTGCGTGTGTGTGTGTGTGTGTGTGTGTGTGTGTGCACACGTGCACGCGTGTTTGAGCGCTCACCCTTCTTCTCTGAAGGTATGTTGACCTGGAGGGCAGTGTGTATGCTTGGATCTTCTCACTTTATTTGCCATAATGTTTGATTAAATGTCTTTTGTTTTGAACTAATGTGTCCTCTGGATGGAGCCCTTGACAGAGGCTTTTGAGCTATGCTTTGAGTGGGTGGTGACACAGAGTGCCTTGACCTTGGGGTAGCCTTTCTGGGGGAGCTACACCTGCAGAAGGGACACAGGGTCTTTCTTTCATTGAGATAGTTTCCTTTGCTCCTAAAAGATTGGATCATCCTGGCCCCTGATAGTCTGAGGTCTTGCAGAACCAACAAAACAGTCACAACTGGTTGTTTCCTAGTCAAAGGCATGATCTTGATGTCCAGCCTTTGGTACACCTGGCCAGTGAAGATGTTGCCCTGCTGGCCCATGATGTAGGCACTGGGCTCAGAGAAGCCTCAGACTTGAGCACTGGAAGGGACCCAAGAATCTGTTTGTCTCCTTTTTACATCTGAGGTGACTAATGCCCAGAGAAATCACTTAGTCAGGGTCGAAAATGGCTACAGGATTCAAAATCTGACCCTAAAAACCATTTTTTACTCTCCCCATCAATTGCACTCAGCTGGATTAAATTAGTGTAAAGCCTGACCTGGAAAGAGACATTGGAAGGAGATCCCAGGAGGTCCTGGGGTGGGATCTGGGCTCAGTCTGTGAGGGCCATGCCATTCTGCTACTGTGTGTGGTTGGGTAGCTGTGCAGCTGAGTTCTCGAGAGGTGCCACCCCTGTTAACTCCTCAGCTCCTGTGCCTATTTTCCTCCCTCTACCAGCTTGGCTTTTGCTCTGGCTCATGGGCACTCAGACTACCTCAATTTCCATGAGTTCACAGGGTGGCTGATAGTGCTGTCCTCTTCTCTGCCTTTATGCCGACAGCACCAAAACCATCCTGTTTCTGAGCTCGCCTCGCTCCATCAGGGTTATTTCCCATAAAGCTATGGCTTTGTTATCCTCACCGAGACAGCAGTGTCAGGCATGACTGATGGGCCCCTTCATGGGACTCCTTCTGATCTGCTTCTGGGAAGGGAGTCACTTTAACTTGACCTTCCTTTATGTCCCACCCTTGTCTAGAATACTGGGGCAGCTTTGTTCCAGACTGCATCTGTTTAAAAAACAAAACAAAACAAGATTTGGCATGTTGGTTGCTCCTTTTTTGTCTTGTTAGTGAGGGAGTGGGACATGGGGGAAACAAGCTCCCCTGTCAGAGCTGCTGGTCTCTGTCTAGTGATTCAATGTGCCTTCAAAAAAGTCAAAATGTTGATGGAAAACTGATATAACCTGTTCAACATTCATTCACTCATTCTGCAAATATTGCCTTCATTATTCTAGGTGTGGGGGTCAATCTGAAGCCCCCCCTAAAATCAATCCTTGCCCTCTTTGAGCTCACAGTTGAGAAGGAGCCTGGGGCATAGGCCCAGCCAACCAGGACACTCAGTGGTGTGTGACAGCTGCCTCAGAGGGGGCAGGAGCAGCCATCCAAGGGGCAGAGCCTAAGCCACACTTCTGTCCTAGCGTGGTCATCAGCAATAAATACCTAGGCTTCCTCTCAGCTGCCCTTGGTAGACACCCCCCTCCCTTTTGTTAGCTGTTCAGTCATACACATTTACGTTGAATGGCAAAGAAAACTTCCTGACAATGAAAACTCCCAAAGTAGCACAGCAGGAGGACCCCTGAGTGGGAGGTTACTGTAACTGAGAGTGTCCTTCAGTGTTCTTGTAATGGCTATCCATGAGGAGATAAGTCTGGAGGGGGGATCTCTCAGGGGAGGCAGCCTCTGGAGCCCCCAGCACCACTCCACTTGAGGCTGGCTAGGGGAGGCCTGCTCATGCCTCTGATCCTGTCTGGTTGGCCCAAGGGCTTGTCATCCTTCTGTCTCAAGGCATAGAAGTCATGGTACACGCTTGTCTGCTCTCCTACTCACAGGAGCCTTGTGTTTGCTTAGAGGTGTGGTGACAGTATGACTTTCTTGCTTATGGAAAATCCAGATAGTAAAGTCAAGCCAACAAACCCGCTCCATGCCTACTATGAGCCAGGCATTGTGTTAAGTTCTGGGGACACACAGAAAGACAACAACAAAAGTGATAACAAGAAAACTCAGTCTCTGCTCTTCAGGGGCTCACAGCCAAGGAGAGGAAGGCAACAGGTTGTGCACAGGAGCTAGGAGCGAAGGCGCTAAGAGGAAGACTATCCAAGGGAAGGAGGTAGAAATGCAGAGGGAGGTCATTCCCATAGTGGGGGATAGCCAGAGAAGATGCCCAGCTCTAGAGACAAAGTGCCGTGTTTGAGGAGCAGCCAGGACACTGGAGTACCTAGGGGAGTGGAAGAAGACTGAAAAGGCACCAGGGGGCTGGGTTAGGAAGGGTTTTTGAAGCCAAACTGAGGGAGCAGCTGGGGTTTACTGAAGGGAGAGGAGGGGAGGGCACACTGTGGTTTGGGGTGGAGAGAGATCTGAGCCAGGCAGACCTTCCAGCAACTACTGCAATGATCCAGGCATAAGGTGGTGGGAGCCTGCCCCAGGCAGGTGGCAGTGTTGGAGGAGAGACAAGTATTTGAAAGATGTTGTGAAGGGAGATTGGACAGGCACTGACACTGACTGGATGTGGAGGGGTGGTAAAGGCTAGGGAGCGGATGAGAAGTATCTCATGTATATACAGAACTATGGCATTCAGCCTCCTGGACCAGATGTCTTAGAGGAGCAGGACCCAAACTCACGTAAGCCACTCTTGGCTAGTAGCCAGGAGAGTCAGGCTTTGGTTTTTCCTTTTGTCTCTTTTTCCTTTAGCCATGAAAGAAGTGGGGGGGGGTGCAGTGCTAAGATCTAGCAACCCATCAGCTCCAGTACCAGCTTCCTGCAGCTGCAGCCTGCCAGGGGAAAGGAGGCGGGGGAAGAGGCACCGCCCAACCCTGCTCATCATACCTCTCTTGGACCAAGAAGGGATGATGTGTCTGGCTTCTCTCTCCTACAGCTTCTCAAAACTGAGTTGAAAGAGCCGTCACCAAAGCTGCAAGTTCTGGGCCAGCATCGCTTTACCATTTCTGGAGTCTGTCATCTTTGTGGCCATGCTCTCTGAGCACCAACCAGGGAGCATAGGGTTACATTATAGGGAGTAATCCTTTAGGCTTGGCTTTCAACCACCCTGTCACTGAGGCCTTTTCAGCCCCAGGATTGACTAATTTTATTTGGCTTCATCTTAGTATAGGAAAAGAAAGTCCAGTTCCAAAAAAACTATTGAGAAAAATCACACTAAAGGGTATTTGCAATGATCTGTGGGTTCAACCTAAGGTAAATTTCCTGCATTCTTGGAGTTTTTTTCCCTCACTTTTAATAATCAGATATATAAGGCTACAAATGCCTGAAATAAAACTATGAATTCTTTAATATGAGAGAAGAAAACACAGCAAATCTTACTTCATGCAAAAGTTTCTTCTATTAGGAATTTCTCCAAATAGGGGTCGTAAAGTTACAGTAAACAAAAAAATAACAACAATAAAAACACTGCCTGGATGTATCACTTAGCTTTAGTTCCACAGGGAGTTCCATTTGCTTGCATCAAAAGCATTTCAAACCATGAGGTAGGTGGGTTATAGCCATCAACACAAGTGGCTGGCTCAAGGAAAAAGACCACCTTGGAATTGGGGCTAGGCCAATAGGCTAAAATAGCTTCGAGGACGAAGGAAAAGAAGATCGGGGATCACACAGCAATAGACCCAGAGCTAGAAGAGGTATCTGAGGCCAGCTTGGGAACCGACTAACAAAAAGATTGCCCAATTCCATGGGACAGTGGAGACAGAGGCTCCACAGACTGTCGGATGTGCTGAGTCTGAACTTATGTTTTATTGAATTGTTTCTCTGTTTTTTAAAGTTTTATACAACTATTTTTCCAACGCACATTTACTTCCCCTCACACAAACAATGAAAGCTCTGAGAGCACACACGCATGTTCAAGGTCCGAATCCAAACACGAATGTCTCCATTTTAAGCCCATCCCCTCTCTAGCGAAGGTGGAGGCAGACTTGAAGGTTGTCCCCGGTGTTGTCCCTTCCAGAGCTGTAGTCACCGTGTATTTGCTTCTCTTGGCTCTTCTTCCACTTTGCATCAGTTCCTACAAGTCTTCTTATGCTTCTCTGGACACCTCAGCTTCATTGTTCCTTACAGGGCAGTAATATGGCTGAATGTCAGAGGAGAATAGGTCCACAACTAGAAAGGGCCTCAGAGGCCATCCAATCTAATAGCTCCATTCCACAGAAAAGAAAACTAAGGCTCAGAAAGGGTAGGTGACTTTTTAGGGTCACTCAGTTACCTAGTCTTAGAAGTGGAATTTGAACTAGTCTTATTTGATCTAACTACGGAAATCTGTCCACTGAGCCACACTTCCTCTCTCAAAAATGCCTCTCCATAAAAAATGTCTTATTTATTCTCCTTTCTCCCATCCTTTCTATCTTCCTTTCCTTCCTTGCTTCTTTCCTTCTGTCTTCCCCCTTCTCTCCCTCCCTTTTTCTTTTTATTTCTTTAAAAGACCAACCCAAACAAGACAACACCATAGCCCCTTTCCAGTTAAGGTCTCATTCTTGACTCACCTCCTTCCCAACAGGATTGTTTGCTGTAACAAGTAAGTTCACTCAAGCAAAACAAATCCGAAGATGCCATAATGTTCTTTTACGTTCACAGACCATGTCCCCAGTTTGCTGTATTCATCGAACAATCACCAAGCCTTTCTTAGACTTTGTGTGCCTGGTGCTGCGCTCAGTAGTGTGGCTAGAAATACAAAAGTGAGAGAGTCCCTGCCCTCCAGAACCTACTTTTCTGTGGCAGCCCATTCCACCCAGAGGGTCAGGAAGTTCTTCTTGATATTAAACCTATTAGTTGATACAGTGTATTTACAGACAGATAATCTCAGGGGAAACAGGCAGGGTTAACCAGGTAAATAGATAATAGATAAATTAAAATTTAATTAAAATTTAAAAATAGTAAAAATAAATAAAATAAAATAGAGAAATACATCATGTCTATCTCTCTGGGAGCCAGCTTGAGCTAACTTGCAAGAGCTGATTGTGGAATTTTCAGTGTGAATATTCAGACTTAGGAATTTGGAAAATGCTAAAAATCAGGACTTACTTATTGTTTTGTTGATTGTCTAGACTCCAGACTTAAGAAAGTGATGCAAATAATGTTAACAGTGAGCACACAATTTAAAAGTGTGTCCTGGGTACATTTTTCCTTCGAGCCAGTTGTTAAGCATCTATCAGCACATCCTACATCTATATTCGTACCTGTGTGTGCACAGAGGTTTGGGCATGCTTGGGGTAGGAGGTGTTAAGGGATAGAGGGAGCTCAGCTGAGAAGCAGAGCATCATGGGCACAGGAGCAGATCAGCCTATCCCGCTGAGAGTGGGCAGATGTTCCAGCGGTGGCTGAAGCAGGTGCTATGGAGCACCAAGAGCTTGGTCAGACATGGAAGATGCCAAGGTCACCCACTGTGTCTCGGCAGGACAGGCTCATGAGGTGGGAGCCTGGAACACTGGGGGTAGCTCAGTTCAGCAAGAGTGTTCACTTCCATAGACTGTTTATCAAGGAATTTTTATGGCCAGAATGTTCTGAGGCAGGAGGAGGACCCTGAAGTCATGGCTTCTAGGGCTATGAATGAACTGCTCTGGCACACGCTTCCTGCATATGTGTGCCTTGGGAATATACGTGGGCACCCACTCTCCCCCACACACCTGTGGGCATCACTCTGGTTCAGTTTGATCAGGGAGAAGCTTATGAAAACATGGTGATGACTTTGCATTTTCAGTACATTTTGGGGTAACATTGAGTATTGTGGTTGATTTATCAATGGGACGTACACTTGTGGGGGAACGTGAGTTGGTGTTAGTAGAAATAATGGCCCACAAGTGCTACCTTAGGACCCTCAGAGCACTGAGGTGGCAGCAGCCTTCTCCCTGAGAAAACCCAATTTTCCATTATAGATCTGGGTTGTGGTAGAGTCAGCACAGAGAGGAGGATGAGTGTCCCTGACAGGGGAGGGAGGCCAAGCTGCTATCTGCTACATTGGGGGCTAGTTCTTCACTGTCAATAGGCTCTTTGGGGTATGGTGAATGAATGAAAAAGCATTTCCTTTGTGCCAGGTGCTGTACTAACCCTGGCGATACAAAAAAGCCAGACAGCCTCTGCCTCCAGGAGCCTATACTCTCCTACAGACATGGGGTGGGGGGGGCATGGAGATGGTGGGAGGAGCTTGAAAAGTCCCCTGCAGGAATGCGAGTTCTCACTAGGCTACTGCTCCTCCAAGTATAGTAATGGGATCACTAGGTCAAAGAGTATGAAGAGTGTTGGGCCATTCACTGCATCATTTCATCCTGGCTACTTGCCCAACAGCTCATTAATGGACATTCCTGTCCAGGCCTCTGTTCTTCATCCTTCATTTTTGAAAAGGACTGATGACATCATGATGTCAGGGTGAACTAGTGGATGATGAGAGAGATCTTGACTTGTTTAAGTGAGGCAGAGAAGCATGAAACTGTGAGCCTCACTTCCTCCTCCAGAGCCAAAGTCCAGCAGCAGGACCAGTCAGGATGAGTGGTGATGGCCCAGGACACAGTGGGTGATTTTGGCGTCTTCCGTAGCTGACCAAGCTCTTAGCGCCCCATAACTCCCACTTCAGCCGCCACTGGAACATCCACCCATTCTGCCGGCCTGGACATGTCTTCCCGTGCTTGGGAGAGACGCCCTCCACTCACTGAAGGGTTTGAGGGCTGTCAGTAACCCTCAACATGCATTAGCCTGTCTGCATACAGACTGGTTACTGGGGTGTGTCCACTGTTCATGCTACAGCTTCTTGGAGCCACAGGTGGACACCAAAGAGGGCTGGGCAGTCCTTCAGAGGCTCAACAGAGGTACTGGTGTGGCCTTAACATACCTTACACCCTGTCTAGGCCCCTGCTGAGTTGAGGAAGAAGGAAGGAAGAGAAGGGGGGCATTTATTAAGTACCTATGTGCGAGCACCAATGTGCCACATGATTTCCTTTGACCTTCTAACCACCAAAATCCTTCTATGGCTCCCCAGTTCCCCTGGAATCATCTCACAGCATGCCTGCCAAAGCCATGCTTCACACCTTCCCTCCTGCCGAGCCAGGATGGAGACTGTGGGTGGGCGTGGGAGCCCCATGCTGTAGGTCTGGGCCTCTGTGGCACAGAAGCTTTGGGCTGCATGTCATGGGCTGGACTCTATGAACTAGAGGCTCTTCCTCTCTTCTCCTTCCTCAGCTGTGAACCTCACAGCTCACTCATCCCAGCCTCTGTTTCTTCCCTCTTTCACCTTCACCCCAATGCTTCCTGATTTCTACCTCTCCCCTAGGCATGCTCCCTGTCACAGGAATTCTTTAATGGTGAGGTATAGTGATTAGAACAAAGGATTTGGGCTCTGGGAGTCTGGGTTCAGATCCTGTTTGCTGCTTATGCTACCTTAAGGTGCTGCATAGGTTACCTCATTTCCCTTTCCCACTTCCGTGGTGTTTCTGTGTCTATGCAATAAGAAGGCTACATTGGCCCAGACTACCTCTCGGGATCCTTTCCGTCTATCAGGGATCTTGGCTCTCCAGGTGGAAAGGACCTCAGAGGCCATCTGGGTCACCCCCTCATTGTCCATTTTCTGCTTCCTTTCTTCCACCAGGTAGTGGCCCAGATGGCGTGTAGGGTATGCTCTGGGGGGTCAGGGAAGAAGGAACCTGCCAAAGCCACACAGGTAGTAAGCATGGGAGGCAGGATTCAAACACAGGGTCTTGGACTCCATACCCTGTATGCTTCTCCATACTGTGGTGCCTCTCCTGTGCTCTAGAAGAAGCTGCTATTTGAGCATGACTGGTCCATCATAGAATCTCATCATGTTTGAGAAGGAAGGACTTGACTGAGGCTGGTCAGAACAGGCTCTTCCCCCAGAGGGAGTGTGCCCAGGTGGGCTGGGGTGTCTTGGAGAAGATCAGCTCAAGGGGCTGACAGTTCTGCCGAGTCCCACCCCCCTGTCTGTCCTTCTCTGGCTCACTCTTGGTCAGTGGGTTGGAAGGCAGCAGGTTAGCACCTCTGTAAGTGGCTCTAGCTCTCCAGGTACTCCTGAGCTGAAGCCCCCCTATCCCTTCTGAGCCCTTCAGAGCCTTCAGAACCAACCTTCTATTTGGAGCATCTCTGGGAGGGCTTCCTAGGACACCAGCTCTGTATGAGCAGCTCCATGTCTCAGTCTAGACTCTAGAACAAGGGTGGGAGAAGGCCATGATGCCTCCTCAAAGCCTCAGAGGGGACTCATTTGCCATTAATAGACCCCAGTATCAGATGAGGGGACTGTGTGGATGGATAATCCTTGATATCCTGGGCAGGACTAGCACAGGCCCTTAGAGGTCTGACCCAGAGGACAAAGGACTGACCCACAGTCCTGAGTCGGGGCTCAGACTTTGATGACTCCTCTGAGTCTGTGTCCAGTGTTCTTTCCATCCCCACTTCTTGGACTCCACAGCTTCCAAGGCTCTCTCCAAATCAGAGGTTCTGGGACTTCATAGGTGACCAGACAGTCCGCCCACAGCTGCCCCCCCCCCAGCACCCAAAGGTCTCTATTGTTCCATTGGGAATATTGTGGCCTCCCAATATTGGGAGTATTGTCAACCACACTGGCATCCCCAGGATGGCTGCTAGCATAGGTTCTTAGATCTGCTTTACTAGGAAAGCTAGCTGTTCAAGGAGTCAACAACCTTTTTTTAATTACATTCGTTAGTTCAGGGGAAAAATCAGTACCCCAATCTTCAGAGAGAATCCAAAGAAATAGAGAAAATACAAGCAGAGAAATAAAGACCAACAGATGGGACTTCTGTCTGAGAAAATAGTACAGCTCAACAGACAGATCCAATTGTCTGATCAAGGCAATACATACTTAGTTAATAGAGACAGAAGCATCAACATCTGGGTATTTCAAAGTTGGTGAGCTCCTTAATGGCTACCCAGAGTCTCATCTGGTCAAATCACAAGAACACTCTTGCAATGAATGAGCCTGAAAGCAGAGTGCTAACCTGAGTGAATATATACCCTTTTTAGAGCCAGAGGGCATCACAATCCTTGTGACCCACCGTCTAATTAGAAATTAAGAAAAGGTATGAAAACCTTCCTACAGAAAGCCTTCCCTAAGCAAGCTTCCCATAATGGGCTCCATGTGAGGCCTATTAATGGGTGGGGAAGATCTTCTATCCCATTAACATTACACTTTCCAACTGCTGGATGAGCCCGTCTTCTTTTGGGCAATTCCACTGTTTTATGACATGGCTGATGGGTGGTGGGGATGGAGAGAAAAGCCCTTCCAGTCCAAGAGGTAGAGCTGGACTTTTCCCCAACTTCTGACATCTGCCACAGCTTTCAGAGCTGACTATCGACCCCTTTCCTTTCCCCCACTGACCGGTTTATTCTTGTGTATTCAAGGAGGTGTGACTGCCCTCTCAAAACACTTCTTCATATCTCATAATAGGCTTGTAGGGAAATGCCTCAATGCCTCTCTAAAGCAGGCATGGGAGCAGTGGGGGGTGTCAGCTGTGGGAAGGGACAGCAATGACATGTTTCCTTTACCCTTCTAGTCATACTGCAGTCAAACAGCGCTTTCCCTTAGAATGGACAAAGGCTGTCTCATGTCCGACCTGAGCAGCATGGAGCAAAGACCTATTCAGACCTTCACACCATGCCCTACCTAAGATGAAATGAGCCCTGGGAGCAGAAAGGGGAGGGATGCCGGTTCCAGATGTCTGTTCTAATCATTTCTATAAACAGACTCTTCATATCTTTGCTTTTTTCCTGGTCTCATCCTGTCTGGGGAGTTAAGGAAGGGAACAAGTGTTTATTAAAGTGCTTTGCAAACATAACTGATCTGCACAACCAGCCTGGGAGGTGTAAGCTATTATTACCCCATTTTACAGCCCAGGAAACCGAAGCAGACAAAAGTATAGTGACTTGTCAGGAGGCTGAATTTGATCTCAGGATTCCCTCATAGGCCCTGAATTCATACCCCTGGGCACCTCCAATTAAGACATTAAGACATGGGTCAGAGGATGGATTGGACTGGAGAAATCAAGCCAACAGTTCCATGTCACTAAACAAGCCAGTTTCCCTATCAATCAGTCACTAAGCATTTATTAAGTGCCAACTGTGTGCCAGGACCTTCTATGCCTCCTAGTCACCTACTCCTGTTGAACCAGCTCCTCCAGGATGAGGGGCGCTACCAGGCTCATGTTTCTGACACTCCCTGCACTGGAGACAAGAATGGCCCATCAGTTGCCTCCTGGCTGGTTTACCTTCTCTCACCAGCTAAGTGCCAGAACAACCCGGGGACATTAAAAATAACAGCAGACTTGGTCCCAAACCCCCTCCACTTTAGTACAGCAGAGGGCCATAGGCTCAGCTGAATGTAGCTGGGAGGGATCTTTGGCCATTGAGGTCACTCTGCTGCCCCCATTTGTTTTTGTTTTTGGTCGGCAATTGGGGTTAAGTAACTTGCCCAAGGTTACACGGCTAGGTTTTTGTTTGTTTGTTTGTTTGTTTGTGCGTGTTAAGTGTCTGAGGCCTGATCCGAACTCAGGTCCTTCTGACTCCAGGGCCGATGCTCTACTCACTGCGCCACCTGAGCCGCCCCGAGCTGCCCCCATTTTACTCCAGAATGGTTGGATCAGTTCACAACTCCATAGGTTGGTGTTTTTAAAACCAAGAATCTTCTACTTGCTTTTTTAAAAAAGAGAATTCTTTATTTACTCTAGAATGGCTTTTGTGGGCTTTAAAGAACCACACATTTCCTCTTCAGTAAGCTTTGTCTAAATTCTGTGTGCTGCATTTGAGCGGCGTACTTCCTCTCTGGCCTCTGGAGTATGACTTGGTGGTCCCTAAGGCCCCCTGCCTCTCTGTGTTCAGGACAGCTCCCTGAGGTGGGAGCAGTGCTCCCTGAACTGATGCCAAGCTCTTCTGCTTGGGCCCCTGTGGCCTAGCTGGGCCCTGAGCAGTGACCTGAGCAGGGGTCACGGGGATGCCTCAGCCGATGGCTTCTGGGACAGAGATGACTGCGGCCCCATCGCACTCTCTTCTTTCTGAGGCTAGAACGCCACCCTGCGCAGTAGCAGGTTACTTAGAAGGACCTCCCAGAGCCCAGGCTTTCATTGCACTTATTCTATTGTAAAGGGGAAACCCTAATTCTCCTAATCTTTAAAGAAAACCCACTGGGATGCTAATCGTGGAGACGGGGTCTCCCCGTTCTTGAGTCTGGTTTGGGTTTCTTCTTTTTGGTCCGCACCCCTGTAACCCTCGAAGCTTCTGGGAATCTGTCATTCCAGCCCAACTCATTCCCAGAGTGTAGCTGCATGTCTGGCTCAAGGCTCATCCTGGAGCATCCTTGGGGTTCTCCCTGTTCTGTCGCCCCCTCCCCAGAGCACATAGTTGCTGCCTCCTATTGTTCTTGTTCATTCTTTGTTTCTTAAGGGGACCAATGACATCATGAGCAATATCTTGACTTGTAGATGAATTGGATGGAAGTGAGGCCACCGCACCAGGTGATCAGCCTCACTGTCTCCCAGAGTCCTCAAAGTCCAGTGGCAGGACAAAGTCAGGACTGGTGGTGGCCCAGGATGCAGGGGTGACCTTGGCTCTTTCACGTGTGACCAAGCTCTACTCCCTCCCCAGTGCCTGCTGTAGCCTCTGTGGCTATTGGGACACATTGTTCTCATCCACCCATTCTGCTGGGAGGGGTCTTCATGTGCTCGGGGTGGACCCCCCCCCCATGCACCCATGGGTCTGAGGCCTCTCGTGACCCTTGACCTGGCTTAGCCCATCTGCTCAGACGGCTTTACCAGAGTGTGGCTGCAGCCCAAGCTCCGGCTGCTTGGAGTCATGGGTGAGAGCTAGATGACAGGTGGCCATCAAAGGGGGCTGAGCAGCCCTCTCTCTGCCCGGTGCCGGGCCTCCCTGAACACCCCCTATACCCATTAGAATGGAAGCCCCTGTGAGTGTCAGGCATACAGTAAACACTGCTGGATTTGGGGCATTTCACGCTACAGATTTGAAAACCACTAAAATACGCAAATCTTTTGCAGACAGACTGCTTTCCATCCAGCCCCAGGGGCCTCTTTGCTGTTCAGCAAACAGAGCATTTGGGTTCTTGCTTTTTGGTTTCCTCAACAGCTAGCACAAGACTCTGCACGTAGTCGGTGCATACTAAATGCTCTTCCAGTCATCCCTTTTCCCTTTAAACCTCACTAGAATGCTCTTGCAAGACAAGCGCCTTTTAGCAGCCCGCTCTTGCCTTGACCAGGAGCCCCACATTCCAGCCTTCTAAGCCGTAATCCCCACATCCAAATTCCGTTCTCAGATGCTCTCTGCTCTCCACCTGCTCACTTCCCAAATAGACTTCTCTCCTCTGAAGCCCTTGCCTTTGATCAGCGGCAGTTCTGGAAACACCATCTGCGGCCCTTAACACCTTTGGGTTCTTGCCCAAGATGGTGTAATGAATGAACAAAAGAAAACCCATTGATTAGGGGTTTACTGTGCCTAGTGCTGGGCACACACACATAAAACAAGAGCTAGCTTTAATGAAGACTTTATAAGTTGCCAAGTACCGTGCAAGCATGATCTCATTTATCCTTCTAACAACCCTGGGGGGCAGTGCTATCATTACACCTATATTTCACAGTTGGAGAAATTGAGGCAGACAGGTTAAGTGACTTGCCCAAGGTTATACTGCTTGTAAGAGGCTGGATTAGAATTCACGTCTTCCTGACTCGAGGTCCAGCACTCTCTCCACCGTATAGCACCTAGCTGTCAGCAAACAAAGACAGTCCCTGTCCTCAAGGAGCCTCACGTGCTTTGTTACATCTGTCCTTTGTTTTAGAAGAAGGCCAGTGACATGGCAGGATAATGTCTTAACCTTTGAGTGACCTGGATGTGAGGGTGGCAGAGTTGCACCAAGTCCTCAGCCTCCCTCCCAGAGTCATCAAGGTCCGGCGGTGAGACAAAAGTCAGGACGACCGGAGTGGCCTGGGCTGCAGTGGGTGCCCTTGGCATCTTGGACACCTGAGCAAGCTCTGAGTGCTCCCCAGTGCCTGCATCAGCCTTCATGGCTGTTGGGGCACGTTCTCACCCACTCGTTCTGCTGGAAGGAGTCTGCACATGCTTGGCAGACACCTCCCTGATGCACCCATGGGTCTGAGGCCTGTTGGTCACCCTCAACCTGGGTTAGCCCTCTGCCAAGACAGTTTGATGGGCTGTGGCTGCTGTGCATGCTACAGCTTCTTGGGGTCACACATGAGAGCTGAGTGAAGGCGGATCCCCGAGGTGGCTGAGCAGCCCTCCTCCCAAGGGGCTGGTCCTCCCTAAGCACCCTATACATCTGAGATGGAAACTTGGATGGGGAAAGGTGCAGGGATGGGGCAGTGCTACCCCAGGAGACACACCATATTTAGGCACAATGGTGGAGCTGGTTGGGTTGTGACACTGGGACGGGGTGGGGGGAGGGCATGTTAT
The DNA here is from genome assembly GCA_011680675.1 of Gymnobelideus leadbeateri. Taxonomy (NCBI): domain Eukaryota; kingdom Metazoa; phylum Chordata; class Mammalia; order Diprotodontia; family Petauridae; genus Gymnobelideus; species Gymnobelideus leadbeateri. The sequence goes on along the minus strand of WOXC01001284.1, from coordinate 133,634 downwards.
GTTATTTGTGCTAGCAATGCTTTCTCCATTCCTTCTTCGAGTATTCTTTGTATCTGTGTGAATCTGTAGAAGCAGACACTAGTCATCTGGTTTTGCAAGTGTTGGGAGAGTCTTGGTCAGGTCTTGGCTACATGTCCCAGGAAGACGACACCTCTCTTTCTCACTCCCTCTCCCCCCTCACTCCCTCCCCCTCTGCCTTTCTCTCCTCTTTCCACTCTCTGTCTCTCTATCTCTGTGTATTTTTCTTTCTGTTTCTCTCTTGGTAAGATAAGTCTTTCTCAGTAGAGAGTTGACAATCTCTTCCTCCCTTGACTTTTACTGGCAGATCTCTTATCTAACCCACATCCTTCCTTAGAGGAAAAAGGCCCATCCTTTTCAGGGGGTTCGTCTTTTTTCCTTGGGAATGGTCAAAACTGGCTGCTTAGGCTTAATTATTCAGTGGTCCTTCTTCCCCATTTACCTTTTGTCACCATCTTGTACCCTCCAGCCTCTGACCACAGATCAGAATTCCCCTCTGTCCTTTAGATCTTTGTAAAAATTTTGTCTTCACATGGAATCTCTGGGCTTTTTGGTTTAGAATATGAAATCTTTCTTGCTAATTTGGAAAGTGGAGAGCTATTCTTTGGTCCTCTTTATATTCATTCTAGGAGGAAAACGAGGCCAAACTTTGAGGATCTAGCAGTCCACTGGCCTTGGAAGAAATCTAAGCATTGCTCACTCCACGCAGGCTCTTGGTCCATTCTTGACTTCTTCCCATACTTCCTGTAAGTGGTCTTCAGCCTCTTGTCCACTTGCCAGTTGCTTCCCTGGAGAGCCCCCTCGGGCAAATGATTTGGAGAGTCATCTCATCGGGAGGCACACTACAGCCTCACTCACATTCTTTCCCTTTGTTTGTGAACCTTGTCTTACCAAAATGTCCAACCTTCTCTTCCTAGCTGAGGCCTTTTATTTTTTTCTACTCTGGCTTTTTCTTCCCTTTCTTCTTGCATTTTTCTCCACCATTTTCTGCTTTTTTCTTTTTCCTTCTGATCTTCCACCTCTGAGCTTTCTCAGACTCCTCTGGTCAATTCTTCTCCCATCCTCCTCTTCATCCATCTCTCCTCTTCCCAGATCCTCCCAAGTCCTCCGAAGCACCTCCCCTATTCTTCTTGTGTTTCTTCTTTAGCTCTTGGTCCTTCTCCCACACTTCTCAGAAGACTTTCTAGATTATTTGTCCATGTGGTGTGATGAATTTGGAACAATAAAATTCATATGGACATGAAAGTGGTTTGATTTCATGAAAAGGAAAAAGCCTCTATTATTTCATCCAAGGACAAATCTTTTCCATCCTGTAACTCTCTTGCTTAACACTAGGATGTTGCAATACTTATTTTAAAAGATGGTGGAGATGGATGCCAGCTGGTGTGACACATGAACACTCCCCATATCCCTTGTTTCCTTTTTGCCCTCCTCAGTTCCCAATATATTCTTTCTCTCATGATCCTGTGACCTTGGACAAGGTTTAGAAATAGAGAACACTCCCCATGTTCACTTCTTGGATTTTATACCAGATGCTTTGCAATCCCTCCTCCAAAGGCCTGTTCTGATGCCTGAACTCTGAAGCAGAGTTCTCAAAAGTAATGTCAGTGGAATGTGATCTCTCCTAAGCCTTAGATGACAAGCCAGGCTTTGAAATTGGGTCCTCATCAGATTGTGTGTCTAACTAGCCTTAGCTAAATTTGGAAAGTCTCAATATTGGAAGATTGGCTATCAGGTTATGAAGGTCTTTGGATACAGCTTCCTGGGAAGACCATCTACTGAATCCTGAAAGGGCTGTATATGCACTGGTGTGGAACCCCTCACAGTCATGAAGCCACATGTCCTTGAGATATTATCAAGCTAGGTGTTTTAAACCATTCATTAGTCTCCTTTCCAATTTATATTTGTAATAGAGAACAGACTAATGAGAGAGTGGAGAAATGTGAACAGTCTTTGAAGCAGGCATAGAAATCCCCTGCCTGACTATTCCTTGGCTGCTTCCAATCCAACCAAGTTTGGAGACTCAGTCTCCTTTGAATCCTATGGCCATGAGAGACTGAGGGTCTGAGCCTTTTGGCTGACCATGACGACAACTCATGAGATGCTGAGCCAGAGCTGAGAATATATGCAAAGGGAGTGATGCTCCCTCCCTCAGCCCCTTGGCTCTTTGCCTTCCTGTTAGTGAGTGAGGCCAGAATTAGTGGGAGCTGCTGGGTCAGAGTGAGAATCAGCAAGCTACGGTCCTCTGCCGGGCCACCAGGTCCCCACCGAGGACATGGTATTTCTGTATTATTTTGTGTTTTCTCTTCCCTGATCTGAGGCAAACAAAGATCTTGGATATTACCTGAACTCTGAAAGGTCAGGAGAGCCACTAGGGTCCCCTCTTCCCCACTAACAGAGCTTAGTAGCAAAGCCCACCAACTATGACAGCAGGGAGGATACAGTCAGCCAATTAACACACATTTATAAAGTACCCACTAGTGCCAGGCATTGTGCTAAGCTGTGGCAAGCCACCCATGGAGTTCTGGCTGAGATGGCCACCTAGAAGGATGCTGACCAACCAGCTCTCACCTCCTTCCTGCATCAAAGACCTAAAAATAACATTGGGTCATATAGTGATCAAGAAATCAAATGAACAGCTACAGTTATTGATTTCTCCCACCCCAGAACTGCTAGGAGTCCATAAACAAGAGGAGAGTGAACTCACCAAGACAGCCACTGATTGAGCACAGACAAGTAAGCTGAGGGCTTCTCAGAGCACCCGAGACTACCCAGAGACACACAACCAGAAAGGCTATGTGTCAGAGTCAGAAGATGCCCAGGTTACACTCCTAGTAAGAGGCTGGAAAGGCCTCCCCTGATAAAGCCCTGGGGGATCAGAAATCCACACTGCAGCCCTTGCAATCAAACAGTCTTGGCAGTGACCAGGGCCATCTGCCCGTACTTGAGACCATACTTAGATTGGTACCACAGGCCTATAGTGAGAAGGACCCTACTGCTCTGTCCTGAGATGCCACAAGGGGTCCCAAATACACACCTCTCTGAACCTCAAACATCCAGGTGATCTAGTCCTAGCAAGTCGAGGTCAGCACAGGAACCCAAATGATCTAGGTTGAGACTAAGGGTAGCCAACCACTTTACCCCAAAATGTAACAAGAGGCAGACCCTGGCCCTAGCCCCAAGCCCCAAGTCAGGAAGTAAGGCTGGAGAAAAGACTAAACACAAGAAGATATCAAGAATTATGATAGATCCAAAGACACCCCAGAGCCAACCTAGGAGGGACAGGGAAATAGGAGGCCTTGCACTGATTAGGCAGCTACCATGTGCTAAGTGCTTTACAAATGTCCCACTGGACCCAGGGGAGAATAACTCTCCAACAACCACAAACAGACTAAAAGAGGGGAAACGGACTCACCCCAAGGACTTCGTTCCTTCCTAAAGGGAACAAAGATGGTATAGAAATGAAATGAAAGCTTGGATGAAAGCATCAGAAAGAAAGTGAATGACTAAGAACAAAAAGTGATTTTTTTTTCTCAAGCAGTCAATTCTCTTTAAGAATAAATTTCAACAGATAGCAAGAAATGTCAAAAGACTGAAAAAGTCAAGCCAAATGCATGCATGGCCTGGTGAATAGAGTGCCAAGTCTGGTGTCAGGAAAACCTGAATTCAAATCCAGTCTCCTGGGGCAGAGCCAAGATGGCAGAGTAGAAACAGCACTTCCATTGCCCTCCAGCCCACACCACTTCAAAATTATGTAAAAGGGGAACTCTGAACAACCTCTGGAGCTCCAGAGCCCACAGAATGACACAGAGAAGCTAACCTCCTGCTGAGGACAGCCCAGCAGCCTGGCAGGGAATGGCCAGCCCAGCGCTCTGGAAGCCGAGCCCAGGACCACGTGAGTCAGAGGTAGGGGGCAGACCAGCAGCTGGCTGGAGGGACCCCAGAACACCAGCAGCTGTGGCGTTTCCAGAATTACCAACACATAGATTCCTAGGACAAAGTGAGAGGTTAATGCCCTATGGACTTTGAGACCACTATTTGGGAATGTGTCAGCTTCTTCCCCTGGGGGCTAGAAGCAACTGAGGAGCTGAGGCACAGCTGCCATTTTACAGCTTCAGCTCCTGGCCTGCAGATTGTAGGGGGATCCAGCAATCAGTCTTGGGGGTAATCACTCTTGCTTTAACCTCCCTAGATCTGGATTGTAGTCTGGGGTGGAGGTCTTGGGTGTGTGACCAGCTTGCCAGAGTGTGTGGGAACTTCTGGGAGGGCACCCAACTAATACCTCTGGCAGTTGAGAACATCCCAACGTTTGGGACGGAAGCTCCCCTATCTGGTGGCAGAGTCCTACTGTGGAAACAAGCCCCAAAGTCAAGTAATTAAGGGGGCAACATGTCTAGGCAAAGAAAACAAAATAAACAGTACAATTCAACATTAGACTCCTATTTTGGGGGCAAAGAGCATAGAACAGGGGGAGGACTGTGAGGTCAGAACTCCTGCACCAAAAGCCCCAAATGAAAATATGAACGGGTTATAGGCCATAGAGGACCTTAAGAAGGATTTTTAAAACCAAACAAGAGAAATGGAGGAAAAATTGGGAAGAGATATGAGAAGGATGCAGGAAAAGTATGAAATGAGTCAACAGCCTGACTGAGGAAAATAACACCTTAAAAATAGACTAACTCAAATGGCAAAAGAGGCTCAAAAAGGCAATGAGGAGAAGAATGCCTTAAAAAACCAAATTTGCCAGATGGAAAAAGAATCTCAAAAGTTCACTGAGGAGATTCATTCCTTCAGAGTTAGACTGGAGCAAATGGAAGCTAATGACTTTATGAGAAATCAAGATGCTGTTAAGCAGATCCAAACAAACGAAAGATTAGAAGGCAATGTGAAATATCTCATGGGAAAAACCACTGACCTGGAAAATGATCCAGGAGAGACAATTTAAAAATTATTGGACTACCTGAAAGCCATGATCAAAGAAAGAACCTAGAAATCACCCTTCAAGAAATTCTCAAAGAAAATTGCCCTGATGTTTTAGATCCAGAGGCAAAATAGAGGTTGAAAGAATCCACCGATCAACTCCTGAAAAAGATCCCAAAAAGAAAACTCCCAGGAATATTATAGCCAGGTTCCAGAATCCCCAGATCAAGGAGAAAATACTACAAGCAGCCAGGAAGAAACGATTTCAATATTGTGGAAACACAATCAGAATAGCCCAGGACCTGGCAGCTTCTACACTGAGGGATTGAAGGGCATGGAATATGATATTCCAGAGGGCAAAAGAGCTGGGATTGAAGCCAAGGGTCACCTACCCAGCAAAACTAAGTATCTTGTTTCAGGGGAAAATATGGTCATTCAGTGGAATAGAGGACTTTCAAGCATTCTTGAGGAAAAAGCCAGAGTTGAATAGAAAATTTGACATCCAGACACAAGAAGGAAGAGATGCCTGAGAAGGTAATCAGGGAAAAGAAATCAAAAGGAACTTATCAAAGTTGAACTATTTACATTCCTACATGGAAAAACAATAACTGTGACTGATGAAACCTTTCTCAGTATGAAAATAATTGAAGAAGGATATATGGGCATATGAATACATATGTGAATGTGTGTATATATGTTTACAGGTATACATGGATAGAGGGCACAGGTCAAATTTGGTGGGAAGGGATGATACTTAAGGGGTGAAGTTAAGAGGTGAGAGAGGAATGTGGCAAGAGGAGATGGGGAGAGACGGGGGTGGTAGGTGGTAAACTATCTCATGTAGAAGAGGCAAGGGGAAGTATTTGCAGGGGAGGGGAAGAACAGGAAGGCAAAAAGGAAAAAACATATTCTCATTGAATTTGGCTCAGGGAGAGAATGATATACATACTAAATGGGATATCTCACCCTGCAGGAGAGTAGGGGGAGGGGGATTAGAGGGGGGATGATGAAAGGGAGGGCATGCTGGGGGGAGGGGAGGTTGGAGGCACCCATTTTTAAGAGTATTAGGATCAAAGTAGGGAATGGACCAGGTGGGGGGGTGGGATGGGTGGGAGGGAAATATAGCCAGTCTTTTACAATATATCTACTATGGTAATGTTTTGCATAGCTATATATGTACAACATATACTGAATTGCTTATCTTCCCAGTGGGAGTAGGTGACAAGGGAGGAAGGGAATGCATCTGGAATTTGAAGTTTTAAAATTAAATGTTTCAAATATATATAGATACTATTATTAATACTATTTTGCATGTAATTGGGAGATAAGATGTGCAGGCATTGGGGCACAGAGATTCACCTTGCCCTAATGGAAAAGTCGAAGAGGGTATGGGAGAAGATATGGGAGAGAACAGTTTGGATGAGGGGATATCCTATGGGACTGCCACTCTGGGGTGGTGGGTAGGGGAAAAATGGGGAAAAATTGTAACTCAAAATCTGGTGGAAATGAATGATGTAAACCAGAAGTTAATAAAGCATTTGGGGGGGGAAAAAAAACCCTAAAAATAAATAAATTAACAAATCCAGTCTTCAGTTCAGACTAGCTTTGTGACCCTGGACAAGTCACTCAACCTCTTCTTCAGTTTCTTCAACTGTAAAATGGGGATGATAATAGCATCTCCTTCCCAGGGTTGCTGTGAGGATCACATGAGATATTTGTAAAATGCTTAACCAACGATGCTTGGCATGTAGCAGGCATTTAATAAACACATCTTTCCTTTCTTCTCCTCTTCCTCCCTCCTCCCCTTATTTCCCTCCTGCTTTCCTCCCTCCTTTTTCTCCTGCCTTCATTTCTTCCCTTGCTCCTTTCCCCCCTTCCTTCTTTCCTCCCTCCCTCCCTCCCTTCCTTTCTCACTTCTTCCCTTTCTCTCTCCCTTTCTGCCTTCCACACTTGAAAGTTCCTGAATATAAATACCTTGGGTTTAAATACCCAGGTCCTAACAAGTTTTGGGTGCCCATTCACATCGGCAGAATTGAATTACTTCTTTGTTTTCTATGCAGAGATGAGTGCTAGGGATTGGTCACATGCTAGGCCAAGATCATACACCCTCCCCTAGTGACTGGCCAGGAGTATCTCCCTCCACAGCAACCTCATGAATGATCATATCTAAAGCTTATCTCCTGTGTCCTCACTGGGATGCCATAGACAGTGACCAGACGGTGAGCTGCGGCTGTGAGTGCCTCCTTGGGCCAGTCTGTCAGAACATCTGTCATGGACAGCTCCACAGCTGTGCAGTGAATGAGAAGATGAGAGTGGACTTGTTTGTGCCTGGCAAACGGCACAGGGCTCTCACTGTTCTCTGCCACCCTAGCCCATCTTTGTGTGTGAATGTCCTCTTCATGAAGGCTCTATGACTGACCAACACCACTAAGAACATGCAAAATTAACTTTATTTCCTTGTTCACTGCGATTGGAGACTGGCAGGCAGCCCAATCTGGCCCGCTTCCCCCTACTTTTGTATAACCTGTAAGCTTGGTTTTGTGCATTTTATACAGGTGGCAGTGGGCCTTTTCTCGGCTGACTTCTGAACTAGTCACTCAGAGGAAGACCAGAGTCTGTTTCCCCAGATTTTAGTGAAGCTCTTGATGAAGTATCCTGTACTCTTCTTGTGGAGAACATGGAGAGTAGACGATGGATTTGGAATGGGCTGAATAGTTCAATTAGAAGCGATTGATGGTGGTTCAATGTCAACCTGATGCTGGTCTCTGGTGGGGTGCCCCAGGATCTAGGTATGCTTGGCCAGATAAAGGCATAGATAACCTACTCAGCAAATTTACAGATAAGGAAGGCAGCTCATGGTGCAGTGGCCAGAGCACTGGGCCTAGAGTCAGCAGGCTTGAGTTCAAATCCAGCCTCAGATACTTCCTAGCTGTGTGACGCTGGGCAAGCCACTTAACTGCTTTCTGCCTCAGTTTCCTCAGCTGTAAAATGAGGACAATAAGAACCCCTACCTCTCAGTGTTGTTGGCAGGATCAAATAAGTTAAAATTGGTAAAGTGCATAAAGGCACTAGTCAAATGGGGCTCAAAAAATCTGCTGAACAAGGAGAGGCTGCAAAGCTGAGTCAGCAGTGACATGGGGAAGCCAATGGACTGTGTGGAAATGCAAAGCTTTTAGGAAAAAGGAGGTGACAGCCCTTTGCTTTGTACTTTCTTCTGGGCTCCAGAATTCAAGAATGCTAATAATCTAGAGCTGTTAAGAGGGGACATCTAGGATGGTGAAGGGTCTTAAGTTCATGACATATGGGGAGGGGCTGTGAGTAACTAGGGAAGTTTAACCTGGAGAAACATGGACTCCAGGGGACCAAGTATTCAATGACCACCACATGGAGGAAGCTTTAACTTTGCTCTGTTTAGCCTCAAAAGGAGGAAAGTCACAAAGAGGCCAATTTAGGGAAAACTTCTAGCCCTGAGAGCTGTCCCAAAGTGGACAGCTCCTCCAGAGAGTCGGGTTTTCCTCCTTGAGCAAAGCGTTGCTTGTCAGGCAGCTAATACTGGCTATTCTTTTGCTGTGAGAATTGGACTAGGTTATCATGGAGGTCCCTTCCAACCCTCAAATTCTGTGATTTTGTAAATCATGAACCCTTGGAAGGATCAGAGTAGATTGAGCCCATTGCCAGCAATTTGTGAGTGAAACAGGGGTGAGTTCCCCATTTCTAAAGGCAGGAAGGAGAGGGAAAGAGTGCAACAAGCTCTCTGTCCCTCTTAGATAGGGAGTGCCCGCTGCCAAGGTATGATGCAGGCAGCCTCCTAGGGGGAGGCTGTGGTTGATGATAGTTTGGGAATTTGTTTAAAGCAAAGTGTTGAACTCAAAACTCCGAGTTTTGCCCCATTAAATGTCATCAGGAGATGTTTAACAAAATAAATAAAAATACAACACAACATATATAATGTGACTTTGTGGTTTTCTAAGTCAATATGCTGCTGGCAGGGATCAATTTCTATACTATACTTGACACTAACTGCAGACTCCCTGCCCGCCCCTCTCCCCCCCACCCCCAGGCTTTTCCAAGCTTAGTCTGGGACTTTCCTACATAGAAGAATCACTTATAAATCCTATTTCATCACCACCCCCACCCCCAGTTTGACTCATGATTCTGCCCCTCCCTGTAGCTCACTGACCCATATATGGGTCAATGCCCATATATGGCCAGTCACCCCCCCCCCCTTTGGCGACACCCACCCCCTCCAGGAAGCACACACCCACGTTATTGTAGCAAGGAGGGACTGGTGGATGGAGAGGGACTCAGAGCCTGCAGGGCCTGGGTTCAAATGCTGACTGGCACAAAAAGCTCTCTGTCCCAGGCAGCTATTATTCTGACAACTATTAAGAGAAGGTATTTCTCATCTGAGAGTTCCCCCCACCAAAGACACTCTGGCTCCTGTCTGGGAACCCAAACCTCCCAGGCAAGAAAAGATCATGAAAAGCAAACAGGGACTCAATGGGAGGGGTCAGGGTGTGGCCAGTCTACCGGTGACTCCGTTCCCAAGCTGACTCTTGCCCAGGTGAGGCTCCTGGACGCCACAGGGCCAGTCAGCCTTTCTCCTGAGAAGCAATAAAACTGGCAAAGCGACCGCTTTGGTCTTCCCTGGAAGTGCTAGCTGGGGTCCACGTCCAGCCGTGGCTCTCCTGCTATCTCACGCCTGACTGCGGCAGAACATTGGGCTCTATCATCACCCCGCAGGGGTCGGTGCCTCTTACGGGTGATTCCGTGTAGGTGTGGGGTTTTTCGGGTTGTGTAATTATTTTCTCTAAAGACCCACACTGGGCTCCTCCAAAGCAAAGCCACCCTTCCTTTCCCTGCTCATACCACTTCCCAGTAAACCTTCCCAAGCAGGAACCCGTCGGTGTGGCTGCCCCAGGAAACGGCAGCAGCATTCCTGGAGAGTCACTGTTTCCCAGAAAACCTGACCAAGCTCTCAGAAGAGTGAGCGAGCCAGGCTGATGGCGCTTGGGACTAAGTGCCCTCTGGTGGCATGTGGAGAAGTGATTTAGGATGTCCCGGCCAGCGGGCTTTTTGACGGCGCTCCTGATGTTGGGAGCAGACCGCCAGCATCATTATATCAGAGCAGAAATAAGCCTGGGAAGATCTCCAGGAATCTGACACTGAAACCTAAAATAAGGTTCCATGAAATTTTAATTTCAATCTGTCTTTGTTGAATTGGAGCAGAATTTTTGTCAAGTAGGGCAGAAGTGATTTATTGCATTCACTCAGTGCTTGTTGTCTTCAGGATTAAAGAGGCATTCCTAATCTCACTCTTTTGTGGAGATTGTGGATCGGGTTGTTTAAAAACTACATTTCAACATAATTGCCTTCTGATCCCTTGTGTTCTCTGTTTTATCCATTTAAAAACATGATTCTGACAAAAAGGTCCTTAGGCTTCTCTGGACTTTCTCTAAAGAAGGCCAGCACCCGAAAAGGATTAGGAACCGCCATAATACAAAAACGATTTTCTTTCATGTGCTTTCTATATTTTGGGCAAACTCTGCTACTGCTTTAAATATCCAAGTTTAAGCATTCACACCCAGACCTGTGGGTAATTCTCTGTGGGGAAACTTCCTCCAGAAGTTTCCTTCTGATGAAGAAACTTCCTCCAGAAGAGTGCCTGCTCTGCCATTCAGAACAGCGCCTGTGGGCACTGAGGGGCAAACCTGCTTCCTCAATACTGGTTTGCTAACCATGCCTCTGCTCACATAAAAATAAATAAATATTAAAGGTGTGTACACCCAATCTAGGCTCTTCAGCACAGAATTGCCTTCACTATGGGCGCTGTGCTTTCCTCGGTGTCAGTGTGGATGTTTTAGCCATAAAGAGACCCATCTGGCTTGAGCCCCCAAATTTCAGTGAGTGTTCTAGTACCGGTCAGGCAGGACATTTATAGCAAATACAGCCAAAACATTTCATTGAGATAGAATTACAAAGAAAAGAACAGTGGGGAATCACATGCTGGAATCATTTTGAGAACCCATTCACAGAGGCATCCTCTCTCCTTCTAGGGATAGAAAGGGATCTGCCCTAAGTGCAGGGAAGATTTGTCATTCTTCATCTGCTGCCAGTATGGAGACCTGCTGAGTGTCCACTTTCTGTCCCCAGAGCCCTCAGGCTTCCACTAGAAATCCCTGTGGGGGACGTCACAGTGCAGACCCCAGGGCAGATGCAGACCACCTCCTCCATGTCTGATGAGCATGGTAGAGCTCGCTGACCCCTGTGTACTGGCCCCAGCTTTTTAAGTCTCACTTCCTGGAAGACACTCCAAAGGCAGTGATTTGCACCTGTGAGGACCCCACTCTCTGATCACACCTACAATCTCCTGGGAATTGGAGTTCAGGACATTGCTTCCAATAAGTAACAAGTACCCAGTACTTAAACAGCAGCTAGATGGCTGCCTATGCCGAGAGAGGCAAGGAGAGCTGAGTTCGGATCTGATCTCAGTCACTACCTGAGGTCCTGGGAAAGTCACTTCCCGTCTGCCTGCTTCAGTTTCCTCAACTGTGAAATGAGGACACTACTAGCACCTTCTTCCCACAGTCCTGAAGATGGAATGAGGTCATACTTGTAAAGCGCTCTGCCCAGTACCCGGCACACAGCAGGCTCCCTGTAAATGCTGGTTTCCTTCCTTTCTTCCCGACTTCCAGGATAGAAGGCAAGGTCCTTGGAGGCAGACACTGTCCTGTTTGTCTTCATGTCTCCTGTGCTAGCACAGTACTTGGCCATAATGACTATTTAATAACATCATCATCAGAGAAAGAAGGAATGATTTACTGAGCACCTACTATGTTCGAAGCATTTCACAAACATCTCATTTGATCACATTATATCAAGTATTTATATATGCATAAATATGTATGTAATTTGTATATCGCTTCAAAGTTTACAAAGTGCTTTACAAACATTACCTCAGCTAATATGCACAACAACCTGTGTAGGTATTGTTATTATCCTCACTTTACAGTTGAGGAAACTGAAGCAGAGGTGAAGTGCCTTGGCCAGAGCCCCCTAGCCAGGAGGTATGTGAGTAAGGATTCACACTTGGGTCTTCCTGATTCCAAGCCTCACACTTGAATTACTGTAAAGCTCAGCTGCAAATTCTGGATTGAGTCCAATTTCAGTGTGGAAGACCAGGGGCTTGAGGTCCCTGGGAGGCAGGTCCTTTGGGGTTCATTGACATCCCAACAGTTTTGAAACCTCATTTTCCCCTCTGGAGCCTTGAGAAAATAAATGTCATTATTAATTACATGATATCACAGTGTAGGAGTGACCCAGGAGAATGCAGTGCACCAAGGCTTTGAACTGTGCCTCAGGGAGAAATCAGGAGAAATGGACATCCTCAAGCTCTTGACAGCTGTCTCCCAAGTGGGCACCTTGGCTCTGGGGGCATGCAGGTTTCTGAGGCCACTCCCTTGTTGGCCTCCTTTTCTTCATGGACCAGCTTAGGAATGGGTGTGCAGTTCAGGACCAGGCTCCCACTGAGGGAGTCTCCCTCTTCCTAAAGCATGCTGGGGCCATCCTTGGCTAGATATTCAGCACCCCTCGATTCCCTCCCTCTGGGTTGGTCACCCAAAGGGGAAAGGCACAGATGGTCAGCTCCAAGGAAGGAGAGGTAGCAAAGCCTACATTCCTTCTAGTCTCAGTGATGGGAACAGCCCTGCTGGCTTCCCGAGGATGAGGAAAGGGTTCTGAAAAGAGCCAGGCTGGAGAAGACTCATCTTGGAGATCTGAGCAATTGAGAGCCGTCAATCATAATATTTAGAGTACTTTATGTGGCCATAGAGAGTCGGTCAGGGAGCTCAGAAGATCATACAGTTAGAAATAGGAGCTCCTCATTTTATAGAAGCTGAGCCCCGGAGAAGTTCCATGGCCTGCTTGATGTCACACAGGCTATAAGTGACAAACAGGGACTTGAACTCAGGTCCTCCAGGTCTAGATCCAGAGCCTGGAGAAGATGCTTGGGATCAGGCCAGAGGACATGTGGGGCTTCCGGCATCCGAACTCCCTCACCATGGATTGGGATCGTCTGGAAGACCTCCGCTCACTTGCCCCACTAAGAGGGCAGGGATTCTGGGACTGGCTCAGCAGCCCAGACCTCCAGCCTCCTGCCTCCCGCCTCCCGGCTCTAACCCTGACCTGCTTTTGCTCTACACTCTGCTCCTCTCCAGACTTCTCTCTGGTCTAGGGGTCCTCACTCCAGGCAGTTGCTAGCTCTTGCTGACTCTATCCCCACAGAATCCCCTTAAGCCTGCTACCTCGGCAAACGCTCCCCAGTACCTGCTACCAACTGGCCGTTCTTTAAGTGTGGGTCTGACCTCGTTGTCCCCCTGCTCAAGCAAATTAGGTGGCAAGAGGCTCCAACACTGGGCTTGGAGTCAGGAGCTCAAATCCCACTTCAGACATTTGCTACAAGCCATCTCACTTCTGCCTGCCTGCTTCCTCAAACCTAAATGGGGATCACAAGAGCAGTTGTCGGGGGCCATTGATGAGGCACTGACTGGTGGCTGGACTATGGTCTTACCCTTTCAAGATGCTGCCAAGCGTGGACGGGTTCCCTGGTGCCCGTGCGAGTCTGGGCGTGACCACGAACACTAAGAAAACAGGTTCTCTCCTGGCCAGCATCGCCTCTTCCATACTGCTGAATGCTGAATGCTGGGGATTGGTTCCATGACCATGGCAGCTACTTTCCAGGGATGCACACATTGATAGTGAGGTCCGCAGCGCGCTCAGTGTTTGGGAGGCTCTGAGGTTAGGTGTGGGAGAGAAGAGGTAGTAGACTGACTACCAGACTGAAGGCCCACAGAACCCTTGTGCTGAGCTCCCTGTTGTACTGTAGCCTGTGAGACCCGGACAGTCTGCCAGGGCCAGGATCCACTTCCATGTGCACTGTCTAGGAAGATGCTGCAGACCACCTGGCAGGACGAGGGACTGGACACCGGGTCCTTTCTGGAGCCTAACTGCCCCGTATTCAAACTCTCAGAGAACTCCGCCCACAAGACCAGTGCTCCTGTGAGCGCAGAAGCAGCGCTGCTAGGTCTCTCTGGGGTTCGTGCCCGCGCTGGGCTCTGCTGCTCCGCAGAGTGTGGGATCGTGACCCCCCACGGGGCCCCTTCCGTCCTCTGCCACTACAACCCTCCCAAGGGGCTAATGAAGGAAACCGAGGGGCGGCTCCAAACCCGGCGCTTGGACGCAGTGCCCTGGGAACCTCTGGCGCCAAGGGATGGGGCTCGTGGGGGGCAGCAGCCCCACTTCTGACACCGCCCACACTGCCCGGGCACTGTCAGGACAGCAGCCCCCAACCAGTCATCCAGCAGGACAGCCCCGAGGCGGGCCTGTCCTCAGGGGGCTTACACTCCGGTGGGAGACACTGTGCCTAGGCGTGAGCTCCGCGCTAAAGGAAACGCGGGATGCTAAGGGGGGATGGGGAAGGATGGCATCTCAGGTGAGCCCGAGTCGGCTCGGACCACTTAGGGCCACAGGGCCTGGCAAGGGGTATACAACGGACCCGGCCTCGCCCAGCAGTGAGTCCAGATGCACCACGGAGTCACAGAAGGGACAATAGAGTGGGAAAGAGGCTCGGTGGAGGCCCGGGGGCTGGAGGAAGACCCCTCCCGCTGCTTACAGGAGGCTGGCCCGGGAAGGGGCGGGACTAGAGGAGAGCAGACCAATCGGGAGGCAGCTGCGGTTCAGAGGCGTGTAAGGTGCGGAGACCCATTTATTATGGGCCGCCCTTCGTCACGTGACCCCTACCGGTCCCTCGGCCCCTCCCTTTCCCTTCCCGCCAGTGCGCGCGGCCCGGCTGGAAGGGCGGAGCGGAGAGCGGCCAGGCGCGACGGCGCATGCGTGTGCGCGCGCGCGTCCGTCTCGCTGCGTGCCCACGCCAGCCCGCGCTCGACCCCGGAGGCGGGAGTTTGTCTTCGTGACTGCTCGGCGTGGGGGCGGGGTGCCGGAGAGCTGGGCTTTTGCGGTACGGCTGAGAGCTCTCGGGGTCGACGGGTCCAGCTGAGATGGAGGCATGCAGCGGCCAGCCGCCCGCTGGGGAGGGTCAGGAGAGGCAGCTTCGCGGGGGCAGCGACTGGCCAGTCCCCCGGGGGGAGCTCATGTCGGCGGGAATGAGTCAGGTTTGCTGCGCATGCGCCCCTTCGGCCTCTCCCCCTCCTCTCTCCCCCTTCCCCCTCTCCCCCTCCCCCCTCCTCCTCTCCTCCTCCCTCTCCCTTCCCCCTTCCCCCTTCCCCCTTCTTTAGGTCTCGTCCCCTTTTTGTGCAGGTGCCTTCTCTTTCTGGTTCCCTCCTCTCCTGGGCCTGGCCTGATTGCGCAGGCGCCTTCTCCCGAGGAGTCGTCCCTCCCCCCGGGCCAGCTCTGTCTGCGCACGCGTGCAGCTCGCCTCCACGTGCTTCTCGCCCTTTGGCAGCAGCCCGGGCTCCCTCCAGGGGCGTGGTCGTGGCCTCCCACTAGGGGCCACCCCCTGCCCCCACTCAGGGCGGTGATCCCCGGCCCCTTGTGCCGGGCCTCCTCAAGACCACACCAGCCTGAGTGTTGTGGATTCCCCACCTTGCCCCCGTGTTATTGATAAGCATTTATTAAGCGCCACGGTGGGTGTTAGCCAGACTCGTTGCTTAATAAAAGCTTTAGAAAGCAGGGGAGTCAGAATTCCGGGGAGGGGGGGTGGGGGGGAGCTCCCATAGGGCGTTCTGCAGACCCAGATTCGAGGCCTGCCTTCTTCAGGAGGCCCTGAGAACTAAAGGGTGCATTGGAGACCCAGAGGAGGGTCCTGGGCTGCCCAGTCTGCCACCCCTAGGTTGGGCCCCCTGCTGCCTCTGGCCCTTTGCAGAGCGCCCCTGTGCGCTGCCTCAGCCCCTTTCCCAGGACAGTGGGCCCGGCCCTGGCAGCCCAGAGACAGGGAAAGCCCTTTGTGAGCGGCTGGCCGGTCTGGCCCAGGCCCTGCCGAGCTGGGCTCCAGGAATGTATCCAGCCTCCCGTTGCTGCCTGTTAGATTGTATCAAGGCTTGGGAACAGGGAGCAGGGAGCTGGGCATCCTGGCACCACAGCTCACAGCCCAGCTGAGCCTGGGATGAGTTCAGGGGTGGGGCAGTGGCAGCTTCCACTTCCTTTGAGAAACCTTCTCCTCCTCCGAGCTGTCCTTAGAGAATCTCTCTTCTGTATTTCAGGGTAAACAGGGGTGCCAACCTGATGGCCAGGAAAGAAATGGAAAGAAATCTGGGGTCTCTGGTTCAAGTGATTTCAGTGACCCCGTTTACAAAGAGATTGCTGTTACTAATGGCCACATTAACCGGATGAGTAAGGAAGAGCTCCGAGCCAAGCTTTCAGAATTTAAGCTTGAGACCAGGTAAGCAGCAGCTTCTTGCAGCTTGTCTGTTGGGACATCTGGTTTTTGGCTTAGCTGTGACTTGGAGAGCTTGTTTCATAGTCACAGCTAGACTAGTGAGCAGGATCTAGAAAGGAGAGGACCAGGCAGCTGTTATTTTTGTGCCGGCATCCCTCCTCCTAGGCAGCGGGTGCTGGGGGAGAGCCCTGGGTGACCTGCCAGCTCTGCCACGAGCACCCTTGGTGTGACCTGCACATACCACTTCTCATCTGAAAGAGTGGCTTGGGTCCGTGGCCCCAGGAATGGCTGCCCCCCACACCACACTTAGCGGATTCATCTCCTAGATTCTAGGTGTTAAGTCCTGCATCTGAATCCTTCAGGAATGTCTTGTCTGGTCATCAGCACACATTTAGGGCCCTTGGAAATCCTTGGAGATGAGAAGCTCAGTTGAGTCTTACCAAGGCTTAATAAGACTCTTTACAAGAGTATTTACTCTTGGCCGTTTAACCCCTTTTGCAGGGGTTGTGGGTAGCAGTTGGATCTTTTGGGGCACAGGTTCTTGACCTTCCTGGAGTCTGACTCCCCTTGGGTAGGAGGTGGGGCTGGCAGGCCACAGCCCCTTCTCAAAGTCACATTTGTGAAAGCATGGAGCAGGTGTACAGAGATACAGAAAAGATGGCAGAAGCAGTGATCACAGACTCTGCCAGAAGTGGCTGTAGAGTAGAGAGGAAGGTCAGAATGGCTCCTCTGTCCTCCTTATAGTGGGGGATGCCCACCAGTGTGTGGAGAGGGCAGCCTGGGCCTCATGGTCTGGGGCCACAGAACCAGCCCATCTGGGCCCTTGACATCAGTCTCACTCAGGACCTCATCTTAGTGTGAGAGCTAGTGCTTTGCCCAGAGAGAGTGTCGACTTTCCTGAGCAAGAGTTTAGGATGGTCAGTGTCATGTCCCTCTAGTACCTACTAGGCAGCCTGGCGCTGGTTCCTGCCCTCCAGGAGCCTCTGTTCTCACCCGGGAAGACAGCCGCACATCAGGAGTTGGGGATGTGTGAGAGCAGTCTGGCTGGGAGTGGAGGGGACAGCTAGATGGTGCTTGAGGGATAGGGGCCCGAGTTCTGGTGGGAGCAGCTGAAGGGCAGGGCTGAGATGGGGCCTGGAGTAGGCAGGGGCAGGCACTGAGGTCAGAGTGCTGGCTGCATTCTGCCCTGAGGCAGCCCACTGAAGGCCCGTGGGTTGCTGCCTCAGTGTCCTCATCTGTAAAATGCAGGTGATAAAATCACACCTGCCTCAGGGCTGTGGTAAGAATCCAGTGATATAGCAAATTAAAGCACTTGGCACATAGTGGGTACTCTCTTAAATGGGGGAGGGGAAGGTCAGCTGAGGCCCCTGCAAGGCCCCTTCCAGTGCTCAGTGTGTGACCCCATGATCCTGGGCAGACTGTGTGAGGTCTGGGGAGTTTGACCCCTCAGGCCCAGGAGCTGAGGGTTTCTTTTCCTTGCCCCAGTGATCTTCAGTGACAGATTTTGGGGTGTGTTTGGTTTTCTTTAGCCAGTTAGCTAGGGGGGTGGTCCTGCCACTCACCTTGGCTTTCCTAAAATTCTCTCACCCTGCTTATTTCCCCTTATTTTGGTCACTGAGCCCTGACCAAATGCCCTGCAGGAAATCGAGGCCCAATTGATATAAGGGACTCAAACTCAGGAGCCTGATCACCCCTTTTTAGAGGGAGTATTTGGTCTCAGAAGCTTGGGTTGCCATTGAAAGGACCTCCCTGGGCCTGAGTTTTAGCAGTGTCAGTTGATGACCCAAATGATGGCTCATCGGGAGGGAGAGAAGAGCTTCTGGCTTGTGCCTAACTTTGGTTCATTGGATGAAGTCAGTCAGCAAACACTTGTTACGAGCCAAGTAGCCCACTATGCCAGGTGCCAAGATGCTCAGCAGACAGGCCCTGCCCCTTTCTGATGAGGGGGACGACAGGACAGCTTGTAGACAGCCCTGTTCAGACAAGCTGCCTGTGGGTTACATGGGAGATGCTTGGTGGGGGAAGGCCCTGGATGAAGAGGGGGAGTGAGATGGAGTTTCAGTTGCATTTGAGGTCAGCAGAGAGGGAGGGCATCCCAGGCCTGGGGGCAGTCTCTGAGCAGCCAGGGCTGCAGTAGTGGGGCACAGGCCAGGAGGCTGTGGTCACCAGGTCAGAGAGGGCATGTAGGGGAGGGACAGGGGCTGGAGGGGTGGGGATGATGAAGGGCTTTGAGGGCCAGACAGAGCATTTTGTATTGGATCCCTATAGTCAGACTGTGTGTAGAAAGATCACCTTGGTGGCTCATGGAGGCAGGGCAGACCCTCCAACAGCCACTGCAGTAGTCCAGGTTGGAGATAATGAGGATCTGCACCAGGCAGGGGCGGGGTCTGAGGAGACACTGGAGATAAGGATGCTGCAGAAGGGGAAGCTGACAGTCCTGGGGCCTGAGAGTGAGACTGAGGATGACTGCTGGGAGGGTGGGGCTACCCTCTGAGGTCTTAGGGAAGGTGGGGGAGAGGCTGTAGGGGAGGGAATCTGGGTGTTTGGGAACAGGGTGAGTCTGTGGCACAAAGAGGAACATTCCTGTCTGCTGGTTGGGGTAAAGCAGCCTGCCTTTCAGATGGGAAAGTCCTCAGCTGCCTCAGGGCCTTTGTTGGGTCCAACAGAGACGGCAAACAGGCCGCCTCCCCCACCACTCCACAGAGGGCCTGAGCCAGATGAAAAGGTGACTGAGGATTTTTTAACTAAAGAAACTTAAGTCATGTATAGACAGCCTGGAAGGGACCTGAAGACAAGGTGCCCTAGAGGTTTTTAATCTGCACCAGGTAGATTTCAAGGGACCTTAGAGCTTGGGTAGGAGGGGGAACAATCACATCTTTATTTTAATATAATTAACTCATTTCCTTTGTAATTCCTCTGTTTATCTCGTGTATTTAAACCTCATGTGATTCTGATCAGAAGTTTCTGGGCAACACCAGCTTGCCAAAGGAGGTCTTGTTAACTGTGTGCCAGGTCAGCGCCCTCACTTTACAGAAGAGGAGACTCCTGATGCCCACGTTTGTAGCCTGTGCACCTGGGCTTGTCTGTTACCTCTGCTGGTGCTTCCTGCTGGGAGGCTGAGGTGGTCTGGAGGCCTGAGCCCTGCAGGATTAACGCCACTGGGATGGCCATGTGGAGGGAGTGTTTGAGAGTAGGGGGCACTAGCCAGCGTCCAGCTCCTGTGCTGTATGGTGTGGCCGCTGTCCTGCCGGCCAGGGGGCAGTAGGAAGGCCCCGTCCTACAGACACAGAATAAAATGTTAACTTAGTTGCTCACCTCCTTTGTGGCCTTGGGCTGGTCACTTGATGTCTCTCCCCCTCGGTTTCCTCCAATGTCACATGAGGGGATTGTACTAGCTGTCCAGCCCCTTCAAGCTCTGAAACTGAAGTGATGATCATATCTGCAAAGTTAATGGCCTCGTGGAGTCCTTGCAAGCACTTTGTGCCCAACTTTGGAAGAACTGAATGTTTCTCAGGGCCTCCCAACCCTCAGTCTGTGATGTGATGATCTCTCAATAAGCTCTTGATGTGCTCTGCTCAGGAGGCAGGAGAAGGGGGAGAGGTCCACAGTCTGGGGTACTCAGACCTGATTTTCATTACAATTAGTTTGTACTCACGCCTGCACTTTATGGTTTGGTACAAATCCTACTTTTTGTCTCCTAGATCCTGCCCAGCTCAGGGTATAACATGGGTACCTGTGTGATCAAACACCAGGTTCAGACTGAGGAGTGAAAGGATTGGTTGGGACCCCTCTGGACACTGGAGAAATGGGTGTGTACAGTGAAAAAGCAGACATCCCTGGCATGCCATTTTCACTGAACACTGACCTCTTAGTGGACATTATAATGCAGTTCCTGTTAAACATTTGATTTTTTAGGCCTTGTTAAATGTTTTAAGTCTATTTCCTTCTACATTGTTTTTAATCTGTCTTCACTTTATGATTTTTATTCTTTAGGAGTGTGTATGTGTGTTGTAAATTAATATGCCCTTCCCACACTGTTCCCTCCCACCATTGGACAGATTTAAAACAAACAGATGAACCTCAAAACTGAATCTTTCCATACATATCTACATTGTTGAGCAGAACAAGTTCCCACATTAGCCGTGTTTGAAAACAGATGTATTTTTCTGCATTTTAAGTTCATCACCTCAAATTGGCTAAATCCTATCGTTGGGTTAAGTTCTCTTGTCTTTCAAAGTGGTTTTTCTCCACGATGTTGTTGTATGAATTGTTTCCCTCCTTGTCTCCCTTTACTCAGAATCTGTTCTTAGGGATCATCCCAGTTTCCTCCCCAACTATCTTGTTTTATCATCTCATAGGACATCATAATGCTTCATTCTGTCTATTTACCACAATTTGCTTAACCATTCCCCAGAGGAGAAATGCCCACTCTGGGGCACCATGAGAAGAGCTGCTTTTCCTCCTACTTTCTGTGGCAAGGTCAGCAGAGATGCACTTGCTGGGAGGGGCTCAGCCAGTGGCCAGGGTTTGGGGCACCCCTCGGAGCCTCAAGCTTTACGGGATCACCCTAATTCTCTGTCATCCATAGTATTGTACTTTTCTCCCCTTCACTGGTAGCTGGGCTTCCTCCTTTGAAGTCTGCCTGTCTGTCTGCTCTGATTGCTTCACTCTGGTTGAGGTGCCTGAGTGTGGCTGACTGCTCATCTCTCCTCAGAGGTGTGAAGGATGTTCTCAAGAAGCGGCTCAAGAACTACTACAAGAAGGAGAAGCTGACCCAGCAGCGGGAGGATGGGGACGCTGGCAGCTGCTATGACTACATCTGCATCATTGACTTTGAAGCCACCTGTGAGGAGGGCAACCCCCCCGAGTTCACACATGAGATCATCGAGTTCCCCATTGTGTTGCTGAACACTCACACGCTGGAGATTGTAAGTAAGCCCAGGAGCTGTGTGATGCCTGTCTCTGGTGGTGCTAGGCCTGCCCCAGACCAGCCCCTCCATGTCAGGCTCTCAGCCTCTGGTGATGGGGCCAGGACCAGCCTGTGGGGCAGCCGCAGGGGCCCCACCCTGGGCGAGGGTGCTAAACTTAGAGGTGCTTCTTGGTTGTGAGACTCTGCCTAGGGCAGAGCATTCTGGCTTCTCCTGGGACCCGGGGCAGATGTGTACCCTTTGGCCCCCAGGGCCAGAACCAAGAGCAGCGAGGCCCATCTCATCTGGTGTTTGTATTAGGGAAAGCTGCTTAATTGTGACCACCTCTCCAGCTGGGCAGGCACTGGGTGACTGTGTGCTGGACGTAGCAGCGTGGGTTGGACTAGATGGCTGCCACGTTCTTTACATTTCTCAGATTCTTTTAGTTCTGACTGCCAACCTGAAGAAGATCCCCTTAGAAACTACAGGAAAATCACTCCTTTGGGGCCTGTTGGGTGGGCCAGGAACCAGGAAAATGGTGCACTGTCATTGTGTTATTTCATTCCTCATGCCCTACATGGTCTTCCCAGATGCCACTGAAGTTGTCCATTTCATGGTGTCTTGTGATGTACTAATGCTCTATTCCATGCCTACACAGCTCTTTGTGTAGCCATTCCCCAAAGGAATACCCTGTGGTCTCTGCTTTGGGGCTGGCACAGACAGAGCAGCCATGACTTACCTGCCTCGAAGGCCAGTGTACCAGGCTGTCTCTGGTTAAGTTGGGACACGCTGCTTAAGAAAGCAGAATGCTTTGGCAAGACCAACATTCCCAGTCATTGGTTGGGTTCGCTTATTTGGAAAACTCCTGGAGGTGGACTTTCCCCTTACTGTGCCAGCCCATTGAGATATTTATTGCATGTTGAAGTGTTGATGAGTGAAGTGTGGTGTGGCTTCCAGTGAAGCCTTCGGGGACATCAGTGGTTGGGACAGGGGAGGTGACAGCTGCATTTAGGGCTCTGTGACCTGGCAGAAGGGCCCGGTTCTTTTGGAGCATCATGCCATAAGAGACCTTGCCAAGCCTGAGTTCAGAGGGAAGGGAGCACGGTGCAGCTGCCTGCCAGTACTCCAGCGTTATCATGGGGAAAACAGACCCCTTTGGTTCGCCTTCCCAGAGGGCTGTTAGCAGAAAGCACACTTTGGTTCAGCTGAAGGAAAAAGAAAACTTGATGATGCTTAGTGCTGACCCAAAGCAGAACAGATTCCATAAGAAGTAAGTAGTTAGCTCCCTACCCCTGAAAGTATTGAAGCAGCTCAGTTCTCCCACGGGCCCAGGCAAGCACTTTGACCTTGGAAGTGGAAGGTCTCCAGAGGGCATTGGCTGTGCTTGTGGTCCCGCAGGTTCTGTGGAGAGCAGGCTGGGCAGGGGGTCTGAGAAGCCAGGGACAGACTGGCTCCTTCTGGTATCCCAGAGTGCGGCTCCCTGGGTGGCTTCTGGGAACTTTCTTCCTTGTTGGTCCATCAGCAGTGCCCAGTGGTTTGGGAGCCCTTGGTGACTGAGATGTCTGTGGTTCACTCTTGTGGAGTCTAAACATCAGCAGGTGTAGCACCCACCTGTTGGCTTCGTTTTACTAACTAGATGCTTGTCTGAGGGTGTGAGATTCTAGAATTCCAGCTGTCTCAAGGACTCAGTTGGAATTCTCCAACCCTAACTGTAGTTAGTTCGTTGTAACCTCGCTCCTGTTGTGAAGATAAGTGTGTGTGCCCTAGGAAGGCCCGCTATCCCCATTCTCTGCAGAATCAGCCTGGTTCTTGCTTACAAGCTATGGTCTCTTTGCCTCGTAGGAAGACACCTTCCAGCAGTATGTGAGACCAGAGATCAACACGCAGTTGTCTGACTTCTGCATCAACCTCACAGGAATCACGCAGGTGATCACACCCGGGCTTGGGACTGAACTTTCAGGCTTCATTTATGAAGGGGAGGCCTGTTTGTTACTTGGCAATGTGGCTAAAATCCAGATGAGGGTGTTAATCATTTGCCAGTCGGGTTCTTCAGATTTTGGTCTTCTAAGAAGAAGACACACACACAGCTCTGTCCCCTAGTTCAGCTTGGCAAGAAGGTCTAGGGCTCTCTGCTGGCTAGAGTCGCCCCCTTATGAGGTTTTCCTCAGCCCGTCAGGGCTGTGATGCATCTGATGGTCAGTCCTAGGAATGTCAGTGCCCTGAGGAGAGAGGCCGTCCTGGTACTGGATGTTCTCTTGTTCGCAGGCCACCTTATGCTAAATCTCGCCTAAGGATTTAGCTCCTTGGCCTTTTGGTAAAGTTTGAAATTCAAAGGCTCCTTCAGGTAAGGGTGGTGGTTAGAATCATTGTCCTCCCCAGGTGTGCTGGCTTGGTGACAGTTACCCAGATCCTGGCTCTAAATAAGTATTGTTTTAAGGGAGTGGGGGTGTAAGAGGGATGCCCTTCCCCTTGTGCCTGTGCCTTTGCCCAGAAGGGGCAGGCTAGCTTAGATTCAGGAAGTGGTTACTAGAAAATAAACAGACGTGAACTTGAGAGTTAAAGCATTTGCTCTGCAGCCTCCTTTTTCTCTCTCTGATTTGGTGACCCCTACTTTTACATCTTCAGGACATGGTGGACCGAGCTGACACTTTCCCCCAGGTTCTTCAGAATGTAGTGGACTGGATGAGGCTGAAAGAGCTGGGAACCAAGTACAAGTACTCCATACTGACAGACGGGTGAGTAGGAGCCTGGAGCCATAGCAGCCCACGTGGCCTTCTGTTGGACGGGTGGTGTTTGCTGAGGGTGTGTCCCACAGGACCTAGCCTTTTTCTCTGCCGTGTTCCTGTTTCTGATCTGTAGCAAGGTGTGGGCTGGAAGAAGGGGAAGCCGTGATCACAAAAGGCCATCCAAGAACAGAGTGGTGGGTGGTATAGACGCCTTGATTCAGCAAGCTGGCCCTCTTCCCCCCCCTCCCCCTTTCAGAGTGTCAGCCTCAGTGCTTAGCACCTCCTGCCTGGTGCAGGGGTGACCTGGTCTCCTCAGCCCCCAGCTCCTTGTCAGTCAGCATTTTAAAACTTCCCTTTCGTTGTCCCCACTATCTGTAGATGGGTGATGTGAGGCTCCGCTGTTAGTGTGGGGTGGTGTTGGCCATGAGGCTGCTTTCACAACCCTCTCTCTTAGTTTGTCCCTCCCCTGCTGCCCTCTCCTACTCTCTCTGCTGCTGGACAGTTCAGGGCCTGCTTGATGGGGCACCTCCGGGGGGGGGGGGGTGCTGTCTCTCTCTGCCTCGTCCCCTCCCTGTTCCTCTCTGCCTGTCTCAAGGCTGCCTCCACTTCCTTCTCCATGCAGCTTCTCCTAACACTCCTTTCCATCCTTTCTCACCCCATCCACCTTTCTCCTATGACCTTCCCTCACACTTTCTGCCAGACCTGCTGTCCTGCTCAGGTTGGTGCTTCATCATGCCTTCTGCTTATCTGGTGGTTCGGAGGTCAGGGAAGGCCTGACTCTGCTGGAAGGCTGGAGTATGGAAGGAGGTGAAGAAGGACCTGGGGATGTTTGGGCATTAAGCGACAGCTGTGTGGGGACCTGGGCCCTGAGGATGGAGTTGCCACTGGTCCTTCCAGGAGTGATACCTACAGTTAACTCCAGGTGCTGTCAGACAGGAGGGTATCTAGGAGGTGCCAAAGCCAGCAGAGAGCAGTGGCATGGCCTGGGGCAGCCACAGAGGTCTGCTATATTACACCATGGAGCCCTGATTTGGCAGAGAGATTCTGCCTGGAGGAGTCTAGGAAATGGTATTGGAGCTTATGAGTTGTTGGCTTAGAGAGTGGAGATGGCCTGTGGGAGCCAGGGTGTCTTATGGACTGCTGCTGAAGGGCAGCATGGTGCCTAAGCATGAGGCTGTATGTCTGGATCCCCGCTTACAATGGCCGGCTGGCTCCTGCCACAGGGAAAGCATCACGCCGCTAGGGCTGATGAGACGGTATTTGCCTGCAGTCCTGCCAGTCTGCTCCGATGGCAAGGGAACAGGGTGAGAAGAAATGGCCCTCCAGCCTGGCTCCCAGGAGTGACAAGTGAGGAGCCAGCCCTAAAACCCCTGCCTCAAAGGAGGACATTTCCCAAGTGCCCAGAGGGAGAGGTGACTGTGACTGATTCCCAGGGCACCTTTGCCTCCCTGGAGCAAGGGGTCCCTGAGGCTCATAAGTAGGATGTGGCCAGGGATGGAGGAGGGGCCAGCATCTGGCTGTAGATCAGAAGGGCCTGAAGTACGGGGCGAGCCCTCGGAGTGGACAGCCGCACACACTGCCTGGACGGGAATGGGACATGGCCAGGTTTGGGAAGGACGTGGCGAGACTGGCCCAGAGGAGTGAGAGCAACTTTAGTTATTCAGGTGTTTGCCAGGAGAAGGTCCTGATGGGATTTCAGCCTTTAGAAGACAGTGGCACTTGTACTGGTTACCAAGGTGGGAAATGGACGTCGCACCTTAGCCTTGGCAGCCGAGGAGAGACAAGCCAGGATGGATGGGTCAGATTCCATGTGCTCAGCCCAATAGCATTGGAAAATAGACAGCTAAGGAAAGGCATCCTGAGGACACAGGAGGTGACAGCACATAGGCAGGTGCGGGAGAAGTGCCCCAGGAGCAGGAGCCCAGTGAGGAGTGGGCTGTGGTAAGGCTGGTGGGGTAGGGGTGGGGAAGGAGCAGCTGGACCCCAGCAGGGCCACTGAGAGGAGTGGGGGAGGGCAAAGTCTGGGGCTGGGAGTAGGGCTGTTGAGCCTGGTTTGGCTGGAGCAGGATGGAGTTGTGGGTCACACAGGCTGAGGTGGGCCTTAGCTCTGAGCCCATCCTTCCATTATCTTTCTGGGCCTCAGGTGAGAGGATTGCTCTGCACAGTCCCAAAATTCAGGAGAAGATGCTGGTCTGGGCCTGAGTGTCTTGAGGTCAAGTGCCAGGTTAAGGTCTTGTAGGCATTGGAGGGACAGTGACAGTTTTGGAGCAGACTGATATCAGGAGAGCTGAAGCTCAGAGGGGACTGAGGAAGATGAGATTGGAGGAGGGAGGGGACCAGAGCTTTGAGTTGGGGGGCTTGCTTCTTCTTTGACACCTTTCCTTGGTGGTCTGGCCTGTCAGGGACAGAGCAGTCCAGGCTGGTGGGCAGCTAGTCCCCAAGATGAGAGTGGAGAGGGTATCAGAGAGGGCTTGACTGACCATCACCTTTGGCAACTTGAGACCCAGAGAAGCTGACTGATGGGGAGGCCGAGCCAGGGTCTGGGTTCTTTGGCACAGAAAGAAGGCACTGTGGGACTGAGGAAACAGGAGGAAAGTAGCTGCATTGAATTTGACAGCACTGCCCCCCTGAGGGATGAGTACCAGGAAGCTGAAAGCCCAGCCTGGATGGCTTTGTACCTGTGGGTTGTGTGGCCCTGGCCTCTCTCTTTGCTTTGACAGTACTGAGCCTGGTAGGTCCGTGGAGTGTGTTTGCCAGTCTCTCCTGCTGTTCTTGTGGACGGAGTTGGAGGCTGTGCAGATGTTGCTGGACCCAGAGAGCAATTGTGGCGGGAGAGGGCTCTGCTGGGCCTCTGGTGCCTTGGCTGAATGTGGGGTGGGTGGCAGCCTCATCCAGGATGACCTGAAGGTGGGAACCAACGTGATTCACTCAGCAGGTGGCTGAGTAAGATGCCAAAAGGCCTTGATGGGCCGGAGCATTGGGCTGAATCCAGGGAGACTGGGCTGAGACTGGGGTCAGTTCTTGTGCTCATTGGTGGTGTCAAGAGGGCAGACTCCTGAGGTGCCCATCAGCAGGCATGGAGGCAGATCCCTGGTATACGAGGAAATAATGATGGACGATAGTGCCTGGTGGTCACTGGGCTCTGCTCTGTGCTGCCCTGGTCAGTGGGGTCAGTTCTGGTGGCCACATTTAGGAAGAGCACTGTGACTTTAGAGGTGCAGAGGCCACCTCCGCCTCGAGAACCCCTGAGGTTTTCTGGGGAGGCTGGAGGCAGGGTCCTGTGAGCTCTGACAGCCATAATTCTGTCTCCTCGAAAGCAGGGGCAGCATGAGCTATCGCCCCTAAGTCAGTGCAGAATAGAACAGAAGAGGGAGGAAGGGGGTTGTGAAGCCATGTCACAGTGGCCCTTGTAAGTGTCCAGGTTGGAGAGGGAGAAGGAGGGCCCAGAGGGGCTTCTCAACCCTGATTGGCCCAGTTGTGGCAGGTAGAGTTAGGGCTGGTCAGGAACCAAGAGAGAAGAGGGCCTGAGGAGTGTGGCAGGAAGAGCTTTCTTAAACTGCCTTCTGGGTGTTTGCTTTCAATTCTGGCTGCTTTTGTCCCTTTCTTTTTTTCCCCAATTAAAACAAATTTAAGTAGTTACCACCTTGTCTGTATCTTTTTTTTTTAAAACAGTAACAGCAGAGGTACTCCTAGCTTTATCATTGTGGTACAAATGATGTATGTCCATTTTGTGTTAAAGTCAATGTATGAGAGCCAGGAAACCCACTTTCTGTCCCGTGCTTAAAAGGAAGGGGCCAGGGCAGAGGCTCTGCACGTGTGTGGGCCCAGGTGATGGCTGGGGGGAGGTTCAGGCTGGGTTGGGTGGGAGCTGGTGTGTATGGGGGAGGGGGCAGGAGTTAAAGGTATTGTCAGCGCTGCAGAGGCACAGGCAGAGCCAGCAGAGCCGCGCAGATCGGGGTGTGTCAAGATGTGGCTCTCATGCTGGTGTAGCATTCACCTTCTCCTTTTTCTCCCCTTCCCCTCCAAGTTCATGGGATATGAGTAAGTTCCTGAATATTCAGTGTCAGATCAGCAGGCTCAGATACCCTTCTTTTGCCAAAAAGTGGATCAATATTCGAAAGTCATATGGAAACTTTTACAAGGTAATGTTTTATTTTGTTAACAGTGATGTTGTCGTTAACGGTCTTGTTATGCACCATGCTTGTGTCCAGGAAGCGCTTTTGTTGGCTCACTCTGCAGTTGGGGTTTCTGCGTTATCTGCCTGATTTTGTTTTCAGGTGTTAAGTACGCACGCTGCCACGGTGTCACGCCTGCTGTCTGTGCTGTGGCTCCTTGTGGGGAAGGAAGGAGGGAGTAGTCGGGGGGCAGAGGGTATGGATCCTGCAGCAGATACCCAGCTACTCCAGATGGTGCCTGAGATGCTGCCCTGGGGGAGTGGGTGGGCCGCCCGGGCTGTCCGCTGCTGCTCCCAGGGAGCCAGGGGTCACCATAGTGCCTGGCCAGGGGCTCTCTTGGAGAAGACATCAAGAGACTGGCCATGGGTCCCTGTGGCACTCGGCAGGGCTGGTTCAGGCTTCTGGTCCCATCCGCCTGCCCTTGATTCAGCCCCTTCATGTGGAAGGAAACCCCTCCTGTTCTTCACCATTGTGGAGCCTCCCGGCAGCCTCCCCAGCCTGCTTTGTGAGGGAGGGAGAGTGTGTGCACGTGTATAAGCACAACTGTCCCTGATCATGAGGTGTGGGTCAGTCCCATCCATTTTTTGGAGTGTGTTCTCTCTCTTGTCTCAGCTGTTTGGGGCTCGTACTCGTCCTGAGTCCTTGGGGCAGGCTCTCCACTGCTGCTGCTGCTGCCCGTGAGGAGAGCTCAGGAAGGCTCTGTCCCGTCACTCATCCCTCGGGTTGGGCTGGCCTGGCGGCTCTGCATGCGCTGGCTCTGGTCCTTCCAGGGTCTTTGAGCCTCCTCCCTGCAGATCAGAGGAGCCAGGCCCCCTGAGCATGTGTGGCCCTTGCTGCCGGTCAGCTTTCTCATGGGGCAGCATCTGCTCTCTCCTTTGGATTCCGTGATTCCAGCCAGTCAGTGTCTTCCCCACCGGACTCTTTCCTGTGGAGATTCAGGAAGGTGGTCCCGCTTTCCCCTCGGGGCGGAGCTGGTGACCAGGAGGCACCTCTTCACAGCCCAGCCCTACAGGTGTGTCTTCCAGGGGAGAGAAGGCCTTCTCCAGAGGCCGGCCGCGTCTCGTCTCTGTCCTTCTCAGTGACGTCAGGACGGGCTATGACGTCCTGCAGATTATTCAGCATTTCTCATTGGCCTTGTTTTGCTTATGAGCCCATAAATATTTTCACAAAATAATTTTTTTTATTTCTTAGTGTTCTTTTGAGGTATATTCTCCAGAGAGATTATTGGGTCAAATGGGGCGGGAATAGGTAGGATGATTTCTTTTTGTAGAATGCTGTCAGAGATCCCACCACTAATGTATGAGTGTACCTATGCAATCACTTTCCCACCCGCACGCTCTTGTGGGTTGGCTCTTTTTTTTTTTGGCCAGTTTGGTGGATGTGAGGTGCTGCTATGTTCCAGTGTGCCTGGTGCGTTTTAGGGGCATTTCCGTCCGGTGTGCGTGGGCTTGGTTTTCGCTTCTCCTTTGGTGTGATTCTTGTCCATGGTTCTCTGCAGACCCTTCTAAAGAGGACTTGTGCATTATCTTGTTTCCAGACAGAGGTGTGTTCGGGTCCCTGTGGAGCCTTGGTGCCCCTGGGCACAAACTTGGCTGTGGAGATCAGCTTCCTCATTCCCTGTAAGCTTGGACAGGCTCCCTGTGAGAGGTCTAGGCTGGCCTTACATGGGGGATCAGGATGACGTTCTAGAGCTTTGACATTCTTCGTGTTCTTGTGCGGTCCACTGTTGGAGCACGTGACAGATGGTCTGCTGTGCTTTGTTCCCAGGTTCCTCGGAACCAGACCAAGCTGACTATCATGCTTGAAAAGCTGGGCATGAGCTATGACGGCCGGCCCCACAGCGGCCTCGATGACTCCAAGAACATTGCCCGCATCGCGGTGCGCATGCTGCGGGATGGCTGTGAGCTACGTGTCAACGAGAAGATGCACAGTGGCCAGCTCACCAGCGTGTCATCCTCCTTGCCCATAGAGGGAGCCCCCGCCCCACAGATGCCCCATTTCCGAAATTAGCCATCAAGGGTTATTGGCTCCCTCACAGTGACTCAAACTTGGGTTGCTTCCAGAAGTTAACAGACGGTCAGTCATTCATTGGACTAATTCTGCAAATGCAAAATTCAAGCACCTTAGACATGTAAAAGTTTTATTGCAGGTATATGTGCATATATGTGTATTTTGTTGAACAAATATATATGTATATGTGTGTATATATATTTGTTGAACAAATAGCATATTGAGGGAGTATTCGAATTCAATGCCACCAGCACTTTTATTTCTTAAAGTATTGTTTAACAGTCTCATGTATGTGTTTGTGTGTGCTCATGTGTATGCTTGGCGAGCACACACACAAACATATGTGTGTGTGTATAACTGTATGTTCCTTTTTGGAAGTGAGCTTGAGCCTTCGAGGATTCCCAGTCTGCGTTCGAGTGGGCTCATCCTTAGCAAAAGTCCACTCCCTTCCCCGGGGAAGCGTCCCATCCATCCTTGTGAAGTCAAATGTTCCTGCCTCTTCATCTGACCCAGAAGTCCTAGACCAAGGAAGGAAGGCCAAGGTCAGGAGTAGGATGCCAGGCCACCCTCCGACTGATGCACGTGGGACGGTCACTGGTACAGTTAGAAGAGGATTGGTCTCTGGGGTGGTTGGGCAAAATCAGGTCAGGTCACAGGATCTGATGAAAAATTTACTAATTAACTCGGATTACTGACAAATGGAAAGAAAATGGAGTTTGGGGAAAATCACAGAAAATATAACATTGAACTTAATCTAAACTTTTCAGAAGTATTAGGTTTTTAGGCCTTTTTTTCCCCTGCCCTACAGTGATAGCCTGAAAATTTGTGAAAACAAGTAAATATAAACACTAAGGGGATATGAGGCCTGCTTATCTCAAATCAGTCATAAAAATCAAGCATCACCATTGGTAGTCAGCACAGCCAGGGAGGAGAATAATGTCAAGTGCTGTGTTCCACCCCATTTCTGGGGAACCCTCAGATTCTTTAGAACATGTCATGTTGCAGGGAAGGAGGCTTGGCCTGGACCACTTCTCAGCTGCCCACCAGCTCTCTCTGAAGTGACCTGGGCAGCCTCCATGGTCAGACTCATTTCCAGCATGTTGTATGTCAGTCATTGAGTTACCCACCACATGTTGCAAACAGTGATCATTGATACCGAGACAGGAAAAGATCAGTTCTTATCTACAGGAGGATGTCTTACCTAGAGGTAGAAACCTTGTTTGGATGTATTCAGAGACTGTTCTCTCCCTGCTTCTTCCTAGAGGCCAGCTTCTCTGGTGGCACCCCAGAGAGACCCAGGGCACTCCAGGGCAGAGAAGACCCTGGCATCCTGTCTGTCTCATTGGAGGAGGCCTCAGCACCTGCAGGGTAGTGTGTTAGGCAGAGGTGCTCTGGCACGTTTGCTCACGTTGATGGACATACATCAAGGACTGCGCTGTTACAGCATTCTTTAGTCTGCTGCATTGTATTATGCTTGCTTTTGTTTTTACTTTTATTTTAACTTGAAATATGCCCTTTAAAGATCTGAGTACACATACAAGGGTATATCCTTGATCATATGGTTATTCTTTTTGCCTTGGGGGCGATAGCATGCAGTTTGTGCAGAGCAGTGCACACCAAATTGCTTTAGAAAGCCCGATGTGGGTCAGCTCTGAAAACCATCAGATCTCAGTGTTGGGAGTTTGTCTCCTTTCCCTTTCCAGTGTCCTAGTGAAAAGGCCACCCTGACTTATAGGAGACCTTTTGCTGACCCCTTTAAAGTCACTGCTGTTACGGCATGCGCCCCTCTCAGGCTTCAGAAGGTCATGCTCTGACTCTGCTTTGCTGGCCAAACCAAATATTGATTGGGTTTGGACACTGTGTAGCCTCCCCACTTCTCTCCCACCCTAGATGGCTTTTCCTCTGTTGGATGATAGAGCCACCAAGCACAGTCCTGAAGGCTGGTACTGTGGCAGAGGCCTCGGGTTTATCCTACACCCTTTCTTCTCTCTGGTGGCTGGCAAACAAATGCCTTTCTGGCATCCGGACGTGCACCCTAGAAACAGTGCTAGGAAAAGTGTTTGAGAAGTGGCCTTTTGCCTTGATTTTCATCGAGTCATCTCCAGTCCACTATGCTTGAAATCCCTGTTAGTCCTTGTATCTGTTAGACCAGCAGTTCATGGGTTTCCTGTTTGGTTCAGGCCAGAACCCACTGCAGGCTCCAAGCAGCCCATCAGTATAGCTTGTCTGTTGTGTCCTTGGTACTTAGGTCGTTGTGTGGCCCCAAACCAATTACTGTACAGACTTCCTCTTCTGTTACTTCTCTGTGACCAAAGTGCCTAAAGAGGGTGTCGACAGATGGGTCTGCTGAAAGGGGCCTGCGGGAGCCCAGCAGGTCCTGCCAAGAGCAGAAAATTGTCCCCATCAGTCCTCACAGCCGTCGAGGAGGGAGGGCCAGCCAGAATAACAGGGATGCGATGGCTGTGTGGAGGAAGGGGACCAAGCAGCAATGCTGAGAGGAGAACAGTGAAACCAAAGAGCTTACCTCCCACCCCGACACTGTCTGCTTTCTCCGATCTTTTTTGGGGGGGGGGAGGGCGGGAGAGGAAGGGATAATGGATGGAATTCATACCTTGTGTGCTTTGTTCTGAAATAAAATTGTGCACCTTTTATTATCTTTTGGGCCCCTGCTCCTTCCTCTCCTCCCCCCAGCATCCATTTGACACTCCGCTAGAGGAGACCTTGGTTCTTGGAGACTTAACACGGGGGAAGGAGGGGGTGCCACGGCAGGCTTCCTTGAATGTAGAGAAAGCTTTTCGACGTGCTGGCTTGAGTTGAGACTGCAGACCGACAGGGGCTTGGGCTTGGGCTTCTCTCTGGGCTTGGCTCCCTGGGGGGCTCTGACCGGGGGAATGGTGGGTGTCAATCCTCAAGCCGATTGGAGTGTCTCAGAGAATTGGTGGGGGAGGGATGACTTCCATTTTGAGTGGGTTGAGTAGGAGATGCCTCGAGGACGGCAGGTGCAGATGGAGCTCTGGAAAGGGAAAGGCCCATTTGGGAGTCATCTGCATAGAGGGAATGTTGAGACGAGGCCCTGAGGGGGCCCAGGGTGCATGTAGTCCAGACCTGGGAGTGGGTGGATGGAGGTGTAGAGGATGGCCCAGAGGCACCAGCCAGAAAGGGGGCAGTCACACAGGTCCAGCAGTAGTACCCATGGTCACCCAGTGTCACTTGGACGTCAGCTAGTCCAGTCATTGACCCAGGCTTGTAGAGTCCACCTCCAGACATGTTCCCTGGCTCCTCCTCCACCCTACCTGAGTCCTGACTCCCATCTGTCCACCATACAGAACCCGAGTGGTACTCCATCCCTGGCCTGGCCCGTGCTCAGGGAGTGCCAGTGGTTCCCTGCTGTGCAAGATAAAGGGGAATTACCCCCCAAGCAGACTTCACCACGGAGGTGCCTGACTTGGTCCAGTGACCAGTCATGTAACAAAAGGGGTTTGACTTGGATGTAATGGGAAAGAGGCTGAGTGAGGGAAGAAACTACATTCATTGACCTGAATGTTGCTTCCTTGTGTCAAGTAAATGTGACAAGCATTGATTAAGTGCCGGCTGTGTGCCAGGCACTGAGCTGAGTACAATTCCTGACCTCTAGGAGCTCATTGTCCAGCGGGGAAGCAACATGCAGACTACTATGTACAAACAGGATAGACTGGAGGTCATCTGGGGGGGAGGCACGTGCTTTACTCGGGCTGAGATGTGAGGGCGGCCGAGGAAAGAGGGTCTTGTGAGGCCCAGCCAGAGGCCTCAAGTAGAGGGTGAGAGTGAGGTGCCTGAGGACTGGGGGGCAGGAGGGGCCTTTAGGCGGGGAAGGAACGAGTTAAGTCTGAGGTGTCCACTGGGCACCCAGCCCCCCTTCCAGGCAGATGCAAGTCTGGTGACAAGGAGAGACCTGAGAGCTGTGAGCACAGAGACAGCCAGAAGCCTGTTGTGCTCAGGGAGGTGATGGGGAGGCTGCTTCAGCCACTTGGGCCAACTGTGTCCCAGGGGAGCCTCAAGTGCCGAGTCCTCCTCTTAGGAAAAGGACCAGCCAGATGGAGTCAGGCAAAGCCTTAGGAGAGCCTGTCCCAGCTCGCACAGGGGGCCCCCCTGAGCAAATGGGGCACCTGCTGCTTCTCATTGTCTCCCACCTTGGCACCTTGGCATATGCTCTTCATCAGGCCCGAAAAAGCCCTCCCTCCTCTCTGCTTCAGAGGAGCTCAGCCCCCCAGCAGGGCGGGTTTTCCCAGTCCACCCATATGTGTCCCACATATCTGTGTATTAGACCACAGGTTCAAAGGACCCTGAATCAGAGCTGGACTGGACCACAGAGGCTGCGGAGGTGGAGAAGTGGGCCAATTGTGGTTCAGTGACTTGCCCTGGCAGTCGGTTTCAGAGATGGAGCTAGAACGTGGACCTCCTGGTACCAGAGCCAGCGACTTTCCTAGGCTTCTCCACTGCAGGGGTTGTTTCACTCGCCCAGGACAGTGGCATGCAGTAGGTTCTCAGTGCTTGTTAAATTGAGTCCCTTCCCAAAATCGGGAGAAGCAATGGCTACAGCATTCTGTCTGGTAGCCCTGCTCATGAAGGTAGCCAGGGCAATAGTAGTACAGTGTCCTGGGTGGAGGGCTGAAGGGAGGACCGTTTTGATTATATTGCACACCCCTGGGCATGTTCATAGATAGCTGGGAAGGAGGTCATGGGAAAGGATAGACTGAAAATGCATGGGGATGGGGGGGAATGGGAGGGATGGGCAAGAGTCTTGAGCAAGCAGGAGCCTTGGGACTGGGAGGGCAGGAGAGAGCAGAGCTCAACATGCAGATATCTGGGGAATGTATTCACCACTACCCTGCAAAAGCTATGGGCTATCCATCCCCCCAGGGCCTGGATCACGAGTGAGGTTTGGAGGGCCTCACTTCCACCAGCCCTGATGGGGCTGGTGCCCTGGGCCAGCCTTTCTTCCTCTCTGTTTCTGGCTTCCTTGTCCTGCTCCTCTCTGAGGGCCAGCTCCATGGCATATGGGCACTGAAGCTAGACCAGATGTGTCCCCTGGTGGTTATGCCACCCAGCCACGACTGGACACACCTCTTATGTCCTATGGCCACTGGTCTACTCATCGCTACAAACCGTGAAAGACTCCTCCACAAGTGTGGATATCCTTAACAAAAATGTGAGAATGAGCTTGCACTTGGTTCTCTACGGCAGACCGAGTCTTTGGGACCGCACAATTGACTGGCAGGTGGGGAGAAGGCCGGGTCCATCCCTGCTCACAGTGTGGCGATCATCCCCAAAGAGGTGACAGACTGTCCAACCAGGCGCCTCCCCCAACAGATCAAGATATCAGAGCTGTCCCGGGTGATAAAACAGCAGCTGCTTGGTGGATTCTCCACACTTGGAGCCAAAAAAAGGATAGCAGAGCCTGGTGCTGAGTCCACATAGCCATCCCCTTCATCTCCTTCCTGCGCTGGCATGGGTTGGGGAGGAAGTGGTGCCTCCCGTTCAGGTCTGTACAATCTGCCCAAACCACCAGGCTTCCCAGCTCAGGTATGGTGTATGCACCTGGGCACATCTGCAATGTGAGATGGACAGAGCCTCAGAGGTCACTTGTCTAAGCAGTGGGGAAACTGAGGCTCAGAAAAGGGCCATCACTTAGCTATGGGCCCGCAGACTGTCCTTGGAGATGGACAGAACAGACCAGCAGGCCTGGCATGGAGAACTAGCCAGGCTGGAAGCCCCCTGGGCAACGCCTCTCTGGCACAGTAGGGAGCTTCCTGTGTGGGGGAGAAGAGGCACTCTCCCTCTACTTAATCTGCACGTCTTTATTTAAAGGTTTAAATCACGTCCCACACGCTGTCTTCCTCCTCCTCCCCAGCCTCGCCCAGCCTTCCCTTGTCAGAATGGCCCAGCCAGGAGTGGGGCACCACAGGGAGGCATCAGCAGCACCGTCCCTGCAGCAGCATCCTCCCCAAGGAAAGGGAGAAGGTGCATTTATTTGTCCGCACTTTCTCTGGCCAGGGGGATCATTGTGATTTTATGGCATTGGCCTCTTCACAAGTGCTGACTCAGACTGGCCACACCCAGGCACACCCGGGTCCTTCCCAGCCTGGACTTCAGCTTGCCAGGAAGAGCCTTGGTCCTGTCTACGTGGGGTTGGACATGGCAGCGGTCGCAGAGGCTTTCTTCATCTCCGGCCACCGCCCTGGAAGCCATCCTGGGCTCCCCACTCTCCCCCCGTATTGAATATGGGGCCAAGGCCTGTTGGCTTCACCTCTGCTGCATGCCTTATGTCCTGCCCTGAGCAGACCCTCACCTCCTCCCTGCACTATTGCAGGGGCTGCCTCAGTCTACGCCACCCCACCCCCACCCCCGCCAGTGTCCCTCTGCTTCAGTTCAGCCCTGCAGCACAGGACGGGTCACGTCGCCTTTCCCCTGCTCGGTGGTCTCTCCACCTTTTGCCCATTGCCCCCAAGATCAAATACAGAATGCTTCAGCATTCAAGGCCCTTCACTTAGCCCCCTCCTTCCTTGG
Source organism: Gymnobelideus leadbeateri (assembly GCA_011680675.1). Classification (NCBI taxonomy): domain Eukaryota; kingdom Metazoa; phylum Chordata; class Mammalia; order Diprotodontia; family Petauridae; genus Gymnobelideus; species Gymnobelideus leadbeateri. The sequence goes on along the minus strand of WOXC01001284.1, from coordinate 96,940 downwards.
CAGTCTTCTCACACCTTTCTGGCTGACCTCTTGGCACTGGGTATTCTCTCTGGCTGCCCTCAGGCCCAGAATGCCCTCCCTCCTCTGGCTTCCTTTAAGTCCCAACCCAAACCCTGCTCCTCTGGGAAGCTGCCCCACCCCCCTAACCCTAGGGGTTCCTCCTTGATTGCCTCAGGTGCATCCATCTGCATCTGGTTTGTACACGATTGTCATCTCCTCTGTTAGATTATAAGCCCCTTGAAGGAGGGGCCACCTTTTCCTGTTGTGTCCCCAAAGCTTAGTACATTAGGTGCTTCTGGCGTTGTTCAGTCAGGTCTGACTCTCTGTGACCCCTTCTGGGGTTTTCTTGGCCAAGACACTGGAGGGGTTTGCCATGTCCTTCTATGGTTCATGTTACAGATGAGGAAACTGGGGCAAACAGGGTGAAGTGACTTGCCCAGGGTCACCCAGCTAGGAAGTGTCTGAGGCCGGATTTGGACCCATGAAGTCTTCCTGACTCCACACTTCCTGTGGCACCCCCAGCTGCCCAGCACTGACCACCATGATGGTGTCATGGTGTCATCTGGGTGTCTTTGTGCCATCGTTCCTTCCCCAGGGGCAGGGAGTGGAACTCAGTCTAAACAGACTCCCTCAAGGACTTTAGACTCGAGCATCTGGACGAAAAGGTCTTAGAGGTCATCTGGAGGAGGGGGCTGAGGACCAAAGGAGGCAGCTGCTCTGACCACAAGGACCAGACCCAGCCATCTTTGCCCCAGCCCCTGCTCACAGCCTGCAGCCTCAGGGAACCAGAAAGGGCACCAGATCTCCTTTTGGAAATTCCAGTCCAAATCCCTTGCTCGGAACCTGAGTGTGATTGGCCTGAGTCGGCTTCTATATGCCATTCCTCCCACTAGCAAGCTCTTTTTTCCTAATACCTAGTGAGGGAATGGGTTAAAGGGGTGTGTGTGTGTGTGTGTGTGTGTGTGTGTGTGTGTGTGTGTGCGTAAGAGGGAGGGGGAGAGGGAGAGGAGAGGAGCAAAGAGAGAGACAGGAGCAGTGATGGAGCAGAGAGAGAGATAAGGAGGAGAGAACAAGAAAGGGGAGGGAGAGAAAGAAGGAAAGAGACAAGTGAGGGGGGGAGGGAGAGATCCATAAAGCCCAGACTCTCTGTAAAATAGAATTCTTTTTCCAAAAAAGAACATAAGTACAGCTTTGGATGACAGAAGGAAAAGATGGTCTGTCTACAGGTGAAGAGTGAAGGATGCCAAGGCCACCATATCAGGAAGAATCAAGAAGGCCTCCAGCACGTTGAAGGGTCCCTCTGTGGCGCTCTCCTGGAAGCTGACTGCAGGTGTGGAGGGGCCAGGATCTGTGAAGTTGTGGGAAAGTCCCCATTGGGAGTCCCTGGGTCCACTGAAAGATTTAAAGTAGAAATAATCCATGTCTCCCCAACCCCATGGACATCAGTCTGCTGCTGGCCTCAGGGCCGATGTTGGGACAGCTTGGTCCAGAGTCTTCTCTTGGACTGGACCTGTGACCCGCTGGCATAGAGCAGGAACTTCTCCAATGCAAATGGCCTTTTTGGCAGCTTGGTTTCAGGCAGTTGTCTAAGGCACTGAGAGGTTAACCAACTTGTCCAGGACTGGAACCCATGACCCAGGCCTTCCTGACTCTTATCTACCGTACATGTCACCTCTCACACCGCACCCAGCATGTTAATAGGTTCAAGAAAACTTTGCCACTAACCTGTGCTTGACACATACTGTATATAGGAGGCATCTGCCATGTGACATTGGATCACTTGGATTAATGATGGCTTTGTGCAATGGCATTGGGTGGGGCAGCTCTATAGGCCCCTAGGACTTAGGGGTGGGAGGGACCCAAGGTCTCTCACTGAGAGAGGAGGCTGAGGCCCCTGAGGGGGGGTGGGTCTTACCCAAGACACTCAGGCCAGACTTTCTAACATGCTCAGCCAAATTTTCACATCCATTTCACTGATGACTTTTATTTTGATGTCTCATCAGTGTCTGGGTACATAGCCCGACCCCAGCCCAACAAAACCTCTTTTGTAGAAGAGGAAAACTGTCACTAGAACCAACTGAGCAGTGACAGTGTCTAGCAGTGACCATCCCATTTATCCCTATAGCATGGTGGGAGGAGAGAATCAGGACTTCCTTATCTCTTTTGTGGGGTCAAGATTGGTCATGATGACCACTCAGCGTTTGGCTTCCTCTTAATGTCATTTTCGTGATCTTAATTGAAGGTATAGTCTAGCAGGGGTGTGGAGCCTGAGCTCTTGGAAGCCACAGGTAGCCTTCTAGGTCCTCGGGTGCGGCCTTGTGACTGAGTCCAAGTTTTACAGGACGCATCCTTTTATGAAGTCGATCTGTTGTGTGAAGTTTGGACCTAGGGGGCCCCGTGTGGCCACGAGGCCACAGGGTCCCCAGCCCTGGTCCAGGGTGTCCCCTGATTTCATTTCCTTCACTAAGTATCAGTTCTTACAGATCTTTCTGTGTGTCTCTGAATTCTTCATATTTGTCATTTCCACTGCATAGTAATATCCCATTACCTTCATACCAGCTAATGCTGACAGAGTATTTTAAGATTTACAAAGTGCTTTATAAACACTATCTCACTGGATCCCCACAACAACCCTGGGAGAGAAGGGCTATTATCCCCATCTGACAGTTGAGGAAACTGAGAGGGGAAGTGACTTGCCCAGGGTCACGTAGCTAGTAGGTGTGTCTGAGGCTGGATTTGAACTCAGGTCTCCCAGTGTCTCCACTGCAGCACCTAGATGCACGTACCACAATTTGTTCAGCCTTTCTTCAATTGACGGGCGGCTTCTCTTCCTACAAAAAGCGCTGCTATGAAAAGCTTTCCCAACCATGTTAAAGAGCTAACGATAGCACTTACGGATATTGTGACCACGCCTAGCCTCAGTTTCCTCCTCTGTAAGCCTGCCCTGCTTACCCTCCAGGGGACTGTGAGGCAGGCGCTTTGGCTTCTGCCCGTCTTCCTCGCTTGTGTTTCTCCGGCTTCCTTTCTCTCCTGAGCTCTCGCTCCCTAGAACCAGAATACGGATGGTTTGTCCACTTCTTGTTTTTGCTTATGACTGCTCCATCCTGACCCCAGCTACCCTTCCCTTCCCCCAAGACCCACTGTGGCTGAGAGCTGGCCGATGCAGGCAGCAGCGGAGGGATGGCTTTGTCCGGGCCTCTCCTGGGCTCACCGAAAGCCTGTGGCTTCACAGTCATCTTTGCGGGGAGCCTACTGGTTCTCTGCCCCCTTTTCTGTGCTCCCTCAGAGCTCATATCCGTGTTTCTGGTGCTTAGCGCAGAGCCTCGCAAGCAGTAAGCGCTTCATAAATGCTCCATACCCATCCACCTCCTCCGCAGAAGCTCAGGACACGTGGTGGGAGGAAGAGCTGGGAGGGTAGAAGCTGGAGACCTGGGGCCGATGTGGGAAGACTTATGCGAACCAGTGTGGAGTGAAAGGGAAGAAATGGAAGAATGCTCGGCACAATGGCCTCAAGAGCTCAGAGGAAGACAGTAGCACTTGGCTTTGGAATTCTGCTCACTGCCACGGCCAGTTGGAAATCGGTGAACTGAAGGTGAAGCATGTGACTTGTCTCTCGGCGGAGAGCTAGTGGGCTACGGGCGCTCAGTGAGGCGAGAGGTGGCAGACACAGCCAACGTGCTGGTCACTTGGAAGATTGTTGGGGGAGAAGTGCCCGGAAGTGATGATAGTGGGGGGCGAGGGGGAAAGAATCAGTGACCCCCTGTGAAGGACTTGGCCACTCTTATCGATACCATAATCCAAGACGATTCCAGAGGACTCGGGATGAAAAACGCTGTTTGTCTCCAGAGAGAGAACTGAGTGCAGATCAAAACGCATTTCTTACTTTATTTTCCTTGTTTGGTTACATTTTTCTTTGCAACATGGCTAATTTGGAAATGTGTTTTGCATGACTTCCCATGTAAAATGGGTATCATGTCACTGTCTTCCTTGGTGGGGGAAGAAGAGGATTTGGAGCTCAGATTTTAGAAAAAGAATGCAAAAAATGAATTAAGTAGTGTAAAAATTATAGGTAAGTTTGGCGTTGGAGAGGGGTAGGGAAAAGGATGGGGAAGAACTGCATCGCACCTCACGACCCAGCCCTGCCTCAGGTCAGGTAGCATCGAGGCGCCTCCCTCTGCCCCACCCCAAACAAAGAGGAATTGGAGAGGGCCTGTCACTGCCCAGCCCCAGCCCTAGAGCACAGAGTCCAGTGAGAGACACCTCCCAGAAATCTCTGGGTGACCTTGGAGGCAGGGGGTGCAAACTCTGAGGAGGAGAGTCTGCTACAGGGCTTAGAAGGGGAGACAGTGGGTGAAGAATGTGGTGTGGGTGTCTTGAGGACAGGCCCCTTGGTGGCTGTTGTGGGAGGATGGGATGGGACCTATATTTCTACCTTCCTATTGATTTTCCACCCAGACTCCGGGAGGCATGCTGTGGTCTCCCCATTGGAGACCATCGTCCCAAAACACAAGAGCCTTTGTGGCCTGCTGGGATCTGCATGCCACCTCCCGTATGACCACTGTGTCCTGGTTCCTCTTCTAGGCCCCTTATCTTTATCTAGGAATGGAGAATTGGAAAAAATTGTCTTAAGACTGGGATGAGCCATGGCCAATCCTTTCCTGGTTCAGAAACCAATGCCCTGCCCCATCCCCCTGAGAACGTCCTTGGTTCACCGGGAAAGATCTTATACATAACACTATCTGTCTCCAGAAGGCAATGTGTCCACCGCCTTCATTTGGCCTTGTTGGGCAGAAGGAAAAACCATCTCTGGGATGCAGGGGACTGAGTGTCTGCTACTCAGAAGGATACTTTGTCTTCACTTCCCTCCTTTTCATTCCACTGTCTCCCCCAATGTGCCCAAGTATCCATGGGAAGGGAGGGTGGGGGAGAGCACTCTGGGTCCTTTTCTTTTGGGTTTCAAGCCCAAAGTTTAACAAACAACAACAATAAACACAAATTTCTCCCACCAACTAGCTTTGGAAACTTTCATAGGCACCCATCATTCCAAGAGAGCTCATCATTTCCTGGATTCTTTTAAAAATAAATATCTGAGAAGTTTAGAATTAAAAAAAGAAATTCCATTTCATGATTAATCTTATAGGCAGAGAATGAAATGCCATTAGATCTGAAGGGGCCTTGGAAGTGATCAACTCTATCTACCCCATTTTATAGATTTAAAAAAAAAACCCAACAAAACAGGGCCCCAGCAGTGGAATGCCTTGCCCATCAGGCTCACTCAGCTGACTCAATCTTCTTACTCCAAATTCTGAGATCATGGTGTCCATTCATATGTGCTATTCTTACCAAAATGGAGGTTTATTATATGAGGAGAGGGGCAGGCAGGTGAATGCCGAAGAGAGCCAAAGAGAGGACACATTCAGAAAGGAACCTACATGCCTTCACACAGGGCCACCCACCTCTCACCTTGAGTAGCCTCAGAGGAGACCCCTTCTAGCTCTGGGACTTTGGGTGAATAACCCTGCTCTCTGAGCCTCACTGTCCTCATCTCTAACATGGGGGTTCTTATACTACTTTGTAAAAGTGCTTTGTAAACCTCAAATTGCAACCTAGGAGATCGTTGTTGTTCTTGGAGGCTTATCCTCCTGATAGAATATTGTTTAACCAAAGGGCACCCCACCAAAGTCAGGTACTGCAGAGATACACAGCTAGACAGTGAGGAGGTACCACAGTGTATAGAGTGCTGGACCTGAAGTGGGGAAGACCTAAGTTCACATCCAGCCTTAAACACCTTCTAGCTGTGTGACCCTGGGCAAGTCACTTACCCATGTCTGCCTTGGCATTCTCTTCTGTAAAACAGGAATAATGATTGTATCTACCTCCCATAGTCAAAGGAGAGAACCTTTATAAAGTGTTTTACAAACCTTAAGGCTCTATATAAAACCTAGCTATAATTATACATAGCTCCTGACAAAGGAGCTGGGGACCCTTTGGGCACTTCTCGCTTTTCTGGCTCATTGCCCCCACCCAGGTAAAACATGGGAATCCCAAAAAGCTATTTCTGAGAGGTGGCCACCAGCTCCTCTTACAAGCACTCAGACTTAGAAGGCTCGGATATTTATCAGCAGTGTCGACACATTAGGGACTCCCATCTGCATCCACATTGGGGCATGTCATCTCACAGCTAATCAGGACCCCAGTCCTTGGCTCTTTCTCCACACCAACTCATTGCTTTCCTTAGGTTTCTATAAGTGCTTAGAGTTTATGAATTCTGCTCTGATGGTCAGCACTTAGGCAGAGAAACCTCAAAATGGCAAGGAAGGATATGGATGATTCACATGATAATGTTGTATGTTCTCTGAACACAGTTTAACCAATTAATTTATTCACCCTTGACTTATGCTTGCTTAAGAAAAAAGGAAGTGGGGGCAACTAGGTGGTACAGTGAATAGAGCACCAGCCTTGGAGTCAAGAGGAACCGAATTCAAATCCAGCCTCAGACACTTAACACAAAACTAGCCATGTGACCATGGGCAAGTCACTTAACCCCAAATGCCCTACTTTCCCCCTCCAAAAAACAAAAAACAAACAAACAAAAAAAGAATTATTGGGGTGCCTAGGTGGTGAAGTGAATAGAGCACCAGCCCTGGAGTCAGGAGAACCTGAATTCAAATCTGGCCTCAGACACTTAACACAAAAACTAGCTTGTAACCTTGGGCAAGTCACTTAACCCCAATTGCCCTCCCCCAAAAAAAAGCAAAAAAAAAAAAAAGGAAGTGAAAAGTCATCTGAATAATTAAGGCCAAATTACCCACAAGATATCTGTAATTCTGCTTCTTTGTGCTGGGGCACTTTGGTGCAGTAGAGAAAATACTGGGTGTGTAGGCTTGAATCCCAACTCTGCTGCCACTATTTGGTGACTGTTGGTAGGCCACTTCCCACCTCAGATGTTTATAAAGTGAGGCAACTGGACTAGATGACCTCTCAGTCTCCAGTTTTAAGTCCCAGGATCTGCTTCAATGCAACACAAGCTTGTTAAACTGCTTCTCTCTGTGTGAAGCCAAGCAGGGGCCAAGCAGACCATGAGAGGGGCATAAGAGTGCTGAGCAAAGAGCTCTGATGAGCCTTCCTGGCTGGGCTGTGTGGGATGGAAGCCCTTCCCAGCTCCCCTCCACCTCCGAGAGCAATGAGCCCCTGTCTGCCCTGCAGGTCTCTGCACAGTTGTCGCTGCCCCCATTGGACTGTGAGCTCCTTAAGGGCAGGGATGGCTTCCTTTGTGCTGCCAGCCTTCCATACAACACCTTGCACATAGTGGGCTCTTAATGCATTTTAGCTGACTGACTGGGTGGGACTCAGGGAAGAAGTAGCTTTAGACCTGGACTTCCACAAGTGAAAGTGATGGTAATGGGAGAAAGGGATCCAGATACATAGAAAGTCAGGAGCAAAGGTGACCAATGCGGCCGACAAGCACCAGCATGTTCAGGAATAGGAAGTGGGCTGATCTGGCTATGGTTCAGGGTCATTATGTGTAGGGCACCCAATCTCCCTCCAGCCAAAGCTCTCTGGGGTCACACAACCATAGACTTATAGACCCTGAACTAATCTATTCGCCCATTTTCCAAATAAGGAAGCTGAGGCTTAGGTCATGTGAGGTACAGGATTTCAACCCATTTCCTCCACCTACAGAATAAGTACTTTCCCCACTGTACCACTTAGCATGCTTCCTCTTCCTCCTCTTTTTCTTATGAAAGGCAAGAGAGGACAGCAGTGTGGGTCTGAGAAGCCACAGCCAGTGTAATAATAAAGCCTGAAATTGCTGAGAAAAGAGAAGTCTGTGTGATGGTGAGGGGAGAGGGAGGGAGAGTGTGCTGGTGCCTGGGGGTCTATGTGCAGGTGTCTGCCAGTGTGTGCATGCACGTACACGCCAGCACATGTGTGCCGAGGTAGGGGAAGGGGAGGGTGCACCCTTCCCTGTATTCCTTGGGTTAACACTCACCAGTCACCCTCTGCTCTCTCACCCCATCAGAGGAAGCTGCCCTGCCTTTCTCTAAAGGTCACAAGCTGAGTCATGATGCTTTCTTGTAGATGGTGTCAGGGAACCTGGCTGGTCTCTTGTGCTCACACTGACGTCCCTCACTCTTGCCCAGGCCCTGGGTCACAGGAGGCCTCTGTACCACGGGCCCTTGGCCAGCAACATTCATCGATGGGCTTCTGCCATACAGAAGAGACGAGATGGCGGAAGGTCAGTGAGCTGACAGGTGTGACGAGTATACTCACTTACAAGGGCCCAGAAAAAAGATGGCCAGCTTCCAGGGGGGTCAATGTTCTGATGCTTTCTGGGTTGCTGGGAGCCCCTGCCTGACCTAGGCCCTTGAGTTGTTTCTGACATGCAATGGGGTAGGCTTCAGGGAGGCCTGCCTGAGCACTGTGACATCCACAGCTCACAATGGTCTCACAACCATGAGAATTAGCAGTAGCCTGAATGCTGAGCCTTTATTTCCCCTACCTCCTGCCCCCCCCCCCCCATTCTTGCTTCCTCCTGGGGGATGGGCCTTGGTGCCCACTGACAGTCTGAGGACTGCCAGGAGCTCCCCCCCATCCTCCAGGAATCCTGCAGGCTGCTCTAAAATGCCAGTGTGGAAAGGGCCCTGAGCAGAGAGGAGGCAGCAAGCAGAACATTGCCGGGCCTCAGTATCCCCAGCTTGTCCCTCAAATCTTCCAGGGAGTGCCGTCATTGTATCCAGTGATTCTCTCAAGTACATGTGTATGTGCATACTTACCTGCCTGTACATCCACATGCACTCACACTCAAACCTTCCCTTGTGAGAAGGTACATTTCATCAGCAGACACCTTGTCACCATCCAGCACTGGCTTCCTGCCACGCCCTCCAGTTCCCCATCAGAAGGAAGCATGCCTTGACCACGTCTGCTGGTCACTGCACTGTTTAGGTCATTCAGCCTTTCCCTGGAATTTCCCTTTGTGTCTCTGTGGTGTTTAAGCACATTGCTTCCCCAGATCTGCCATTTGGGGCACACAGTTGTCATTCCACCAGGCACCTGGGAGTGGCTCTCAACTCTTCACTCTTCTGTGCCCTCTGATCAGCTGCCCACACTTTTCTTTCCTAGGTGTCTTCTCAGCTCAAGCTCCTGACTCTGGCACCTCCCAACTGAAACAGCTTCCCAGCTGTTCTTTTCTCAGGTCTTTCCCCACCTCCATCAGCTGCCAAAGAGATTTTCCTCAAGCACAAGACTGAATGTATCACTCTTGTTCACCAAGTTCCCGTGGCTTGTAGCATAAAATGTGTGCATTCCTGCTTGGTATTTACTGTCCTTGACAATCTGGCTCTGCTCTATCTTCCACCCTTGGTGTACATGAAGAGCAATGGGGGGCGGGGGGGCAGTGTATAGCGTTGTTCCATCATCCTACCCACTTAGAGGTGCCAATGAAATGCTCTGTCTTTTTCAACTGAGAAGGTCTTCATTGAATCACTCACTCAATCAGATGACTTGTCACACCCACACCCACAGGACTTCCATAAAATACCAAGCCAGTTCAGATTTTAGCCCCAGGTCCCCCCATCCCTCATCCCTTTTGGCCAGAGAGAAATCTTATGAACTTTGGAGGGTCGGAGGATTTGGGCTTTGCAGTGACTCAGGAAACAGCAGGTGACAAGTGGTGATGCCTGCATTTGGGGTTGAGGACAAACTCTACACATGAAGGAATGGTAGCTTTAGGTCTCTGCAAGGGATCCATACCATACCTAAGAGAAACTTCTAGGAATTGTGAACTACCCCTTCCTCTTTATCACATGTCCTCTGAGCCAGCCTTCCCTTGCTCTCTCTGAATATTTGTGGGGGACAGTGCCCCTGATTTTGTGGTGGAGGTTTGTACCAACTAGTCTTACTGTAGCTCTTTAGTAAATGCCTGTTTCTAGAAGCTAATTATATCTGACTGACTGACTGATACCAACTGATAACCACCAAGGACGGTGGTGAGGGCTCATGAGCAAATAGCATTAGAAAACTAAGCTCAGACCCTCAAAGTCCTTGAGGGAGGAAGCAGCTGTTGTCACACTTTGGGGACCTAGCCTTTTAGTGCTAATGAGGGTTGGGAGACATACATAACTCTCCTTCATGCACTCTACAATCTAGCCAGAATGATCCTCTTACTATTCCTCATACTTTGACGTTTCATCTCCTTTTTCCTTTATTCAGGCAATGTGTACCCTAGAGTTGGAATATACTCCATCTCCATCTCTGTATGTTGGAATCTCCAGGTTTACCTGAATAGAATTTTTAAGACATTATATATTCTAGACTCTGTCAATTATTGAACAGGAATAGAAAGAAAATCACGTTTCTCAGCTATGTGTAGCACCTTTACAAAAACTGATGATATATTACAAAATAATAACCTCACAAATGTAGAGAAGCAGAAATATTAAACACATCTCTTATGGACCACGATGCAGTAAAATGACCTTCAATAAAAGGATGCTGAAGAAATTACCAAAAATTAATTGGGAGCTAAATAACAACCCTAAAGAAAGGATGGGTCAAAGAACTAGACATAAAAATATATATGATTTCATTAAAGTAGCAATATATAAAAATTTTGGAGATGCAAACAAATCAATCCTTAGGGAAAAATTTATATCTCTAAAAACTTTCAATAAAAGAGAGAAAAAAATAGATTGACAAATTGGTCAGTGGAATAAGATACACAATAATCAGAAACAAACGAGTATAGTAGCCTAGTGTTTGATCACCCCAGGATGCCAGCCATTAGGGTAAGAACTCACTATTTGACAGTAACTATGGGGAAAATTAGAAAGCATTCTGGGAGAAGCAACAGCTCACACCATATACTAAAATAATCTACAAATGGGCACATGATTTAGACATGAAGGGGGACATCAAATTAGAGGAGCAAAGAAGAAATTACCTGTCAGACTTATGGATAGGCGAAGAACTTATAATTAAACAAAAAAAAAATAGAGATAATCTCAGGGCATAAAACTGATTGTTTTGATTACATAAAATTAAAAAGTGTTTTACAAAAACAAAACTAATGCAAGTAAAATAAGAGAGGTAACAATGAAAAGTCTTTGCTGCAAATTTCTCTGATAAAAGTCTGATTTCTAAGACATGTAGAGAACTGATTTAATTTGTAAGAATAAGGGTCATTTCCCAATTAATAAATGGTCAAAGGATGAGGACAGGCAATTTTCAGAGAAAGAAATCCAAGCTATCAATAACCATATAAAAATGCTCTAAATCACAGCAATTAGAGAAATACATATTAAAGCAACTCTGAGGTTCTATCTCATGTTCATCAGAGAGGAAAGGTAACCTAAAAAGCAAAAATAACAAATGCTGGAGGGACTGTGAGAAAAAAAAAAAGTACATTAAGGTATTGTGGGTGGAGTTGTAAAGTTATTTCCAGTCTGGAAAACTTTTTTCTTTTTTGCTTAAAATTTTTTAAAAAGTTGTATTGATGGGTTTTGTTTTTACATAAGTACTTGCATATTCATCTCATTTTGTGAGAGGTCTTGTAACAAGGAAAACAGTTAGATAAAACTGATAATAAAGTGACCTCATCTGAAAGTTTGCATAACATTTCACTTTTTTTTTAATGAACAAAAATCTATTTTCCCTTCCTCCCGCCTCCTACTCCATTGGGGGGAAAAACAAAAACTAATTTCTTCTAACAAATACACATAATAATACAAAACAAATTTCCTCAATGGCTATATAAAAATATGTTTCATTCTGCACCCTGTCACAACTCTGAAATGAATAGCATATTTCATCATTGGTCCTCTGGAATTATGAATGTTTGTTGTATTGATCACACTTCTCCAGCTTTCAAAGTTGCTTGTTTTTATAGAATTGTTGTTATTGTGTAAACTGTTCTCATTCATTGTTCTTTTCATTATTCATCAGTTTATAAAAATCTTCAAAATTGTTCATCTTTACAGTATTGATGTTTTAGTATAACTTGTTCTCCTGGTTCTGCTCACTTCACCCTGCATCAGTTCATATAAGTCTCTGGGGAGTAACTTGGAACTGAGAACCAAAAGACTGTGCATGCGTACTTTTGACCACTGCTAGGTATATACTCCAAAAAGATCAGAGAAGGCGGGGAAAGGGTCCATTTTACAAAAAAAAATATTTATGGTAGCTCTTTTTGTGGTGGAAAAGAATTGGAAACTGAGGGGATCAATCAAGGACTGGCTGAATAAAATATTACTCTTCTATGCTCTTCTGTTTCATGCCCAAGAACTTGGGATTCTTAACAACATCTTCTAGATTCATTCTGTCAAGACATTTTGTGCCCAGGTGCTCTATTAGAAGTGGGGAGCAGTTATCCCATCTGAGAGGTCTCCAAAGATCCTTTGTCTTTCTGTTGTAGGTGACAACTGCCTCAGTCCCCTGTTCCCCCTGGAAAGGCACTAACTTCCAATAGACCTCTCTTCTTCTTCTGGACCTTACTGGATTCTGTCTCTCTGTCTCTCTAGTGTCTTTCTGTGTCTCTCCTAATGGTGCCAATGGCTCCACCATTATTATTCCTTGTAGAACAAACAGTTGCTACTTCTTCTGAGTGTCCCGAGCCCTCCTCTTGGGAAGACCCTCGTGTTTGTTTCTTAGCTTCAAGTGCTCAGTGGCTCTTGTCCTTGCTTCCTCCTCTGTGGGACATTCTTTCCTCCTCCCACCTTGTCCCTCCCTTCCTCTCTGCCTCTTCAAAGTCTTTTCTTCTTTCTTTTCCCATTGAAGCCTTTCTTTTAGTTTTAAGAAACATGATATCTCCCTGGTAACATGGAGAGTGGAGCCACCTTGCCTCCCCCTTCTTTTAGAGGAGACTAGTCTGCCCACGAATGCAGACAATAACACTTTTGGAGCTTGGAGATCCTATTCTCCTCACTCAGGGTAAGACAAAAGGCCAAGAGGAGAAGCAAAGCAGAGGACACACTCGCTCCAACCAGACCAAAGTGAAGGGGGGTGGATGGTGACTCAGATGGAGTGATGTGTCTCAGGTGTGGAGATTCATTTTTAAAATTCTAAATAGTTGTAAAGCAAACTCACTGGACTGTCTCACGTGTAGTCCTGTATCTACCAAGTCAATTAAGAAGCAGATAGAAGAAATCAGACTGCCTCACTTGCGAGACAGATGTCCTTCCTCAAGAAGGCTAAGAGGGTCCCTGAAGTTCATCTCCTCTCTGTCTAGCATGTTCCCTGAGCTCCCACCCACATCATGCCCAACCTGAGAAATCACCAAGATCATCCCCTAGGGATTCAATACCTAAAGGAGAAACTTCTTCTTTGTTTAGTATTTCAATGCCAAGACCTCCACATTGAACTTGGCCTTTCCCCTGGGGGAACAAATTTAGCTATTGGCCCTTACTAAGGTCAAGGGCGAGGGCTATGAGATTACTTTGACTCATATGGAGAAAAGTTCATCTGGTCTGCAGAGGACAGCTCTCAGGGACAAAATGTTCAAGCTCTCAGGAATGTTTGGGATGCATATGCACAGATCTTGATTCACTGAGATGCTTCGGCATTATTTACACCAGTCTGGCAGACATAACTAATTATCCACTGTCTACCCTCATGGAAGAAGTTCAGTTGTCCAAACAATCCCCAAATGTTTAAAAAAAAAAAAAGCAAGCTTGCTCCCTTGAGGAGCTCACATTTTCTTGGGAGAAGGTGAATCCCAGAGGAGAGTGGTGGCCAGAGAAGGTTTGGAGAGTTAGAGGCATGTTGAGTAGAATTCTAAGGGAGGAGAATGATGCTCCATTTCCAGTAACAATGGCTGAGTTGATTTGTCTATGATTCCAGAACTGAAAGAGGGAAGGAGAAGGAGATGTGGGAGGCAGTGTGGTGGATGACCAGGCAGATGGTCAAGGAGTCCAGTGAAGGGGAGCAGGGTCAGAGAGACGACATGCCTTTCCCAGAGGTGCACAGTGGAATGCTTGATGGCAGAGATGGGTGGAACCCTCATCACTACACATGGAATCCTGCCCAATTCCCATTAAACTGCAGCACAGCACACAGACACTCTGGATGGGGAACTTCAAAGAGCCATGTTTTTCCTCTACTGGGGTCATCTGCCGTTCTCCAGCCCTGCTCTCAGCCCCTTCCCCAGCCCCCTCTTTGCCTTGAGACGGCACCATCTCCTCCCATTTACCTCGTCATCATTCACTCGTGTTTGCTTTTTAATGTTTCTCTTCACTCCTGCACTGGAACTTCAGACCTTCTCCACATCTCAGGTCTTTTCATCAGGAACACTTAGGAATCATCTATTTCATTAAAAAAAAATCAATCCTCCCCCCACCCCCCCCACCCCCGCAAGGAATTCTAGTTGAGAATCCAAGCTGTGTGTTTCTTTGAAGCTTTGCTTGTGGCTGTTTTCGAGTAACTCTCAGAAGCATCCCTGACATTATAATAGCTTGTGACAGTGGGGTTCCTTTTTTCTTTGCTCACTCTTCCAGGGACATGATGTGAGGGCTGGGGTCTCTGGCACCTCTGGAAGGAGGGTCTGGGCTGGCCTTGTTGCAGCTTTCTTGGACCACTGAGTACTGTGTTAGTGCAGGATCTTGTGGACAGCCTGGGACACGCAAACTCTTGGTGCTCACAGAGTGGTCTGGGGCCAAGCATAGTGTAATGGCTGCCCTTCTCATCTGAGCTCCGTGAGCTCCTGACTTGTGTGGCACCTGAGCAATATGCCTGTGGCCTTGCCAGGTTGGAATTACAGTAGGCAGTGCTGGACTCCACCCCTATCAGCCAGCTGGAAGGCTCAGTTGGTTCAGAGTGACAGAAGTACAAGCTCACCTTTGATCTGGGGTCCTACCTTCTGCAGGCTGCCTTGGAGGCTGGAGCTGAGACCACTGCTCGGCTGCTGGGACTGAAGCTACACAAGCTGCCAAAAGCCTGGGGCTGCTATGCACCCTGGGCCACAGCTGCAGGTTCCCTTTTCAGTCCACTCTGGACATGTGGTCCACAGCTGGGTGGGGAGCAGCAAAGCTTCAGTTGGCACCTGCTCCTGTGTCCTGTACAAGGGCATTCTCACTATTCTAGGGTCTACTTTATACATGTGCAGTTTGTGAAGAGGCCACAAGGGCAGTCCTGACTCGAGTTTTCTGATGATTCATAAGGCAGTATAAATCTTGCATGTGCTTTTTTTTTTTGACATCGAGTTAATTTTCATAACCCTGAGACTTTTAGCACCTTTTTTTACTCCTCAGCTAATGCACTGTTTTCTTTCCTGTGCTTAAAGATTTTTTTTTACAAAGTGAAACCTTCTGTGAGTGCTTGGTACCAAGTATAGGAACAGGTAAAATTAGCCTGTGTTTTGGGAAAATCCCTAGAGTTCACATCTTGTGGTGGCAGACACCTTCTGATAAAGTCAGGTTGGGCTCACATCTGAGGGAAGCTGTGCATCCAGATCTTGTGAACCTTTTCCTGCCCCTGGAGTTTTAGTCACCTTCCTTGACATAACTGTCCTGTGGTTCATTACATTAACGGTGTGCATGATCTTGGTTTTTGCATTTGACCCAACTTGGATTTTTGTTCTTGCACTTCTGATGGTGACAGAATGGATCAGAACACCTTCCCATCCTTTTCTCTTTCCTACAATTTCTTTCCTTCTCAAGCCTCGACACTAAAGCTTTGGGTTAATACTGAATTCTTTCTTTGGTTCTTTGCATTGCTATGACTTGGATCTGTGTGACCTTCTCTTTTGGTTGTTTATTAAAGGAATCTAGAATTTCTGACTCCTCTTGGCTTTGCAGATTCCATTTTGCAGGTTTCTTCTTTTTTGTCTTTATCTGGAAAACATGGAAGCCATATCAAATCAAATAAGCATTTGTTAAGCATCTGCTATGTACCAGGCTATGTGCTATGTGTACAACAGTGTCAGCCACTTCTTCCATTGTGGTCCCCAGTGACTCTCCCCAAGCAATGGGTGCTGAATTCTCAGTTGTGTCCAGGTCATGAAATCTTTGAACACTTTCCATTGCCTGCCATAGACAGCATGTTCAATTGTTTGCCATGATCAGTGCTCTATTTTTAACATTCCTTTCTTTGTCAGAGTTAGCTGGCCAGCTGGACTTTGTGCCCTGAAAAATTACGGAATTTGTAGTCTAAGTGGGCTCCTCTCCCTTCCAAAATCATTCAAGGCCTCAGCACTCTTGCTCATCCATCTTGTCATTAAGTAGAATTTCTGGCAATCGTGTTAAGTAAATATTTCCAGTGACCTTAGGCTCTTCCACTTTTCCATCTTCAGGTTTTACAGGCTCTCCAGTTTCAGAGACTATTTTATCCAGTCCGGTTTTAGTAATGAAGCTGTCTCTTAGGACTGCCTGCTCGATATTGCTGTGTGCAGTGGAGCTGAAGGCACTCCACTAAAGCAGCATAAAGCCCTTCTCGGTACTGATACGGTGCTTAGCCTGCTCACAGAGGCCTGTAAATGACATCTGAGCCAATTAAACTAGAAGCTGGTAACGTGGCTGGTGACTATACAAAGCTTCCTCTGTGTGCAGGCTCAACATCCTTCTTCTGCATTTCACTTTATGGACTTCATTTGGGCCACACCCACCCTGAGCTTTGGCCTGGGCTTTTCTCTGTGTTTGAATCTCTCTAAGTCTGTTTTCCCATCCATAAAATGAAGATAATAATTCAATTCAATTCAATAAGCATTATTAATCACTTATAGAATAGAAACTGTGAGTATAGAAGAAAACAATGAAAATAATTCCTGCCCTCAGGGGACTTACCTTAGATTGGGGGTGGGATCAATGATAAGAAAATACAAAGGGGGAATATAGTCCAGGTTTCAAGCCATGTTGGGGTGTTTTTTCATGAGACTCTCCCATAGGATGGTGGAAAGAAGCCTGATGCAGAGCTGAGTTCTGATCAAGGACAAAAGAGGGAAGGGAAGTCAATGTGAGCCTAGCTTCTGACTCCAGGTGGACCCTAGCACTGACCTGTTAGAACAAATAGTGAATTTCTTGAAAAAAAAAAAAAAACAGGGTGAAGTGAACAAAATTCAATGACCGAAAGACACAACCAGAAAAATTAGAATAAAGTGAAAAGGCTGGAAAACATTAGGAGTAACATGGAAGGCATTTGCCATCAAAAGCAACAGACCTGGAAAATGGGTTGAGGAGAGACAATGGCAGGGTAGTACATGCATTGACTCTGGGAGCAGCTGGCTGGGCCCTGGAGGACAGCTGGCCATTGTACTCCTCAGGGTTAGGGGTGCCCCTGAAGTGCTGGAAAGGGCTCTTCTAATTATATTGGTCAAGGACTCCCAACCCAGGTGTTTCAGATGCAATCTTCTGTTTTTCCATTCCACTTTTTGTTATGGATATGCTTTTTTTATTTCTTAAGTTCAGAATTTTAAAAAATGAAAAATGTTTAAATTTTAAAATAAAATAAAAAGAAATACTTTAAAAATTCATAACTGTCATTGAACAGCAACAACAACTGTAACTGGGAGTCAAATGATTGGAGAATGACCAGCTCAATGAGGAGCTGGAGGCAGCCACCAGCTCAGTCAATGTCTGCTGTCCAAGGTTCTTTTGGTCCCTTCCTGTAGGAATTACCTTACATTGATTTCATCTCTACATGGAATTATGATAGCTGATGCGGATGTCATTTCATTTAGGAAGCAGTTGATCCAAAGCAATAAGTATTTATTATGCACCTACTATGTTCCAGGCACCGTGCTAAGCACGGGGGATACGTTTAATAAAGACAGATTCTGCCCTCAAGGAGCTCCCACTCTGATGGGGAAGGGTGGGGAACAACACACAAGAGGGAGTAGGAAAGTGGAGGGGGAAAGAAGGGGAGGGGCACCCACTGCATGGGGACATCTTGTTTGGTGGAGCTGAAACCAAGCAGAGTCTCAGACAACAGAGTAGAGTGAGTGCTGCCAGTGGTGCAGTGGTTAGAGCACTGGGCCTGGAGTCAGGAAGATCTGAGTTCAAATCCAGCCTCAGAAACTTACTAGCTGTGTGACTCTGGGCAAGTCCCTTAACCTCTGCTGCCTCAGTTTCCTCAACTGGAAGATGAACATAATAATGTTAACAGCTATCTCAACAGGGTTGTTGTGAGGATCAAATGAGATTATACCTGGCATATATTCCCTTTCCCCTCCTCCTTCTTGTGTCCATTTCCCATTTTTTATTTTCAATAACTTGTTTAGACAGTACAGGGTCAAGCCTTCTCGGTTCTGTGCTCTTTTCTTCATGGCTACTTTTCTTGTTCATTTTCCGTTTAGGTCTTAGCTCTGATTGTCTGACCGTGTACAGACGCTGACTCATGTTTGCCATTTCAAATATAAATTCATCCTTAGAATCTCATGAAACTGAATGATGGATGATTATAAGCAGAGAGAGACACAGTGAAGAGTAAAAACAAGCTTAAGAACAGCACGGTGAGATAGCGAATTGAACCAAATCATCCCAAGGGCTTTAAAGACAAAAATGGGAGGAAGACTACAGACAGGAAGGGAAAAAAAAGAAGGAAAAGATCTGCAATTTTTTTTCAAAGAACCATGTTCTCCATTGAGGATAATTGAACCACCCGTACTTAGAGCTGCACTGCACAGTCCCTGCTGGCAATAAAGAAAACACAGATGGGAAGGAGCAAGTCTAGGGAGTGGGGCCCCAGCTGTGAGGGGGGCATCTGGAGGAGTGGGAGATGCCAAAGGAATGGGAAAATCTCAGATCTTATATTTAAAAAAAAAGTGACGGAAAGATCGTCAGTAATCCCTAAGCTCTACAGATACTCTTCCATCTATACCAAGCCTTTATGAGCCTCTGCTAGCCACGAATGGAGGGCATACATTCCTAGATGAAGGAATTGGTAGAGAACAAGGAAGCTTGCACTAGCAACGCTCAGCAATGGGTGCATCATCTCCACCTCACAGCTCACTGAAAGACCGAGGGAATAAAAGACCCTGCTGTGTTTATTTGTTGATCTGTTGGAAGGGTGAAACACTGTCTTATGGGCTAATTGACACCTGAGCCATCTGTCAAAATCACTCAGGATTCCTTGGAAGATGTAACAATGGATTTAACTCTATATGGAGACCTAATGATAAACCTCAGGAGAGGCAGAACAGGGCAAAAGTGTTTGCCACAGTGATGGCGGAGATCCAACCCTGAGTCTGAGTCCAGAAGGGAGCCCCTCTGGGCAGTGAGCTTCCTCCTGATGTTCCTGTGAGCAGAAACATTGTGTTAGAAGTGTCCAGCCCCAAGACAGAGACTTCTAGAAGAGGTCAGTAATCACTCAGAGGAGTTCAGAAAAGGCTGAATGAATGAAGACTATCCAGTGCCCAAATTTCAACATGTACCTGGATGGACACTCTTAGAGCTTTCCCAGAAATGTGCATCGGAGGAGGAGAGATCACATGGCCAGTGATCTGGACCAGGAGAGCAGGCTGGATTGCTTTTGGGAAATTACAACCAAATCGCAGCTCTCACCAAACCCGAGCTTTTCCTAACAGCAAAAACTGTTAACATTCTAGTGGTGTTGCTGTAGGTCTGGGAACACTAGAATTCCCCCTCCTCTAAAGAACCAAAGATGAGCAGCACAGAGAAGGCTCTGGAAAGGCATGGGGGTGGGTGAGCAGTGCCATAATGCCCATGAAACCTTCTGAAGAGAAGCAGAAGCAAAGAATGGCAGCTAAGGATTGTGTGATGGAAAGATAAGCCAGGCTGGTGCCATCAAGAGAAAGGAGGACTGTTCCAAGTGCTCCACTTGCCTTCCCAGACAAGGAAGGCCTCCAGCACTGTGGGTGGACTCCTGGGGAGGCAGGCATGAATGGGCTATGATTGCATCATAGGAGGGAACTTCCAGATAGATGAGACCATGGCCCATTTGGATAATTTGGGCACTGAGACAGGCAGGGCAGTAGAGAAGATTCTTGATTCAGAATCAGAGAAAAGCTGTGAATGTGAGGCAGGGAGTGAAACTAGGGGTTCCAACAATGTGATGCCCTATCTATGGTCAAGTGAAAGAAAGAAAGAAAGGAGGAGGGAGGGAAGGAGGAAGGAAGGAAGGAAGGAAAGAAGGAAGGAAGGAAGGAAGGAAGGAAGAGGAGAGAAAGAAATGACATGAATTCTATTAGGAAGGAAGGGAAACAGGCCGAAAGTGGCCAGACTACAGGAGGCTCAGAGCCAAAGCGTCCTCTTTGCTGGTCAGCTAGCTGTTAGCTCTCTTGGTCCTGCTGGGACAGGAATCCCATGTCGCTTCTTGCTGTGTCTTCATTTTCTTTCTTCTTTTTGCTGAATGAAATTTATAATAAAAATCTAGCAGGTCACTCTCCTTGCCTCAGGATGACCCGGCTGCTGGCTGACTGACACTGTGCAGCAGCCCCTTCTGCTCCCGTTGAGTCACTCCCCCAGTGTCCCTTGGCATTCAAGGCCCTGCCCAAGCTAACACTAACCTTTCCTTCCAGTTTGTCTCCTAGTATAGCATGGCGCCTTCCACATAGTAGGTGCTTAATAGATGTTGATTGATTTTGTATTTCCCAACCCAAACCGTCTATACTACTTTCCCCTGTCTCCTCTGGAACAGGTTTTTGCATTTTCCCACCTCCCCACTGGAGTTCACACAGTGCCTCCTGCCTGTAATGGCTTTCCTTTAGTTCTCCTCAAATCCTACATATCTTTAAGGCTTCAGCCTTGCCCTGCCTCGCCTTTGACAAGTTTGTTGCTGGCTGACTGGGGGAACGAGCCTCTTCTCCTAGGGCTGAGCTGCTGACCTGTAATAACACCAGAAGGCCCCATGTTTGCTCCCCAGGATTTACTCTTTCCTGGACCTGGTCAGGGCTGGGCAGCTTCCTGGAGGTCTCCGTGATAACAGGCATCCCGGTTGTGCTTGGTGACAAGGTCACAGAAGCCAGAACCACAGTCAAGGGAAGCTCTCTCCAATGGACTCTTCCTGTAGGGTTTAGGCCCTAGAGCGATCTCACCATAGGTGGAATGCCATAAGAGACAGGCAAACTGGGGTCCAGAGGGTGCAGAGCTCTGCAGACACAATCGTTAAAGGGGCCAGAGGAAAGGGCCCTGGGCAAGCAGAAGAGATGAGCAATGCGAGACCATTCAGTTTGGTCAGTGACAATGAATTCGATTTAGCGAATTGTGAAAGTGCATGAGACAGGAGCTGGCCCCTAGAGCTGACTGGTTATCAGTGTGAGCATTTGCACCTTGGAAACTGGAGCTAGAAGCGTTGTTTTGTTGACTTAAGAGCAGGTTAAGCCAGACTTGGGCTGAGCTGGACAAGGCTGCAAGAAAGAAGGCTGGCTTGGAGTCAGAGGAGACCCACCTCCCACCTGTGACTCAGTGGGACCTGGGACCCTGCTGGACGATAGTCTCCTCATCCTTAAAATGGGAGGAGGGCAGCCTGTCCCAGCCCGGGGCCTCCAGACCTGTGCCCTACTCTCAGCCCAGCTCAGCAAACATTTACTAAGCACGTGCCTTATGATAAAGCCTCTTCTTGCCTTCCTGGGGCTCACGGTCCAGCACAGAGAGAGATGGGTGTGTAGAAACTGATGGCTTGATTAAAGACTTCCAGAAATGAGTGGTCTTTGAGGTGCAGGAGCAGGTGCTGCACCACCCTCTCGCAGAGGAGTCTGGGAAGGCTGCCAGTAGGAGGTGGGCTCTGGTTTGGGCTATAGCAGATAGACAGGAATTCACCAGGCCAAAGAGGCCATTCCAGCCATAGGGAAGGAGCAAGCAAAGGCTGGGAGGTGGGAGGGAGAGCACGGGACTTGAGGAGCACATAGGGGACATTGAGTGAATGGAGGGCAAGCCCCTGCCTGAGAAATGACCAGCTGTGGGACCTGAGCAAAGTCCCTTCTCCAGGCCTCAGTTTTCTCCACAAAATGAAGAGGGTTTGCCCAATAATCCCTATGATGAAGGGCAGCTAGGTGGCACAGTGGATAGTGCACCAACCCTGGAGTCAGGAGGACTTGAGTTCAAATCTGGCCTCAGGCATTTACTAGTAGTGGGACCCTGGGCAAGTCACTTAACTCCCATTGCCTCCCTCCAAAGAATCCCTCTGATGGTCTGGTATAGGGAGAAGGAAACTCTTTTTACCAGGGCATTAGCACCTTCTTGGCCATCTAGAGTCTTATGGAGTTGTGACTGGCCCCAGATCACACAGCTCTTAAGGGTCAGAATTTGAACCTAGTCCTTCCTGGTTCTGAGAGTGGCTCTCTGTCCAATATGCTGTACTACCCATAGGAATCACACTGGCCTCAGAAGGTGCAAGGAATCATGGGGCCATACCAATAGAGTTGGAAACATTTATTAAACACCTGCTGTGTACCAAGAAATAAGCTAAGTCCAGGGGGAACAACAACAACACAGGTTTCCTGTCCCCAAGGAGGATGAGGAAGAGGATCCATTGTGGGTAATCTTGGAAGGAAGATTCTGGAGGGTGGGGAGGGACTGGGAAAAGGCTTCCTGATCTGAGTCATGAAGCCAGGAGGTAGAGGAGAGGAGGGAAAATATTGCAGGTAGGGGGATCAACCAGGAAAAAGGCTTGGAGTCAGGGGATGGAGGGTCTTGTACAAGGAGCAGCCAGGGGGCCATTGTCACTGGATTGAAGAGTCTATGGGCAGAATAAGGTATAGGAACCCTGGAGAGAGGAGGGGGCCAGGTTGTGCAGGGTTTAAATGTGGAGGTAATACTTGGCCCTGAAGCTCAGCCTTTTCTGTGTGTGGATGGTGAGGCTGAACTCCTCTGAGCGGTTACAGACCTCTTCCAGAAGGCTCCGCAGTGTCCTGGGGCTGGACACTCCCAGCGCGACGTTGTCTACTCGCAGGAGCAAATCGCTAAGCTGTCCAGACGAATCCCTACAGTGCTGAGCATCTGAAATCCTTCCGTGGGATGCAGAGCCCAAACCAACCTCCCCTTTTTTTGGAGGATCTAGCCACACTATCAAATGAATGCATAGGTTGGGCCGTGCCACACACACCCCTACCCCACCTCCCCCGCCCCAATAGAATGCAAACTTACTTCAAGCGAGGACCATCTCTCTTCTGTCGGGGTAGGCTGAGAACCTCACTCAGTGCCCGGCCTGGGAGGCAGGTGAGCCGGAGCGGCGGCGGGCGGGGTGTCCTGGAGCCGAGGCCAGGACAGGGAGAAGAGAAAAGCGGAAAAATTAGGAAGGAAGGAATGAGCGACTGCCCAGCAGGAAGAACAGGTGCTGGCGTCAGGCTCAGGCTCCCCGTCCTGCAGAGGACCCCCGTCCCTTCCCCTTTCCTCTTTCTGATGCCCCCTGGACAGCAATGATGGGGGAGGGAGGTGTGACAACATGTCACCAAAGGTTTAGGAAAAATCCTTCAGTTGCTGAGGAGGGGATGAATTGGCGTAGGCAGGAACTGGAGGCGGTGAGAGCAGAGCGGAGGCTATTGGAGGGCCTGGACACGAGCGGATGAGGGTCTGCTCCAGGGGTGACTGAGAGAAGCAGCCAGGGTTGGGGAAGGGCCGCAGAGGCAGCCGAGTGCAGCATCCTCCTTTTACAGCTGAGGAAACTTGAGTCCAGGAGAGCGGAAGTCACTTGTCCAGATCCCACAGGGAGTGTCAGATTTCCTAGCCAGCCCACCTTCCAAGGAGGCAGATTGATTTAGAGGCTGGCTGGAGGCTGGCAGCCAGGTAGAGGGGAGGAGTTGAGGGGGGTCGTTACTGGAGTAGCTCTAATAGCGGGAATGAAATTCTTCCCCCTCCTTCTACCTCAGCAGCTAAGGAACACCCCTTGGCGGGTGAGCTGGAGGCAGACTGAGGCTGGGGGTGAGATGCCAGCCCCTGGCTGCCCACAGGACCTCCTCCTGCTTCTGAGTGTGTCCTGCACCCCCGCCTGCCTGTCCCTCGCACTTCTGTAGCCCTTGTTGCTCACCCCTTGGCACACGCCTGGCAGAGAGTAAGGCTTTATTAAATCCTTGTGAATGATTGAAATGAGCTGAATGTACCAGATGCCCTTGTGGATGCCAGTCTCTGGTCTACAGACCACCTGCCCTCACCCCTTTACAGTGAGTCTTAAAAGTTCTCCTGCCCCTTCTCCTTCTAGAGCAGGAAGCAGAAACCTGACAGTCCTGTAGGAAGGGAGGGAGATGTCTGCTGGGAGACCAGCCTTTGGGGGCACCATAGTGCCTCAATCCTCCTTCCAGAGTGCTTGGGTGAGACTGCCTCTACTCTATTTTTCTCCCTCTTCTACACCCAGGCCCCTGGGGATGGTACATGCTTTGGCTGAAAGTGAGGGGCACGAGACACATATCCTAGGGGCCTGAGGGCTGGAAGGACCTCTCTCAGGGACTTTGGGGGCCCTCTGCTCTCTCCCCACTAGCAGAGACATGTCGATATCCAGGCTTCCTTAAGGAAAGCCGTGGTCACCTGTAAAACAGGGCATTCTGGTCTACCCTGACCCAGAGCTTGTCTGGCCCAAGCCCCCGGGGCCCAGTTACTAGGGACAGCTCGTTCCTGGGGAACATCAAAGGCTGGCAAAGGAGGCGTCCTTTGGCATGGGCCTATTAGGTATCGATCTTCAGACCAGGTGCCACCTCCTTTGCTCTGTCCTTCTCCCTGGCCCAGCTGGCCAGGGCTGGTGGGAGTTTCCTTGCCTCTTCCCACCTGCCTCGCCTCTGTCCAGTGCTCTCTGAGCTTGGTGATTGGTCAGCACTCTGTC
Organism: Gymnobelideus leadbeateri; assembly: GCA_011680675.1. NCBI lineage: Eukaryota > Metazoa > Chordata > Mammalia > Diprotodontia > Petauridae > Gymnobelideus > Gymnobelideus leadbeateri. The sequence continues at coordinate 72,244 of WOXC01001284.1, read as the reverse complement.
TCAACCCAGAAGGAAAGGTCAGAACATTAGTGTACCATTTCCAAAGGTCATTAGCTTTTGGTCCCTGGTCCAAAGAGGGAGAGAGGGAAATCAATGATTTTGCAATCTGTAAGAATCATGGGTTTGTGGCAGGGTGGGCAGCTGTGACCTGGTAGCAAGAATCACTCAAGCATTGGTACTTACTATCTGTGTGGCCTTGGGCAAGGCAATCTCTCTGGCCTCAGTGTCCTCGTCTATAAAACAGAGCTCCTCCCTTAGTCCTCCTCCAGTACCCTGGGATCCCAGGGTCTTCAGGGACTCTGCACAGGAGGAAGGCTCTGGATGGTTCCATTGAGCTTGGAAGGCAGCAAGCACAGATCTGGTGGGGGGCTCTGAGGACCAGGCTGGCTAAAGTCCAAGAGGAAGATGAAGGTCCTGCAGGATGAATCAGTTACAACTCCTGAAGACCACTGACCAACCTACAGAGGCTGTGACTGGCAAAGGTGAAAGGTTCAGTCACCCTGCTGAAATCCCAGCCTTGGAGCCTTGGACCACAGGGTGCTCTGTCTAGGATTGGGAGGGAGCTCAAGTCTGGAGAAAGGGGAGACCCAGTCCTTCGTGCACGCTCAAAGCCTCCTCCAGGTGGCTTGCTGAGATGCTCCCCTAGTAAGGCAGGCCTGGGGGGCTCTTAGCTTCCTTCTCTGTTCAGACCAGGCATGGGTATCTTCTGTTTCCTACCTACCTCCTGCACGATGACCGAAGCTCTTTAATTAATTGGCTGCTGACCCAGAAAGGCATGTGCATCTGAGGCTCAGACAGATGAGATCTCTCCTCTTTCCTTGTCTCTGCTCTCTGGGTCTTGGGTGAATGGATAAGTCATGACTTCGTATGCCTGAATGGGTTAGAAGAACCATCACTGATTCCCTTAGCAGCAGAACCAGCCCAAGTGACTGGCCAACCCAAAGGAACAACCTTAGCCATGTCATCTGTGGGACCAGGGGAGGGGTGCTCCTCAGTTCTTGGGGATCCCCACTGGGCCAAACCTTCTTCCCTTCAGTCTGTACAGATGCTATGGCCTGTGACCCTCTCACCACGGAGACTAGCTGCCTCCCCTCCGCCTCTTACCTCTACCTCTGGGGGAAGGAGCCATTCCTCCTTTCTTGTCTCCATGTGGCACCTGCCCATAGGGATGCAGAGTTGGCAGCCTCTCCAGGTTTAGCTCCAGCCCAGTATTTCTGGGTTTGTGCCCCTCTCTGAGCCTGCCCTTGAATGTACAGTGTCAAAACATTGTCAGAGGTAAGGTGAATAGGGGAAACAGTGGGGACAGCCCAGGGTGGCAGGAACCCTCTGGGGCTACCAGACTCCTGGAAGGCTGTCTATATTTTGCATGGACCTTCTGTAGGTGACTTGTGGAAGGATATTCCCAGGGAGAGGGCCGAGATGGTGTCCTGATGGGTCCCAGCAAGGTTCAGTTGGCAGTCACAGGCCCTGTGCTGTGTGCCCAGGGACATCCCCGGGGCCTTTCTTCCTCCTATGACCCCTGGAGCAGCACCATGGACACAGCTCTGCCTGCCAGGGATCCTTGAATAATGGCCGGGCAGGCCAGGCCATCTGCCCTGAGAGCCACTCAGAATAAGAAGAGGAAGGAGCTGCTTCACTCTCTCTTTAAAAAGCAGAGCAAACATTCCTGACCTTTATCCAGGACTATCTCTGTCTCCTTGGGTGCTTCTGTTTCTAGCCATGATCTGTGGGTACATCCTCCGGCTTTGGCTCTGACTCGCTGGGTTTCTCCCTGCCTCTTTAAAGCAGTTTATGACTGAGTCTGGGGAGAAGGTGTGAACCCATCGGATCATTCAAAGGCCCAGTGACTTGCCCAAGGCTGCAGTGTCTCATAACCTGACTGAGCCTCAGTTTTCTCTCTATAAAATAGGGCAATTAATAGCTTATTTCATGTTATGGGGATCAAATTAAATTTAAACAAGCAAAGAAGTGTTTGGTGATTGAGCGATTGATGATGGAGGACAGGGGTATTTAACCCAACAAAAACCAGAGAATGGGCTTGTGAATGTATGTGAAGCCAGATTTAAACCCTAGGTTGTGGCTATTGTTCAGGTGGTTTCCAGTTGTGTCAGAATCTTCATGACCCCTTTGGAGGTTTTCTTGGCAAAGACCCTGGAGCCGTGGCCATTTCCTCCCCCAGTTTATTTTACAGGTGAGGAAACTGAGGCAAACTGGGTGAAGTGACTTGCCCAGGGCCACACAGCGAGGACGTGTCTGAGGCTGGATTGGAACTCGGGGAGATGAGGAGTCTTCCTCACTCTAGACCAGACCTCTGTTCTCTGTGGTGCCGCCTAGATGCCCTTTAAACCTTGCAGCGGTATATGAAGGAGAGCTATCACACAACCACATCCATCACATCCCTGACAGGTATTTAAACAGGCCTTCCTTACGTAACCCCTTCATTTACGTAAGCCCGGGCTGGCTTCTCCCAAGGACCCAGACCAGGTCGTTTTTTGAGGCTCATACATGAGGGCCATTTTCTCTTCTTTGCTCGTCACTCCCACTTGGAGTTTTCCTTGGAGGAAATTGCTAAATGTCTCTTACGATTTGCTGAGGTGCCATTGAAGGCAGCTGGTCAGAAGTTGTCTTCAAATGATGTCCTCACGGATTCCCCCCGCCCCGCCCCGCCTCATCCCCTACCTCCCTGTCCCGGCCATCTCTCTCCCCTGAGCTTTGAAAATCTGGTATTTCAGATAGCCTGTTGGCCTTCTCCGTCTGGATGCATTGGAGGTCTCTCCAACTCAGCATGGCCAAAACAGGGCCCATGCTCTTAGCTGTCCCCCCAACCCAGCCCTGTCTCCTAACTTCCCTGTTTCTGCTGAGGACAACCCACCCCACCAGTTACCCAGGGTCAAACCAGTCAGGTCAGTTACCAAGTCTCATCCCCTCTATTTTTCCTCCTCTCTGCTCAAACCATCCCAAGCTGGGTCTCCATCACCCCTCCCCCAGACTCCAGCATTCACCTCCTGACTCAGATGGTGGGGATTTATTACACAGACTTGCCTGACTGGGCAGCAGAGATCCCTGATCACAAGGGGATGAACCCAAAGCCTGACTCTGGAAAATGCCTCCTGTCTTCCTGGGGTCCGTCCTAGACTAGCATCCACACATTGCCCAGTGTGGTCCACTCAAGCCCAGAGGCCTGGAGCCCTGAACAAGCAGCTTGGTGTGTCCACCAAGTGTCAGTTAACAGGACCCAGAGTTGGCCACCTTATTTCTACTGGTTTTGTCCCAGTGGGTTGACTTCCCAAGTTCCTAGGTAAAGCTGCCTCAGATTGCTAGTGATGAGACTGGCTATAACTGATTTTACCCCACTGACCTTCCAGGGGGTAGTTTATGTCATGAAGCCAGTGGCAGTCTTGGTGAGGTAAGGTGAGGACCATCGGGTTAGGCTGCTCGTGACCCACTGCTGCCTTCGGGTTTCACAACCTTGCTCAGCCTCAGTCTTCTCTACAGAAAATGGGGATCAAATAAAATTACATTAATCTATGAGGTCTGTACAAGTGGTTGCTGTTGTTGTTCAGGCTTTTTTAGTCATGTCCAATTCTTCATGACCCACTTTTCAAATGCTTTTTGTTCTCTCTCTACCTGAAGCCTGTACATGATATAGAAAATGCTATTAACATGCTAGAAACAGTCTTCAAAACACTTGAGGACCCAGCTTTGTAAAATCAGTCCTTCTCTCTCTTTATATTGTCAGAAACCCCAAGCGGGGGGTGGGGGAGGGAGCCTCTACCCAAAGCCTGTGTTTCGAGGCTTTTGTGTGGCTACAGCTCACTCTTGTATGGCCCAAGAAAATGAAACTGTAATGGCCTTTCATATATTCAGATCCAACCTGTGGATATTCAAATGGACCCCAAGGAGACTGGTCTTTGCTCTCCCTCTTGGGTCGTGTTCTCAATCATCTCCAGGACCAGATTTAAAGTACTTCCTTTGGGACCATCACGATGCTCAGCCTTTCTTAATTGCTTACATTGGCAGAGCAGCCAAAGTGTTAAGGTCACTAATATTAACTACAGCTGTCACGAGTCCTTTAAGCAGATTCTTTTAACCAATAGAAGCCAAACACATATATAGACACCTCCTGTTTTTTCCCAAAGTGAAGTTTACTAATCTATTAAAAATGAAGGCTTTTACATCTTTATATCACATCCTTTTCATGTCCCCCCACTTTGAGGATATGTTGTCCTCACAGTATTCAGAAAAGATGTGATGCTGTATTTATACATAAATACATAGCTATTAAATCAATGAGCAAGGCAAGTCTGAGAATGGATTTTTCCTAGGTGCCTACGCCAGGAAATCAAAACAAGTAATGGTCAAAAATTTAGGAGAAAAACCAAAGCAATTTTATTTGCATCTTGTCATAGTAGCTCAGAGCTGCTCAATGATTATATCAATAGGATTCATCTATAAAACATTTGCAGTTCCCCTGTCGTAGTCAAAGAAATTTGCTATGAAAGGAGGAGGAGAGACATGACTGTAACCATATCAGGAGTATTCCTTTGGATCTAAAGTCACAGACTGACCTACCATAGGTATAATAGGAGAAAACTCTCCTGGTTCTGTTTGATTTCAGGTAAAAATAATAATTACCTTTTAGAACAGCCAATCATGCAATGGAGTTCCATATTATTCACAGGGTATTGTAGGCAGTTGTATTAAAACATTCCTGTTCAGAAAGGAAATAGCACAGTGGGGAAACTGAGTCAAGTGGCCATCTTCTAAACTTTCACAATCAGAAACCAGTGTCTTCTGGAATATCAGTGTCTTGCTGGAGGAAGAAAGGCAGCTAGGTGTCACAGTGAGTAGAGCGTGGGCCCTGGAATCAGGGGGACTTGAGTTCAAATCCAACCTCAGACACTTTGACACTTACTAGCTATGTGACCTAGGACAAGTCACTTAATCCTGATAGAAAGAAAGGAAGGAAGGAAGGAAGGAAGGAAGGAAGGAAGGAAGGAAGGAAGGAAGGAAGGAAGATAGGCAAATAGAACTTGCAAACTATAAGTCAGTGAATTTGACTCCAATTCCTGGGAAAATTCTAGAAGAGATCATTAAAATAATGGTGAGTCAACATCGTAAAAGGAGTGATTTCCGAGAACCAGTATGGTTTCATCACATCATACCAGGCTAACCCCTTTTTTTGTGGACAGCTAGGTGGTGCAATGGACAGAGCACTAGCCTTGGAGTCAGAAACACCTGAGTTCAAATTTGACCCCAAACACTTGAAGCTTATTGGCTGTGTGAACTTGAGCAAGTCACTTAACTCTGATTGCCTTGCCAAAAACAAAAAAAACAAAAAAAAACCCCAAAACTTTTTCCAGAAGATACTCTCTGTTGGTAACTCTTGACATTTCCTTTGAATGGTGGAGTACTTGCTTAACAATAATCAAAGAGTTATACCTCAATAAAAATTTCAGAGAAAATCAAATTAGAGTTCCTTTGGCTCAGGATAAGTTGTTTTCCATGTTGCAATAACAATAAATAAAAATATTTATCTTCAGTCCTTACTGAGTACATGCAAGGAGTTTCCAAAACATTCATTCATCATTTTACTATTCTTTTTAGGTTAACTATATCCTGATGTAAAAACCAGTTAAGAGGAAATTAATAAAACATTCACATTCTGGAGTTGTATACATAAAGTGAATACAGAATAATACATTTTTAAAAATCTGGCTACTGCCCTCAGACACTTATTAATGCACCGCCTTGGACAAGTCACTTAACCTGCCTGCCTCAGTTTCCTCAGTTGTAAAAGGGGGATCATAATAGCACCTCCCCCTGGGGCTGTTGAGAGGATCAAATGAGATAGTACGAGTAAAGCACTCAGCACATAGTAGATGTCTTGAGAAATGCTGGTTTCCTTGTTGGCAGGACCCCTGTAACCTCTGAGTGTGTTCAGACTGAGGCCAGCCTGGTCTGGGCCACATGGGCTTCAGAGACAGAGAGAGGCCAGTCCCAGGGCCTGGCACATGGGAGGCACTGTGGGCATATTGGTTAATGTATGATCTAAACATGTAAGAGATAGATGGCTCCATGGGGGGGGGGGCGGAGACCTATGGCCTCTACATGGTGCTCCATTTGTATGGGTCTGGTAGGTGCCCAAGAGAGGGACAAGGCAGAGATGCCTCCTGGCTGGGCTGGCCCACTCAATACTGGGTGCCTGCTGCATGTAAGGCCTCCTGTGGCCAACCCTGCATCTGTCCTGGCTAATGGAGAGGGAGGGTCAGAAGAGAATGCCCTGCAAATCCCTGGGGAGGTTAAGGGAGGTGATCTTAGGAAATCTTGCCCCTCCTCTGCAATGCCCATGGGGAGCAGGCTCAGACAGACTCCTGGGAGTCGAAGGGTCACATGGACTGGGGCTGCAGTCAGGAGAGCTGCACGCCGGTCCTGATTCTAACCCTTGCACAGAAGGCCGTAGGACCTTGGGGGAATCCATTAACTTCTTTGGGCATCAGCGTAAAAGGAGGGAGGCTGTTCTCCAGGTTCACCCGCAGCTTCGATTCGAGCCCTTGCCCTGCTCCTCCCTCCCCCCTCCCACCTGCCCTCTACCTCTCTATCCTCCCTGAGTGGCCAGATGAGCCTGGAAGGCTTCTTCACCCCATCGCTGCCCAGCAGAGGAACAGAAGCTCCAAACACGTTTCCTTCAAAAGCTTTATTGCCTTTTCGTTTTTTAGATTAAAAACAAAGCGCAGTCTCTAACAGACAGCTTAGTGCCCACCCATTGACCCATCCCTGATTGTAAAGTGCATTTCCCTGGAACGTGTGTATATAAAAATACTGTTTATCTGAAGAACACGAAGAAATTGTTTACAAGGCACTGTTGGGAGCCCAGCAGAGGAGAATTCCTGGCCGATATATTCATGTGGGCTGACAAGGGCCCCTGTCCCACTGCTGGTGTCTCCCACAACACACCACCCACGAGTGGGCCATAGCCTCGGCCAATAGGGGACCACTCCTACCACCAGGCGCTTTGGGTGTGTGATCACTTCCCTGATGGCTCCAGCTGGGGGGCTGTTGCACTGTGGGATGGCCCAGACGCCCTTCCCCTGATGTCGTCCTACCTTCCCCCAGAGACATCTTCTATCACTGAATCTGGGGCACCAAAGAGGTTTTCCACATTGATTTCTGGAGAGGAGAGAGTCTCAATCTCCTCCACTTCCACCCACTATAAATCTACCTTAAAAAAGTAAAGCTTCCACTCTCCCAAGTTCTCCGAAGCTGGCGAGTCACCGGGCTGGTTTATTGCACTCGTCTGGCATGTCTGCCAAGGAAAGGACGTCACAGAAGGGGAATGGGGATGAGGCTTGTGAGTGACAGGCGGCCTCGCTTCCTGAATAACTGGGCAGGAAGATGGGCTGATTGCCTGGGGAGTGAGCTCCCTGTTGCAGATGGGAAGGCGACCTCTCTTTGATTACCAGACTTTTGAGCCACCCTCCTAGGGGGTGACAGGCAGTGGGGGACAAAGCCAAGCTCCCTTCTTAAGTCACTGACATGCTGGATGTGCACCTGAGGCCAAGGGACTGAACCTCTCTGTTCTTAGGCAGTGAGACAGAAGCTGTCAACTTGCATTGGCAAAGGGACTTTCCTCCCCTGGGAGCTCCCCCTACTGTGCCGATAACAGCATAGATCTAGTCCTGTGATCACTCATGGAAGCAGAAAGCAGAGGAGTCACTTCTCACTTATCTCCCTGGCACTGAGGGTCAGAAGCTGTCTCTCCTCCCTTGGGCCTAGGCACAAGTTGCCTCTCCCAGGCCTAGCTCCAGGCCAGGCTGGGCCACACTAAGACAAGGAGCAGGTTCAAGCTGCCAGGAACCTGGGAGGGTTATAATCAAGCAGCCCCATTCACGTTAACAGATGAAGAAACACAGATGCCCTTCCCAGGTCCTTCCTGGCTCTAAATCCTATGAATGGACTCCTGCAAGGTCCCCAGCTCCAATGCACAATCCCATAATGGGCTCTTTCTTTTTCAGGGGAAAGTTACAGATGACCTGGAGTAGCCATTTACAACACTGATGGTGACTTCGGAAGGTGTTCAGCAGACCATCCCCTGTGCTATCTCAGCAGGGCATGAATACGCAGCTGCCCCATTCATTCTCCTGCTGTGTAATCCTCAGAAATCACTGACCTTAGGGAACAGAGGCTGAGATAACAGGGAGATAACAAGAACCCAAGCACAGGGACCAGCACTTCTTTGTGACTCAAAGGTAAGCACACCCACTTAAAACCACAAAGACTGCTTTAGGACCAAGACGATCATATGTGCTGCATTCCCAAACCAAGAGGACACTGGCTTTGGAAGGGGATGCCTTGATGCTGCCCAGCCCAGGGCAGGCCAGGAAGAGGGGAGGGAGGGCAGAAGAGCTAACCTCAAACTTCTCTCCTTTGTCTGGTTTTCCTGAAGGGAAGAGGAACTGTGCTGGGAAGTAAACTTCCTTGTTGAGCCCCCATTAGTGTGCAACCAACAACAACAGCATGTAACGACCAAAGTGAGTGTTCAGTGTCTGTCAGGCAAGGAATAGCAGCATGACTCAGGGACAGAACCAAGAGTGGGAAGCAACAGCAGAAGAGGGCCATGCAGAGGAGGGCCATGCAGAGGAGGGCCATGCAGAGGAGGGCAGGAATGACTGCCCTACTCCTATCTGGAAGCAATATTTCCTAGTGCTCTAAGAAATTCGTGGAGAAGGCCACAATGCCCTGCTGCAGCTGAGTGTAGCAGACAAGTGCTGGACAGACCAAGAGACCCTCCTCCTACCCTTCCTGGCTAAGTGACTATGGGTGGGTCACTTCCTCTGAAAAATGGGGCTAAAAGTACTCACACTCCCTCCCTTAGAGGGCTTGTGTGAAGAAAGCACTTTGTAAACCTATCCTGGTTTGGTGATTATTGCCTTGGGAGGTCCCTGGAAGGCCCCCGACTCCAACCCAAACCCCACCCCAACCCCCACACTCTAGTGGTCATGCCTGTCTCCAGCACCAAAATCTCTTGGCATGTCACCAGTGGTAGCTAGGGTGTGCCTTGAGTGAATACCTGTGTTTGGGGAATATAATCCTGATTGGATTGGCTGGTATCCTAGTGAACGGCATCCTTTAAAGACAAAAGCTGTGCCCTGTGGCAGTCTGCCTTTCCTCTCTCTCCTTGACTGCTAAGGAGTCTTGGGCATAAAGCACTAGGACCCCACAGCCAGGCACATCTCTAACGTCACAGACAAAGCGTCCATCCCATCTGAGGCAGCTAATAGTAAGGGCCCAGCTTCTCGTAGCCCAGATAACTTGGCCACTCGGGGTATAGGCCATAGGAGCACCGAGGACTGCCAAAGTGATCGAAGGAGATGCCCAGATCAGATGCAGTCTGGGCTGGGCCCCGTCCCTGCATGCCCTGGAGTTCAGCCTGGATGATCCGGTAGTTCCTGCCCTGATTACTGTCCCAGTATGTCTGCCCGCTACACTCATAGCACACAGCGAACTCCATCCTCTCGTAGGACTGGATCTTCTCGGGAAGGCTGATGGAGAAGGAGAAGGTGTCCCTGTCCGAGCCCACGTACGTGTCCTTCACGTACTGGCACTCAAAGTCCGTGAAGCTCTTCCACGTGTCGAAGGTCATGCGGATTTTCACCAACTTCTCAAACGCCAGGTTCTGCACCTTCACAGTGCCCGAGAGGACCTTGTCCTTGAGCACACAGTTCTCCAGGCATACGCGGTCGGCCTGAAGCCTGTTCCGGAAGCCCAGGTAGTCGGTGGATGGCTGCTCAAAGTCCAGGACGAAGCTCTCGCACTCGGCTGTGGTCAGGGTCACAATGTTCTCCAGGAGCTCCGTGATGTTGAATGGAATGTCCAAGGGGTCGTCGAACTCCGAGTACACCTTGACCATGGTCAAGGCCAGCCCTCGGTTGTCTGCGAAGGACACGCGCTTCTTGGCCTTCTTCTCCTGCACCACTGGGGCCACGATGTCGCCGGACTCCCTCCGGCTGCTCAGCTGGAGGCAAGGCCGCAGGGGCTTGGTGGGCTGGGGCACGATCTTGCAGGCAAACTTGTCCCGGCGCAGCGGGGGAGCCACGCAACCATATCCGTACTCGATATCCACCGCCATTGCAGGGCAAGGAGCCCGAGGATCCTGGGAGGGAAGACAAATGGGAAAGAGAAAGTGGTCAGTGCCCAGGGGCGGGAGGGGGGGGTAGGGGAGGGACTGGGGCAGGCTGACAAAAGAGGCATTCACTTTTACTTAGGCACCACTGGGAAAAGGATCCAGACTGGAGCCTGGAGGCCAAGGCTATGAATAATTGTGGGCAGGCGGTGGAGAGCGCATTGGGTCTGGAGTCAGGAGGACCTGAGTTCAAATTTGACCTCAGACACTTACTAGTGATGTGACCCTGGGCAAGTCACTTCATCCTGTTGGCCTCAGTTTCCTCATCTGTCAAATGAGCTGGAGAAGGAAGTGACAAACCACTCCATAATCTCTGCCAAGAAAAGCCCAATGGGGTCACTGAGTGTCAGATACGACTGAAAGGGCTGAACTAGAATGATGACAACATGGGGAAGGCAGTCCAAATGTGACCATTCTCCTCCACAATCAGAGGAGATTCCAACCCCTGCCCTGTGCAGGAGGTAAAAAAAAAAACAACAACACAGTCATGGAAGCGCCTGAGGAACGGAATCTGGCCATGTGCCCACAGTCCAGCAAAGGGAAGTTAACCCAGAGTCTAGCTGTTCCACAAAAGGAGGTCCACACGAGCCTTGGGCACACATTTGGACCCACCCCGCTGACCCTTTGTCTCTGTGGCCCCGGCTTCTGGGATGGTGTCTGGCAGGTGGTGGGTGCTCAGAGGTGTGCTGAGCTGCACAGAACAGGTGCTCCAGCAACGAATGCCACCAAGAAGTTAAATACAGTCTCCAGCACCAGCTCATGTTGCCTTCTGTCCTTTTACGACTGTGGGCAAAGCTGGCTAGCCTCCACCCCTTGCCTTTTCCAGGGTTCAAAGAACGGATTCAAACAAATTTCAATGACCCCATTAAAAAAAAAAAAACCAACCACACAAAACCCACATACACACCCCCTTAGGAAAACAACTTTTGGACTCAGAACAAATTGGTGGCAAAACCAGTCTGAAAATCCGTCCCTGAGGTAGGCTGGGCTGTCACTCTCCTGCCAGAAGTGGGGGTGCTGGGCCAGTTCCCAACATGATCTCCTCCCCTGTCAAAGAGCTGGGGGCCTGGCAACCCTCTATCCTGAGGTCTGTGAAGGTCAGACTTCACTTGGCCTATCCCAAAGTCTCGTCCCCTGAAACACTATGGTGCAGTGGAGGGCTCTCTAAATCAGGAATCAGAGGGCCTACTTAGAAGCCCGCTTGGCCCCTTCCTACTTGTGTGATCCTAGCCAAGCCACTGAACCTGTCAGCCCTCAGCTCCTCATTTCTGAAATGAGGGGATTAGCTTGGATGGCCTCTCAGGTCCCTACTGGCCCTGCATCTGTGACCCCAGACATCAAAGGGTGTTGGGCAGAACCAGGGTCTCAAAGCTGAGATGTCACAGACAAAATGCATCTGGTAAAACAGAAAGTCTAGGTGGGCCCCCAAGTCTGCCCAGGACTACAGGTGCAGGTGAGGCCACCCCAGGGGAGGGTCACAAGGGGGAAGGGGAGCAGGTCCTAAGGCAACATCAGTGGCTCACCTGCTAACAGGTATCCCAGGGTCTGAGGGGAGGGAAGCCCAGAGCCATCCCCACCCCAAGCCCAGCTGTGAGTGGCAGGGAGCTCACACTAGCCTAAGGGGAACTAGCCCACCATGGGATAGCTCTAACTGCTAATTAAAAAGCAAGGTGTACCCAGCCAGGGTCAACAGTGGGCATGGCAATGTGTGTGTGGGGGGGAATAGGTGTGTATGAGTGTGTGTGAAAAAGTGCATTGTGTGTCTTTATGTATGTATGAGTGATTTGTGTGAATATGAGTCCGTGTGTGTGAATAAGTGTATATGAATGTGTAACTTTGTGTATGAGTGTGTGTGTGAGTGACTGTGTGTGAATGAATGAATTGTGAATATGTGTGTGTAAGTATGTGAGTGTATATGTGAATGTGTGTGTGTGTGTACAGGTGATTGTGTATATGTGGATATGAGTGTGTGAATAAGTGTGTATGGCTGTATATGTATGAATGTGTCTATGCCTGTGAGTGATTATATATATGAGTGCGTATGAGTGACTGTGTGTGAATATGAGTGTGTGCGTGTGAATAAGTGTATATGAGTGTGACTGTGTATGTGAATGAGTGTGTGAATATGTGTGTATGAGTGTGTGTGAATAAATGTGTGAGTGTCTGTGATTGTATGTGTGCACAAATGATTATGTTTGACTGATTAGGTGCATAAGTGCGAGTAGGAGTGACTGTGTGTGTGAATGTGAGTGACTAGGTATATGAGTGTGTATGAGTGATTGTGTGTGGGGGGGGGATGGGCCAGATTCAGGGCAGAGCAGAAAGGCCAGAAGCCCAGGCTGGGAGGGTGGGGCTGGCATCTGGGCCCAGGCTCCCCCTTCCCCAGCCCTCTGCTTGCTACGACTTCCAATAACAATCAGAAAGAAAGGCATATTTGCTTCAGTCTGGAAGACAGACTTAAGTCTGGCTGCAAACCCACTTGTGAAGCCCCAGGCCCAGGCTGCCCTGGACCCCTCTGAGCAGAAGCCAGCCCAGGCTTTGCTCTCCTGGTGCCCCCACTGTGAAAAGATGTTGCATTTGGAGTCAGAGGCCCTGGGCTGCCCCTTCTCTCTATGGGACCTTAGGAAAGTTCTCCCTCTCTAGGCATCCCTGGTTTCTTCCCTTCCCAGAGGCCTGCAGCTTACTGCCCAGACTTGGGGGGGGGGGGGGTAACCTGGAGGGAGGCAGGCTGGCTTGCAGCTGCTGCTGATCCCCCAGAAGCAGCCATGGCCTGGGGTGGAGCAGCCCTGGTCCTGCTCCCAGGCTCCTCCACGGCCTCGTCCTCTCCTATTTATACTGGCTTGGCCAGGGCACTAAGCTTGGTATCAGCTCGATCCCAGGCCCTCCTGACCAAACCTAGCACCCTAGCTAGCCATTACACCAACACTGTCACAGTGAACACCACCACCTAAGGCCCAGCTTAAATGATGTATCCAGGTCACACCACTAGAAAGTGTTTGAGACAGAATTCAAACCTAAGTCTTCTGCCTCCTAATGCATGCCCCCCACTCAGGCCCCCCAGAATCCCACCCTGTGTGTGACAGAGTGGAAAGGAGTCCAAGAGAGACCAGCACAGAGTGAGGAGGCCTGCCACCCCAGGGGCTGGGCTGAGAACAAGCCCCTCCCCAAGGGCTCCAGGCCAGGGCCAGGCTCCACAGCAGTTTGAGGAAGGGGGAAAGGGCAGGATCCTGGCTCTGGTCCTTTCTACCTGACTGAACGTTGGCCTTTGTATGTGGATATCTCATTTGACTCTGCTGTGATCATCCCCATTTTGTAGATAGAAAAACTGAAGCCAAGAGAGGTTCAAGTAACTTGCCCAGGGTCACACTGGCAGGATGCAAACTTGGGGCTGCTGGACTCCAGGTCCAATACTTGATTCCATCCACTTTGCCATCTAGCTGAGACTCTTCCCCTCTCTTCTTCCTCTCTGAGGAAGGCCTCAGTTTCTTTCCTTTTAAGACTGAGCTCCCCTCCAGTTCTAAGGATCATGGCCAGAGGGAGGCCAAGCAGGAATGCACTTTTCTACACCCTTCCTACTAGGTGCCCTCATGACCAGCTGTTTCAGTAAGACTCACTGTCCCTTCTAGCACTGGAAGCCACAGCAGGCTTTTAGCAGTGAGTGAATTGGAGAGGGAGTGGGAGGGGGCCTTCCTAGAGCCAGGACAGCCTTATCTGCTCTACTGCTTGGCCCCAAATATTCTGCCTTAGCTCCAGAGGATGCCGTCTGCTCTCAGGCAAAGGCACAAGCATGAGCCTGGCCCCCAACAGCTAGTCAAGGTTTGAAGACTCCCTTAAAGTCCAGAAAGCTGTTTGTATCATCAGCCAGAGAGCCCTGGAGTCAGAGGCAGAGAACCCAAATTCAAACCCAGGCTTTCTCCCTACTGTCTGCCTGCCTGCTATCCATCTATCTATCCATCCAGCCCTCTGTCTGTCCATACATCTATCCATCCATCCATCCATCCATCCATCCATCCATCCATCCATCCTTCCATCCTTCCTTCCTAGCACTGTTACTCAGGGAGGTCATGGACCTTCTCTGGGTTCTACTATCTTCCTTCTTCTTTCACAAACAGGGAGTTGGGCTATACACACCAACATTCCTCAGCTGCCAAGCCTAAGATCCTACCAAGGTCACAAGAACAGCATGTTCTAGTGAAAACCATCCTGGACTGGGAGTCATGGAACCTGGGTCCCAGATGCATCTCAGTTCTGCACTCAATGTGTGATCTCTTGCCCCCTGTGGGCTCCGGTTTCCTCCTGTGGCTAGGAAAGGAGATTGGACCAGCCAGTCAATCTCCAAGGGCCCTGATTCATAAATCCTGGAACAGGGTAGGCATTTAAGACAACCCATCCTGACAGCCTTCTATAAAATGTGGTTCCCATGGCAACAGGCTACTGCCTCCTGCTGTGCAGACAAAGCTTCATGGTTCTTTGCAAATGGACAGGACAACCTAAGCAAGTCAGGCAGTCCTAGGGACCCTTGCATAGCTATAGACCTTGGCTAAGTATGTCTGATAAGGAGAGCTGGCTTCCTATGGCTAAAGAAAAGACCTCAGTTGGAAAGTATTTCATCAGCCGCACTAGCCTGGACCCCTTCTGCTTCCAAATGGGCCCTGAGCACCCCTTGGTGCCAGCTGTCCAGAGCTCAGGCCAGACCCAGAGTGCCCCTATGCTTCCCCCCTTCCCTCTCCCTCGGTTGGCTCCCATTCCTAGGAAGGGCTGTCAGTCAGCTGCTCTCTGGCCCCATTCACCAGCTCTGGGACCACCCAGACCTAAACACCTCTCCCAGATTTTCACTCTTTTAAGTAAGCTTTTTTGAGGGCTTGCCTTTTGTCATTATATGCTGGCTGCCTAGTGCAGCATCAGGCTTAAAAAAAAAATAAATAAAACACTTGTTTGATTGTCTGAGGGAAGAGGGGGTGGGGGAGGGGAGAGCAGAGAGGAGAAACCAATTCAGCTCCTATAATAGATAAGCCCAGCAGTGCCCGTTCCTGTCACATAAAGTCAGGCATCTCCCTTTGCCCCCTCCCTCCAGCTTTCCTCAAGCCCCGCAGGGCTGTCAGCCATAGATGAGCCCTTGACCTCCACTATCTACTTTATTTGGAAATAAATGAAGTCAGAGGCCCTTCTGGAAAAAAGTACAGCAGCAGCTTCTGCAGGAGGACCCCTTTTTGGTTAGAGTGCCTTGTTCATGGCCCCCCACATAGCAGGCCTGCCCTTCACCAGAACCTCAAATGCTCCTCAGAGGCCTCATCTTGTTCTGAAGCTGGCCTTCCCTCAACACTCA
Organism: Gymnobelideus leadbeateri; assembly: GCA_011680675.1. Taxonomy (NCBI): domain Eukaryota; kingdom Metazoa; phylum Chordata; class Mammalia; order Diprotodontia; family Petauridae; genus Gymnobelideus; species Gymnobelideus leadbeateri. The sequence continues at coordinate 56,735 of WOXC01001284.1, read as the reverse complement.
CTCAAATCACCCCACTTCATCTTTCCACAACACTGGCTTAGAGGGGCCCTTGGAAACGCTGAGTCCAACCTCCACATTTTACAGATTCAGAAACTGAGGCTGAGAGAGATTAAACCCTTTGCCCTGGGGGACACAGCAAGTATTTTGGGGCATGTCTTCCTGTCACCAAGGCCAGGTCCCTGTCCACCCATTCGGCTCAGGGCCTCTCACTAGTTCTAGGCTCCCCAGCTGTAAAATGGGGGAGGGGCAAGATGAAAGCAAAGCGCCTACATTCTAGGACTCTTTTCCCCAAGAGACAGTTGCAGGCTGCCAGCTGGGCTGCGGCATGGCCCTCCCCCACCCCCTCTCCCAGCCCTGGTCTCCTTATGGAAGATGTGTTGTATGTTTGGGAGGCAGGGGCTGGCCCCTTCGCAGGATGGCCTCACTGGACTGGCCTTCCCTGCAGAGCCCCAAAGTCAGAGCCTTGGCAGTCAGGGATGGGGTGATCCCCTGGAGCCTCTCTTCCCAGAATTGGCACCAATTAGCTTGATAAATAGGGGCGGTTCATCTTTCAGGTACATCAAACGGAGAGATCGAGGTCTGTCCCCTCCCCCCAGTCTTACACCCGTGGCAGAGCATTTAAAGCTTGGAAAGGAGAGGTAGAAATAGGTCCGGCACCCGCAAAGTCAGTCTTTCTAGGTTATTCGGGCTGGATCCTGGAGAGCCGCTCATCTAGCAGGTGGGGAGACAACCTGCAAGGAGCAGTGACTCGTTCAGGGATGGTAGGGGCCCGATGCTCCGACCCGCCCCGGGGTAGAAGCCCAGGGACCAGCAGTCTAAACAGGCTGGGCTAGCGATGGCCGGCTCCTCCAGCTGTGACATTCTAGGCTCCTACTATCTCCCGCCCCACCCCCAGGCAGATCCTGGATAAGGGGGGAGGGGGAGGATCGACTCTCCCCTCCCCCGTCCCGACTTAGAGGACGGCCTTGGCACTCACCTGGCTGGGTGCCGGGGAATCCCGTCCCTCTCCCAGGGAAGGGGAAGTGAGGCAGCGACTGGAGCAGCGCGAAGCCTGAGCCCCAAGCCGGGGCTACGTGCGCGTCCAGACCGTCTGGATGGAGAGCAAAGGAAGGGAGGTCGGGCCCTGCTGCGGGAGATCCATCGAGGGAGTAGAGGGAGGGAGGAGGAGGAGTCGAAGGAGGAGCAGCAGCTTGGGGGCCCGTCCCCCATCTCGTTCCACCCACTGGCCCCGCGGGCTCCCCCGAGTGGCAGCCCGCGCCACAGCCCAGCCCGAGGGGGAGGGGGAGGGGGAATGCGCTTAGCTTTCCGTGCCAACAGACCTCCCCCACCCCGCCCTCAGCCCTGGGCTTCATGCCTGAAGAGCCCCCTTCTTCCCCCAGCAAAGATCACGCCAGAAGGAAACTGAGGCAGCCACGACCGGAGCATCTACTTGTCCCAGGTCACACAGCCTGTCGGGAACCGAAGCAGATGGGGTGTTCCGAGCCCCTTTATGGGTCCTCCAGACGGAAGACTACTGCCCTTCGGGGTGAGTGTGTGTTAGTGTGGGTCTGTGTGTGAGCCCAACCGGGACGTGGGTGGGGGTGGGGTGCAGAGGAGACCTCTCTGAGGATCTGTAGCGGGGGAACTGGAAGGGGGGGCCCGCCGGAGGCAGTAGCTGGCCGGGACCCCTTTCAGGGCCAGATCCTGTCTCTGTACACGCCCGGCTTCCCCAGCACCTCCCAGAATGTAGTGTTGAGGTCAATTAGTCTGGCCCTTTCGTTTTACAGAGGAGGAAACTGAGGCCTCAGTTGTTTTGGAATTGGATGGGAAGGGCAGGACCTTCCGGACCCCAAAATCTGGTCCAATCATGGTGGTGGTGGGGTGGTTCCCTGGAGCCTCGGGTTCTGCCCTCTCCCTGGCCCCTACCCTCCCACCCCCTGCTTCTCCAGGGGAGGATCCCTGGAGCCCCCGCGCGCAAGACAGGGAGGGAAAGGGATTGTCCCAAGCCTGGCTTCCCCCTGCGCCCCCCGCTTCCGTCATTCCAAGAACCGGAGCCAACGGCTCCCCAAAGGACAGCGACTTGCACTCCCCCTGGCGCCGCATCGGCTTCCTGTGCCCCACGAAAAAGGCGAGGCGATTTGGACGTTCGGCTGGATCTATCGGACCCCTGCCCAGCTCCTCTTCCCAAAGTTCGGACCTACCGGCTTAGTCTAGCCGCTGCTGCGGTCCAGATCCAGGCCCGGGGCAAACTCCGCTCCCTCCCCTCGTGGGCCAGCGCTAGTGGGTGCAGCTGCCCGGCGTCCAGGCCACCTCCCGTGGTGCTGCCCATGGGCACCTTTAAGCCTCTGCCCCCTCCAGGGCGCCGGCACCCCCAGCCAACCTGGCCCCCCGACCCCGCCCCCCCCCGCCCCAAGCCAATGGGCGCGGTCGGGTAGGGGAGCCGGCCAATGGCTGGGCCGGCCGTCTAGAGCTGTGGGTCAGCGCTCCGCAGGCCCGCGGCCCACCGCGTGATGGGCCGCAGGCCAAGGCTGGGGAGACTGCATGCCGGCAGCGTGGCGCTCCGCTGGCAGGGGTACAGACGACTGGAGGAATGGGACGGGGGCTGGGGCTGGGTCTCCGTGTGGTGAAGCCCCCAGAACATCCCCAAAGTTCGTTCAGCGGTGAGTCAATCAACAGGAATCTACTTCCAGGCATTGGGCTTGGGGCTGGAAATAGATGTCAAGAGGGACACCCCCTCCCCTCCCCGCCCAGCTCTGCCCTGCGGCCATCCCCAGTCAGGGCAGAGCGTCTATCTGAGCGCTGGCGGCCCGGGTGTGTGGAGCTCCCGGAGGAAGATGCAGTGTCCTCCAGCTGAAAGGAAGGCTTCTGCCCAACGGCAGGAGGAAGGAGGACTTCTGTATCCCCAGCTCCCTCCCTTCAAAGCTCCGCTCCCTACTGACCCAACGTTAGGGCCCTCTCCCTCATCATTGTGTGTGTGTATATATATATATAGTGCACCCGCTCCTCTTAGACCAGCGGCCATGGGAGAAGTGCAATAGACTAAGGACTTGCCTGCCTTCACATCCCACCTCTGGCACCTGTGTGTGCACCCTCTGTAACCTGATTGGCCTCCGGGATCCCTTCCAGGGCCAGATCCTGTCTCTGTACACGCTGGGCTTCCCAGCCCCTCCCCAGAATGTAAGCCCTTTGAGAGCAGGAGCAGATCTTCTCTTAACTGTATCCTCAACACTTAGGCTTTTGCGTGGTAGGTGTGAACTACCTAATAATTATTTGTTAAATCGATCAAAATGGGAACTTTATTTAGAGCCTTAGAGAGTCAGCTTCTACACCCAGGAAGACCAGGCCCCACTTGTGATACAGAGTGACCAGGTGATCCCAGGCAAATCACTGACCCGGCCTGTCAACCTGCATTCACAGGAGGAGTTTCCCAACTGGGAGTTCCCGATACCAACAAAATCACAGGTCCAATCTCTACCTTCTCAATCAACAACACCCACTATGTGTCAAGCACTGTGCATGCCCTGGGGATACAGATCACAAGAGCCCATGCCTGCCCCCAGAAGCCTACTGTGGAGCCAAGGAAGCCGCTATGTAAACATACAGGTATCTATATACATATATACACACACAACAGATACAGGATGACAATATGTAACCATATAGCTGTGTGTGTATGCACAGATATATACATATACCTACTCATAATAGATACAAAGTGGTTTGCGGAGGTGGCAGGGTCAGGGAGTCAGCTGAGGCTTCATGTCCAACATACATTTGAGTTGAACCTGAAAGGTAACTACAGATTCTGAGTTACTGAGATGAGTGGGAAGGGCATTCCCAGCATTCAAAACAGGCAGTACAAAGGCATGAAGGTAAGAGACAGAACGTCCTGCATGAAGAACAACCAGAAGGCCAGTGTGTGGAGACTTATACATTGGATTGGAACGATAGGTTAGGTTAGGGTCGGGCTGTGAAGTCTAAATAGAGGAGCCACTGGAGTTTCTTGAGCGGGGGAGTAACATGATATGAACATACAAACAAAATCCCTTTGGCAGCAGTGTAGTTGTTACATTGGAGGCCGGGAGACCAATTTAGAGGCTGTGGCATTCATCCAGGGACGAGGTGACAAGGGCCTGATCTAGGGTGCTGGGTATGAGAGTAGAGAAGGGAGAACATGAAGATTGAGAAGAGACTGCCAGAGCTGGCTTGAAGAGGTCATCGATGACAGGGGAGACTGTTGTTTTATTGAGTGAAGAGGCTGGAAGCCAGACTGCAAAGGTTGAGATGTGAGTGGTGAGAAGGCACGACCAAAGGTAGTCCGCTTCTTCTAGGAGTCCGGCTGTGAAAGGGAGGAGAGATTTGGGATGAGAGTTTGAGGGGGTGGTTGTATCTAGGGAGAGATTTATTTTCTGAGGATGGGGGTGATTGGGTATGTTTGTAGATAGTAGATAGAGATTGTAGATGGGGGAGAGATAGGGAGAGTGAGAAGAGAGAAGGGAAAGAGAGAAAGTAAGGAGAAAGAAAAGAGGGAATAGAGAGAGGAATGAGAGAAAGAAGGGGGAGAGAGAATGACAGAAGAGGAGTCTGCTGGGGAAAGCATCCGCCCCTTTGTCCTCATGCGGTCACCACCCTAATTCAAAGCACTGCAAGGGTCCTATGAAAAGCAGTTCCTGTCCTCAAGGGGCTGCTATTCTGGCAGGGCTGAGGATGAGGTGCTACAGCCTGTAAACACAGGTAGACAGGATCATTGAGGAGGGAGGGAACCCTAACAGGTGGAGAGATTGGGCAAGCCTTCCTGATCCCCAAAGAAAAACCCAGGGCTCTGATGCAGTCTTTCTCTCAGAGACTCAGCCGCTGAACTCTTCTAGTATGCTCTGTGCTAGGATAGGCTCAGCACGGGGCAGTGAAAGATATAGCTGATTCCAGGTTCTATCAATCAATCCACCCACAAGCACCCATGCCACACGTGTTATATGCCCAGCCTTGGGCTAGGTACCAGGACAACAAATTTTGGAGTAAAGCAAGCCTTCCTCTCAAAGAGCATCTAGTCTGGCCAGGGGACTTAGATACAAAATGATTTTGAGGGGAGATATTAGCAGTTGGGGGGATCAGGAAAGGTTTCATGGAGGTTATGCTTGAGTTGAACCTTGAAATAAGAAATCTTCGAGATTGAAGTGAGGAGAGAGAGCATTCCAGGCAGGAGGCAGGGGATGGAGTGACTACACAAGGGATGGCAAGAAAGTCAGCTCAGCTGGATCCTCGAGTCCAGGAGGAGAAAAGAGGCCAGAAAGAGCCACAAGGACATTCCAGTATATTTAATAAGACAAGACTAACCCATAGGCTATGGCCCCACCTGAGCTCCCAGACCCACAGACCTCAGAAGAGTGTGGCTGGCCCAGGCCCTCATTTCCCTGGGGACAGATAGGATGCAGGACCACCTGCCATGAAGGTGGTTATCCTGAAGTGGTTGGCAAACCAACTTCCTGTGCAGTATTCTGCTCTGCCAATTTCAAGCCCTTGATTGATGGCAGATGAATGAAATGGAGGGTTATGGAGGCTCTTGTTGGCTCAGTTTCCCAAGTGAGTGGGCATGCCAGAACCTTTAATAAGCTAAGGGGCCAGCACTCTGGGCATTGCAAAATGTGTGCAAACATCTTGGACTGAGCCCAACTGAGAAAAACTTAGAATGAGCAAACAGAGGCTGGGAATGCTGGGGTTTACAGGACTCTTACTCCCTGAGATTAGAAAAGCTGGGGTCTGAAGCTACCACCTAGGATAGAGTCTTGTTTCTGGCCCCGGGGCAGCAGGGCTAAGCTTTGCATGGGCACTCTGACTTCACAGATGGTGCTTCAGAGGAAGGCAGCCTCTCCCTGGCCATCTCTGGCCCTTGGAGATCAAGGCCCTGAGAGTTTGGTACAGCAGCTGACAGAGACATCAAACAGCCTAGACTGTCTGGGGAGGAAGGGACCTTGGGCAATGGAATCTGGCAGGGCTTGGAGGTCCTCTGGGCAATGCTATCCATGAGCATTACCTACTAGGAAGTTATCAGCTTTACATTCATGCTATACAAAGTACTTGTCTGCCCTATCACAATGTAATCTGAATGCGGGGATTATTTCATTCTTTTGTGTATCTTTTGTCACAATTTTATTTGCATCCCCAGCCCTATAATGTCACCTGGCACATGGGAGGTACTTCATACATACTGGGTTGCATTACATTAGAATGATCAACGAAAGAGATCCCACTACTGGCCATATATTGAGGTCAAAGAGAAAAAATCAGGCACCCTAGACACTAAAATAGTCATCCCGACTCTTTAGTCGCAGCATGAAAAGTTGGGAACAAAAGCCCTTCCAATAGGGAATGGATGAATAAAACGGTGGTAGATGAATGTGATAGAATCGTTTTACAGAGTCAGAAACACAGAATGTGAAGAACTCCTAGAACATGGGAGAAGCTGCATGATCTGGTGAAGAGCGAGATGAAGCCAGGCCACGGTGACAAGAAATGAAAACAATGGTCAGAGGCAGCCACAGGCAGATGAATTGTAATGGTCAACCTCATCTCAAAAGATGGGCGCACATCTCCCTCCTTTGCTAGAGAGGTAGGAAGCAGAGGGTGTGGAATATCGAATACATCGTCAGTGGAAATTTATTTGGTTTAATCGTATTTATTTGCATTAGAGAAAGGGGAACAAAAAATCCATGAACCATTTAAAAATGAAGCTGAGTGAATTGGTCCAGAATCAGGGGTGGGGAACCTGTGGAGGTCACACGTGGCCTTCTAGGTCCTTGGGTGCAGCTGTTTGACTGAGTCCAAGTTTTACAGAACAAATCCTTTTATTAAAGGGAAGTTTGGATTCCATCAAAGGGCGTCACTTGAGGACCTGGAGGGCCACATGTGGCCTTGAGGCTGCAGGTTACCCACCCCAATGATCCCTAAGGTTCCTTTCTGCTCTGACACCCCATCAGTGGTCTTTGGAAAACATATCAATGAAAAAGGAAACCTTTCCCAGGGATCTGAGCCACCTGTCAATTTCTCCCCAGGAGGGCTGAAGGGTAATATTTAAAGAATCCTGTCCTTAAATTCTTGGTTCCAAATGATAAGGAGGTGTGGAGGCCTTCCAAGACCCTGGGCTATGCCCTGAAAGAAAAAAATACATAGGACAGAAATGAATTTGGTACTTAGAAAGTCCCAGAAAGGAAAAAGGCCTGAGGGCCAATAACTCCCTTGATAATAAAAACCAAACTAGCAAAGGGGGTGGGGGTGTCCCCATGTGTTTCCAGACCTAGAAGGCAGCTGCTGCAGAGTGATGATGTCAGGGACCCAGGCCTGGGATGGGAAGGATGGGAGGGAGCCTTTGGGAGCAGGAGCGCTGTTCCGGAAATTCCCTCTGTGCTCATGGCAGGCCTCTTACCTGGAGTGTTCTCCCTCTTGGTGATCTGGGGCTGCTCAGGAATCCCCACCTACTGCAGATACCCTCCCCCAACAAAATGACCAAATTCTAGCCTTTGGCAGAGGTCCTTACAAGGTCAGTACCCTCCTTTGGTTGGCCCTCCCAAGCCCCTTCCAGCTTTAGACCTCAATGTCTGTTGTCTTGGCAGTGCCCCCATTTCTGAGTCCATAGACTGTGCTCCAGGGTCCATCTCCCTTCCATTCCCAACCTCCCCTCTTCTCCAAATCCCAGGGGCTGCCTGGGGAGGGGGAATATTCAGGTTTGAAGATGGGGAGGAGTCATTTAAGCTTTGTTTTCCATCTCAAGCTCGAGTAAAAACAGCTGTACACCTGAATGGAATGTTTAAGAAGAACCCACATTTGGGTTGATTGATTGAATTGATTGAAATGATTCAATCCTTTGGCCACATAACACGAAGATGGGACTCACTGGAGAAGACCCCAAGGTTGGGGAAGATCGAAGGCAAAAGGAGAAGGGGCAGGCAGAGGTTGAGAGGGGTAGGTAGGACCATGGAAGCAATGAGCATGAGCTGGGACCAACTTTGGGAGGTGGGTGGGGGAGGGGCAGAAGGTGTGACCTCCTGTGGTCCGTGAGGTCACTAAGACTGAACAGCAACACAACCTCAAGGGCAGGAATTTTATTGTTTTTGTCTTTGCCTCACTAGAGCCCAGCACAGGGCCCAGCACAGGGCCCAGCACATAGTAGGTGCTTAATAAATACTTTTGAACTCAATCTTTGTTTCTGGTTTGTATGTGAGGAAAATGAGTCTCTGAGAATTCTGGCAGCTATTCTTGCCTCCATTCACCTTGCTGGCCAGTCCCAGTGGCAGGATTCCCATGGCAGCCAAGTCACTGTCCTGCATCAGCTGGGTAGCATCCAGCATGGCCAATCACCCTCTGCTCCCTTAGCTTCCAGGGGTCTGCTCCTTCCTGGCTCCCCTCAGGCCAGTCTGACCATTCCTTCGGTCTCCTTGGCTGTTGAGTTTAAAATGGGAGGATTACCTTCCCTTCAAGGAGCCTGTCATCTACTACAGGGCAAGGTGGCCTGGCCGGAGATTCAAAAAGTACATAGATTGAATTCATTGGGATCTTGTCCTTCAGAGAGACAAAGCCTTAGAGTGATTAGAAGAAATGATTTGTTCTAGGTCACACAGGTATCAAGTGGCAGGATTCAAACCCAGGCTTTCTGTTCCAAATTCAGTGCTAGCTCTTTTGAAAATGACAGTGTTATCTAAAGATAACACAGGGTTTTTTTTTTTTTTTTTGCCTTTGGGAAGAGGAAACAAACCCCAGGTTGTGCCTTGATTACCCACCTTGGGAAGGGGATGGGGAAGAAAGAGGAGAGAGGGAGAAGGGGAGGGAGGGAGAGAGACAGAGAGATGGGGGACAGGAGGGAAAGAGAAGAGAGAGACAAAGAAAGTAAGGGGGGAGAGAGGGGGAGGGAGGGAAAGAGAGTGAGGGGAGAGAGAAAGAGACAGAGACCATTTGCTATATTCTCTCTCTGTCTCTCTCTGTCTCTCTCTCTCTGTCTCTCTCTCTCTCTCTGTTTTTTGTCTCTCTCTCTCTCTCTCTCTCTCTCTCTCTCTCTCTCTCTCTCTCTCTATATATATATATATATATATATATATATACATGACGGATATTATCCTACATCCACCGGAATTGTCAACTGGATCAGAAGTAACCTATTTAGAGAATCTCAAAAGGGGAGTGACTCCATCTTCTGTCTCTTCTTTCAAATTTTCCATGTTGAAGAGGGTTTTTGTTCACTAAATTCCCCAGGTGCTGGGGCATATGCCAATGTATAACAACTAAAACAGGGGCACAGCTTAGGTGAGATGAACCTGCACCCTGGGGTCTGATTCTGTGTATTCTCCTCTGAACACAGGTAACTAAGAAGTAATCCTAAAATAGATTATGTCCAGACTTATACAAAATCTTATGATTGCTGGAGGTTGGGAAAACCTGAGTCTCTCAGTCTGAGCTGACAGGCAACAGGGATTTCAGCATTGGAGAACCATCCACAGGAAGATAAGCTAAAGTCTTATCCTGGCTTACAGGAAGACATAGTTCTATTGTTTGGACAGTGCAGAGCCCAGGTGAAATCTAAAATACCTACTCAGTCACCCTACAACCTACATCGTCTTGATGTTTTAAGTATTAGCCTTCTGGGATTAACCTTCCCAATTTATAATAGTTATAACTTGAAGGTTTTCTGTTAATGAATGCTATTGGGTCTTGTATTTGCTGAGGATTTCTTCTGTGCAGAGTTTTTAAAAAATAGCTGTCCTGTATCTGATCTGTCTTGTACACTGATTACCCTCTTACTTTTCACATAGGAGAAACCCTAGAAATGAACCCAAACCTAAGCTTTTTAGAGAGTGCTTTAAAGTTTGCAAGTGCTTTACAAATATTCTCTCATTTGATCCCAATAACCTTGGGAGGTAGGTCCCCATTTTACAGAGGAGGAAAGTGAGGCTGAGAAAGGTCAACTGACTTCTCCAGGGTCACACAGCTCCGAGGCCGGCACTCTTACTCACTTGCCACCTAGCCGCCCGTCCCTCCCCTCTTTTACAAAGGAAGAAACTGAAGCCAAGATGTGTATGTGAGTGTGTGTATGTGTGTGTGAGTGTGTGTGTGTGTGTGTGTGTGTGTGTGTGTGTGCGCGCGTGTGTGTGTGAGATTAGGAGCAGCGTTTTGTGAGAAAGGCAGGATTTGCATCCTGGTCGCTCTCTCCAGGCCACTAAAAATAACCAGTATTAAGAATGAGTCACCAATAGGTCAACATTCTCATCTCAGACCAGAATAGAAAGTGGGACAAGAGAATTTTCAAACTACACGAGGAGAGGCTATCACTTCAGACAACTGGAATGATATACCTGTCATCAGCATGGAGGATGCCTGAGAGTATTATACCATATTATATTTGTAGAGACCAAGGGCGCCTCCTCCCTAGCTGATAGGATGGGTCCTTTGCTGCGTGGCTGCCATAGGTTTAAGATACTCTGCGGGTCTGCATCTGCTCGAATCAGAGCTCATGAGCCCCACTCAATGTGTTTATCTTTACTAGTGGTCCAGATAATACAATTAATTAAACACAGACATTCGTGGTCAGGAAAGTCACAACAAAACATTTTCTCTCAAAACCGGGAGTGGACTCTCCCACAAACTCACTTACCTCCAGTACCACTGTGACATCATCACGTGGCTCCTACCTGCTGTGGTCTAGCCTTTCCTCTGGATTTCTGAACTCAGCTTCTGGTCCACACTCTTTCTAGACTCTGCTCCACTGACTCTGCTGAAATCCCTGGTTAGTGCTCTCTCTTCAGGAAGAGCAGGTTTTGGGTCACTAAGGCTGTGGATGTTTCTATGCTCCAGCCAGAGCTCCTAGCCCCAGGGTCCAACCTCTTTAGAACAAAGACTGAAGATCTTCTAGCTTGTGGGTGCCCTCAGGCTTAATGTTTTCACTCTCTCTTTCTGCTAAGAGGGCTTGAGTTCCTCAACAGAGACTTGCTTTTAAGCTTATAGTGATTATTCCACACACTTTCTCTTTTCAGTCTCTGAAGGTCAGGCTAGAAATCAGGCAATAGCCATTTGTCCAATAACAACCAAATCGATCTGGGACTTGGAGCCCCCTGATTTCCCAACTCTTCTATTCTCCCATTGTCCCATGTGGACAGGGGAACACAAAAACTAAGGCTGAGCTCAAGGTCACAGTCTCAGATCTTTTTGTATCTGAATGTAGAAACCTGGAGGGTTTGGGGAAATGACCTTAAAGATAGCTTTCATTGTGTTGTCTTGCATTATATTGCATTAGTGTTGCAGTGATTTTCAACTTTACACTTTCAACATTTACTGAGGACCCCTTTCCAGAGAACTTTTTTTATGTGGGTTATAGCTACCAATATTTACCATATTAGAAATTAAACACCTTAGTATTCTTATGAAAATAATTTTTACCTCATGGACCCCCACACTAGGAGAGCTGAAGCTGTATCGCTTGGGTCCTTGTCCTTTTGTCAGGCTTGACTAAAGCCTGGCTTATTGGGGATGTAAGTTCCTACTGATGAAATGATTTTGTAGACCTCCTTTCTAAAGATAAATGATCTAGGACCATTGAGAGACCAGCATCTACTCTGGGAAAGACTAAAGCCCGTGAGAGGCCCTCTGGGAGATAGCACTCCTCAAGGGATCACAGCTTCTCACGGACTTGGGCAGATTGATTCTTGGTGAGGTGAAAGCCTTCACCTGTGCCCCCCAAGCCATCTTTGGCTTAGCTTCTTAGGACTTGATTCTGCCCAGTCTACCTCCCCAAACCAAAATTCCTCTTTGAGAATGAGGGTGAACAATAACAATTCAGTTCACCAGCCTCTTTTGAGGTCATCTCTGTAATTCCAAACACTGTGTGCACAGGTGAGGGTAATCCAAGGGAAGCTGAAGAGGGGAAAGGAAAGGGCCAGACCAAGCCTCTGGGATTCTTGAATACATTGTTCAAGAGAGTTTGATTGTACATATTTATGAGTCATCTTGGTGTATCATAAGCCCTAATGAACACACATAATAGTAAATCTGTCTTCTGTACTTGTGTATTTCACTGACTAATTTGGGTTTTAACCATCCAGCTACCATGAACTTCCAAAGGTATCTGAGCAGGGGAGTGGCAGTCAGACTGTGCTTTAGGCAGCTGAGTGGAGGATGGACTGGAGAGGGGAGTGACTGAAGACCAAAACAGGAATGAGGAGGCCACTGGGAGGAGTGCAAAGGTATGGAATCAAGGTAGGGTCTATGGGCAAGAAGCAAAGGGTGCAGATACAATAGAGGAGGTCTAGAGAGAGATTGACAAGCCTCAAAGACAATTTGGCTGTGGAGAAGGAATGTTGGGAGGGACTGAGAAGAGTCCAAGTGCCTTAGAGGCATCAGACCCTGCTGACTGGTACTCTTAGGGCCTTCAAAGGCAACAGGACAGTTTGGAGGAGGGGACATTCCGTGTCAGACACATTAGGTGTCCACAATATTTGAGGTGCCTACCTAGGAGAATCAGGAGACCCAGGAGTCCAGCAAGATTCTATTCTGGCCTATCCGGCTTGGGGATCTCATCAGCTCTTATGGGTTCATCATTATTCCCATATCCATATAATGGGCCCTCACCTCTCTTCTGAGCTCCAGACCCACATCACCAACTGACTACTAGAAATCACAACACTGGGGAATACTGGAAGCATCTCAGACTCAACATGTCCAAAACAGGACTCATTTTTAACCTACTCTCCAATCCTCCCAACGTCCCTATTACTATCAAGGGAACCATCATCCTTTTAGTCACTCAGGCTCGAGACTCCTACATGGTCCTCACTCCACACATCCAATCAGTGGCCAGGTTTTGTCTTTTTTGTTTTCCCCAGATCTCACACAGACATCACCTTCTCCCCACTTCCATAACAGCCATGCTGATGCTGGCCCCTATCCCCCAGTGCCTAGACTACAGCCTGTTGCCTGGCGTCCCTGCCTCAGGGTTCTCCCTATTACAATCCTCCTTCACTCAGAGTGGTCTTCCTAAAGTACAGCTCTGACCCATCCCATCTCCCCCGCCCCTATTCAATAAAGCCCCGTGGCTTTCTGTTACCTCTAGGATCAGATTGAAATACTGTTTGACTCATAAAGCCCTTTATAGCCCACCGCTCCCTGCACACACACACACACACACACTCTGCAGTCCCATGATAACAGCTTTTGTGATGACAGCTCCTCCTGCCCCTGTGACTTTGTTCTGGCTCTCTGGGTCTCCTCACAGCTATCTCCTGCTTCCTTCCAAGATTCCCACAGCAGGCCTTCCCTTCCCTCTCCCTCCAGGTTTTCTTCTCATGGTCTGCATACACCTTGTAGGTTTTGGATATTTACATGCCACCGTCCCCGCCCCACCCTGTCGCTCCTTAAGGGCTGAGAGACGGTTTATCTGACTTCCTACTTATTTGTAATTCTTGTCTTCTATTTGTTTCTTGCTTTTCTTTATTTCTCAAGCACTTAACCCAGTGCCTGGTACATAATAGGTGCTTAATAAATGTCTGTCCCCAAGGGTGTGTGTGTGTGTGTGTGTGTGTGTGTGTGTGTGTGTGTGTGAGATGAGCAGAGGAGTACAAGCAAAGCCTGATTCCCTACCTTTCGTGTCAGGTGACTCTAGGATCGGACCTGGTCCATGTGAATCCAGATCAGGAATCCTCATGGGAGAGGGCACCTCCTCGCCCCCCCCCCCCCACCGCCAGTGCCCCAGTTTGTGAATCCATTGAGGTAGATGACTGCCCCATTTTATAGATGAGGAAACAGGCTCAGAGAGGGACCCCATCCACAAGCTCTTATGTGCCAGCTACTCTGCGGAGTGCTGGGCTTAAAGACAGGCACAGTGGGCTAAAACAAAGTCGCTCTTCTCAAGGAGCACAGATTCTGATGAGGGAGAAAACATGCAAACAGCTGCTTACACACCTGTTGGAAAGTGATGTTGGAGGGAAGCTGCCCGGAAGTAGAAGGAAGGGGATCCAGGAAAGGCCTTCCCAGAGGCAGAAGGGAGGCAGGACCCAGGAAGGCCCTTCCTGGAAGCCGGGAGGCAGAGGTGAGGCAGGAGAGCACTAAGTCGCAAAATGACCGCGATATGGATAATGCCTTTTCTTCAAAGACCGGGTGTTCATCTTTGCTTTCTGAGAGTGCTGGCGACATCAGCGTTTAGGCAAGGCTGAGTCTTGTCTCAGCCTTATTTTTCCAAGGTCATCAAAAGCCAGCGGCAAGACAAAGGTCAGGGCAGGTGGGGATGGCCTTCAATGCTGCGATGGCCATGGTGTCTGACCCAGCTCTAAGCTCTCCACGGTGCCTGCTTCAGCCTCCCTCACCCACCCATTCTGCTGGGAGAAGTCTTCACATGCTGGGGAGGGGGTAGACACTCCCCTAACTCAGTGACAGGTCTGAGACCTGGCAGCCTCAACCTGGGTTAGCTAAGCGGTGGGGAACCTGCAGCCTCCAGGCCCTCTAGGGCCTCTCGTCACAGAATGAATCCCCTTAATTGCTCTGTGAAGTTTGGATTCAGTCAAAGGGCTGCCCTCAAGGCCTCAGGTTCCGCACCCCTGGGTTAGCCTGTCTGCCCAGACAGTTTACCGGGGCATGACCACTGTGCCTGCTGTAGCTTCTTGGAGACACAGGTGAGAGTTGAGTGCCAGGTGCCAACCCTCACCCCAAAGGCTCAACCCTTCCTTGAACATCCATCCACCTCACACCATGGAGAGGAGACAGCTGGTGGGTGGAGAGGTGATAGGCAGATTGCTGACAGGGAGATAGAAAGATGATGGATGGATGACAAGCAGAGAGAGGACAGACAGAGTGCCTAATAGATGAATAGATGGGTATCCTTTGTTTTCATGTCACATACGTTTCCCACTTTTTAAGGCTTTACCAACCCAACCCTTTGTGCTCATCCTGGCAGAGTATAAGTAGGCACAGAAGAAAATGGTAAAGCAGTCTGATCAGGTCCTCACAGCTAACAGCTATCAGAGCTCACAATTGAACCTGCTCTTACTAACACTTACTAACACTTGACCAGGGGTCTTCCTAGGACCCTGCTTTAAATCAGATATTCCCATCTATGTGTGACTAGAGCCAGGTGAGTGCAGACCTGTGTTCAGACTGGATTCACTAGGGAGCTTAGTGTCTTGCATGACTAATGGGAAGACTGAGGGACAGATAGCTAGAGAGCCTCCCTCCACCTGTCTCAGCCAGAGCTCAGTGAATATGTTTATCCTGGTTCCCATCTCATGTTCTCATTATGTCTGCAGTGACCCTGCATCCCATGCCCTCCAGCCAGACCTTGCATCTGATGCAATGCTGTCCAGAGTTGTGTTCACATTTTGCTCCTTCCCTTCTAGGGTCAGCACAGGCCCTTCAGTTTGCCCTGAGTGGCTTCTGTGTTTGGTCTGGTGGGAGCTGGGAGGAGGCTTCTTCCATTTCTAAGTCACATACCTTTGATTTCCAGGGATGCTGCAACCCTTTGGCATCTTGCATAAGCACCTCTGTTCCCAGAGTTTCCATCCTGCTGTCTCCCAAGTAGTGAATACTTTCTTCTGCCAGGATGAACTCAATGTGTAGGCTTGGGAAAGACTCTGAGGCTGGGAAATGGTGAAGCAGAAGCTAAGGATATCAAGATATAGAAAGACAGATTGACAGAGATAGATAGATAGATAGATAGATAGATAGATAGATAGATAGATAGATAGATAGGCAGATATATGTATCCGTCCCGCTGCACTTCCTTTCTTCTTTGAGTAAATAAAAAGAAAAAGCCTGAAAAATAAATAATAACACATAGCCACATAATTGGGCAAAACAAACCCCCACATTAAGCATGTGTCCAATTAAGCAGGTTCAGAATTCAACTAAACAGAATGCTCGGCACTCCAAGAAAGACCCAAGGCAATTTCTTTAGAATATTTCTTCAGAATATATGTATATATAGGCAAGTGAGAAAGAAACCCGAGATAACAGAATAAGAGGCTTAAAGATAGCAGAATAAGAGTAACTATGATTAATAGTGGATATATATATATATATATATATATATATATTTACATATTTACAAGCATCACCATTGTGGGGAAGCACCAACACCTGACCACACAAGCTGGGGAATCCCATGTACAGCCATCAGGGTCCCGAACGGGAAGGTCCCAGGCAGAGCGTCCTCTCCATGGGTGAGATTCCAATTTGGGGTCTGAATCTTACAGTTTAAGTAGTGCTGAGAACAAAGAAGGCATACTGCCAGGTGTTTTTTTTTAGCAAGCATCGGTATCTTGTGTGAGGCCAGGGAGGGAGGCCAGTCCCTCCAAGGTCCCCCCAAGAGCCATGTTTCCTTGGAGTGGCTAGTTCCAGGAGTTGGGCAGTTATTATATCTCTTCTCAAGGACCTGGCCAGGGTCCCAGGAGAGGAGCAGCCCTCAAGTTCTAGGATTCCTGTTCCCAAACAACTCAGGGTAATAGAAAGGTCATATTGAGTTGGGGCCTTGGTTGTATAATCTTATTCCTCACAGAGGGGCTTACCTTGCCCCTACAGCATGTCTAGAAACATCTGCCTGTTTACTATGTTAAGTTCTTCATATGTTTCCCTCTTTGTCAGGAGGTGAGGAGGGAGCTTCATCTTTGTTCATTTGGACTCATGATTTATCAGGACATTGATCAGTGGTGTGAAGTCTTTCAAAGTTATTTTTCTCTATAATGTTGTTATCATTGTATAAATTGTTTGGCTCACGTGTCTCTGCATCATTTCACAGGGATCTTCCCCATTTTTCTTTGAAATTACATTTTGTTATCTCTCATGTCCTAATAATAGCAACATTCCATTACACTAATATGCCATAATTTGGCAATTTCCCTGTAGGAGAGAATGCCCCTTTGTTTCCAGTTTTTGACTCCCACAAAAAAGAGCATATTTAAATCTCTAGGGGTCCTTTTCCTCTTTCTTTGATTTCTGTGGTATATTGGCTTTGTATCACTGGGTCAAAGGGTAGGCACAGCTTGGTAACTTTTTGGGCATAGTTTCAAATTGCTTTTCTGACCAGTTCACAGCTCCACAAATAATGCACTAGCACGTCTTTTCACAACCTCTCCAACATTTGTGATTTCCTTCTTTTATCATTTTTGCTAATCTTATAGATTTCTCTCTTTTTTTTTTTTTAAAGAAAAGACCTAATATTTGTTTCACATCACAGTCCTTTCTGGATATAACCCCGACTCAGAACACACAAAGGAGCCTTCCCTTGTAACAAAGAAAACTGTCCCCTCCCCACAACATCGACATGGATTTGGTCTGGTTCAGACCCTCTTCCCATCTTCTATAGGGGCATTTCCTTTCCTTCTGTAGCACTTTAGGGATGGCAGTGTTAAAATCCAAATGTGGTGCTTCCACTCTGTTATTAGGAGAATTGACTGCCATAGAAACACGGGCAAGTCTGTCTTATGTTTTGCTTATTGGTTGTCTTCCTTCCAGTTTAGTCTACAAATACTCTTGGGATGAGCCTACTTAACTGAGTCTTATGCCAAGCTCTTAACAGGCTTGTTTTCCTTTCCAATGGACGTCAGTGTTTGGTGAGATAATGCTATTAACCTTCCATCCTCCTCCTCCACGAAATTTTGCAAATGACTTTGTATCTATTAGACCGGTGTTGCCCTCAGCTACTGTGGCTTTCTGCTTGGCAAGATGAGTTTGGTGGGAACTTTTGGCTTCCTTCTGTGGCGACGGCTTTCAGTTCACTGAACTTCTATAGAAAAGAATGATTAGCACAGTCATGTCTTCTCCTTTGACTATTTCCCAGCTTTCAGCTTATTTACTTGGGTCAGATCGCAGCGGTTGTAACTGCACTCTGGGTCTTCTTTCCATCTTTATCTTTTTTTTTTTCTAATTTGGTGCTAGTTTTGACCTTTTTGCTTACTAGTAGATGGTCTTATTGCATACAGATAACATACTGTCATTTCCTATTTGTTAAAATAGAGTTAATTAATTTTTTTTGTAATGTTGTGCAGTCATTGGCATCTTTTCTTTCAGAAAGTACTCATGACATACAAGGACAAATTTCCTGAGTAGCCCACGAACCTTTAGCTGCTTTCAATGCTTATTCCTAAATCACATTTCCTAACTTTTATTTTTTTTGCTATCCTCCCCTGTGCCCACCTACCCATTGAAGTCACCAAGTTGACTTTGCCAAGCTCTCAGAACTTTTCATCCACTCCACTTCCATGACAGATTTTGGCACAGAAATTGCCTTATTACCTTCAGGGTGGTCTTTTCGCTCATAGGCATGCCCAGGACTACAAGGTGAGGTGATGGAGTGGCTCATGAAATCCTGGTTCTGTCTGCCTTTGGGCACATGACGAGAGTGGCTAGAGAGCCTGGGAGGTCATTTTTCCATTTAACTGCAGCTTTTTATGTCTTCGAGTTTCATTTATAGTTAGCATGTCCAAGCTGACAGAGTTCATTTCCCCCATTAACAGAGACTTATTGGTTACTGGATAAGGCTTACTTCACATTCAGAGCACTGAAGCTTAAATTAGTGGATGGTGTAAAAGCTCTGTAGTTAACTATTTTGAATTTATTTTCTTTATTCTGCATATGATATATATGTGTGTATATATGATGTCTATATAGCTGTATTTCAATATATCTATATCGTTGTCGCCCCCATTAGAAGGTAAGCTACTTGAGGTAGGAGATTTTTTGATTCATTCTTTCTATCCCTGGCACCTGGTACACAGTAGGTGTTCAATAAATGCTTGTTTGTTGCTTTATCTCTTAGCTTTCTTGTCTACCACCCTGCCTCCCACAGTCACTGAAGTTAAAGAAAGGGGCCTCCAAGATCAAGGTCGTTTGTAGCTTTGTTTCTTTGGTTCCTTCCCATGGCCAAGGCATTCCTTGGGCAGTGACCACTCTCTTGGTGAGACCATCCCTAGCCTAAGCCATTTCTCAGAAAGTAGAAGGCAGATATAGCAAGCTGGGGAGAACCTGCTTGGGCTCGTTCTCTCCTCAGCAAGCCTTTGAGAGCCCAAGTTCCCCCAGAAGGTCTTTTGTGGAGGAAAGGTAGCAACAACCACTGTAGAAACGATAATATGGAAATTTAAATCTCCACCATCCTCCCAGTTACCCAGGGTCACAACCCAGGAAAGAGTCATTCTCCTGTCCACCCCCTTTCCCCCATCTAAACCACTGACAAGTCTGATCCCTCCCGTCTTGGTAACGTTTCCAGATTCACCCCCTTCTTTCCTCTGATACTGCTACTCTCGGGTACACCCGGTATCACCTCACATCTGGACTGCTGCAATGGCTGCTGGTACAGAGAGGTAGGGGTGTCTGCCTGCCTCCAGACTCTCCCCACTCCAGTCCATCCTCCATCAGCCTCCAAAGCAGTTTTCCTAAAACACAGGTCTGACCATGTCACCACCCCTCCAACTCCATAGCCTGCAATATGCAAAAAGACCACTTCCCCATTGCCTCCAGGACGAAACACACAACGCTCTGTCTGGCATTTGAAGCCCTTCTTAACCTGTTCGCTCCTCCCTTTCCAGTCTCCTTCCCCTTTAGCTCCTCCATGTCACGAGATCTGGGGGGGGTGGGGGTGTCTGCCTCCCCACTGTTCTGGTCTCGGGAATCTCCCATCTCTGTGCCTTTGCACTGGCCCCAGGCCTCCTCACTTCTGCCTCCTGGCTCCCCCAGCCTCCTGTAAGACTCACCTCAAGTCCTGCCTCCTACAAGGGCCCTTTCCCAGTCTCCCCACTGCTAGTATTCTGAGATGCCTTGGGTTTAGGCTGGAACTGTCTTCTCCCTCTTAGACTGTGAGCCCCTGGAGAGTCAGGGCTGCATTTGGTCATTCCAGATTTAGCTTCCAGATTTAGCCAGGAAATGGCTGGGGAAGCCGAAGGGGGAAGAATCCAAAAAACAAGTCAAACAAGCCAAAAGGCACTGGAGTCCTTGTCTTTTCCTTTGTTTTTGGTTCCCCTTCACCCCTCTAGGGCCTCACTCTTTGCTCTGCCCCATACCAACCTCCACCATCAAAAGGCTCCATAAACTGTTATTAAATCATCAGAGCTGGGGGTATCAGGAGTCCTTGGAGTGAGTCTTCAGCCCAAGTCTCTGCCTCAGAAGCTCAGCAAGTGAATGGCTCCTTCGTATGTCCCCCCTTCCTTCCCTGCCTCTCCCATCCCAGATAATGGACTGTCTCCAGTCACAAGTGGTATCCTCTATGGGGCCAGGCTTCCAACCTCCTCCTCCCACCTCTTGCAGGCGTAGTCCTGTTGCTTCAGTGTGGGGATGGAGGTGGAGGTAGCTGTTTGCTCAGATGTTAAGTCCCAGGCCTGCCCAAGCCTTTGTCAGGGTTATTTCTCATTAAATGCCAAGGCTCCAAGCATGTTCATTGGATTGTAATCATGCCATTTTGAATGAAGATAGAGGGCTAACCTCTTTCTACATATGGGGAAACTGAGGCCTTCCAAGGAGTTAGATTTTTCCAGTGTCACCAAGGTAGTAACTGACCAAGCATAGTCACAAACAGTGAGTTTCACTGGGCTGTAAGCCCTGGGAATGTGATTTATTTTTTGTTAAGAAGAAATTGATAGCACAATCATAAAAGATTTTGTGTCTATTCATCAGATGTAAGAAGACACAATTTTTTTAAATGAGTTTTTTTGAATGAACAACTAAGCTTGAATTTAAAAATAAAAACTTAAAACATGAGACTCAAATCATCAAATTTGTGTATGTGTGTGAGGAAGGAGCATTCAAGTGTACCTGGGCATCAAGTGTACCTGTCTCTCTGTGTCTCTGTGTCTGTCTCCCTCTGTCTCTCTGTCTCTCTCTGTCTCTGTCTCTCTGTCTCTCTCTGTGTCTCTCTGTGTACCTGACCTGGGGGTCTGTGAACTTGTTTTTTTAAAAAATGTTTTGCTAACTACATTTCAGTAACAGAACAAAGAGATCCTTGGACTTCCCCAGGTTGCTTGCCCTAGGGGATCGGCACATAAACAAGGTTCAGATCCCCTGGGCTTGTCTGTGTGATAAAGCCAGAACCTGCCTGGTGGGATCTTCTCACTCCCAAGAACAACAAGTCCTGAAGGTTCAGTGCTCTCTGACTCTGACTCTGTCTCTGTCTCTCTCTCTCTATCTCTCTGTGTCTCTCTCTGTCTCTGTCTCTCTCTGTCTGTCTCTGTCTCTCTGTGTCTCTGTGCCTGTCTCCCTCTGTCTCTCTGTCTCTGTCTCTCTGTTTTGCTCTCTCTGTCTCTCTGTGTGTGTCTCTCTGTTTTGCTCTCTCTTTCTCTCATCTCTTTCCTCTCTCTCTCTCTCTCTCTCTCTCTCTCTCTCTCTCTCTCTCTCTCTCTCTCTCTTTCTCCCTCTCTCCCTCCCTCTTTCTACAAGTTGAATCTGCATTACTCACATTTTCTCCATCACTCTCTTAAGTCTAGACAATCAACAGTGAACAATAAATCAAGCCTTGATCCATAGTGTTTGCCAGAAAACGTTTCCACTGAAAATCTGATAGTTGGCTCTCTCCAGCTGGTCGGAGATGGCCACACCAGCCCCTTAAGCTTACTTCTATCTATGTAGTACATCAGTTCAATCAACAGTCTTTTATTAAGCACCTGCTATGTGTCACTGTACTAAGTTCTAAGGATGTAAAAAGAGACAAAAGACAGTTTCTGCCCTCAAAGACCTTACAATCTAATGAGGTGAAGGGGAAGAGGGAGTTCATTCCAGATAGGGGGGTCAGCCTGTGCAAAGACTTGGAAAGTTAAGGCAGATTGCCATGTGTGATGATAGTAAGGTTGGTTTGTCTGGACCATAGAGTGCTTGAAGGTGAGTACTGGAAAAAGCTGGAAATCTAGAGTGAGCAGGAGAGCCAGTCAGATCCACACTTTGGGAAAGTCTCTCTTGGCAGCTGTGGAGAGGGAAGAGATCTGAGGTGGAGGGACCAGTGAAGAGGCTAGTGAAGTTAGGATATGAACGAGGGAACTGCTGCAGGACACACACTGGATGAGAAGGGTGAGATACAGGAGATGTTGCAGGTAGAAACAATAGGATTTGGCCACTGAAAGGATATATGGCAAAGAAAAATTATTAATGATGTAATATGGGTTTTAGGCTGTAACCTGCCAGAAATACTTTTAGAATTAATTTATTTTTATTTAAATCCAAGTATTTCTAGTTTACTGAGAGAAATGTCCAAGCTGACCTAGCCCCTTCCCTCCCCTGTCCACATGGGCCAGCCCACCACCATGCCCTTGGCCATCTCTCTGACACAAGAGAATGTGAATGATATTGGTAGGATCTTAAACAAGAAAAGGTTACAATTGAAACAGGATGGGGTTAACATTCTATCTAATAGAACAGTAGTCATGAAAACTCTTAAAATTGCTCTTTTCAAAGCACTTATTTGGCCCTTCCTTTCAAAGGCTCTTTGGAAGTAATCTAAGGAACTTCCTTCCTCTGATCAATACATTAATAACTCCTTCAGAGTGGGGGAAAAAGGGGTCACCCTTAGGTGAATGATAACTCTAACCCCTTCACGATATAGGAGGGCAGTTGTAAGATCCTGATAAATTCATTAGTTCATCTGGTGCAAAGTGAAGTGAGCAGAACCAGGAGAACAGTATACACAGTAACAGCTACATTGTTCTATGATCAGCTGGGAACAACCTAGCTCTTGGAAGCAGTATCCAAGACCGTTCCAAAGGACTTGTGATGGAAAATACTATCCAGCCTCCAAAGAAGGAGTCTGAATTCGGAGTGAAGCAGACGTTTTTCTCTTCCTTCCTCCCTCCCTTCCTTCCTTCCTTCCTTCCTTCCTTCCTTCCTTCCTTCCTTCCTTCCTTCCTTCCTTCCTTCCTTCCTTTCCTTTCCTTTCTCTCTCTCTTTTTTCTCTCTTTTTTATTTTTCACAACAAGGCTAATGTGAAAATGTGTCTTACATGTACTTGTATAACTGATACCACATTTCTTGCCTTCACAATAGGTCAGGGAGGGGTAGAAGGGAGAGAATTCAGAACTCAAAACATTTTTTCATGAGTGTTAAAAATAAATATTAAAAACATTTAAATGCATTAGTCCATTTTAAACCTAGGAAGTGATACAGAGACCTGCAAGGCCCACTTCGTTCCTTCCTCTTTAGCTTTGGGGTGTTTATCTTCTGAGTTCAGTCGCAATTACCCTCAGCCTTCAGTTGGAAAAATTTCTAATGAGAGGCTGGGCTGGCTGCCCAGCCTAATTTCTGTCCTGTAGTGAATGGCTGGGCTCTTTATAGATGAAACAAAATTCACTTTATTGAAGATACCCTTGGAGTGAAGCATCACATAATAGTGTCTGTGGCAGGCATGGGCTGGGGGCAGGGTGGGGGGACTTTTTTGGAGCTACCTTTGGTCCTTGAGGAGGGTGGTACACCTAATGGGCAGCATCAGCCTCTGTCTTCAGCTCTGAGATGCCCAAAGAGCCAATACTCTCTGTGATCTCTTCATTCTCTGCCACTGATTGAGCCACAGAGTCGATGGGACAATTTACCACAGGCCCCCACAGCTCCCCACAAAGACCAAACAAAATCGAGGTAGAAAAGAGCCAAGGAGAAGGAAAGGGGAGGGCTGGGCAGAGACAGCATCCTGAAGAGTGTAGGATGGGAATGCCAAACATCTCTGTCTTCAGGAGGAAAGAAAGATACAGTGGACCAAAAAACCTCCCCTTCTTCCCCTTCTCCCCCCAAGAAAATGAAATGGCTGAAGTTCAAGCAGGAGTCACAAGAAGGATACACACACACACATCCACACCCACACACCCACCCACCCCCACACAAACACACACACACACTCCCACACACACACACACACACACACTCCCACAAACACACACACACACACATCCACACACACACTCCCACACCCACCCACACTCACACCCACACATCCACACCCCCCCACCCCCCCACCCCACCCCCCCCCCACACACACATCCACACCCACCCACCCCTCCCCCACACACACACCCCACACACACTCAGGAAATGAGAACCACCTGATAGGCAAACAACAAAGGTGGGAAATTACATAGCAGGCCCAGGCCAGCTGCCAGATGGAGAGGGCTAGGGGGCAGAAATGGAGGGAGAGAAGGACATTGGATTGACTTCTCTGGGCCTGTCCCGTTTCCCAAGGTCTTTCCTAGGTTTCCTGGAACCTTGCCGGGGGCGTGGAGTCCGTCAGGCTGCTTCCCCTGCTCTCCTTGGGAGCAGGCCTCCGAGTGGCCAGAGTTGGATGAGCAGCTGGGAGGGTTCAGTGGATTCAGGAAGTTCTGAATTCAAATCTTGCTTTAGACCCTGGCTATGTGACCCTGGTCCCTTGACCTCTGTCTACCTCAGTTTCCCCAACTGTAAAATGAGGATGAAAATAGCCCCTGCCTCCCCTGGGGTTGTTGTGAGGATCAAATGAGATAACGTTTATGTGGCGCTTAACAAAGTGCCTGGCACACAGTCAGTGTTTAATAAGTGCACGTTCATGTAGGCTCCTTGAGGGTAGGGGCTGTTCCATTTTTGCCTTCTTAGGCAAAGAGAGACAGAGAAACACACTTCATGTGTGATGCTGAAGATACAGTAGGTGTTGTCTTTGTTTTCCTTGGCTTACCTCCTCTTGACCTAGGTAGCTTCCACTGGTCTCAGAATAGACAATTAGCTCAAAGGCCCTCCCCAACTTCCCTGGAGCTTCCCCCACTGAGGGCAGGGCTTACTTCCAGATTAGGTGCTTACTAAGTGTATGAGATTTGAAACTGAAGTGATTTTTAATTGATGACCAATTAAGTATCCCTTTACCTTAGACACTTGGCCTCAGAGCCAGACACATGTGGGTTCCCGTCCTAAACGTGACAGGCGGTGTGACCCTGGACCATTCCCTTCACCGATCAAGGCTTTGGGCAGTTCTAAGGCTCTGAGCTGCAGCAGAGGTGCTGCCCTGCATAGGTGGGTGGAGTTTAGTCACCATCGAATATCATAAAGAGATCATGGCTCCATTCCTGATCCCTTAAATTCAGTGCAAAGTGGGGCCAGCCCCCCGATGGTCCTCTGAGGCTTGGACTGACCTTGTCTCTACAGCTTGGTGGGCAGGAAAGACAAGGGTTTTAGTGGTCATTTTGGGCACTACTCTTATGGTCCTGTGTCCAGCATAGCACCACTGAACAGGTCTAGTTGGAACCAGTAAGGTCTGCTGGAAGAGGGCTGTGGTCCTGAGGCATCCGAGGCCAGGACTGTCAGGGCACATCTATCTTACAGATGAGGAAACTGAGGCCAAGGAGGCAATACATAATCTTGCCCAAGGTCACAAGGTGTAGGAGTCAGGAGCAGAATTTGAACTCAGGTGTGTTTCCTCCTTCCCCTCTGGCCTTCAGAACACTGTCTTACTGGCCTTCATTTCTAACACCAAGTGCACCCTCGGCTTGGGTTTCCTTCTCTTCTCTCTGAGCAGTTACAGGTTGTCGGCGTTGGGGGAGAGCATGAGGCCATCTGGGTGGCTCTGCTGATTTGACAGAATGAGCCTGGGACCAACCACATTCTCGGCCCCTCAGCTGCACCTTGGCTCTCCCAGAGGGTAGCAATCGATGCATCTATCTCGTCCCAGAGTTTTCTTCCTGCCCAGACTCTCAGCCCTCCCAACGTTCTGCAAACCCAGACTCCCAAACCCTAGCACCTCCCACTTCACTGGCTCTCCCATTTCCTCTGGGGAAAGATCCAAGCTCCTCACTCTGGAGTTTCATCGATTTAGACTGAACCCACTCAATCCTACCTTCTCATTTTACAGATAAAGACGCTGAGGCCCAGAGGAGGCTGGTGGCCTTGTTCAGAGTCCCACCCTGGTAAGAATCTAGGGAGAGATTTGAACTTGAGGTTTCCTGACCCAAAACCCATCATTCTATCCACTGTGCCCCTGGCAGATTCTCTGCCTCCAAACCCCAGCCCCTTTCCCTTTTCCCACCACAGTTTTTCTTTTGTTCCAAATTCTTCTCAATCTGGCTTCAGCCTAGAGACTTGGTATTTCATGTCCCACCTCTGTGACTTTGCATAGGCTGTGTCCCATGCCTGACATGCCCTTTCTCCTCACCTCTGCCTGTTGGAGTCTTTTGCTTCCTTAGTCTGGGGAACCTGGGGTTTCAAGGCCATGTGAACCTCTAAGTCCTCAAGTGTGGCACTTTGACTGAATTCAAACTCCACAGAACAAATCCCCTTCATAAAAGGTTTGTTCTGTAAAACTTGGAGACCACATTCAAGGACCTAGAGTACCATATGTGGCCTCAATGCCACAGGTTCCCACTCCCTGGACTCTGGATGCCCCCTTTTATAAGATCCTCTTCATTCTTAGTGCTTTCTCCTTTCTCTGGTTATCTCAGATTTACTTCTCTGAGCACACCCCTTGATCAATCTAACCTAGGCTAGGGACCATTTGGACAGAGAAATGGCTTCCATCTATGATTAGAGGAATGATGGGGCCACCTCCATCTGGTGCTATTCTTGGCTGACACTGAAGGGTGCCCGAGCACCTAACATGAATTTTTTCATTTTATTCTGACACCAACCTCAGGAGAAAAGTACCCCCCTCCCCATTTCATGGAGAAGAAAACTGAGGCTCAGAGAAATAATACATGGCTTTCCCAGGTTTCAGAGCTAGTCAGTGTTAAGATTCAGAGGTGGGTCTTCTTGTTCCCATGCCTAGCACTCTACCCATTACGCTACATTACCCAAAGAACCCAAACTTTTCTACTTTTGAAATTGTACTTGGTGACCTCTGAGGCCCTTCCAGCTCCCACCAATCTCACCAAAAAGGGGATACTGGTCAGCCTTGGGGTCTTTTAGAAATCCCCTCCCCCCTCCATGATCTCCACACCCTGGGCCAGGGAGGACACAACATACCTGGAGATGTGGAAACTAACTGGTTTACCAGGCTCTGCCCAATCGAAGTGAGCTTTGCCTTCCTTCAGTCCAAGAGCTGCCTTCTCAAAACTCTTGGGGAATTCTTGAAGAAAGGAAATCCTCAAGAGTTCAGGGCAAAGTTCCTCAAGGCTGGAGCCTGGAGGTGGACAGAGCCTTGTGTTTGGATTCACAAGACCCAACCGTTTGGGGAGGCTGCCTTACTGACCTGGCTTCTTTCTAGCACTAGAATATGTTAGCAAACACTAGATTCCAAATGGAAGGCAGGAAGAAAACAAGTATTTTTTAAAGTTAATTTTTTTTATTTTTAGTTTTCATCATTCACTTTCATAAGTTTAAAATTTTATTCCCCTTCCTCCTCTCCTCCCTCCCCAAGATGGTATGAAATGATATAGGCTCTACACATACATTGCTATTAAACATTCCTATTTTCACATTAGTCCTGTTGTATAGAAGAATTATAACAAATGGGAGAAACCATGAGAAAGAAAGAAAAACAAAAGAAAAGAAAAGAAAAGAAAATAGTCTTCTTCTACTAGTCACTCTACATTCAGACTTCAAAGTTCTTTCTCTGGATATAGATGGCATTTTCCACCATGAGTCCTTTAGGAATTGTTTTAGGTCCTTGCATTGCTGAGAAGAGCCAAGTCTATCAACATCAATCCTTGAACATTGTGGCTGTTACTGTGTACAATGTTCTCCTGGTTCTGCTCCCCTCACTCAGAATCAGTTTCTATAAGTCTTTCCAGGTTTCTCTGAAGTCCACCTCTTCATCATTTCTTAAAGCACAGTAGTATTCTATCACATTCATCTACCACAAATTGTTCAGCCATTCCCCAATTGATGGGCATCCCCTCAATTTCCAGTTCTTGTCCACCACATAAATATTTTTGTACATGTGAGTTCTTTTTCCATTTCAATGATCTCTTTGGAATACAGCCCTAGAAGTGGTATTCTTGGGTCAAAGGGGATGTACATTTTTATAGCCCTTTGGGCATAGTTCCAAATTGTTCTCCAGAATGGCTGGATCAGCTCACAACTCCACCAGCAATGCATTAGTGTTCCAACTTTTCCACATCTTCTCCAACATTTGTCATTTTTCTGTTTTGTCATGTTAGCCAACCTGACTGGTGAGATGTGGTACCTCAGAGTGGTTTGATTTGCAGTTTTCTAATCAATAGTTGATTTAGAGCATTTTTTTATATGACTATAGGTAGCTTTAATTTCTTTCTCTGAAAACTGCCCATTCATATCCTTTGACCATTTATCAAGTGGGGAATGCCTTGTATTCTTGTAAATTTGACTCAGTTCTATATATATTTTAGAAATGGGGGTGGCTAGGTAGCCCAGTGAATAGAGCACTGGCCCTGGAGTCAGGAGGACCTGGGTCTGGATCCGGCCTCACATACTTAACACAAAATCTAGCCATGTGACCTTGGGCAATTCACTTAACCCCAATTGCCCTCCCCCCAAAAGGGTAAATAAATAAATAAAAATTTAAAAGAATTTGAAAAAGAAAAAAGAAATGAGGCCTTTATCAGAGATACTAGTTGTAAAAATTCTTTCCCAGGAAAACAAGCATTTATTAAGAGCCTTCTATGTGCCAAGCACAGTTCTAAGCACTTTCAAAATATTATATTTTATTATATTAATTAAAAAATTATATTTGATCCTCACAACAACCCTACCTGGAAGGTAGTGCTAATTATTTACAGTAGAAGAAATTGAGGCAGAGGGAAAGTAACTTTCCTAGGGTTATGCAACTAGCTGGTGTCTGAGACTGTATTTGAATTCAGGTCTTCCTGACTCTACACCCAGCCATTAGTTTGCTATGCTTCCCAGCTGTCTCTGGGAGACCCCAAATGAGGATCCAAAACCAAGGGCAGCAGGGCTCACACACACACACACACACAGACACAGACACACAGACACACACACACACACACACACACACACGTCCAGTTGTTACTGGATGGAGCCACTGAGCTACTCCCTGAAGCTGGACATGAATGGTAGGTATAGACAGTAGGCTGTTGTCTGTATACTGGCAGAGGGGCTTCTTGGGGGTGCAGAGGAGGAGATGCTGACATCAATCTGTTAATGGGGATATCTGAAACCTTACTGGAAGAAGAGCATCGAGTGTCCTGGTGTGTGTGTGTGGTGGGAAGCGGGGGAGGGAGTGTGTGCTGAAGGTTATGGGATGCTTAGTAGCATCTCTGGAAAATCCCTTCCTTTATAAGGCATTCTTAAGCTTTCTTAGCATGTGTCCTGAACCCCTCAGGCAGTCTGGAGAAGCCTGTGGACACCTTCCCAGAATCATGTTTGCAAATACATTAAATTAAACATAGGATTACAAAGGAAACCAATTATATTGAAATTTTGTTGTTGTTTGGTCATGTCTGACTCTTTGTGATCCCATTTGGGGTTTTCTTGGCAAAGATATGGGAATGGTTTGCAATTTCCTTCTCTAGATCATTTTACATATGAGGAAACTGAGGCAACCATGGTTAAGTGACTTGCCCAAGGTCACATAGTTGGTAAGTGTCTGAAGCTGAATTTGAACTCAGGTCTTTCTGTCTCTAGGCATGTTGCTCTATCTACTGCATTACCTAGTTGCCCCATACTGAAATTCAGTTATATATCAATATAATAATATTGAAATTTAGTTGGATATAAAATGTATCAATATAAAAATGCTGACGTTTAGTCATATATAAAAAGAAAACCATCAAAATATTAAAGGTCCCAAGTTCCTGGACCCCCTGAAATCTATCCACAGACCCCCTGCCCATGATAAGCCCCCATTCTTTACAACATAACCAAGGAGATGTCTTGCTGGTTCTCCTCTGGGTTCCACTGAGGTCCAATAGATAGTTAGCAAGGTTGGCTATTTCAGTAACTAGCAAGGACTGGCTCCCATTCATCAGCAGTTGTCAAGAAATAGCTGGAAGCCTGGGATGCCCTGGAACAAGGAGGATCAGCCCTAAAAGTGATTTCTGTAATTACTGTTGGGCTTCCGGTGCCCAAAGATGGAAAAACACTAGATACCTGCTATAAAAAATGACTTTGAAACTGTTCTACACACATCATTTATGGTCATGGGAAAACTCTCGGGTACTATTCGATTAAAGCATTGTTTCCGAATGCTTTCCCAGCAAAGCTTGGCCCTTGTCTATCTAAAAGCTGTAAAAGAACCTGTGTGGCCTCCCCATTACTAGCTGGAGGACATTTGTGCCTCCAAATCTTAGGAGTCAGTGACTTTGGGGGTCCTTTCTGGTTCTAGATGCAGGATCCTTTAACCTCCCTGGGCCTCAGGTTCCTTCTCTGAAAATGACAAGCTCGTTTCTGAGCCCTCTGCCATGAGGGGACCCGGTGTGACCTTCCTTGTGGCTGCAGCCCTGCTCCCTCCTTTGGCCTCAGCCCACAAGCCAGCCCTCTCTGGGATTCAGTTCCCACCCAGCTCCTTACCCTCCTGCTTGCAGAAGGAAGGAAAGCCGAGGGTAGAGGGAGGGGTCTAAACCAGTATAAAGTAGGACCTTACCTCTAGGGCAAATGAATGATAAGAAAGCCAAGCAAGGAATAAAGATAAAGCTAGATTAGACAAATATCAAGGAGGTGGGGGGCGCTTGGGAGGGGGAGAGGCAAGGGCACGAGGAGGGGGTGGGGCTTGAGAGAAAGGAATAATCCTGACGTGGGGCACCCCTTCTAGCAGTAGCCTAGTGAGGGGGTCCCTCCCCCTGTTTAGGACCTCCAGCTGCCCCAGAACCAGAAGGAAAGAAGGCTCTTTGAGAGGCTAACTTAGAGAAAGCCCCTGATGGGTGACTCGGGCTTCTGGAGAGCAGCTGGGAGCGGGTCCTCCCTCTCAAGTCTAAGACTCAACTGCTTGCTGACTGTGGGTGGTGTCCCGTTCCATGCCTCGCCCCCACCCCCCACCCCGCCCCTTGTCTCTGTCCTCTCTTAGCGGCCCCATCAACTCCCAGGCTTCCGAGATCACCCCCTCCAGGTGACACTCCCTTCCCCACCTCTCTCTGCAGGGCTAGAGGGAGGAGGCTGCTGCACCTTTGGGCTCCTCCCATCGTGGGGCTCCTTGCCCACCCTATCCAGTCTGGCAGATCCAGCCAGGACAGGCAGAACCTTCCGCCGCTCACGGCATGAGGAAGGATGTCAACGTTCGCAGACTTGCAGACCGCCCAGTTTATGTCTGCCTATTATGTACCATGCGGGAGCCCTTGGCAAAGCTCGGAGCGCATCGTCATTATCAACATCGCGAGTCTGTGACTGGCCCTCTCAAACCGGGACCCTCTCACTGAGTCCTAGGAGAATTATAAGAACTTCAGAGCTTGATCCTTCCTGCTCTGGTGAAAGCTCCTCTGGAGTTGGAATTTCACTGGCGCCACTGGGGACTCCACGAGGAAAGCCCCTTCAGCGGTGCAGATCGGCCCTTCAGCTGCCCTGTAACGTTTGAGGGAGCTGCCTGGGACACTGGTGGAAGCAGGATTTGAAGCCCAGTGTCTCTGGCCATCTTAAACAGATGCCACACTACCGGTCCAGTGTGTATGAATGGTACATACTACAGGCTTCACATGTGCATACTTGCGCCCCCCCCCCCACTCACACACACACTTCAGTATGTCAGGCATGTTACACCTTCCACATGTTAGGAGATATGGCTTCATGAGGTTCTGTGGACAAGAATGAGCCTTCCTGGGGAGGGAGGTGGTCCAAGTCCCTGGTTTCTCCTCTTGGCACAAACACAGGACCACAGCAGGCAAACACAGTTTGTAGCTGGGGCTACATTCAAACCTCAGCCACTTCGGTAGGATCCGCTAGCATACTGCTCCTCTGGTGTGGCCTTCGGGACCCTGGGGGTCACCTGTGTGCCCATGAACAATTCACTGAATCTGAAGGGTTTGGACTGGACGCCCTCTAAGATTCCCCCCAGATCCAGAACTATGATTCCAAGACCTCTCCAAGTCTCAGTTTCCTTCTCTGTAAAATGAGGGGATTAGACCAGATGGTGTCTTTGTCCCTTCCAGCTCCAGAGTTAGCCCCTATGTATGACTGCCAAGCTACAACCAGGCATCAGGGAAGGACATTCATAGAGGATAAATACCACCGCTTATATATTTATATATGTGTATACATACACCCAAAGGTGTACACATCATAGGACTTTTGTGTTCTCACATATGTGGTGGGTTCCAAGAATTAAAGTCTTTAGTGGGATCCTAGAGTTCCAAGGTCAGTGCTGGCCATGGTCTCCCCTGCCTCAAGGTCAGCAGGAAGGATCAAGCTCTGAAGTTCTTATAATTCTCCTAGGACTCAGTGAGAGGGTCCCGGTTTGAGAGGGCCAGTCACAGACTCGCGATGTTGATAATGACGATGCGCTCCGAGCTTTGCCAAGGGCTCCAGCATGGTACATAATACGCAGACATAAACTGGGCGGTCTGCAAGTCTGCGAACGTTGACTAGCATCCTTCCTCATGCCGTGAGCGGCGGAAGGTTCTGCCTGTCCTGGCTGGATCTGCCAGACTGGATAGGATGGGCAAGGAGCCCCACGATGGGAGGAGCCTAAAGGTGCAGCAGCTTCCTCCCTCCTCTCCCTCTCTTGCCACTGGCTCTTGGAGCCATGCCTTTCTTCCTAATAAACTCCTCCATCTGCTCCCCTGGGACTTATCAAACAACATGCCTTCCCCCTCCCATAATGAACAGGAAGCCCACTTTCTACTGAGGAGGCCTTGCCAGGTGAGGCCACTGACTCCTCCTTCAGTCTCTTTCTTCTTTGGAAGCCCACCTTCTCCCTAGCCCCATGCTGCCCTTTAGTCACTTTCTTGCTGACCTCTTTCCCGCCCATCTGCTACCCAGCCGTCGTCCTTGGGGCTTCCCAGCCCAGGTGGTAACCTCCTGGATATGCTGGCCCGCCAGTCCCTCCTCCTTAAATCTAGGAACTACCTTCTTCATCCTCTAACCCCAGCGCCCCAATCTCACATAGGCACAAGGGCCACATTGAGTCTTGGCCCTTTCTACCTTATGGACTTGTTTTCTATCCAAGAGCTGGAGCTTTGGGATTTCACTTCCTAGTCACAGCTCCTGCCCTAGAGCTGGAAGACTTCTCAGGGGCCTTCTAGTCCTCATTTTACAGAAGAGGAATCTGAGTCCCAGACAAATAAAGTGACACACCCAGTATCACACAGTTAGGAAGTATGCAGGACCATATTTAAACTCAGGTCTTCCCAAGAAGACTTCTGGGTCTAGCCCTGTACCTACCATCAATCTTCCTCTCTGTCCTTCCTCACCTCTCACTTTTCTCCCCTTTTCCCCCTTCTCATGACCTCTGATCCCTTGGGTTCATCCCAATTCCTCCCTCCCTTCTTTCCTTGATCCTCCTGTTTGGGCTGGTGGCTCCCCTTGTGCCCTTGGTCTCCTTCCCTCCCACTTCCTCTACCACCCAACTTTAGCCACTGTTCAGACCTTCACACATCCACATCTTCTTCCCCTTCCCCAGTTCCTTCTCATTCACCCACATTCTCAGATCTGCCCAGTCCAAATAGAAATAAAAAAGCTTTCCCTTTGACTCCATCCAGTGAGATCCCATCTCTCATCTCCCTGGCCAGCTTCCTGCAAAGGTAATTCTACACTCAGTGTTTCCACTTTCTTTTTGCGATGTTAATGTTCAGCCCCATCCACTCTGTGCAAGCTGTCTTTGGCTCCCCTGAATGGTTCTCTCCAATGTCACTATGACTCCCTAATCTCCAAATCCAGTGACCACTGCTCAGTTCTCCTCCAGCCAGGTATCTCTGCAGATTGGGTGGTTTCCCACTCCTTCCTCTGGGAAACTTCCTACTCTTTTGCCTCCAAAGACTTGTATTTAGGGACTGGTACTTTGTAACTTTGTATCCTGAGCCCCGAGTGCTAGGCCAGCACACAGTACGTATTCCATTCACCTTGGTAGGAATGGATGGAGTTGCCCTGGGCAATGGTTGTTACTGTCTTGGGGGTTCTGCTTGGCAGAAGAATGCATGGGAATGCTGAAGAAATCATGTGCTTGCTTTTTATTTGCAGATCAATCCATAACATCTATTAAGTAACATCTGAACCAGGCACAGACAAAAACAGTCCCTGACCTTAGCAGGATGAGTGTGCATCTTCTCTGTGTTCATGCTTCCCAGGATGGAAGATGAGTTGTAGGAGGGCAGGAATGGCTTTTCCTATCAGTTAATGGGAATCAGAAATCACCATTTTTATGGTGATGAGCAGCTCATTCCAGACCTCGGAATCCGTGCCTTCTGCTTTGGAGTAATGGTGATCGCCGGATGCTTTCTTCATATTCTCAGCATTCAGCACTATGTTTGGCACACAGCAGACATCTCAATGCTAGTCGATTTAACTTGATTTCTTGGTCTGAGCCCCCTCCTGCTCTTGGACTCGGCTCCCAGAAGTTTTCTAAGGGAGAATGAGAATACCTTGTCCTGGAAGCGACCTTAGAGATCACCCAGTCCACCTCCTCCTTTTACGGAGATGTGCCTTGCCCAGAGTCACCCACAGAGAGCTAAAGACCATTTAAGTCTGGTGATTTCCCCACTGTCCCACATGGGCTCTCAAACAGCCAAGAACTTTAATTCATGGTCTTGGAACAGAGCTGCAGACCTGTGACTCATTGTTTCAGCTAGCCTAAGGTCAAACATTAATTTCCAATCCAAAAATGTCAGGGAATTTAAACATGAGATAAATTGTGACTCCCTGGAAAGGTTAGAGGCAGGAATGCTTGTCAGCAGCCTCAGTGGAGGCTGGGAAGAGCTTTTGCTACAGGGCAGAAAACTGAGGCTGACCTTTACTTGTGAGTGGAGAAAGTTGGTAATGGAGCCAGAGTCCACAGCCTGGGAACCAACGGGAGAGCTAGAAGAGGCTGAGAGACTGCTGCTCTTTGCCCTCCCTCCTCCTCCCCTCTTCCAGCCTTCCCTGGCTTCCCTCAAGTGCCAACTCAATTCCCCTCCCCTCCGCCCCCGAACAGGAAGCCTCCCCCATCCCTTCCTTCTATGGACGATTCCCTGTTTATCAGTATAAGGTTGTCTGTATATAGTTACTGCATATTGTCTTCCTTTGAGAGCAGGGACGATCTTTTCCCCTTCCTTTGTAGTTCTTAGTGCTTATCATGATGCCTGGCACACAGTAGGTGTGCAGTAAATGCTTATTGACTGATTGACCGACAGTTCATAATGTCATGGTACACGTCTGCTCTTCCTTACTGAGGGGAAAGGTGCTGTCAAGCCACTGACAGCAGGGAGTTTGAGAGAAGTGTGCCCCCCCTCATTTTATTGTTGTGGGGTTTTCAGTCCTGCCCAACACCCTGTAGCTCATTTGGGGTTTTCTTAGCCAAGATACTGCCATTTCCTTCTCCAGCTCATTTTACAGATGCGGAAACTGAGGCAAACAGGGTGAAGTGACTTGCCCAGGGTCACGCTGTATCTGAGACTGGATTTGAACTTAAGTCCTCATGACTCCAGACCCAGCATGCTATCCACTTTGCTACCTAGCTGCTAGTATTAACACCTTCCTGCTAATACTAGTCCCATTTTACAGATGAGGAAACTGAAGCAAACAGGCTTAAATAACTCTCCCAGAACCACCTGCTAGCAAGTGTCTTAAGGTCGGATTTGAACTGAGGTCTTCCTGATTCCAGACCCAGCTCTCTTTCGGCTGAACCACCCAGCAGACCCTGATCTGGCATATAGTAAGTGTTTAATAAATGCTTATTGGGTTAATTAGAAAATAATCCTGTAGTTTAGACAATTCTCTGCTTTACATTTCACTGCCTAATTAGTGCCTCCTGGGCTTGCTCTTGACCTCCAGCCTCCCTCTTGGGGGGGGGTGGCTTTTCACTGACCCCTCTGGCAGCTGCTCCCCTGTGATTTGGATGCCTGGGAAGGGGAAGATGCCGGCTGCCTTTTGGGATCCCACGAGCAAAGGAGAGGAGGCAAAAGGAGACAGCTTCATTCTGGTCACAGGCTTCCCAGGAGGCCATGAGGTCACAGCTTGTGGCCATGTGGGACAAGGACACTATCCCCCTGCTCCGCTGGTCAACCCAACCCCCAAAGAAAGAAAAAGGGTTCCTCAGTCACACATGCACAGAGCAGCCTCTCCCTCCCTCAGTCTCATGCATTTGCCTGGAATTCTGGCTAAATTCTCTTCTGGTTTCAGGGAGATGGGAGGAGACCAAGGGAGCTACCCAGGCAAATCACCCGTGTACCCTAGAAGAACTGGAGACATGAATGTTTTCCTTGTGTGCCAACATTTCGCCCTAACAAAACTGGAGACAGATGCCAACTGTTCTAGGCTAGGACTTCATGTTGCTTTTTCCAATGGTGCTTTTTCCAAGGACTAAAGCAATGTATCACTGTCCAGTTCATTACACACACACACACACACACACACACACACACACACACACACACACACTCATACACACCCTTTCACTTGCAAGCTCTGATTTGGTAAAATGAAAAATGACATCTAGCAGCTACTAAAATCTCATGTGAGAAAAATTAGAGACCTGGGAAAGTGCTTGGTGTGCCTAGAAGGAGCTGCCATCGAATTCTCTAATCACCAGCAAAAGCAGCTGTTGTATTATCTGTGCGATCCATGGATGGACAAGGGTTTGTTCTAGAACAATCAGTCTTAGAGAATGATGGCTCCCCAGGGCTTTTTTGCTCTCTGATAACATTGAAGAAGAAGAGAGAGTCAATAAAGTCCATGGGACCTAAGAAAGAGATTGAAGTGCTGGGCTCAGAATTGGGAAGACAGTCATTCTCAAGGAGCCTTGTGACCTTCAGTACCACTATCTCACCAAGGGACACTCTCCCCTCTGTCGAACAAGAGTGCTCCGTTCAATGTCTTCCAAGGTCTCTTCCAGTGAAAATCAAACTCTCCTTCTTCCCTTTCCAGACCCCGCACCGCTCCCTGGCAGCCTTCTGACCCTGGGCCAGCCCCCTCTCCCTCTGGCCCCTTGCTCTGACTCTCTGGGGGCCCCTGGCCCCAGTTCTTTGTGGACCCTCCATCTTAAGGCAGTGCCTGGGTCAGCCGAGTTCCCTTCTTCATTCCTCTGTCCTTGGTCAGTTCTTCCTGGATAAATGAAATCCCCAGGTCAGCCACGCTGGCCTCTCCTCTCCTCCCTGACTTTTCAGTCCCTTTTTCTGTGTGTTTTCCCCATTAGAATGTAAGCTCCTAGAGGGCTTTTTTTTGTTGTTTGTAATTGTGCTCCCAGTCTTTAGCACAGGGTCTGGCGCACAGGGTCTGGCACACAGGATTGATTAGTAAGTGAATGTAGCCTAGGCTTGCCTGTTCTACTCTGTTCTTACCAACAAATCTTATTGCTGATGGTGTACACACACACACACACACACACACACACACACACACACACACACACACAATTTAATGGCCTTTGCCTGCCAACCTCCTGGACACCCAACGAAGGAGCTCCCCATGGGAATCTAGCCCACTGCCTTCTCTTTCTGGCTTGGTTTTCCACTGTTTAAGTCTGACCTTTCAGATTTTTTGGCTGCCCTGGGCTGGGGAAATCTGACTTGGGTGAGACACTCTTCAGGAAGCCCGAAGCCTTCCTTTCCAAGAGCCTCCCCCTCATCGTTTGCACATTGAAATGATCTGTGCCCCAGGTGGCCAGAGTCGAGTCATGGTGGTGGTAATGGAGGGAAGGTCCTGTAGCCCGACCAGGTGTCAACTCGTCAGCTTTCTGACGCTCCTGGGGTCTGTGCCAACACTTACTGCCATAGACGCTCATGGACACACCTTGGCTCAGCACTGAAGTGAAGGTTTCTTGTTCTGCTTCAGAGATCGATCACCAACAAAGCTCCTTTTGGTTCCCTTCTGACTTTATGCTCATGTGTAAATTCAGATAAGAAATGTTCTTCCCTAACAAAGAGAATGACTTTGCATCAATGGAGCCCCATTTTCAGTCATATTCAACTCTTTTGTGACCCCATTTGGAGTTTTCTTGGCAGAGATACTGGAGTGGTTGACCCTTTCCTTCTCCAGCTCATGTTACAGATGAGGAAACTGAGGCAAACAGGATGAAGTGACTTGTCCAGGGCACACAGCTAGAAAGTGTCTGAGGCTAGCCCCATCAGCCCTATATGGGGAAAATGCTTTTTCTTGGGAATCAGTCAAGAAGAAATATAGAAAATACCAGTTTTGCTGCTTTTCCCTCTTCTTTTTCTTTAAAAAATGTTTGTCATATGGGATGGTTCCCTAGGAGGGAGTAGAGATTATGGGGTCATAAAAACCCTAAAGCTATCAACAAAACCTTTCTTAGAAAAAGAAGACAACAGGAACCAAAGAGTTGCTTAAGTCTGGGTCTTCATTTCCTATCTGGGGACTGAAGGAGGCTGGGCAAAGATCACCCAGTCAGTGAGCGACCAAGCTGGGATTCAAACCCTTGGCACCAGGAGCCATTTCTCAGCTGTAGTGGCATTGGGCAGGGCTCTTTCCTTTCTGGTCTTTGACTCCTCCCCAGCAGAAAAAAAAAAAGGCTCAGTGAGTTATTGGCCCTCTCAGGGACTCAGTGTCCTCATCTGTAAAATGAGGGTTTTGGGCTTGGTATATGGTCCCACGATTCTTTCTAGGACAATGCCCCCGACTTCTGGAGTTCTGTTTGCCAACAGCTTATTTTGAGAGACTTAATCTCGGACCTGACTTTTGAGAAGATAAACAGCATGCAGTAGACATTGCAGCCTCTCTTCCCAAGCGCTCCCACAGCCTGGTGCTTGAGAGTAAATTCACAAGTTGTTTCTTGGGGAGAACTTTGTTCCTCAAGCCTGAAAATCCTTTTCTCCCTTAGAGAGAACACTGTTCCAGTCTGTTTGTACCTATTTTACAGAGAAGCAAACCAAGGCCCGAGAAAAGCTAGTGGCCTTTCATGGAGCCATGCTTCATAGTCACTGGTTGGGGGTGGCAAGGTGGATAAGATGCCAGGCCTGGAGTCAGGAAGACTCCTCTACCTGAGTTCAAATCCAGCCTCAGACTGACTGACTGTGTGATCCTGGGCAAGTCGCTGCACCTTGTTTGCCTTAGTTTCCTCACCTGTCAAATGAGCTGGAGAAGGAGGTGGCAAACCCATAGCTTTGCCAAGAAAACCCTGCAATAGAGTCACAAAGAGTCAGATGTGAGTAAACAACATCACATTGTTGGTTGATTTGAAGTGTGCAAGAAGGATCCTGCAGAAGTGCCAGAGGCCAAGCCCAAGTTGGGAGTGCTGACTGCAAAGTCAGGCCCACTCACTTTCCTGCTCTGCCTTGCACAGAAAGGCTGACGTCAGATGGTCTGAGTGGTAGAAAACAGACCTTTCCATGCAGCCCTGACCATTCTGTAAGGATGTGGGAGGTTTTTGTCAAAAAGAAAGAGTCGATTCACTACTCGATGTGCAAGCCTTGGTCCTGTCTGCGGCAGCCATCAGGCCTGCCTCTTTCAGCCCAGATCACCTCAGCTCCTTCTTGAAGACCTCACAATGGCATCTTTTCATCACTCCAGCCTTTAATATTGCATGCTGGGCAGCAGGCTCTCTTGGGAGGCCCAGTATTGCAGAACAGAACCCTCTTCTAGCTAGAGTAACCATAGGAGAGTTTGTGGGCAGGAAAGAAGGTGGGGCAGGTAGGCTGGAGTATAGGTAGGGAGGCAGGTGGTAGCAGGTATAGACTGGGAGCTGTCACCCATTTCCCAGCCTATGGAATATGCCCAGTATTTGATCCTAGATGGGAGCAAACACTCCACTGAGTCAGGCTGAGCTCTGGGGAAGACCTTTTCACTTGTGATTCTGAGACTCTGTTTAAGCCACAACACCCCCATCTCCAAGGCGATAGATACCTCAGCTTGAACAGAAATGCCACTCAACTTGTTCGAAGACCCTTAGCGCTGGCTACTGCATCCCTGGCTTTGGGGACTGACTGTCAAAGAAGTTCTGACTGTTTAGGGCCATTTAGAAACAGTCTCTCTCTCTCTCTCTCTCTCTCTCTCTCTCTCTCTCTCTCTCTCTCTCTCTGTCTTTGTCTCTCTGTCTCTCTTCTTCTTTTTTCCATGAATTCTTCAGTCAAGCCTATAATCAGCAAACTAACCATGGGAATTTCTTTATTCATCTCCTACCCCTAAGTTGGTGATGACTCTTGGACCCTACATAACTCTTTGTCGGTTCTTCTCTAATGTACGTATCATGTAATGTACATTAAAACCATTTATTTGTCAATAATAATAAATAACTAAATGTACATAATGCTTTAATATATACAAAGCACTTTACATATCTTAACCAATTTGAATCTCACAACAACCCTGTGAGAAAGACATTTTATTCCCATTTTACAGATTGAGAGGTTGAGGCACAGAGAGATCACACAGCTAGGGAGTATCTGAGGCAGACTTTGAATTCACGTCTTCCCAATTCCTAGTCCTGTACATTATCCATCAAATAGGTGGTAAGCTCCATGGTAGCAGAACTGAGCCTTGCCTAAACCTAGGAACTCCATCATCACCCAGCTCGATGGCTCAGTACATGATCAGAAGTTATAAAGTTTAATTGAAGCAAATTGAATAGTTGTATGATCTTGGGCAAGCACCTTCTCTGAACCTCTTTCCCCACCTACATGGTAAGTTTGGCATGGACCATCATAGTGCAGACACTCAGAAAAGAGTGTGAGACATCCACTCTCTGAACTGGCTCTCCCTTCCCCCAACACTCAGGTTAGGAGGTTTGGGTTCCCAGAGAAGGACCACTACCTGAAGATAAACTCAAATTCTCAGAGAACTGGAGCAATTCTATTATGAAGAACACACTTCCCTTGTTCATCACTGGGACTCCTGAACCCCCACTGGTGTGCTTCCCATCTACAAGAAACCATTCGTTTATAATGACACTATTTTTTTTTCAATTAAGTTCAAACGGTTTCCCTTTTATTAAGGTCCAAGTAAATATTATATAGCCTGGGACTCAATAAAGAAAAACATGTTCAAATAATATTTTATCATCAGCATCTCCAGGTAAATGTGTATAATCAAGTAGCATTACCAATAAATCCTTAGGAAGCCCATCCACAAGAGATTATACTTTGTCCAGGCCCAGTTCCTCTGGAGTAGAGATTCCCAATTCATCTAAAGTTGGTCTAAGTTCCTGGATAATATATGGGTAGATTTCCTTATGAGGTCCTGCTTTGTCCTTTACAGCCTCTAGAATGCGAACTGCACTAGCAAAGTCATCTAACCGTCTGCATGCCCTCAAAGCAGCATCAATGATTTTAGGTTCTGGAACCAGGTCGTAGCCAACCAATGTGTTCATTCCTTTTCGTAATTCCCAGGCGTCAAGATCTGGTTTGCTGAAGTGTGTCACCCAGCGAGCGTCAAACTCTTCATCTGTCTCATGGGACCCATGGGAATAGCAGCGAGCTGACTGGATAGCGGCGGCGGCGGGAGAGGAGGACGACCAGGAGGAGGGGGCTGCAGCCCCTGGCTTTGGCAGCAGGACCCGCACCGAGGCGGGGCAGCGGCGGAGAGCGGCGGCCAGCATGGTGACTGCGGGAGAGGGTGACGGGACCGACCGAGTCGGGACTGCCGACTGCTGAAGACACAGGCTGAGGAGCGCGAGCTGGTGCGCGGCGCGTGCGCGCGGGGAGGCTGGCACCCTCTAATGACACTATTAACTCTTAAACATTTCCAAGTGACAAAGCAAAAGTAATCATAACATCACAGTTACCCAACATAAACCCAAATTTGGGAATAAGCAAACATACCATGCTTTGTATATGACCTCACACTCTCACACTAGCACCCGTAAGGTCCACAAGGTAGAGTGGGCACAGACAGAAGCCTAGAAGGGAGACACATGAGTGTGGACAACCTACGACTCTGAAAGTCGAATTTCAGCGTTGTGCTGGGTAAAGCTGCTTCTCTGCTAACTTGTATGATCCTGGTCCTTTCCCGTAATTTCCACTTTCTGGTCCTTCCTACTCTCTGGCTGGATTCTGCATATACTCTCCAATGGGTGAAGCCATGATAAACTGTTTTATCTCGTAATCATTCTTAAAGGGTTCAGAGGATGGTATTATCATGATGAGCCCTTCTCTTAAGCTAGAGAACTGCCGAGCTCCTCAGGTGAGGTCTCTGGGCAGCACTAAGAGGCAGATCAACTCTTCACGGAACTGGATTTAACGACCGCTAAGCAGCCATTGGTATCTTGTTATAGCAAAGCCTGTCTTTCCCCATCTGTTTTTCTCTCTCCAACCGGAAAGGCCAGAAGAGGACCAAGTTCTTCTGAGTGGGGCTGAAGGACAACTGCCAACCTCTGCCGGAGCTCAGCTCTCCTCCAGTCAGAGGGTTTCCACGCACCGATACGTTTCCTCCAGTCAGCAGCCCCCCAAGCACGGTAGTTCGAGGCTCCTACTCTGGCCAGTCTTCTCAGTCAGTGTCTACTGACTTCTTAGCTAGCCCTTCTCTCCAGCTGGTTTCTTCAGTATGACCAATGGCTCAGGTCGGAGCCTTCTAGTGCTTCTTCTTGTCAGGAAAAACTCTAGGAATCTACTTTTCTGTAACTTTCAAAACCAGCAGTCCTCGCTTAGCCAGCCCATAGTGTCCAAACAGTCATTTGATCTACCACTTTGTGAGTTTTAGCCTCTCAGACTCTAAAAGCAGTCTCATGCAAACGAGCTGAGGGACCACAATGCCCTTCTCTCTTAGTCATGTCTCTTCTCTCAGATTCTCTCAGTTCTCTCTTTGGTCCTCCTAATGATCTGTGTCTATCGTATTTTATTGAAAACGGTTTCTTTCTTTTTAAAAATAAAACAACAACCTGTTTCTTCATTTTTGAATTTCATCTATTTTTTCATAAACAAAAGTTCTGCTTTCCCCCCAATGATCAAACTGTTCATATTTTTTTGGAGGGCAATTGGGGTTAAGTGACTTGCCCAGAGTCACATGGCTAGTAACTGTGTCAAGTGTCTGAGGCTAGATTTGAACTCAGGTCCTCCTGAGTCCAGGACTGGTGCTCTATTCACTGCTCCACCTAGTTGCCCCTTATACCTTACATTCTTCAGAAACTGACTTACAGAAATTCTTTTTTTCTTTATGCAAAAATTCATTTTGTCCCTATTTGAAGAACCAAACTACTTGCCTAGAAAAGCAGCAGAACCTTACAGAGGTAATAATGCTGACTCTACCCTAACTCACAGGACATATGTAGGAAAGTGCTTCATGACTACTATCAATATATCATCCCCTGGAACTTAATAACGAGCCCCAAATAATCACTCACACCCAGGCCCTACTCCTTGGCTTGGCATTTAAGGCCCTCCATATTTTATCCTTTCTTTATTTCCCATCATTCTCTCTATACCTGTGTTCATGTTGTCTCCAGAATGGTTGAGTACATTCTCACCCACGTCCTTTGCATTCCAAGGTCTCATTGGTATTCTATATCCTCCATGGAACCTTTCCCACAGAAATGCTTTTTCTTTTATTCTTTATTTATTTATTCAAATGAAAAAGAATGACACCAATATCTTGCATGATTTTGGAAAGCAGATGGCCACATTGAAAATGAAATTCCAAAATCCCTTTCTGGGTATGACAGTATAATCCAAATAGCAGAGCAATTATGCCCATGGAGAATAACTGCCCAATGAATGGTGTTTGGATGACGCTTGTCAGGAATGGTATCAAGAGAATTCCTATTCA
This sequence comes from Gymnobelideus leadbeateri, assembly GCA_011680675.1. NCBI lineage: Eukaryota > Metazoa > Chordata > Mammalia > Diprotodontia > Petauridae > Gymnobelideus > Gymnobelideus leadbeateri. The sequence continues at coordinate 13,112 of WOXC01001284.1, read as the reverse complement.
GCTGGAGGGTGGAAGATAACTTCTGAGGTGCCTTCCAGCTCTGAGGGACTCTCTGGCCCACATTGTTCTCTGCCCTTTCTTAGCTCTGGCAGATCACTCCGATAGGCCCCTGAGCAGAACTAGGAACAACGGGTTCTGCAAATCAAAGGATCAACTTATTTTTCCTTGAGATTTAATTTTTTTTGTCTGAATTTGGTAGTGAGTGCACCTGCCAATTTGATATGGGCCCATTACATTGACCTGATGCAATCAAATGTCATGGGAACCTATTCATTTATTGAACTGATGTATGCTAGTATCTTGAGAACACATTGAACCTTCTGGAGCCATGACAGCATAGAGTTTCCCTGCCTCTGCCTCTCCCCCTTTCCCCTTGGTGCTCACCTCGGTGGATGGACTCCTAGTTCCAACTTGGGTTCTTTTTCTACTGAATAATGCAATCTTGATCAAGTCACTTACCTTCTCAGGTTTTTATTGCTGAGGCAGGAAGAGATTTCCTTCATTAGAGGAATTATGTCTCCATTAGAAAATGGAAAAGCCAAGAAAGTCAGTGACTTTCTGGTGTTCATTCTCTGCTTCTGGCATAGGAGTAAACAAGGTTTTGATAGTTCCTTTTTTGTAATATATAATTCAGACTTCTGATTTTTAACTTGGCTGCCAAGGAATTCCATTAATACTGAGCTTCATAAGAAAATTATGATAATGGCTAATGTTTGTATTTTTTTATGTAGGTAAAGTGCTGTGTGTGTGTGTGTGATCTCATTTGAATATATTAAATATATTTTTAATAATAAAGAGTATCTGCCAGAGGAAGAGAAATAACAATGAGCTTTCATAAACAGTCAGCTTCAAATGAAGTAAATGGAAGGAGAGAAAGCTAGAAGACATTTCTAGTAGAATTGGAGATACTGGAATGTAAAGGGAGAGGGGGCTTCAGATGCAATAGAAATATTTTTTTGGAGGGCAATTGGGGTTAAGTAACTTGCCCAAGGCCACATGGCTACGTTTTTAGTGTGTGTGTGTGTGTGTGTGTGTGTGTGTGTGTGTGTGTGTGTGTGTTAAGTGTCTGAGGCAGGATCCGAACTCAGGTCCTTCTGACTCCAGGGCTGACGCTCTACTCACTGCGCCACCAAGAGCCCCCAATAGAAATATTCTTTACCTTAGAAAATGTCTGAGATCTCAATAGCTCAGCTGCATAGAAAGAAGTCAGTGAAGACAAATAAATTGCCTGAAGAACATAGGTTTCATTCCTACCTTTGTCCCTAGCCGCTCATCTGCATCAGACCCAGAAAGGAGTCTAGGAAGTGCAGCTGACTGAATTGAGACTCATCACCATGAATCCAGATGGAGTATGTTATTAAGGAAGCTTGCTTTGAGTCAGGAAGTAATATTGAACCAGAGAAACCAGATAACTCACGTAGCCTACCTAAAAAGTGGCAAACCTCAGAGATGAGGCTTTGAGTGAGTCACAAAAAAAGTTTTTGTCGATCCTAAGTTAAGGGATGTTGACCTAGCTGAAAGAGAACTATATCATAACAACTAAAACTAACAACTATAACACTTTGGCTAAAGAGAGTGCAGCGCCACTCAGCCAGACCAGCTGCTGCGGTCTGAGGCTTGGAGAAGGAAGTTCATACAGCTTGCCTCCAGGGCACAGACTGGGGTGAACCTTTGTTCTTGGTCACTCATCCACTTGAGACTCCCCCAAAGAGGGAAGTAGAGCTGATGAACTTGAAACCAATCACGCAAAGTTAAGGGGTGGAGTGGCTTACTGAGGGAAGGTGACTCTTGAGCCAGAAAGGATCTCCAAGCAGTGGAGGCACACAGGAGACATCTCCTGTCACCTGCCGGGAGATGAGAAAGAGCCTCAGTTCAGGCTCTGAAGAGGTCAAAGGGAAGAGGCTTCTACCTGCCCTCAATTAAGGATGGTTGGGTACTGTAGCACTCCAGCTGTAGAGAGCACTATAACAATCCAGGTGAAGAAGGCACAGTACCACCCAGTCAGTCCTGAAGATGAGGGAAGATAGCAGCTGCTCATCAAAGGGCAAACCTAGGACCAATTCCTCAGAGGCATTGTGCTCTGAGAAGAGCCCTAGCAGCAGGATACCCCCATTGACCTTCCCATCCAGTGGATATATTGTGCTCTTCAAGACTTCATCCCAGAATAGCAGCGGAGGGGCCCCTCATTGATACTGTACCCCATGGTGAATTTCAAGAGAAGCCTTTGGAGAAGCAAAAGACATCAAGCTGGAGTTTTGAGTTGTCTCAGCCATGTATATTGCACGTGTATGCTTGCTACCATTGGACTTAAAATTCATACTCACTTTTCTCACTTTCCCTTTTTATTTTTTTGCTTTTTTTTTTTTTTTGGAGGGCAATTGGGGTTAAGTAACTTGCCCAAGGTCACATGGCTAGGTTTTTGTTTGTGTGTGTTAAGTGTCTGAGGCCAGATCCGAACTCAGGTCTTTCTGACTCCAGGGCCAGCGCTCTACTCACTGCGCCACCTAGCCACACCAACTTTCCCTTTTTATTTGTGGCAGATAGTGACCCGGGTTTTGAAAGAAATGCTGTTCTTGCTATATTATTTGGGCAAGTGACTTTGTTAAAGAACAGAATCAACTGGCTTCTTGTTAAGGGGAACCACACTGATGGGGGCCTGTGAGTTAGTGTCAGAAGGATAGTCCATGAAGTTCCCTCTTAGAGACCTGGGAATAGGAGCAGGGGCCCTTCTGGGGTTCCAACTTGCCTGAGCCAAGGGAGAGTGAACCCAGAGGGGATTTTACCCTGGAGATAACCAGAAGCTTAGCCTTCTACCTCCTTTGAGGATACTTCCAGTCATATGAGTCAGCCTGGTGCATTTTCACAACATTTGCTCTTGCTGACTTAGAGAACTATCAGTCTTTCCTTTCGTATTTTCACTGGAAGCATTTCAGCCAATGGATAGAGCCTAATGACTTGGAATCGGGATGGTCTGAGTTCAAGTCCTGCTTCAGACATGTACAAGCTGTGTGACCCTGGGCCAGTCACTTGACTTCTCCTTGTCAGTCTCCTCATCTATAAAATGGGAATTGCAATAGCATTGACCTTTCAGGACCAGGAGGGATGACCGCCCTAAGGCCCCAGATAAAAGCCCGCCTCTCCTCATTCTGTGCAGCTTTGGGGTGCCTGCAGCTTGTCTCGGCTCCTTCATTGTAAGCAGTCCTCTGCAGCTTCTTGTTCCTTGAGCAGAAGCCTGGTGGCCAGAGGGCGGAGGCCAGGGCTGGAGGTCCACTCTGCATGCTCCTGTTCTGAGGCTCGATGAGGCCACAGGGACACGGAGGGTTTCACTGATCTCTGAGCCACAGACGTGACGTTTGGCTCTCAGTCTGGGGCCCCAATGACAATCCGAGTCCTCGGGCTCCCGGAGGGGAGGGGCCACCCAGGTGAGCTCCGGGCCAACCTGGCTTGTCAGCCTGACGTAGGGAAGTAGAGAGAGAAGGAGACATGCCCCCCCTCCCCCTTGCTGCCCTCCCTCCATCACCAGCAGGAGAGAGCGGGAAGGGGTGTCCGTGAGTGTCTATCCCCTTTGTTTTATGTAGGCAGAAGCTGAGGACTCCAGGGGAGTGGGATTTATGCAGGGTCACACAGGGAAGATATTGAATTCAACCTACTTCTGAATAAGGACCCAATACAACATCCCCTCCATTCCCCAATAAGGGGTCATCCAGTCTTTGTCCAAAGCTCTCCAGTGAGGGCAGCTCACCATCTCCAGAGGCAACCTGCTCCATGATAGGATAGCCCTCAATGTTAGTAAGCTTTTTCTGACCTCAAGCCTGAATGCACCATCCCTTGTTCCCAGCTCCAATCTCTGGGGCCAAACCAAACCTGTCTAACATAGAATCCCTCTTCTATGAGCTTTTCTTCCTCTGGCTAGGCTGCTGTAGAGACACTCTCTGGATCCCAAGACATAGAGGATGTGGCCCATTTCACCCAATTCTGCATTCAGCATTTTTTAAAGGCAAGCATTTATTGAATATTATTTTAGACATAAAACTAAAGGAACTGAAGCTTAATTAAAAATAAATTTTAAAAAATTACATTCTGCTTGTGGTCAACCACCTTTCTGGCTCACTAATGTTGCTATGAGAACATGAGGTGTCAGAAGTAATGCAGCAACTAAGCTGACCTTTTCCCCAGAGGTCCCAGAAATGATAATGTTTGGAGTTGGCATTGGGGCCATTGGGAAGAAGGAGGAGGCAAACATTTCCACCTTGCCTCAGCCACACAAAAGACAGACAAGCCGGGAGGGCTCTGCATATTCCTTCATCCTTAGAGAGTAGGAGCTCAGGGGAGAGCCACAAGCTGCTGCTGGAAGCTGATGGGCTTGTGGGATGGCATGATCCCCTTAACTCTCCTTCTTGCCCATTAACAGGAGTTTAGCTCAAAACCCCATTCGCAGCTGAACCAGGGGATAGTTCCTTCCTATTTTCCTTCTACCCAGAGAGGAGCAATTTGTCCCCAAAGTGCTCCCTAATTGTCCCTCTTTGAATTTTTATGCCCCTCCCCTTTTTATTTTCATTTGTCTGACGTTAAAACTAGTGTCCTCTAGCCTCCATCTGGGTGAAGAGATTTTATTTTCTGACATGGTGACAGTTTTGCTTCTAGAAAGGTGGGAATACTGTACCCATTTAATGGGAAATAGCGACTTTGAATGCCCATAGGAGAAAGAGAGAAGGATCATCATTGCCCCTGGAGGCGACCAAACCACTCCCACGTTTGTCTCCTTTGGCGCCAGAGGCTGATGAAAGTGGTGGCAGGGAAGTGATCAGTCAGTGGTGGAAGGAATGAGTAGCAAGGGTGAGCTTTGGAAGCCAGGCAGCACAATGGGGCTGAGAAGACCACCGCCATGTTGCCAAGTGGCAAGATCACCGGTCTGGAACCAGGACACCTGAGTCTGATCTCTGCCATGAATTAAATGACCTTATCAAGTGCCTTTAGCTCTCTGTGCCTCGGTATTCTCACCTTCAAAATGGAATGAACCTGGAACACATGCTTCTCTGTGAGAGAAGTGCTTTTCAGGTCTGCAATGAATGTGAAGTCGTTGTGAGAGAGGAAGCTGGCTCTGGGGGGCCAGCAGCGACCAGAATTCAGTGGATGGCGGGGAGCGCCCTCCGGGTCTGTCCGTGTAACAGCAGAGTGCGCACTGCAGCTTGGGGCCCGGCTCCGAGGTTAGCTGCCAGGCTGTAACCGTAGGTGACAGAACGAGTGTCCTTCTGAGCGCCCGGGAGCGCTTTCCCAGGCAAGGGTCACTCGGGTCAACTGGGAGATCAGCTTCTGTCTACTCTGTGCCTTTCATTTTCCAGATGTAGAGGCTCGGGCCAAGAAAGGGGGGACGGGTTGGGGGCGAGCTGGGTAAAAAGCTTGTGCAGGACACGGGGCTGTCAGGATTTTCACTCAGATCATCTGTCTTTTTGGGCTGCCTCCATTGGCCCATGGAGTCATGGCCACAGGATATCAGTGGGGACAGCAGCAGCTTGTTGGTGTACAGGTGTGGGGCGTGTCCAGATGTGGAGGCATGACTGGAGCCATCTCCAGAGTCTCCTGCCCTCGTTCTTCTCCAAAGGAGACCTTGATTCCTGTTAGGACAGGAGACAGGAGGTTGGCACCAGGGCCTGGCCACTCTATTGAGGAAATAGTTCATATAAGTAGAGGTGTGCTGGAGACAGCTCCAACTAGCTCCTGAGAGCTGGTTGTTAAATGGTCCTTGGTCCAGAGGGGTCAGGCAGTGACCAGTGCTGGCCAGGCATGTATGCACACACAGGCCACTCAGAAGTCTTGTCAAGAGCACACTGGCTGGCCGTGAGAAGCTTTTTGGGTGCTGGGGAGAGAGAGCAGGGCCAAGCTGACCCCCTAACCACTTCTAGGGGAAGCTGGGGCTGTTCGGAAACCACAGAGGAACCACTGTCTGATACTGCCTTGGGCTCTCACCCCACCATTTCCAACGCATCCCACGCCCTCCCTTCCTGTTCCAACACCTGTTTCCCGGTCCTGGAAGCACAATCCAATCTAAGAAGAAGGAAACGTGGCCCCCTCCCCTCTGACTCTCTTAACCCCTTACAATCCAGCCTCATCTGCCTGCCAGAGTTGCTCTGTCCAAAATGACCAGTAAGCTCTTAGCTGCCAAATCCAAAGACCTTTTCTCATCCTTGTTCTCCTCAATTTCCTGTAGCCTTTGACACTATTGGGATTTTTGGATTGGTTTGGGTTTGGTTTGGATTTTTTGATCACTTTTTCCTCCTCAGTACCCTCTAGGCTCTAAGTTTTCAGGACCCCCCCTCCTGGTTCGCCTCATTCCCAGTCTCCTTTACTGGGCCCTCCCTCACAATCCATCATGCCTCTCACCATAGGATTCCCTTGGGGCTCCATCAGGGCCCTCTTCTCTTCTCTCTCGACACAGCTTCACTTGGGGATAACTAGTCTCTCAGCTTAAATCTCCCTGTCCGGCCCCAAACTCTCTGCTGACCTCCAATCTCACCTTTCAGACGTCTGGAATCAGATGTCCAGTGACATCTTGAATTCAGCGTGTCCTAAACAGAACTCATTATCTTGCCCCCACCTCCTCCTTTCCCTATTATTTTGAAGAGCAGCACCATCTTCCCAGCCCCCCACGATCATACTATACCTCTCCTCTCCTCTGACTGAGCCAGGGCCTGGGGCAGGCCCTCAGCACCTCACACCATTCCTGTAGTGCTATTCCTGTAGCTGCTGGGAGGGTGACCTGCCTCAGCTACCAAAGTGATGTTCTTAAAGCCCAGGTGGGGCTATGTCATACATACCTACCCCACACCCAGTCACGAAAATCCAGCAGCTCCCCTACCACCTCCAGAATCAAATACAGAATTTGCTGTTTCTTGTTTGAGGTCCTAGCCCCCTCCTGCCTTTCCGTTGTCACCCCTTACACTAGCCACCGAATTCTCTTCATTCCAGCGACCTTGATCCCCTGGCTGCTCCTCCAATAGCTCTGGGCCTTTTCTCTGGCTGTCCTCAGGCCTGGAAGACCCTCAGTCCCTGTCTCCTTCTCCTGGATGTCTTCTTGGCCCACCTAAAATCCTCCCTTCCACTGGAAGCCTTTACCACAGGCCTCCTTCCTTCTAACGACCACCCTCTGGCCATGCAGCTACCCTAAGCCTGCTCTGGCCCAGTGAACTATGAGCTGTTACAGAGCCTTGCCAGCAGCCCTGTAGCCACTCTTTCTTTTGTGTTGTTGAGCCCTCCACATCTGACTTGTACTGATTGTACCGTCAGTAGTGGGCAACCAAGGAAAGTTTAATAAATGCATTTCCCCCCCTTCCTCCCCTCCTTCCCTCCATCTTTCCTTCCTTTCATCCTTCCCTTTTTCTTTCTTTCCTTCCTTCTATCCTTCCTTCTCTCCCTCCTTCCCTCCTCTCTCCCTTCTTCTCTTTCTTTCCTTCCTTCCCTCCCTCCTTCTCTTCCTTCTACTTTCTTTTCTTCCTTCCTTCCTTCTTCCACATTGCCATTTGTATCCCAGGCTCTGGATCTGCTGTCCTAACCATGACCAGCAGCTCCCCAAAGTACGATTCCCATTAGGATTTTAGGAGTGACCTCTGAGAGGTTGGGGTAGGGCTTCTAATGCTAAATCTCACAAGCCCTCTCCAGTGTGTTTCCAATGCACAAAAGCCTGTGCTAGGTACTAGAGTCTTTTAGCAGGAGAAACCTGGTCCTTCTAGCCACACAGTGCAGACTCTAGAGACATCCATACACTGGATAAGCTCAGCTATCCACGGCGATGGGAGATGTGGAGATAAGAGCAACCTTTGGGTGAGACCCAGCTGCCAGCCCTGCTAACACCTCTTCTGAGCCAACCGGCCAAGGGAGTGCTCTCCCAGAAGCCTTACATGATGAGCAAGCAAGAGCCCTGGGGGTGGTCTGCTGCTCTCCAGGTGGCCCGGCAAGCTGGGCTGTAGCAGTTAGGCAGGAGGAAGACAGGTGCACGAGTTTGGCAAGGATATCTGTCACTGTCTGCTGACAGTAGGATGGTTTATCCAGGGACCCCCAGATAAAAGAGTGGGGGAAAAGGACTGAGGCAGTCAGTAGCTTGAGTCAAACTGATTTTCTTTACTTTCTCCCTCCCTCCTCCCTCCCTCCTTCCTTCCTTCCTTCCTTCCTCTTTCTTTCTTTCTCTCTTTCTTTGTTTCTTTTTTTTTCTTTCCTCAGCATGATGCCTAACAGCTTGTAAATGCTTAATAAAAGCTTGTTCATTGACTGACTGACTAAATGAGCTGGATACAAAGTAACAGAACATCTGTATGCTACCACCAGAAACAGGAGGAAGGCATAGAAAGACAAATTCTGCTTAAAATAATTACAAACTGCCTGAAGATTTGGGGAGTGGTCCTACCAAGACAAGGTAAGACATTCCTCCCAGAAACAAAGGGACATTTTGAAAATCGGAGGACTGGTTGTTGCTCCTGGCAGTGCCAGGCTAATATAATAAAAATGATAATACTATTTAATTTAATGTCTAAGTTTTGTACAGGGCCAGTAGACCTACCAAAGAGTTACTTCATAGAATAAGAAAAAATAACTGCAGGGGGAGGAGCCAAGATGGCAGAAAGGAAGCAGTAACCTCGCTGAGCTCCTCGGTCACTAAGGCTCAAAGGGTGAATCTGAGCGGAATCCGGAGTGACGGAGCCCACTGGAAGACGAAGTGTGGCAGAGTCCAGCCCAGGAGGTTGAAAACTCCAAGAAATATAGAAGCCAAATTCCAGAATTACAAGATTAAGGAAAAAATTCTACAAGCAGCCAAAAAGAAACAATTCAAACATCGAGGAACTACAGTTAGGATCACACTGGACCTATCAGCTTCTACATTAAAAGAGCGGAGGGACTGGAATTTGATATTTCATAGGGCAAGAGAGCTAGGACTACAAGAAAGGATTAACTACCGGGCAAAACTGAGCATAATCTTCCAGGCAAGGAGATGGTTGTTTAATGAAATAAGGGACTTCCAGATGTTCCTGATGAAAAAGCCAGAGCTCAATGGAAAATTTGATCTCCAATTACAAGACTAAAGAAAGACATAAAAAGGTAAACAAGAGAAACACAGACTCACACATGCATAAGTGCACACACCCACACCCACAAACACACGCTCATTACTTGGGATGCAACAAGAGTAAAATGTTCACATCCCTATATGTGGAGCTAACTGTCAATATTCAAAATCTTTATGATTATCATGACCTTCAAAAGGGTTATACTTAGATAGAGGGTGTGGGTATGAATGCACTAACCTGATGTCTAAAAAAACAAAAACAAAACTATTAAGGGGATCAAAGAGACTGTAATGGGAAAAAGGAAAGGATTAGATAGGAAAAGGTAAAATATGCCATCTGAAGAGGCATTAAAACACACTATAGAAGAGGGGAAAGAAAGAGGGAGGGGAACATCATTTAAACGCTATTCTCACTGGTTCTGGTTCAAAGAGGGATCAACTTAAATCAGTGAAGTTTAAGATTTTAATGTGAATAGACACATAAATTCACCAAATAGAGGAAAAGGAGGGAGGGAGAGGAGCAATGTTTGAAATTTACTCTCATTGGTTTGGAATCAAACGGGGAGTAATTCACTCTGATAAGTATAAAAACTTATTGCGTCCTATAGAAAGCAGAAAGGTAAGGGGGGTGAAAAAGAGGGACTAAAGGGGGGGATTAGAAAGGAGGGAAACAGTAGTAAGGGGAGAAGGTAGGCTAAGAAGAGGGATCACTGGGTGGGAACACTGAGGGAGGGGGTGGTCAAAAGGGAAAACTTCAAGGAGGGGAAGGGAGAAGGAAGAAACAAAAACATAAACAGGGGAGGGAATAGGATGGAGGGGAACAGATAGTCATTATTACTTTGAATGTGAATGGGATGAACTCTCCCATAAAACAGAGGCAGATAGCAGAATGGATTAAAAACCATAATCCTACAATATGCTGTCTACAAGAAACACATTTGAAACAAAGAGATACCCACAGGGTAAGGGTAAAAGGTTGGAGTAAAATTTATTATGCCTCAGCTAAAGTAAAAAAAGCAGGGGTAGCAATACCTATCTCAGATAAAGCAAAAGCAAAAATAGATCTAATTAAAAGAGATAAGGAAGGAAAATATACCTTATTAAAAGGCACCATCGAGAATGAAGCAATATCACTACTTAATATATATGCACCAAGTGGTATAGCATCTAAATTCCTAGAGGAGAAGTTAAAGGAATTAGAGGAAGAAATAGATAGCAAAACTATACTAGTGGGGGACCTTAATCTTCCCTCTCTGAACTCGATAAATCTAACCTCAAAATAAACAAGAAAGAAGTTAAGGAGGTGAATAGAATCTTAGAGAGACTAGATATGATGGATCTCTGGAGAAAACTGAATGGGGATAAAAAGGAATTTACTTTCTTCTCAGCAGTGCATGGTACATACTCAAAAATAGACCATGTGCTAGGGCATAAAAACTTCACAATCCAGTGCAGAAAGGCAGAAATATTAAACGCATCATTCTCACATCATGATGCAATAAAAATTATATGCAATAAAGGGCCATGGAAAGATGGACTAAAAACTAATTGGAAATTAAACAATTTAATCCTAAAAAATTGGTGGGTCAAACAAGAAATTATAGAAACAATCAATAATTTCATTCAAGAGAATGATAATAATGAAACAACATACCAAAATTTGTGGGATGCACTAAAGGCAGTTCTCAGGGGAAGTTTTATATCCCTGAGTGCATACTTAATTAAAGCAGAGAGAAGGGAGGTCAATGAATTGGACATGCAATTGAAAAAGCTAGAAAAAGAACAAATTGAAGATCCCCAATTTAGTACTAAATTAGAAATATTGAAAACCAAAGGTGAGATTAATAAAATTGAAATTAAGAAAACCATTGAATTAATAAATAAAACTAAGAGCTGGTTTTATGAAAAAATCAACAAAATTGATAGACCCTTAGTCAATATAATAAAAAAAAAGAAAGAAGAAAACCAAATTATGAATATCAAAAATAAAAAGGGTGAATCTACCTCCAATGAAGAGGGAATCAAAAAAATAATGAGGAATTATTTTTCCCAATTGTATGCACATAAATATGACAATCTTAGTGAAATGGATGAATATTTACAAAATCACAAGTTGCCCAGATTAACTGAAGAGGAAGTGAATTACCTAAATAACCCCATCTCAGAAAAAGAAATCAAACAAGCCATCAAAGAACTCCCTAGGAAAAAATCTCCAGGGCCAGATGGGTTTACTAGTGAATTCTATCAAACATTTAAAGAACAATTGATTCCAATACTCTACAAACTATTTGGGAAAATTAGTGAAGAAGGAGTCCTACCAAACTCTTTCTATGACACAAATATGGTACTGATTCCTAAATCAGGAAGAGATAAAACAGAGAAAGAAAATTATAGACCAATCTCCCTCATGAATTTAGACGCAAAAATTCTAAATAAAATATTAGCCAAAAGACTCCAACAACTTATCACAAAAATAATACACTCTGATCAGGTAGGATTCATTCCAGGAATGCAAGGATGGTTTAATATTAGGAAAACCATCAGTATAATTGAGCACATCAACAATAAAACTAGCAAAAACCACATGATCATCTCAATAGATGCAGAAAAGGCTTTTGACAAAGTACAACACCCATTCCTATTAAAAACACTAGAAAGTATAGGAATAAATGGAGCCTTCCTTAAAATAGTTGATAGCATCTATTTAAAACCATCAGCAAGTATTATATGCAATGGGGATAAACTAGAAGCCTTTCCAATAAGATCAGGAGTGAAACAAGGGTGTCCACTATCACCCTCTTATTCAATCTGGTACTAGAAACACTAGCAGTAGCAATTAGAGAAGAAAAAGAAATCAAAGGAATCAAATTAGGTAAAGAAGTGACCAAGCTATCACTCTTCGCAGATGATATGATGATATACTTAGAGAATCCTAGAGAATCAAGTAAAAAACTACTAGAGATAATAAATAAATTTGGCAAAGTTGCAGGATATAAAATAAACCCACATAAATCCTCAGCATTCCTGTACATCTCTAATGAAACTCAACAGCAAGAGATAGAAAGAGAAATCCCATTTAAAGTCACTGTAGACATTATAAAATATTTGGGAATATACTTGCCAAAACAAACCCAGAATCTATATGATCACAACTACAAAACACTTCTCACACAAATAAAAGCAGATCTAAATAGTTGGGAAAATATCAATTGCTCATGGCTGGGTCGAGCTAATATAATAAAAATGACAATTTTACCCAAACTAAACTATATATTTAGTGCCATACCAATCAATTTACCAAAAAACTACTTTTTAGAGTTGGACAAAATAATAACAAAATTTATTTGGAAAAACAAACGGTCTAGAATATCAAGGGAATTAATGAAAAGAAATGCTAGGGAAGGTGGACTAGCTATGCCAGATCTTAATCTGTATTATACAGCAGCAGTCATCAAAACTGCTTGGTACTGGCAGAGGTGTAGAGTAGTGGATCAATGGAATAGATTAGGTGCAGGAGACCCAGCAGTTAATGAATATAGTAATCTATTGTTCGATAAACCCAAAGACCCCAGTTTTTGGGATAAGAATGCACTGTTTGACAAAAACTGCTGGGAAAACTGGAATACAGTATGGCAGAAACTGGGCATAGATCATTATCTAACACCATATACCAAAATCAAGTCTAAATGGGTGCATGATCTAGGTGTAAAGGATGATACTGTAAGCAATCTGGGAAAGCAAGGAATAGTTTAACTGACAGATTTGTGGTGAGGGGAAGACTTTAGGACCAAACAAAAATTAGAGTGCATTATAAAATGCAAAATGGATAATTTTGATTACATTAAATTGAAAAGCTTTTGTACAAACAAAGCCAATGTCACCAAGATCAAGAGGGAGGTGGGAAATTGGGAAAGAATTTTTACAACTTATGTCTCTGATAAAGGACTCATTTCTAAAATTTATAGAGAATTGAGTCAAATCTATATGAATACAAGTCATTCCCCAATTGATAAATTGTCAAAGGATATGAACAGGAAGTTTTCAGAGAAAGAAATTA